>CM051011.1:5971849-5994349 GCA_027704905.1 Muraenolepis orangiensis | reverse complement strand
ATCCCTAGTAGTTAAAACGCCGGCCAAAACGTAAAAGGTGGAATATCATTATTCATTACACACAATGGTTATGGTAGGGTGAACTAGTGTGTGTGTGTGCGTGTGCGTGTGTCTGTGTGTGCACGCGTGTGTGTGTGTGTGTGTGCGTGTGTGTGCGATGCATGCATGCGTGCATAGGTGCGTGCATGTGTGTGTGTGTGTGTGTGCGTGTGTGAGTGTATCTGTGTGTGCACGCGCGTGTGTGTGTGTGTGTGTGTGTGTGTGTGTGTGTGTGTGTGCGTGTGCGGAAAGAGTTCATTGGCTGAGACACACGTGCGTTCTGAGAAGTTCGCTATTCATATCCCAACCTGAATTTTTCATGTGGTAATTAAAATTTGTAGGTCAGGCCCCCCCGATGGCACCTTCTCCATACTGTGTAGGACGACGGCCACGGAGCAGGCACCGCTGGTTCTTTTTAATACACCTCTGAGTCTGAGCGGAGATTAAACGGATAAAGGGCGACATCTCCCCCCCCCCCCCCCCGCCCTCCTGCCACCATTTGTAGATTAATGCAATTGATCTGCCTAACAAGAACAAAGTAAGGTTTCCAAATACCGCATGATAAAGAGATCAAGCCTCTAAATGCCGTTCCAAAGGGGAATCTCTGTGGCAGAGGCCTTGAAGTAAGGGCCATTGAACTTTCAATTTGAATTTCTAATCGGCTATTGACTGGAATGTATTAAATGTTGCCGGGGCCAGCCATATGGATCCAAAGGAGAAGAGAGAGAGGGGGGGATTTATATTCCTTAATCTAGAGTACATGAACCCCCCCCCACCCCCCCCCCCCCCCCCCCCCCCCCGAAATCCCTCGGAATGAGATAAACCAACATTTTGCCCCGGCAAGTCTCAGTGATGTACTTATCGAGTTGAACATGTGTTTTCGCTCCGGCCCTCAGGTGGTTCTAATTGTGTTGGGTTAGACGCCGCGGCGTTTAGTTTAAACAGCATTATGTCAGCCCACCTTTGTAATCTAGGACCATTTGGCTTCAGCCTTCTGAGCCTGGCTGTTGTTTATCGAGAGTCTGGCTGTTTTTCCAAACCTCCACTCCATTCCCATTGCCGTTCCTCCCGGCTTTGATGGCTCTCCAAGCTGCTTTTATTTTTATTTTTTTTTCCGTTTCTCTCGTCTCTCTGCGCCTGCTTCTACTTCTCCTCCTCCTCCGAGCGCCGGGGTCTGTTTCTCATTTCACCGTGATTGATCTCGCCATCCAAATCCAATGTAATTGTCTCTAATGCTATATTAGCTGCTGTCAAAATATTTTGACTTGTCATCCTTACTCAACGTACCAGTCGTCGAGCGGCGGCGGTGGCGTTCGAGGGCATCACATCTGTTCCTCATTGCTCTCTTTGAATGCTGTTTGTTTTTCTCTCTCTCTCTCTCTCTCTCTCTCTCTCTCTCTCTCTCTCTCTCTCTCTCTCTCTCTCTCTCTCTCTCTCTCTCTCTCTCTCTCTCTCTCTCTCTCTCTCTCTCTCTCTCTCTGTCTCATTCTCTCTCTCCCTCTCGCTCTCTCTCGTCTGGCTTGTTCCATTCCTTCAACCATCATTTTTCCCTCACCTCATCTTCGGGTTAGGCTGATATCCTAACTGCAGGTGATTATAAGCTTTGAGAAACTGCTGCATCAGGATACAATTTGTCAGCCACTAACAGCCCATTCTACTCTGAGAGGGGAGGGTGGGGGTTGGGGGGGGGGGGGGTGGGGGTTGGGGGGGGGGGGGTGCTCTCGGTTAACATTCTGTTTGTGTTACAGTGCATTCAAACCCTAATTAAAACAACGTTCCGTTCCCCATCTGCCAATCTCCCGCGTAATCTCCTTTAATTGCGGTAATTAAACTATATTTACATGTGCAAAATACTTAGTAATTTAGCAAATTGCACTCTACCGTCTGCGCGTTCCAATCAGCAGCAGCGCTGCAGAGGAATGGATCGTTTTGGGGTGTTTTGGTGCCGGTTCTGATGCGGTAAGTGGACCTCTGCCTGAAGCCCGGGAGAGGTTAGCGTAAACAAGCCATCGGAGAGAGATCTGATTGCGACGCATGTGCCTAATTATATGCCTGGGCTCACTTTCTGAAGCGTAGGTGCGTGTGAATGCATTCTGTGAGTTTTGCGCTTGCACAGATTGGTGCGAGTCGTGGTCTGTTTGGGTTCTATTTATTTTATGTTTTTGTTGGGTGGGTGGTGTCATTTCTTGTGGCACTTGGCACATTACAGATGTCAAGGCTATTTTCAACTCTTTAAGAGAGGAACAGGTGACAGGGTAAAACCCGAGCTACTAAACAATGGATCTCTTTGAGGCTCCTCTGCTTAATGGAAAACGTCAAGCACTGGCTGAAGACTGAAGAGGAACAGCTCTGCTTTCACTTTAAGGCTATTAGACCGGCATTCATCTGGAAGTGGGAATTTGTCAAGCTTTGCTGTTATATGAGCGCCGCTAATAGCCTAGCTTGATAAGGCCCTGTGTGGTGGCACTATATTTCAGGGCACCTTTAAGCAGACTTCATTGCCTGTGGTTTTACCAGCACTTAGACCACCATGTTTAATGGCCGCTGTTACCTAACTCTGTGGATGGCCCTAAATCCAGACATAGAAGGCCTAGTTTAGGGATTCAAAAGCCCTGTAAGGTAGCTCAGTGGTTTCTGTACAAAAATAATATATAGAAAAGGCATCTGGTCTCTCTCTCTCTGACACCGACGTAGCTTGCCAGCTAGCTAGCTAGCTAGCCAGCTTCAGCTGTGTCCTCCTTCCCATAATTAGGTTCCTGTCCGCCTGCATGGGGGAGCGAACCCCGGGTTCAAAACCTCTGTGTAACAGCTCAGCAGTCGAGAGTCAGGGGTCCCGCCCTGTCTCACCTGCCCCACCTCGTACACCGCGACCCCAACCACCACCACCACCACCACCACCGCCGCCAGTGCTTTGCACCGCCTTCCTCCACCTCCCGGGGCACAGCCAGGTGGAGTGGGTTTCCACTGCTGAGGTAATTGGTGTGCCACTGGAGGACTTCCAGCCACCCGCAGTTGCTTATTAGATTCAAACCAGCGCCATGCACATCATTAGGACTCTGCTGGAAAGGAGAATGAAGGGCAAAATCTAAAGGGAGACTTCCTTATTTATTTTATTTATTTATTTATTTATTTATTTATTTATTTATTTATTTATTTATTTCTCACATTAAAAAACCGCGAATACCCCGGATAGTTTTAAACGCTCTCTTGATTCCAATGGAAAGTGTTTCTTTGAATGGTCGATGGGGTGGGAGAGTTTAGTTTTCCCTCTGTTCTTTCTAACTGGGTGTTTAATTGCTCACGCAGTTATTGCGAGATAGTGACTGACACGAAGCAGGGTTTCAACGTTAGAAAAACTCTCTCTCTCTCTCTCTCTCTCTCTCTCTCTCTCTCTCTCTCTCTCTCTCTCTCTCCTCTCTCTCTCTCTCTAGAAAATAAGAGAAAATACATTTGAATCATAATCTGGCTGTGTGTGTGTGTGTGTGTGTGTGTGTGTGTGTGTGTGTGTGTGTGTGTGTGTGTGTGTGTGTGTGTGTGTGTGTGTGTGTGTGTATCCAGTGGTGTGCCTGCAGACGAGAGAGAGAGAGAGAGAGAGAGAGGGGGGGGGGGGGGGGGAGGAGAGAGAGAGAGAGAGAGAGAGAAAGAGAGTGGGGGGGAGATAGAGACTTGTGGGGAGAGAGAGAGAGAGAGAGAGAGAGAGAGAGAGAGAGAGAGAGAGAGAGAGAGAGAGGGGGGGGGGGGAGATGGGAAACAAGATAGTGAGAGAGAGAGAGAGAGAGGGGGGAGATGGGAAACAAGATAGTGAGAGAGAGAGAGGGGGGGGAGGAGAGAGAGAGAGAGAAATAGAGTGGGGGGGGAGATAGAGAGTTGGGGGGGGAGAGAGAGAGAGAGAGAGAGAGAGAGAGAGAGAGAGAGAGAGAGAGAGAGAGAGAGAGAGAGAGAGAGAGAGAGAGAGAGAGAGAGAGGGAGTGGGTTGGGGGGAGTGGGGGTGGATGGGGGGGGGTGGTTCAGTGCAAACGATGTCCTAAGACGGACAGAGCCCCAAATCCTCATTAGCCAAGGCGTAGTTCCTCTTAATTAGTTCCCATTCAGTGTAATTAGCATGGATGAGGCTAATCATCTGATGTGAAAGCAATCTAACGCATGGGCTGCATCGTCCTTGGCCCGCCTTTCATGTCAGGTTCACAGGCCCCCCTCTTTTTTTTCTTTTTTTTTTTTCCTCCCAGGTTCTGGTTCTCATTTTATGAGATTCTTCATTCATCAGTCATCTCGGATGTTTGCTCGGTGATGGCTTTAGCTCATGCTCAGCTGCTGTGATGGTCGCTCCGCTCTGACTTTGATGTCAAAACGACCTTTTCCACTTGCACACAGACTCTTGATACTTTTAAATCTTTTATTTTTTTTACCTTCACCGTTTCATAGGTAATTTTATACTCACATTTGGGGTGTGGTGAGATGGTTTTTATTTTCTTAATCTGTGATATTGTTGTTTTGTCCTTGACACTTCAATTGTATATGGAGACATCACAAGTCCTTAACAATCAGATCAAGGCTCAAGGACAACATATTTGGATCAAACCCAGAAACCATCCTGCCAAGCCCTATCAAATTGTCATGCTGCTCTTTATGTATCGGGAGAACAAGAGCAACGAAGAAAATAAAAAAGATATATATATTTATACCGACCATGTGATTGGTGATTCATAATCTCCTCTCGTCTGAGCCCATGCAGAGAGAGAGAGAGATATTCCTCCCACTGATGCTGCATCTGCAGCCAATCAGCCCTCATGTTTCCCCCGTCCTCCGTTGGCGATAAGCTCTCTAAGCTCTCTCCACATTTCCTTTATGTGACTCAGATGCTGAGAGAAACACGGTCTTCTTCCTCCATCAACCACTAGAGAAACAACTCGGATGTGAGCAGCAATGAGCTCCCAGCTGTTTTATATTGGTGGCAGGGGGGGGGGGGGGGGGGGGGTGTGGCCAGAAAATGCTGCGAGGTGAACGATGGGGTCACAGGATATGAGCTTTCCTCATTGGTCCCTCCCTCCCTCCTCCTCCTCCCTTCTCGTAGATCTCAGTCTCCAACGGCCTGCCGGTCTCTTTATTGATACCAAATCTCCCAAGTGATACTTCCAAATCCTTTACGTGCCTCCGCCTCACTCTCCCCCCCCATCCCCCTCCTCCCACCCCCCCCCCCCCAGATCTTTGCAAAAACAGCATCTTTGGGCTTAATCTCTTGGAAACAGACGAAGGGATGTGTGCGCTAACCCTGACCGGCCCACGAGGCCCCCGTCCGTCCGGAGGCTGGAGGCTGGAGGCTGGAGGCCGGACGCGGTGACGCCGCCAGTGCTCTCGCTGCGACTCGGCTCCTCCGGAGCCTGAAGATTGTTCCCTGATCCGAAGCAGAACCGCCGCTTATCCCCCTGACACCGCGATGCTGTGATCCTGATTATCTGAGACTGGCGAGAGCTGGAGGAGAGAGAGAGAGAGCCTGGAGGAGAGAGAGAGAGAGAGAGAGCCTGGCAGTCAATTAGATGAGTGCAGACCCAGACAGTATCATGTGTTTGGCATCTCAACCAGTTGCTTTTTTTTTGCTGGTCTCGCCGACCTCCGTGTTATACTATTTCTTTCTTTCTTTCTTGTTATAGATGGGGTGGATTTTCTCTTTTCTCTCCCCCCCCCCCCCTCTTTATTAAATAATGTGTTTGGCATTAACTCTTGACATGTGCGTGCTCTTTAGCCAACAATAATTTAGAGAAACTCTTTTTTTTTGATTTGGGCCATCTGCTGAAGTCTTTAACCAGCCTCCAGGGAGGGACGGGATCCTGCTCAAACTGTTGAAATGAATGAAATGATTTTCCTTTTCCACACAATATAGACCATTCCGCACAGCTGAAGCGTTCAGGTTCATCAACATGTTTCAAACTCTAGGATGTGTGGATACATACCGAGAGAGCGACGGTTCCTTAGAGCTTTTGAAAAGGTGCTTGTTTTACTTGGACCGCTTGAGATGCGTCAACGACAAGACTTTTCGGACGCGGACGCGGACGAGGGACGAGGGAACCGCAACCGCAGCCGCTGGAATCCGACCCAGACTAGCGGCTAATTTCTAGAATCCTACTCACCCGTACCAGAGGGTTTTCTGGCTGCAGGAAGCAAAACAAAAGCATTCGACGCATAGGGGGCCCCATGCCTGAGGAATGCACTTATCTTAGTAGCAGTGGAGATAAGATAGCTTTTACATGCTGCGGCGGAGGAGGGTGTGTGTGTGTGTGTGTGTGTGTGTGTGTGTGTGTGTGTGTGTGGGAGGGAGGGGGGGGAGGAGGGGAGGAGGGGGACGAGGGGACGAGGGAGGAAGGGGGGGACGAGGGGAGGGAGGAGAGGGCAGAGGGCATCATTATGCACTGCGCACCGCACCATTATTAGCCCCATTACACACATTGACAGCCGCACATTAATTCTTCTCTACCTGCTTTTTAAAGCCGCTCGTAAATAACGAGAGCTTGGGCTAGTCTGCTCTTGGAGGGAAGGGGGAAAGGGCGTAATAACCTGGGCCTCCATTTGTCAAAATTAATTCATAATCCCTGGGTCACCAAAGGTTTTTTTCTTTTTTTCTTTTTCTTTTCCCCGGCGCTGTAGTTAATTGTAGATCAAAACCATTCAACATAAATTTCCATTAGCAATCAATTTGTTTCTCTTTTTTTTTCCCCGCCACCGGGCGCCCTGGCGGTAATTCAAAAGCTTCCTTCCTCCCCTCCTCCTCCTCCTCCTCCTCCTCCTCCTCGCTCCTTCCCTCCTCCTCCTCCTCCTCCGCTTGTCTTTGTTTCGAACCACGGATGCCGACGCCCGCGTGTCCCCGGCGCTCCCCGCAGTGCGGCGGGGACACGGTCTGGAAACCAGGGGGGGTGGGGGTGGGGTGTGGGGTGGGGGTGGGTGGGGGGGATTACGGTTGTGGCGGTGGCGGGGGGGGGGGGGGTGGCGCTGTGATGTCGCTGATTGAAGAAGGGCTTTATTATGATTGGAAACAAAAGCATGATTACGCTCCTCTGTCTTGAGGGCTTTGTCTTTGGCAGCCGGCGCTGCAAATATAGGGCTCTGGCGCCAACATATTTATATATATAGATTCTAAATATATTTGTATATATATATATATATATATATATATACATTATACAATATATATATATATATTGTACAGCATCGCCGGGAGAATATTTGCTTTGAAAGGGGTTTCAGACCGCAAACTTGTGTCAGCGGTGGATGTTTACTGTCACTGGTGTGATGGAGGAGGTCATAGCACGGGTTAAATATGCTCCGACTGGCAACTGGGGGCTGTGCGGTACACAGTATAATTACCCCTGGCTTTTATCAGCCCTCACCTCCCCTTACAATCTCTTCCCGGGTGGAAAGGAGACACCTCCGAGCTTCCACACTTCCTATCTGCCCCCTTGTTTCGTCAAAAAGGACCCCCCCCCCCCTTCTGCATGGGGATAAGAGCGGCCCTGTTCTCCCCACAGACGGATAATGGAGGGTGGAGTGGTCCTCTTTGGCCCCGACCGCCGCCTCTTTCCTGCACCGGAGAGAAACCAATACCGGGGTCTATCGGCTGATATATGACACTAATACAATGGCTGACTGGGGCCCTAAACAGAAAAGAGGGATTGTTCCGGCTTTTCGACCGGCTGTAGGATCCATGACTCATAGGTACCACACTGTCTGACCCCTGAGACTGCTCTAATTGCTTTACATCTGTACAAAGGTTTCTTGTAATCGGGCCTTCTGTCTCCATTTGTCTTCCTTTCAGTCTCCTAGTAAAGGCCTTAATTGGTCTTAGTGGGGCTGTTTTTTTTTTCCTTCTTTCCAGTTAGCTGTTCGGGGGCCCCGAGCGGCTGAGCCCCAGTCGGAGGAGGCTCCCACTCTCGGGGGCCAGACGGCCGTGCGGGGACTGCTGGTTAGCCGGGAGGGTTGAGAGGGTACCCGTAGCGGGGAGAGGTAGTCAACATTTATATATTTGATATATAAATGTATATACACTCTAGTTAATGTTTTCTCCTTGACGTCAACAGTACAGTACGTAGTTGTGTGTGTGTTGCCCCAGTTTGACGAGGGAGTTCGGGGAGGAAGCGTTTCTGCCTGCTTTCTCCATATAAGTCGGCTGGACTTTTTTTCTCACACCGTGTGTTGTTTCAGGCGGTGTGATTTATAGAACCTAGCTGAACCCTAGAGCCGAAGAGAGAATAATTATACTGCAGAACCCCTTTTTGCGTGGAATCGTCCCATTGGTTATGGATCGTCGGTATTGTATGCGTATTAGATTAGATTCAATTATATTGTCAGTGTACTACAGCACACGTAAAGTACAGCCAAAGGAATTTGGCATCTAACCAGAGGGCAAATGCAGTTGCAGTAAAGTGCATGGTAATATATAATGTACATGTGTTGTTGAACAATATGTAAAAACAGTCTACTAAAAAGAAAAGTACTACTTAAAACAGGTATAAAATAACTTATAGAGTAGGTATGAGATATGTGCAGAATTACAGGTATTTATATATATATATATACAAGGTAAGTATATAAGTATAAAAAGGTAGGGAGCAGGGGTATGCAGTTGTATCAAAAGATAAATATATATAAATGTTTATACAGCAGGTAGTGAGCAGGGCTGTGTAGTTATATCAGCAGTTGACGATTAATATATATATATATATATATATATATATATATATATATATATATATATATATACGGTAGGTATGTGTGTGTGTGGGTGTTGTTGTTGCTATGAAGCATTCATGAAAAGTCCTCCACTGTGTCTACTTACTAGTTAAGTGCAGCCGTAAGACCGTAGCAGCTACCCGGGGTGTAACGTGATCCGCCTCCATGTATCTGACAAGGCCCTTGTTCACACTTGTTTTGGCACGGCGATAACATCTTAAGTACACTATTTCGCAAACCGCAGTGCTCATCTATAATTTCGGATTGGCATGAAGAGTCGCTGGCTCTGAAGCTCTACTTGTATCACAAGTGTGCACAGGCTCCCCCCGAAAAACCACAAGAGAGACACAGAGAGAGAGAGAGAGAGAGAGAGACGAGAGAGAGAGAGAGAGAGAGAGAGAGAGAGAGAGAGAGAGAGAGAGAGAGAGAGAGAGAGAGAGAGAGAGAGAGAGAGAGAGAGAGAGAGAGATCACAAGACCGGTTCTGCAAATAGCACACCACTTATGGGCCTAGTGTCTAAACTTTTGTGTCTAAAGCACTCCTGCGCTAAGTAAGCACTGTATATACACGTTGAGGCCGATTGGTGATCACCACATTAAGCGTGAAATAACCGTAGCACCGCCACCGATGGCGCGGTAGGAATCTGTACGAGGCGAATCTAGTCGGGTATTTTTTAAATGTTATATAAAGAAACCTCTCGACATCTTCCTCCCTATTCAACTGTTGGTTACAACTCCCAGCATTTAGTGAGTAAATGAGTGTTGCCTGACATGCTGGGCCCCTGCGAGGGCGCCCTCTCTCTCTCTCTCTCTCTCTCTCTCTCTCTCTCTCTCTCTCTCTCTCTCTCTCTCTCTCTCTCTCTCTCTCTCTCTCTCTCTCTCTCTCTCTCTCTCTCTCTCTCTCTTTCTTTCTCTCTCGTGCGCCCTGTTACGCAGCCAGTTCTGCTGAAGGAGGAGGATCGGTTGGCCCGTGCTCGCCCTGCCTTTCTCTCTCTCTCTCTCTCTCTCTCCTCTCTCTCTCTCTCTCTCTCTCTCTCTCTCTCTCTCCTCTCCTCTCTCTCTCTCTCTCTCTCTCTCTCTCTCTCTCTCTCTCTCTCTCTCTCTCTCTCTCTCTCTCTCCTGCTGACTGACTGATGGAGGCGTGCTGCCAGGGCCTAAGCAGCAGCTGTAAGCGTCCAGCTGCTCCCTGCCACGCTCCACTTCTCCCCAGATGGCTCTGAGATGTTCTCGAAGTCCCCCTGGAGGACACTGCTGCTGCTGCTGCTGCCACTGCCGCCGCCGCAGCCCGGCCAACGCCAACGCCACCGCTGCTCGCAGGGAGAGAGAGGCATTATGGAGTGGCTCTCTATAAAACACCAGGGAATGCCCCCCCCCCCCCCACCGCCCTCACCCTCCCTCACCCCTCTTCCTCTCCTACTACTTCGACGTCCCCATTCTTCAGACTTGCGGGCGCTGCGCCCAAATAAGGCTGTGTAGGCCCACTGGCCAACTAAGCATCAGGGGGGAGGCAGATGGCTGTGTGTGTGTGTGTGTGTGTGTATGTGTGTGTGTGTGTGTGTGTGTGTGTGTGTGTGTGTGTGTGTGTGTGTGTGTGTGTGTGTGTGTGTGTGTGTATGTGTGTGTGTGTGTGTGTGTGTGTGTGTGTGTGTGTGTGTGTGTGTGTGTGTGTGTGTGTGTGTGTGTGTGTGTGTGTGTGTGTGTGTGTGTGTGTGAGGGCATTGGAGTGGAGGGGGGTCCTGGAAGGAGCGGATGCCAAGGCCTGGCCTGTGGTGAGCTACTGATACCCCCCCCCAGAAGGTGCTCCCAGCCGCCCGACAGCCGATGACCAGCAGGAGTCTGGCTGCCTTCCCCCCTTTTGGTCCGGAATCTTTGCGCTTGGGAAAAGTCCCTCTCTCCCTTTGGCACGGTTGGTGAAGCGGTTTGTCACTTCTCGGAGTGCTGCCCATCCTAGAGAGAGAGAGGACGTGTTGGGTTGAAACCAGCCCATTTCAAAGTCACTGTGGTCTTCACTTGGGCGCCTGGTGTTAATATATTATACCTGCTCCAGTGGCCCCAGGGGGCAGCAGACTCTGACCTTGGCGATAACGTGATGAATGGCCATTTCTTCACACCACTACCACTACTGGGGCAAACTGCAGGGGTTGACTTTAGCCGTGTCATTGGGCCACAAAGACAATACCGCTGCACATACACTATACTTTAAAAACATACATATTGAATCAGTTGAGGGACATGAAGACTTAAAGTTGTGATAATAAATTGTGAATTTTGTAGTTACTGTACTGTCCTTCTACTGCACAAGTGAAGTAGTAGTAGTAGTATAATAGTAGGCCATACAATTAAGGTATTTTATTCCAGTTCTCCGGTGAGGTTTTTTTCAGTCAGTAACAGTAGCAGGGGTCCATAGAATATTGACATATTGCGAATGCAAATGTGTTTCACTGTTTGACTTTTTTTTTTATTCTAGGTGTTTATGTTTTTTTTTTTTTTTCACCTACGTCTTTGACTAACTTCCCTCTCCCTCCCCCCCCCCCCACTGGACAGTGATGACTCGCGTTCTAGAACGAGGGCTAGTAGACAGACAGACAGACAGACAGACAGACAGACAGGACAGACAGACAGACAGACAGACAGACAGACAGACAGACAGACAGACAGACAGACAGACAGACAGACAGACAGACAGAGAGAGAGAGAGAGAGAGAGAGAGAGAGAGAGAGAGAGAGAGAGAGAGAGAGGTGGAACCTCTGGTATATGCAGTTAAACATTGCAGGGCATTTATTATGTAGGGGGGGGGGGGGGAGTAATAGCTCAGTCTGTTGGGACTTGGCTTGGGAACTGGAAGGTTGCCGGTTCAAGTCCCCGAAACACCTGGGCTGCACTGCCGAGGTGACCCTTGAGCAAGGCATCAGACCCCTTACACTGCTCCCTGGGCGATATATACAATAGCTGCCCACTGCTCCTAATAGTAGGATGGGTTAAATGCATGCGTGTCTACTATGTATGTGATCAATAAAGAGGATTCAATCCTCCAGATTTAGATTTAGATTTAGTAATGTAATTTAGTAACCATGGGGACAGACGGGGACAGAGGTGGGTGGGTCTTACCATACTCAGCATTGGTGTAATTTAGAAGGTAAAAAGTCCAGTTCTTGTAGCTAGCGAAGCCCTGGTACATGTGGAACATCTCTCTGGTGAACTGCTGGCAGATGTCCCCTGGTTGGTGGGAAACACATCATAATATCATCATCAAAGATAAACACATTCAACGGAACAGTAGTCATCCAAGGCATCCGGGCCTCCACCGACGTCCTCCATTTGACTGTGGATTATTCCCCGTGATGCCTTTGAGGGGATAAAGATGAATTAAGATTTAGATATAGACTTGGAACATAAACCTTACCCCCGGTGGTCCGTCCGGCGGACACCTCCAAGACCACATTAGAGGAATCAAGCGGGTCACTTGGAAGAAGCACTTTGATCAACTGAAAAAACAATGAAAATGAAAAGGTTCAACGTTGTACACAATACATGTATTAATATATATTTAAGGGTTTTTTAGGATAGCAACCCGTAGACTTACATCTCTTTTTAAGACTTCAATCCTATTGGAAATCTGTTCTTCCTCGTCTTTCAACAGCTGGGTCATTTGTTGATCCTCATCTTTGGGCCCGTCTGAATGAATGAATTAATGAGTTAATTAATTAATCAGTCAGACAGAGAGAGACAGAGACCAAGAGAGAGACAGAGAGAGAGACAACGAGAGAGACAGAGAGAGAGACAAAGAGAGTGACAATGAGAGAGAGAGAGAGAGAGAGAGAGAGAGAGAGAGAGAGAGAGAGAGAGAGAGAGAGAGAGAGAGAGAGAGAGAGAGAGAGAGATCTCGTCTACTTTATGTACCTTCATCCCAGAGGGGAAACAAGTCAAATAACTAAATACAGTGTCTTCTCCATTGACATCCGTATTTATAAATGTGTACACACTCATAATACATGCATGCAAAATGTACAAAAACACACTTACCATGCACTAGGGATGATACTTCTTGCAGGTCTGCGAGGGCCCCTCGGATCTCCTCAAACGCCTGTGCCAGGGGCATGAGGTCGACGTGCCTCCTGTGCAGCTCTCTCCTCTCTGCATCACTGAGGAGGAGGCCCTCTCTCCTCTCTGCATCACTGAGGAGGAGGCCCCACGATGGCCCCTGCTGCTGCTGCTGCAGCTTCTCGGAGAGCTCCTGGTACTCCTCCATCAGCCGGCCCACGTACCTCTGCACTGACTCGTTCTGGTTGTACAGGTCCCCCAAGTAGTCGGTATGCAAGTGGAAGTGACGACGCATTGACACCAATGGAACAACACGTGTGTGTGTGTGGTTCTGTCTTGTTGTGGTGATGGATGGTGGTGGTCGGTGGTGTCACACCTCCTCTTTGGTTCATATAAGTTGTTGGGTTCTTCCACCTAACGACCCAACGACGAGTGAGCATGGTTGTGACACGGATAGCCATGTGTGTGTGTGTATTATTATGAAGATGTTAATTAATACATCATATATGTATTGATTATATATATATATATATACACACTGTGGAAGAAGGCTTGCTGCTGGAAGCCCTTGGGATATTTGGAAAACCAATGTTGTTGTTTTTTTTGAAAACCCGCCGGATGTGACGTAATGACGCATGAGTGTTTTTGTTCAAATAGAGCCTTCTGGGTAATGTAGTTCTTTGTCTTCACTTCAGGTCGTTTGTTATAATTAACGGTCGAATTAGTTTAAATAATGTCGGGTTTAACACCCACTGGAAATGGTAAGAAATTCGAATTGATGTGTATATATTATTCTTTAATATATATATTATTATTTTTAGATGTGTTCATATTCGGGTCATCGTTAAGTAATAACACAACACGCAATGAATACATTAAAACAAAGTTAGCACCGCTAGCTAGCTAGCTCTAACAGACCAGCTGCGGTAAAGTTGTTTTCATTTTATTCGATATATATTTTTTTAATATATATATATTTAATATTCGACATTTTTATTATTATTATTATTATTATTATTATTATTACTATTATTATTATTATTATTATTATTATTATTATTATTATTATTATTATTATTACTATTATTATTATTATTATTATTATTATTATTATGGACCTGTGCTTTCATTATCAATAAAACAAATGGATGACTCCGTCCACAACCTTTTTAATTACCTTTTTTAGTTGATGTTAGATGACATTATTTAAATGATAATTGTTAGATATTCAGCGTGTTTTTACAAAAAATACCAAAAGATACATGTCAATTATTGTAAAAAAAAAATACCTGCAGGCCTCCTTCCACAACCTTTGTTTTGTCTCACAAATGTATATAAATCAATACATATGATTTTAACACAAAACAATCTCAGTAACTTATACATTTTCAACATAGACACAACATTTTTTTATTTTTGTGTCTATGTTGAATATTTCGAGCACTATAACTTTTTAAAAATCATATTGATTTATATTGATAAAAACAGAGGTTTTGGAAGGAGATCAGATATACAAGATTTGTATTTGGAATGCGTACTCCCCATTCCCTCCCGCAGTATACATTTCTTAAACTATACGATAACAATACTGTACACAATAAAATACAAATGAACATAAAAGGTAACAATAAAGTGACTGATGATATGTACATGTTTTGAATTGTGCAAAAATATTTAAAAGCCTTTTAAAGTACCAGTAGTGCAGCAGCATCGTGAATACAGTGCAGTACAGTGCAGTAACTGTGATGAGTCCAGAAAGTCCAGCAAAGTAGGACAGTGTAAAGTTAATGACAGTTATGATAGTGTAAAGTTAATGACATGTTATGATAGTGTAAAGTTAATGACATGTTATGATAGTGTAAAGTTAATGACATGTTATGATAGTGTTATGTTAATGACATGTTATGATAGTGTAATGTTAATGACATGTTATGATAGTGTAAAGTTAATGACATGTTATGATAGTGTTATGTTAATGACATGTTATGATAGTGTAAAGTTAATGACATGTTATGATAGTGTTATGTTAATGACATGTTATGATAATGTACTGTTAATGACATGTTATAATAGTCTAAAGTTAATGACATGTTATGATAGTGTTATGTTAATGACATGTTATGATAGTGTAATGTTAATGACAATGTTATGACAGTGTAATGTTAATGACAATGTTATGACAGTGTAATGTTAATGACATGTTATGATAGAGTAATGTTAATGACATTTTATGATAGTGTAAAGTTAATGACATGTTATGGTAGTGTAATGTTAATGACAATGTTATGACAGTGTAATGTTAATGACAATGTTATGACAGTGTAATGTTAATGACAATGTTATGACAGTGTAATGTTAATGACATATTATGATAGTGTCATGTTAACGACATGTTATGACAGTGTAATGTTAATGACAATGTTATGACAGTGTAATGTTAATGACATGTTATGATAGTGTAATGTTAATGACATGTTATGATAGTGTCATGTTAATGACATGTTATGACAGTGTAATGTTAATGACAATGTTATGACAGTGTAATGTTAATGACATGTTATGATAGTGTAATGTTAATGACATGTTATGACAGTGTAATGTTAATGACAATGTTATGACAGTGTAATGTTAATGACATGTTATGATAGTGGCAGCACAGTAGGATATTGTAATGATCTAATGATCTGAGGTATGATGATCTGGTGTTGTTTGTGTGTGAACCACGTGTCCCCAGAGCACGTAGAGGAGCCAGGGTTCTCCTTAACCGAGGCTCTGGAGGAGGTCAGTCAGCAAAGCTACGCCAAAAGCCTCGCCCTTCAGGAGGAGATCAACCACCTGGTCTCTCTACAGGTACCTAAGATGTAAAAGACAGTCAACTAGGTATAGAAACAGGTATAACATAACTTAGAGAGTATCTCATACCTCCTCTATAAGTTATTGTATACCTGTTTTTATACCTAGTTGACTGTTTCTTACATATTATTTAACCACTGTACATTATATATTACCATGAACTTTACTGTAACATTTGCACTCTGGTTAGATGCCAAATTATCTTTGCTGTACTGTACTTGTGCTGTGCAATGACAATACATTTGAATCTAATCTAATCTAATCTAATCTAATCTAATTTGGCCAAGACCCGCTGGTATGTATAGGACATAGGACAAGTTCAACTTTGTAAAGGCAAACCTTTTTTATTTTAATATGACGTCTTATTTGTTGCTATAGAGTTGTTAACGGGTTTCCTGTGTGGTTGGATGCGCGTGCTGCTGTAATGACCCCATCACTGTCATCAGTGATGGGGTCATGTCATTCCATTTACCCCGCTTCCACCGCACTCTACTGACCACGCCCCCTTACTCTACCAGATAGCCACGCCCCCTTACTCTACCAGATAGCCACGCCCCCCTTACTCTACCAGATAGCCACGCCCCCTCACTCTACCAGATAGCCACGCCCCCCTTACTCTACCAGATAGCCACGCCCCCCTTACTCTACCAGATAGCCACGCCCCCCTTACTCTACCAGATAGCCACGCCCCCCTTACTCTACCAGATAGCCACACCCCTTACTCTACCAGATAGCCACGCCCCCCTTACTCTACCAAATAGCCACCCCCCCTCACTCTACCAGATAGCCACGCCCCCCTTACTCTACCAGATAGCCACGCCCCCTTACTCTACCAGATAGCCACGCCCCCCTTACTCTACCAGATAGCCACGCCCCCCTTACTCTACCAGATAGCCACGTCCCCCTTACTCTACCAGATAGCCACGCCCCCCTCACTCTACCAGATAGCCACGCCCCCCTTACTCTACCAGATAGCCACGCCCTCCTTACTCTACCAAATAGCCACGCCCCCCTCACTCTACCAGATAGCCACGCCCCCTTACTCTACCAGATAGCCACGCCCCCTTACTCTACCAGATAGCCACGCCCCCCTTACTCTACCAGATAGCCACGCCCCCCTTACTCTACCAGATAGCCACGTCCCCCTTACTCTACCAGATAGCCACGCCCCCTCACTCTACCAGATAGCCACGCCCCCCTTACTCTACCAGATAGCCACGCCCCCCTCACTCTACCAGATAGCCACGCCCCCCTCATCAGTTGTTGTGCTCAGCTTCAGCTCATTGCCAATCAGGACAGTACTTAAGTCTCCCTGTTCACTCACTCATTGCCAGATTGTTACTTGACTCATGAAAGACTCTCCAGCGTTTATTCCTGGACTGATTTCCTGCTTCCTGACCCTACCTGCCTCGGACCTGCCTGTCTCACCTGCTTCTGACCTACCTGCCTTGGACCTGCCTGTCTCACCTGCTTCCCGACCCTACTTGCCTCGGACCTGTCTGTCTCACCTGCTTCCTGACCCTACCTGCCTCGGACCTGCCTGTCTCACCTGCTTCCCGACCCTACCTGCCTTGGACCTGCCTGTCTCACCTGCTTCCTGACCCTACCTCCCTTGGACCTGCCTGTCTCACCTGCTTCCCAACCCTCTGCCCGAGCTGGACTAGGCTTCTGCCTGCTTCTCCCCTGGTTGGTTTGGACATGGTTGTGGATCTTCTGTTTGGCCTTGTACCCGCGCACCTGTGATATCACACGTATCACCGACTGCTCCTGGTTTCCTGTGTGCTGCATTTGGGTTCTAACTCAAAAAGTAATGAGTGTCCCTCATTGAACATGAAAGCTAGTATTCTAGGTTTCATGCAGACTACTGGCTAGTCAAGTATATATTCAGCTAATTGTCAGCCTCCTACATGGCATCTGGCATCTTGTAAACAATTAGAGGACATGCATTCAATAAACATGGCCGATAGTAAGACTAGAACAAAACCAAAACCAAGCAGGACTCTAAAATAACAGCTTTTACTTCTACATATTGCCTAGAAGTAGAACCATAGTGTGTGTGTGTGTGTGTGTGTGTGTGTGTGTGTGTGTGTGTGTGTGTGAGACGCCTTTCAGACAGAACGTTAGATGTATTTGATTTCTTTCCAGACCATCTTGTCGGACAGAGAAAAGAGCCTGGAGAGAGCCAAGCTGGCGCTGAGGGCTATCGAGAGGCAGATGTTAGTCCAGGAGGACGACCTCGACCGAGGGTACTGCCACGCCCGGGAGCTGTGGTCCTGCTGCCTGACCGCCCACAAGCACACGGCGGCAACGCGGCTCCGCGTCGACGAGGAAGAGGAGGACGCCCGCGGCGCGCTGGCGGGTTACGACGAGTACCGGAACAAGATGGAGCGGCACCGGGCGGCCACGGCGCTGGCCGAGAGCCAGACGGAGAGCCACAAGGTTCTGGAGGCCCAGAGGAGGCGGGTCAGTGCACTGAACCGGAGGAAAGAGGAGCTCAGACGAGACCTGGAGAACCCCAATGGAAAGGCCGTGCAGGAAGCAAAGGTAGCTTTGGAAACACACATATTCACAACTAAGATGGGGGCGGGGGGGGGGGGGGGGGGGGGATGTGTTGAGGTAGACCTCAGGTGTTCTTTCTGGAACAAGGGATCCAGGTGACCTGAGACACACACAAGCAGATCAGAGATGCAGTTTGGTCCTTAACCATTTAGTGCTTTGTACACCTTTAGTGATATTGAGTATTGTGGTCTGGGCTTTCTTAGTCTTTGTCCAAACCTCAGCAGCACCATTCTGAATGAGTTGGAATGGTCAACAGATTGTTTAAGAAAGGCATAAAGAAAGAGCCTTTGAGATTCAATATAAGCTTTTACTTTAACTCTTTCGTCTTTGGCACCCAACAAAAAAAAATTGTTATTTCAGTTTTATATTTTATTTAAGCTGCCTGGAGGAAATTGTGGCCCCTTCAGTTCTTGATTGGCTCAATGCAATTTAACGAGTGAATCGATTGGAGTATATAGTCATCTGTTGATCAATACATACATTTGAGTACGGTCTGCATAGTTGTGGGAGGCTTTATTGTAGTTGCAGTCATTTAGCAGACGCTTTTATCCAAAGCGACTTACAATAAGTGCATTTCCACAAAAGGTTTAAAGGTAAGAGAACAACTCGTCACTAGAAGTCAAAAGTGCAACAAGAACTGAGCCGGTGCTCAGGTAAAAAGTACAAGATAAGTTGGCAAACAATAGAACAATATCTAACTAACTAACAAGCAAACAATCTTACTTAGTAAGACGATGGTAAAGCTAGTTAAAAGTCACTCAGATATCCAGTTACCAATGGACACAAAATAGTCTTGTATTTTTAGGTAGGACTTGAACCAATTTAGTGTTGTACCACACAGCAGGCAAGACATTCAAAACCCAAATATATCATATATAATAATAATTATATATTATTGGATAAAGCAACCTCGTAGTCCCACCACAGTATCCCGGTTCACTTAGAAAGGAGTCGGAGTAGAAGACAGAATAAGCTAGAATAAGGTTTCATTTTCATCTCCATCATCATCACAGCTGTCCCTTACGGACCGCACCAAACCCCCACACACACACACACTTGGTCAAATGTTTGGTCTTTGACCCCCTGACCCTGAGTGCCTTGTTCTGTCCCCCCTCACACCCGGTCGGCCATGAAAAAGAGAGGGAAGGAGAACCTGATGAAGCAGATCACCGCCCTGAGGGACACCATCACCGCCAAGAGGGAGCAGCTTCTCCACGAGCTGGACACTCACACCCAAATCAAGAAAGAAATAGAGGTATACATATCTATATCTATATATAGATATACTATATTCAGTATATACACACAAATACAGTTTGGGGTCCCATAGATGCTAGTAACCGTCCGTGTTGTATTGCCATGTCTCCGGTGTGTGTGTGTGTGTGTGTGTGTGTGTGTGTGTGTGTGTGTGTGTGTGTGTGTGTGTGTGTGTGTGTGTGTGTGTGTGTGTGTGTGTGTGTGTGTGTGTGTGTGTGTGTGTGTGTGTGTGTGTGTGTATCAGATCCAAACAGGAGGTTTGAAGCCATCCTGAAGCGTCTCCACGGTCAACTGAACAAGGCTCAGGCCAACCACAGGTACTGAACCACCCATCCACGCTCATGCTTCTACATGCAGCTGGCGGGCATCTTCACTACCAAGGTTCTTAGATAAAGAAAAACAATCAACACAATCAAGGACAAGATATTTGTCCTAAGATATTATAAAAATGAGATATAAGATAGATATTTTTTAAATATAGATTAAGCGCAACGTTATTCTGCAATGACATAAAACAGAACAAACATATTTATCATTCATATTCATAATCAGCTAAGGAAAAGGGGAACATGTATTTCAAAATAAAAGTTATATTATGAAGCATATAATGCTTGATCCTCATTGATCATTGGCGTATATTTGCTGAGTCACTTTGTGCCTTCTTCTTCTTCTTCTTCTTCTTCTTCTTCTTCTTCTTCTTCTTCTTCTTCTTCTTCTTCTTCTTCTTCTTCTTCTTCTTCTTCTTCTTCTTCTGTGTGACGCAGACACCTGTCTGAAGACATCCGGCACATGCAGAGGCAGGTGTCTGAGTTCAGGAGACAGCTAAATTCACCCTGAGTCGGAGGGACAAATGCTGTGTCCCTAATTCGCCACCAGGGGGCAGCAGTAGCCAGCTTATTCTGAGTTCACTACACCAGTTACCAGTGTTTACCGGCCTATAAAAATGCAATTTTCCTTGTAAATTAAGAAATAAAGTTTCTCATGTTGTATATTTGACTGCAGTGTTTGCTCTGTGATTCATTTCAGCACAAATAATGAGTGTAATGATAATAATAATGTATGAATAAGTATATAATAATAATAATAATAACAGTAATAATTATTAATAATAATAATAATAAATGATATCATAAATAAGTATACTACTGAGCAGCAGGCTTATGTTACCAAACTATTTTCCAAAACATGTACATTTAAAAAACGAGCCCAGGTTTGTTGGAGACAGGTGGTGATGGTGGAGCCAGCGGGTCCATTACGATGGACCTACCGGTCTCTCTAGAATGTCCCCATAGTTGTTGTCCTCGATACACATCGGTCGGTGAATGAAGGGCCAACCGCCGTGTTCTTCTGGCACTCGATGTTCTGCCTTCCGCTCCACCGGGCGCCAACTAACCGAATGTGAGGCGGCGGGCCCTCAGCCATCACAGGCTGCCAACCAACCGCCAACCAACCGCCATCGTTCCCACAGAGCGCCATCGCCCCAACCGCCCCGCAAAACACGTTAGCAATTAAAAGCCTCACGGATCAGTTTGGTTACGAGAAGCTTGGTCTAATCCGATGTACAGTTGTGTACGTTGTGTGTAACTGAAGCTGTTGTTGTTGTTGATGTTGTTGTTTTGTAACACGAGTTGCCGTCTTATGTACGTCTGTCTTCTGCATCAGCGGTCCGTTCTCCTACCTCCGCCTCCAGGGTTCTTCTACACATGTGTATGCACACACGTGTATACACACACACACACACGCACACACGGCACACACACACGCACGCACGCACGCACGCACACACACACACGCACACACGCACACACATGGCAGACACACACATGGGCACACACACATACACACACACACACACACACATGGGCACATTGGCACACACACTAACACATATGCACTCACACACAAACACACAGACACACACACATGGGCATACACTCACAAACACATGGGCACACATAGTACACACACTCTGTAACACACACACACAAAAAAAAATAAACCCATGGACCCACAGAGAAATACGCTGTTGCTGCAACACAGATGCACGCACATACAGAAATACACACACTCACACACACACACACACACACACACACACACACACACACACTCATGAATACAGAAATACACAAACATAAAGCTAAACAAAACAGATGCACACATTTGGACATATGCAACTCCCCATACACCAGAAACCAGGACGGAAATACTCACACACACACACACACACACACACACTTACACACACACACGCACACATTAAGACATGCACATGAAGAACATGCAAAAATACCCACTTGTTGAGTTCTTCATGACAAATTGTTCCATGTTATGGTATGGCTTCAGGGTTTAGGGTTGGTAACTGGACTAAATTGCATATCAGTCCTCAATTTCAATCTTCCATTTTCCTCTCCCCAGCCAGCGTGGGGTATTGTTGAATGGCTTTTTTTGGAATTGTTTTAATCTGTGCAACAGACCTCACTCAGCGTTAAAAGACATGAATTCAAGATGAAAATTCAAGAGGTAAAACCAGACGGGTCTCAGAGAAAAGACAGAAAGACCAAATTCACATATCACTCAGTTATTTTACATTTCATTATGACATTATGTCATTTAACAGACGCTTTTATCCAGAGTGACTTAACAATAGTGTGTTTCAACAAAGGTTTAAAGGTAAGAGAACAACTCGTCACCTGAAGTCAGTCAAGTGCAATTTGATGTATACATTTACTACTATTTGCATTACTATTTATATTCCCATACCTTTCCTTGCCTTATCTTTTACGGTGTACTTGAGATACCGAAAATGTTGGAAAACATTATAATCACCATTTAATACAGATTTGAATTGTGTTCTCCGTGCACAAAGGAAAAATGAGACCTAGACCAGAAGCCCAAATTAATTCGTTTTTAATCACGGTTAACAAAACCCCAAGTATTTCCCTGGGAAGCCTTAAAGGCCAAATGATCTCTTTCACTGCCTTTGAAAACAAACAGCCTTCCAAACACCATCACTCTAATGTTCTTTCTATCT
>CM051011.1:5956849-5961849 GCA_027704905.1 Muraenolepis orangiensis | reverse complement strand
ACATGTTATGATAGTGTATGTAATGACATGTTATGATAGTGTAATGTTAATGACATGTTATGATAGTGTCATGTTAATGACATGTTATGATAGTGTAATGATAATGACAATGTTATGATAGTGTAATGTTAATGACAATGTTATGATAGTGTAATGTTAATGACATGTTATGATAGTGTAATGATAATGACAATGTTATGATAGTGTAATGTTAATGACAATGTTATGATAGTGTAATGTTAATGACATGTTATGATAGTGTCATGTTAATGACATGTTATGATAGTGTAATGATAATGACAATGTTATGATAGTGTAATGTTAATGACAATGTTATGATAGTGTAATGTTAATGACATGTTATGATAGTGGCATGTTAATGACATGTTATGATAGTGTAATGATAATGACAATGTTATGATAGTGTAATGTTAATGACAATGTTATGATAGTGTAATGTTAATGACATGTTATGATAGTGTCATGTTAATGACATGTTATGATAGTGTAATGATAATGACATGTTATGATAGTGTAATGTTAATGACAATGTTATGATAGTGTAATGTTAATGACATGTTAT
Source organism: Muraenolepis orangiensis (assembly GCA_027704905.1). NCBI lineage: Eukaryota > Metazoa > Chordata > Actinopteri > Gadiformes > Muraenolepididae > Muraenolepis > Muraenolepis orangiensis. The sequence goes on along the minus strand of CM051011.1, from coordinate 5,961,266 downwards.
GATAGTGGCAGCACTCCTAGCAGTTCAGTAGGTCACTACCTGTGGATAAAAACTCTCCTCAAACCTGGTAGTCCTTGCTGTACGGATGCTGCGGAACCGGCGACCAGACGGTAGGGGGGAGAAGAGATGGAGCCCAGGGTGGTTGCGGTCCTGCTTGTGATGGAGATGACCCACTGTACATACTGTGTACATTTGCCACCCTACGGCGGATGGGGTTGTTGACCTAAATCTCAAAAGAATGTGCATGTTTGCTCAGCTTTTTGGTCAGTTTTGGGTCAAATATCATCCAACTTTGGCCTGTGGTCTTTTTGATCTGTGAGCAGTGAAATGTTCTCTGAAACTGTGAAAAGCTGAAAGACGAAAGCTGGAAGTATACAGACCATTTAGAGTTGCACATTTTGCTGACATACTGTATTTCTATCTTCCGTTCCTTCTTCTCCCTCGATCTACCTTCCCCAGACAGGAGTTCTGTTCCTCGGTAGCTGCGTTCATGAATAATGCTTTATGAATGTATGAATATTGGACCGATACCTAGGCATCGGTCCATCGGCATTCAGGGCTCCACGTCTGAGAACAACAACAATGTGTTCACCTGGCATCATTGTCGTTCATTCACCGTTCGTGGTTTCCTCCTCGAAGCATCACTGTCTTCAGCAGCGCCAAGGCGTGGTGCAAATGACCACAGATGTGTTCCAACGCTTCACCGACCACGTACAGACACACAGGACGTGTGTCTGCAGGAATAGACGCATGGCACCCATTGCACTCCTGAACCGTCCTTGGAAGGACGGCGAGATGCCTTTCTTCTCAAGATTTCTTCTTCCATTCCTCCGAGTTGTATCTTGCCAACAGGGTTGGGGGGGGGGGGGGGTGTCGTAAATAGGTGGCTGCTTGTGAAGCCCTTTGAGACTGTAACTGTGATTAAGGGCTGTACAAATCAAATGTATTTGACTTGACTGGACGACTACGATTTTGTGCCCGGAAGCCTCTGTGATCTCTTGTTTTGACTTCATGGTCAGCGGCTCTGGCTTCACACAGGAATGCAGCTTGAAGGCCGAGCCAGGGGGGGGGGGGGGTGAAGATCCAAGGAAGATGACCTCAGTGTGTGGAGAAGCTTTCAGGCCGAGCCAGGGGTTTATTTGCTCCAGCAGCCTCAGTACAAACACAAGGTTGAATAGTGTCTCTGTGAAGGGCTTTTAGCACGCTCCTGGAGAAGAAGTTTAGGTCAGCAGAACGCCGAGCACTCAAACAGATGCTGGCCAGATGATTCCCCCCTCCCCCCCCTCGCCCCCCCCCTCGCCCCCCCCCCCCCCCCCCCCCCCCTTCCTCCTCATTCCCACCTGATCCACAGCCGGTCCCCAAAGCCTGCTAAATGTTCCCGTCATTTCCCGGTGGCAGCTGCTGCTGATGCAGTATAACCAGGGCTCTCTCTCTCTCTCTGGTTCACACCTACTTCAGAAGACAACCCTCGGCTGTCTGGGGGGGGGGGGCCCATCTTGGGGCCCCAGATGGGCCACAGACGGACGCAGGGCAGGCTGGAGCTTTGGTTTTCCCTGACCCACAATGTACACAGGGAGACATGTAGGTCAGCAGCAGAGCTGAGCCGTTGGCTCTCTGCCGTGTGCTTTCAAGTCCACCGTCTGCACGGGAAGGGAGGAAGACGCTAAAGGCTGCTAAGGCACCAAGCTGGGTGGCAAAGGCTATTTTTACAGATATTCTGGGTCACATTTGCTGCGACCTGCTGCCTCATTCATTCTCCCTGTTCCACGGTGCCAGTGTGCATGCAGGAGAGATCCCTTATGGCAGAGTGGGCGGGGTGTGTGACAGCCTTGTGTGTGCCCTTGGTTGGTTTTGTGAACCATCAGCAAATAGTGTTGGCCAGGGAACACTGCTGCTATGACGATACGCTCCAACACCCACCGGGCTCCTGCCAGGCAACCAAGGACCAGGATACGGATCAATATCATGAACCAAGGACAGGGTACAGGCCTTCTCTCGACTATAGAACTTGAATAGAGATCATTGATCACAACAGGACTGACCTGGTTTAAACATAATTAAGCTTCTATCTACAGTACGTATGCACATTTTGAGGAGCAAGACATGAACTATTATGAAATTGAATCAGTCGATTTGTCAGTGCTGTCTTCAAAAGGACAGGAACAGATTTGAGATCGTCCTGAATCTAAATAGAAATGATTGAATCCTCTTTATTGGTCACATACATGTAAACACACACAGTGAAATGAGTTCCTCTCATTTAACCCATCCTAGTATTAGGAGCAGTGGGTTTCAGCTATTGTATACATACAGCTGCCCCCCGGGGAGCAGTGTAAGGGGTCTAGTGCCTTGTTGCTCAAGGGCACCTCGGCAGTACATCCCAGGTCTTTCGGGGACTTGAACCTGGCGACCTTCCGGTTCCCCAAGCCCCAAGTCCTAGCAGACTGAGCTATCCTGCCGCTCCCTCCTAAGTTATGGCACGCAAGTGACGACACATCACCCAACCTAACCTCGATCAATAGCCAGGTGCTTCCCCTTTGCGTGTACAATGTTAGCAGAATGAACCAATGTCCTTCATTCAGAAGAGAACGTTCTTCAAGCCTCCCCTCCCCTCCTTCCCTCCCGCTCGGCAATCACGGCAGTCTGAGAAGATCTGGTCCCACTGACCCACGCGGGATAACATAAACCCGCTGATTAGAAGGAAAAGCGGCTGCAGTCTGCAGTGTCAGCTCTGTGAGGCCCCTAAGGGAGCATGTGCATGCCACACACACACACCACACACACACACGCACACACACACACACACACACCACACACACACACACCCACACACACACACACACACACACACACCGGAAATAGCTAAATGACCTCACCCCATATGAGTATTAAAACAGAGACAGACAGGAGAGAGACAAGAATTCACTCTCCCAGACATCCAAGATCATTTACTTTAGAAAGTAACGACTCTAAATGTTGAATGACTCAGCATCGCTCAACTTTCTAACCACAACTCCTGATCACCGTGACCATGAAAGGCTTTTTTAAGGCTTCCTGCTACTGCGACTGACCTCGAAGAGAACTTATCGTTAGTCATCATTTCGGCATCCGGAAAAACTTGCAAACATACATGACATACTGTAGACACACAAACAAACCTGAAACTCAACCTATTGTTATTGTGTGCTGTTTGGTACAACGCTCTAAAACAACATACACAGTGTCCTTTGTTGTATGAACATTGGCATCGTATGGCATTGTTGATGCTGGTTTTTATGAATAACAGAATGTGTTTTGTCCCCAGGTGTTTTTTTAGGAAGTTGTGTTTGTGTGTAGAGTAAGAGTAAGAGGATGAAGAAAGAGGAAAGACATGGAACAAGACACCAGAAGGTCATCTTATTAGCAGCAGATGGTAGGGAATGCTTTCTTGTGCTAGCTTGAGGTTTGTTTTTGTGGAACTATGAAATTCTTCCTCCAGGAATTAAAGGCAGCATGTGACTCTTCGCTAGACACACAAGACACACAATCACACGCACCAAAGACACCCATTGACCTGGCACGGTGACTTCAGGATTCTGGGGCATTCGAGGTTATTATGAGATTATGAGAATCGCAAATCCTGGTGAATCCTGCTGACACGCTCCCATTGTTTCAGAACGTCAACACTCTCAGAACACACTCTCACACGGTCCTCTTCATAGTGACAGAGCGTTCTGTCTAGCAAACCAAAGATTAGATTAAAACGTGAATTGAATTGAAACGTTGAATTGATTGGGTAACAGGGAGAGTCCCATGTGCGAGTACTTGATCTTTTACAGAAGTAGGAATCATCATTCTCATTGCATTCATTCATATTTTTGGGTGGCGGCAGGATAGTCGGATGGGACTTGGGGCTTGGAAAACCGTAAGGTCGCCGGTTCAAGTCCCCCCGAAACACCTGGGCTGCACTGCCGAGGTGCCCTTAAGCAAGGCACCAGACCCTACACCACACTGCTCCCCAGGGGCAGCTGTATATACAATAGCTGCACACTACTCCTAATACTAGGATTGGTTCAATGCAGAGAGACACATTTCACTGTGTGTGTGTGTGTGTGTGTGTGTACCAATAAAGAGGATTCAACCCTCCAGATTTTATTTCATTTTCATATTTTGCTTCATTGTCAGACAGCTGAGGAAGGAACCTGAGGAACGTATGAATAGAAATATCCACAACAATGTCTAGCCTTAGAGGATTCTGACCGTTAACCTTTGTCATGTGTGAAGGTGGCTGAGCCCTGGAGGTCTGTTTATTTATTCAGGCGATCCGATGTGTTGTCTTTTGTTGCCCAGACGAATCCCTCTTCTTCTCTTAAGGACGGCTGCCCAGGGGCTCGTGTTGCGTTGTTGTTGGGAGTTTTCTTCTCAGCTACTTTTTGTC
>CM051011.1:5901849-5951849 GCA_027704905.1 Muraenolepis orangiensis | reverse complement strand
CTCACGCACCGCGTACATCAGGTGGCTCTTCACCAGGTCCTGGGGGGGGGGGGGAGAGAGAGAGAGAGAGAGAGGTTCAATGGCTATGAAGGGTAGGGTTGTCATCATTCATGTCATGGGGTTTGCTTCTGCAGGAATCTTCTCTGCACTGTGCAGAGAATCAGGTGGCAGTGGAGCCTCAACCATACTGAGATAAAGAAGGTGGCCACACACACGCAAAATATAAATTCATTAAATTCTTAAAAGTATTTAAAAATTCGTAATAATAAGAAAATATAAAATATATTTAAAAGTATTTAAAAATTATTTAAAATTCAAAACCCACATGTTCACAACAAAAAAACATGTTTAAAAAAATGGTAATAATAACAAAAAAAATATATATAATATATAAATATCTAATAATAATTAAAAAAAAAGTTTATTAATGTTTATTTGTATTTCCTTGCACTGATTAGGTTGTGTACAGCGCTGGTTTTCCAAGCTGATGGCTCAGCTCCTCAAGCCTCCAGTTGGGCTATATGGAAATAAGAGCAGGCCACGCCCCCTCTCCACCGAGAGCCACGCCCCTCCCTCCTCCCCCTCCCCTCGCGCAGAGAGAGAACAAAATGTCCTTGCGCCGGGATGGGAGGAGCCAGCCAATCCACGCGCCAGTTATTTATACCGCGTGTTTTGTGAGGCTGCCGCTTGCCTAGCAACACGCAATGGGAGAGAGAGGCAGGAAGGCAGAGAGAGAGAGGGAATTCGATTCGACGGGAAATATGAAAAAAGCCGTCCAGGACTTACTTGATCCGCCGCACACGCGCGCGCGCGCGCACACACACACACACGCTTTCAGCTCCTGAATCTACTGACTTTAAGCGTGTTTTAAACAGGTGCAAAAGCATCCGGAGTGTAACGACTCACTCATTCATAGTAAATAATAATAATAATTATAATTATAATAATTCAATGTATTTAATGTGGCCTACATCTGTGAAGACTGCATTCTATTCTATTCACGCACAAATCAATCACGATTGATCGATTGCCTCTTCCATGGTCATACAGGCTAAGCTATAGGGAAAATATAGAATATATATATATATATATTCTTTAAAAGAACCAACCTAGGTCTAAATTATATATATATATCCATTATATTATATAATGGATATATATATATATATATATAATTTAGACCTAGGTTGGTTCTTGCATAGGCATGCATAGGCATGCATAGGCCTACGTCTATATAATTGATATAGACGTAGGCCTATGCATGTCTAATCAATGTTATTGATTGGCAGTGATCCAGGGATGAATTAATTAGTTACATAACATTGAAAACCCCCATCAAAACCAGCATCTTAACGGCAACGGGCCTGCCTCTCTCTCTCACACACACACACACACACACACACTCTAGACACACACACACACTCTCAGACACACACACACCCCGCAGTGCATCCTACTGTGATGAGGAAGAGGAAGAGGAGGAGGAGGACTCACCATAGCCTGTTCGATCTTGTTGTCGATGGCCACCACACTGGCACCCGACGAGCTGATGAAAGACGACCAAACAAACAAAAGGCATGTTTTCAATGCATGTACAAAAACATATATACGTTATTATTATTATTATTATATAGTATACGTTTAACACAGCAACAACGCATGTACATGGTCTGTCTTTTGCTGCAGTTTGGTTGACAATAGACCGTGATTGCAGCAGATAGGAGAGGATAAGGACACCTTTTGTAAAGCATTCACCACCCTTAAGTGTGTATATATGCATGTATTTTCTTTTAGAACACCAAAATACACCTTGTATCCATACATGTATGTATGTATGTATGATGTGCGTTTAGACTGGAGGTTATAGACGAAGAACAGGGGATGGGGGGTGGGAGGAAGAAGAATGGATGTATGACCTAGCGTTCCTGGCGAGCCACACATACAGAACTAAACCCGACTAAAAAAAAGGACGTCTTTATCTTATATACATATATATATATATATATGACTTTATAGTATTACCTATTGTCAAGCCTGACGGAGGCGCTCTCTTTCCCGAGGACGGAGGACAGCAATGATATAGAGAAATGCCTCAGTTGACACACGCCGAGGTCCATCGCCACGGAGTAACATTGGGAGTTCATGCTCCTATCCCGTCCCAAAACGCATCAAATAGTCATAATCCAGCGGTGGTGGTGGTAGAAAAACAACGTACAAAACTAAAAAATCGCATTCTTTGTGAGGTGCATGCGATGAATGCATGCATATATATATATATATATGTGTGTGCAGGCTGCACCCTGACTGCAGCCTGGCCGCTTGCTGGTCGAGCACAAAGAATGAACGCAGGCAGCCCTGCACTCAATGCAAGCCCTGGGAAATCTGCAGAGTTGCATAATCTATGCAGGGGGACAACAGCGCCACGGTCGGTCGAAGAAGCGGATTGGTTGAACCAATGAGAGAGCGCGAGAGAGAGAGAGAAAAAGAGAGAGAGAGAGAGAGAGACGACGCGAAGTTCTCATCCTAATAATCAAGCAGGTCAGGCCAGGCAGCATCATCATCATCATCATCATTCCAGAATCTGCATTCTTTAAATTTTTTCATTTTTAGTAATGATTGAAAACGGTCATTTGTTCCCAGATTGCATTATCCATCGCTATAGTCGCTAAGTTTAAATGGAAACCCCCCCCCCCAAAAGACTAACTACACTTAAGTTATAATACCCACCCACCCACCCACACAATCTTGGGCTAATCGATAAGTTATACATAACCACCATACCTCAATCTGTAAAAAATGCCTTCTGTGTGTGTGTGTGTGTGTGTGTGTGTGTGTGTGTGTGTGTGTGTGTGTGTGTGTGTGTGTGTGTGTGTGTGTGTGTGTGTGTGTGTGTGTTATAAACCTCTATAGTCTTGTTGATGTTGCAGGCCAAGTCATCCTGACATGCTAAGGGCCCTTCAATGGCAAGTACTACAGGGACGTACCGATTAACCAAACCACATCGGCCCCCTAAAGATACATACCATATATATGTACACATTAATATAGGTTAATAATATGATAACCATTTGTAAGAATTTGTTTGTGGGTGGGGGGGGACAGATTCACATACCTACCAAGTACTACGCTCTATTGTAAGTCGCAATGGACAAAAGCGTCTGCTATAAATGACTTTAATGTAATGTTACACGTCTATTTCTGGAGGAAACCTATAGGTGAACATGGATGTGGGACATTTCCACTCACCATAGAAAGGTTCTGGTTGGAACATAATCGTATCACATTGCAATCTATCGTAAAACATGGCATTCCATCCTTATGTATGGTATTATCACCGTGTTGTAATCATATTTGGTATCAAATCATGACTGTATTATGATAACGACAGGCAGTATGAGTTTCACCTTTTTTTAGTTTTCAGGTAGCTGCCCGTTGAACCGTTCCACACCCTTCCTCCCTTCCTCGTCTTTGGGAGTGAATAAAGTGGTTTTGAGAGTCTTTCGAGTTTAAGTGGCCGCCCCACGTCCTCTTGACGTATGCTGTAATACCTGGTTTCTAATCTGTTGATTTGACCCCGTAGCGGTATTATACAGTATGTCTTCTACCTAGACCTACTGTCAACAAGCGATGTTCAGCCATGCCTATTTGTTTTTCGGCTTTTATCATAAACCGTGTCAAACTCAAGACACGCCACTAAGAACACCCCCCCCCCACCACAAAGAGGCGTGAAAACGTTCTCTGCTGGCGCTACAGTACAACACGACGACTCAATGCTCTGCTTCTCCCAAAGAGCTAAAACGAGAAAAACTAACAAGATATATCACGGTAAAATATGAAATACGACGGAACATAATGTATATACGGCTGAGCCTGTACATAGGCTCGACCAGAAGAGAAACCAACCACCACCACCGCCACCAGTGCTGGACGGAGACAGACCTGTGGTCCCATCTGACAGTAAACACACGCTTGCTAAACCATAGTCCTTCCACAAGACTTCACCACCACACCACCCTACCACCATTATACGTATCTCCTCTCCACCTTTAGAACATCTAGCGTTTACCTCTTGAGATGTCTGTCTCTCCAGCTCCCAGAAGAGAAGCTCGAGGGCAATGCTGCCCCTGCACCAGCTCAACAAACCACAAAAAAAGTACAATGGAAAGCTTACTCCCCATTCGCAGTATGAATTTCCTAAAAACGAAATTCTCCGCCAAAAGTGGACGGTCGGACGTACCCCTCTCCCTCATCCAGTTTCTGACCAAGAAGCACCCGTTGCAAACTGCCAGACCCTCCCCCCCCCCCTCCCTCCCTGCCACCCCACCTCGAACACCACCAGGCCTTCTATCTGCCCCACCCCACCCCTCCCCCCCAACAACCCAAATAATAGCAGGTCAACCCATTAGGCTGGATACCATCGGCTGGTGGCTGAATCACCCTGCAGACAATGGGGCTACTGGGAGATGTGTAGGATGAGGATGACAATGGTAGAGGGGGTGGGGGGGTCATGTGTGTGTGATGCATTTCAGTACAAATTCATGTGCACTGCTCTTTCCCTGAGACCCTCGACCCTCAGCCCTCCCTGTTCTCTACACATCACACACACTGATGTCGGATGTGATTGGCCCAGACAGGGGGCTGTCTCCTCCCACCACTCAGTCCTTACGTAAACCTGTCAGTAGAGATTAGGCTAATCCGTCCAATGGGATGAGCCGTTTCCGACCACACCCCCCCCCGTTCGCTTGCTTGCTCGCATCAGCGGCCCCTCCCCTGAATTCGACCAACCAGTGGCCACTGGCTTCCTCCCTTCCATCCATCCGTCCAATCATATTCCTTTTGTCCAACTCACCTTCTCGTTTCTTTGGCTGTATCCCCTTCCCCCGGACCGCCCATTGCACTACACTCAAACCCACCACCACCACCACCACCACCCCTCCTCCTCCTCCTCCTCCTCCTCCTCCTCCTCCCTCATGTTGGTCCACGTTGACTTAACTCCACCCCCAGCACCTTGCACGGATGTGCAGAAGAATGTGCTTGTTGCCATGGTTGCGTCATCCGTGGGGAGGGGGGTGCACTTGGCACACACACACATGCACTGGAGCTGAGGTCAATTGTTGTACACAGCCATGTCGTTTTCACACACACACACACACACACACACACACACACACACAGACTAGGTACCACAAACATCACACACACTATTTTCCACATGCCTCTTGCACACTACCCAGGTAATATGAATGTATTGTCAGGACATATTCCAGGGAAACATCCATTTCATTTCTTATTATTACTCAAAAATATTACAACCAAAAATGAATGAAAAATTAATCACATACATAATGCTTGCACACATTTAGCCCAGTATACTATATTTTGCAAATTGTAGTTTTGGTGTTTATTTCACGGTTTTCCAAGTTTAAGGAGACCCTGAAGATTATAGTTGATTAATTTTTCCCCCTGCTCAACCAATGACAACACGATATAAAGCTGTGACATCATGCAGGGTGCTTACTAGTAGGAAGCCATCCATTCATTATGAATCCACTTCCACCTCAAGTCACCGTGTGTGTGTGTGTGTGTGTGTGTGTTGTGTGTGTGTGTGTGTGTGTGTGTGTGTGTGTGTGTGTGGTGTGTGTGTTCAGGGGGCTGACCCAGATATTACGTAACCAGTGCCTTGGAACACATATGAATGCTCTGGTGCGATGGTTAGATAACCACCAAGCAAGCTCCTCGTGCCTCACGCTACGCCCAAACAAAGGGCATCTAGCAGGTACCACAAGACAGGAATAACCCATCCACAGCCAGACACATCACGAATCAACCATTAAAGGGGAAGTGAAGTGTTTTTTTTGGGCTGAGAATACTAGTAAACGGAGACGACGTGATATCGCCATGGTTTCGACCCACGCCAACTCCCCAAACTAACCCATTTAGCCAAGGTCGCAGCCAAGGTCGCAGTTCCAGGTCAGATTGACGCAACCCTTTTTGGACAGCAAAAAATCGGTTATGTAAAATTATAGTAAAATAAATGTCCAACTGACATTAACAAACAGTGTGTTGTCAACGTCAACACACATGTCACGTCAACACAACATTTTTTTTGGACTGTTCTTAAGTAAATGTGACAAGAATTCAATTAGTAACACATGCAGCAATTTGCTAGCTACTAATACCCTTTTACTTGTTCTATATCATCAATCTGTGACCTCCAGCACTCACTGGATGGGTTTGCAGCAGAGTGTGAAAGAATCTGAGGCCATGGTTCTCAGCAGGAAACCGGTGGATTGTTTACACCAAGTGGGGGGTGAGTCCTTACCCCAAGGAAAGTCGAGTGAGGGGACGATGGAGCGTGAGATTGACCGGAGAATAGGGGCAGCGGGAGCGGTATTGGGTGCCCTTTACCGCACCGTTGTGACCAAAAGAGAGCTGAGCCAGAAGGCAAAGCTCTCCATCTACCCGTCAGTCTTCACCCTCTCTCACCTATGGTCATGAACTATGCATCATGACTAAAAGGACGAGAATCCAGATACAAGCGGCCAAAATGGGTTTCCTCAGTAGGGTGGCTGGCATCTGCCAAGGTGAGAAGGGTGAGAAGCTCGGTCACTCGTGAGAGACTCTTGAGTAGAGCCCCTGCTCCTTCGGGTAGAAAGGAGCCAGTTGAGGTGGTTCATCTAGTAAGGATGCTTCCTGGTCGCCTCCCCAGGGAGGTTTTCCAGGCACGTCCAGCTGAGAGGAGGCCACGGAGCAGACCAAGGTCCAGCTGAGAGGAGGCCACGGAGCAGACCAAGGTCCAGATGGGGTAACTACATCTCCACGCTGGCCTGGGAACCCCTCGGGATCCCCCAGTCAGAACTGGTTGATGTTGCCAGAGAGAGGGAAGTTTGGAGTCTCCTGCTGGAGCGGCTACCTCCACGACCCTATCCTGGGTTAAGCGGTAGACGATGGATGGATGAATAAACCTTTCCAACAACCCTCATTTCCAATTTCGAAGCTGGTAATAACATGTCACTGTACAGTGTACACTGTACCTTATACATGTGATAAATAAACCGAACCTGAGGCAATTCATTTTTCTCTTTAATTTGAATGATATGAATCAAATTAATTAATGACACTGGCACTCATCAGAAAATAGTTTAGAAGGTTGTGCTGAACACCCTTTAAGGATGGAATGCATTTAGCTCAAGTGCTTCAGAGTGTTGGACAGCACCGTACAGCGGAGCTTGTTGGGTCTTCTTCTCCGTCTCACAGCCCCAGGTTAAAGAAGTATTTTCCCTGCTGGAAAGTAGGGCTTTTGATACAACTGGGCTGTGTATGCTGCAGAAAAGTGCAAAAAGGGGTTTGAAAAACAGTTCAAACAAGAGCCACAGACAAAAAAAAAATTGTCTAGGAGCGGGCAACGTTTCACTCCATCCGATGGACTTGCAAACCAATTTCCAAACTAAATGCCGGTAAAATGGGGGCGGAATTGATCATTCCCACGTTGTTATGGTACAAAGCGGGTTGGAAATCAAAGTATTGCTTGGACAGCTTGCTGCTGTACTGTGCAGTACACCCCAAAACAGTATCGGGAATGTGAATTGCACGACAGCGTGGATCGACAAATGCGGCAATGCGCACACAAACTCTTTGCTGGAGTCGTTGTGTTTTGCCTCCAGTGGCGTGATGCCAGCTTTCAAACCCTTGGTGAGGTTCCTGTCCTTGTCTACCTCAGCCTAAATGTATTTCTTGACGAGTTGGAGCGTCAGGAGAAGACATGACAGTGTGTCATTGTGTGTGTGTGTGACAGTTTTCTCCTGAGAGAAAGTGCATTCGATGACTGGCTTGAGGGCCTTGTTGACGGCTTTGTTGACGGCTTTGTTGACGCAGTCCAAGAGGTCAACATCTTGCCATGTGAGGAATAGCTGGGAGTGTCGGTCATCATAGCTCCGATTGCAGTTGTTCTGCTCCGTAATTCACTCAATAACTTTCTGTTGTGAGCCCCAACGAGGTTGCACAATCCTGTAGGATGATAACGAACGAGAGATAGATCTAGACCTTACGTATGCATAATTGTACTGGCCTAATTATGGGTGAATCAGACGAACATATTAGCAATACTAAATGTCGCCTCCCTTACTACAACCTGAATCAGAATGTTTCTTGGTGTTGTGAACGGGATATTAGCTCACCGTAATTAGAGAGTGCTCGAGTAGAGCAAGCAGGTGTGTGTTCTTCAGGTTGTTTTTTTACTGCCAGCTGTGGGGAAAATTTGCCGACAAACTCTTTCTGTCCGCTGTCGTTCGTGTTGGGGATGCGTTTGTCACCGCTACATTGAGAATTAGCCATTGCCAATCCAGTCTCCTAATCACAGCTCCAAAATACAAAAATTCCACCAAAACATATATGTGAGTACAAGCCTTACAACTTTCAAACAGCCGGTCTCAATGAAGATCCATCACTCTGCCATTTTAAGATAGCATCGAACAGAGCACGCAGTCATTCTATGAGCTGTTTTTGTTTTTTTAAACACGCATTCATTAATCGAGTATACTAATGTGACAGGGAATATTCGTGTGTGTTCATTTGTTCCATGTATATTATCGAGCACACACTTATTTCTGTTTCAGTATAAAAATGCACAAGCAATCCTAATCCTGTTTACCGACCGCTCCACACTATTCAATCAGAAGATTCTCTCTTTGGTGGTTATTCTCACGGTTGCCTTCTGGCTGCATGGGCCGGGCGAGGACATTTAGCCCCAATGGAATGCTAATTGAGTGTGCCATGATACGTAATGTCATCCAACTTGACATTAGTTCAGTTTCCGTGCACGTCATCTCCCCGTCTTTTCTTGTGTAATCTCCCACAAAAGACGGGGAGGGCTTAGCGCATTCTAACCAGCTGTCCCTGGCCCAGACGGAACTCCACACAATCCTAACACACAATCCACACACATGGTAGCGTACCCTTCTCGGGCATCTGTGTCCCTTGGTCGTGACGTGAGTGCTTCGGAAAAGGCCACTGACTAAATGGGTCTCAAAGACGGCCTTGTTCTAGTAATAGTGACAAAATGGTTAAGAACTATGTTGAAGAATCAAACGATTTTGGGTTCAAACTGCCTCAATAAGATGCAAACAAGTGTTTTCTAATAAGATGATGTCTTCAAACGATGAACTGCTCAACAGTTGACACACACAGACTCTTGAGGTTGTCCTAATCCAACAGATCAAAACTAAATTATTCATGACCCACATCTCTCAAAAATCCGTTTTGAATCATCCCTGCCTTTCAGAATGAGATCCATCTCCAACGTGAAAACATGATACCATGTATTGATTGGTGATGATTCATTTGTTATGATTAGGTGATACGGGTAGAATCTCCTGGCTACAGTGCCTCAACATTGATCAAGTTAAACACATTTTCTGGCACCCCAATTAAAAAGCCAATCTATGTTTTTATGGGTTGGAACATTGTCATTCATGTTCTTAAACAAAGTACAATTCAAATCTCGTCACTGGCCACAACGGGATAAAAGAGGGATGCTGTAGTATGGAGTAGGTTGCTATCAAGGCGATAATTACACAAGCGTCGACCAGTACAAAATGGCATGGTTTTGGTGGTCGAGTGTTTGCAGCAGTGACACGTGCACACGATCCGAGCGACTAAGAACAGTCCAGAACGGGTCCGGAACAGTCTGTCCGTGTTTGAGTGGGAACACCGTCAGGAAGAGTGTGAGTGCAAGCCACATTCTTCGCACACTCTCTTACTCTCCCTCGTTCCCTATGACATCAGCGCAGATTCCTGCATCCCGATTGGCTTGCTTCCTTCTGCATCGATGACTGCCTTCAAGCTGTTTGTGTGAGTGTCTCGAGCTGCTTCCCCCGTCCCCAAATAAACCAGAGAGAGAGGCACGACCGGATGAATCTGGTTTTGAAAGGGCCGATGATAGTGTTTTCGATTTTTATAATCCATTGTCCTATCCACAGGCAATTCAAATAATTGAAAATTACCCCTAAGCTCTAAAAGGGCAGATGCCTTGTGAAAGAGTAGCCAACACAAAGCTGGACTTAACTTTCAAAATTGCGTCTATATCTCCATCCAAAACATAATTTTGTATGTAACACATCTGGGAATGGACCTATTTATCCTTGCACACACCCACAAAATAGGAAAATATCACAGACCACACCACACGGTAGTAGTCGAGGAAGTGGCTCTGTCAAGTATGAGTCAATTTGTCTTCTCCCTGCACTGGGTCTGGCCCAACCATAGTAATCCAGCACCATGCCAAAACCTGACATCGCCAGGATTCTGTTATTTATATACATACTATATTACATACTATATACAGTATAACAGGAGTCCCTGTTATACGGGTACAAAACATTTGAGAAAATAGAACAAACTGCATACAGTAAGCCAATATTGATAGAGGAATGGTTGCACACACACACACACACACACACACACACACACACACACACACACACACACACACACACACACACACACACACACACACACACACACACACACACACACACACACACACACACACACACACACACACACACACACACACACACACCACACACACACACACACACACACACACACACACACACACACACACACACACACAATGGATAGATGAGGTTTTCATTTGGCTCAACAACATCACTGATCGACCGATTATTACCCTAAAGAAATACAGGACTAAACATTCATACAAGACGTGTGTTCATCTGCGTCATGTTTCTACCGAGGTTTGATCACACGACAGATTGTTCCACCGTACGTGCCCTCAAGAAAATAATCAAGATATTTCAAGATATTGACCGTGTTTAACACGTACAACAATACTACACTACACAATACTATACTAAGCAATACTATTCTATAAACAACACTATACTTTCTTCAATATAGTATATATTGTATGTATATGGTGTTGTTATAGGCTATAGAATACTATATATACTATAGTACTATAATATATACTATATACAGCACAATATACTACCTACCATCTACAATATACTATAATAAACTAACTACAATAAACTAACTACTAAATCAGTTGAATTGCATTCAGCGTCCTACGGCCACATACAAGGAGTTTCAGTCATTGACTTCTTCACGTTATATGGACTTGAGCTTAAGCTACAACATGCTTAATATTGAGAATACAAACTACAGTGTTCAAATGAAATGTATGACCATACGTTTGCACGAGTGTGGTTTGAAGCTATTGTCTGTGCCAATGCATGCATGAGCTGAGCACCACTTTAAATAAAAGAAAACTGCTGCATTCATCCGTGCAGAAGACGTTTTGGGTCAGTGCATCTCAAGGGAACATCAGAGCGTTACGTAATGCTCCGCGGAGCCCTAGCGTTTATAGCCCTACACTGACACCTAGCGGAGGAAGGGGGACACTGCAACAACACGGCACTGGATTTCAGGCACTCTCGTCCAAAAACGTCATTACCACCACAAACTAAACTACGAGTAACCATAACCGATAAGCCTGGCCGATGAGTCGCATGCAATTCAAGATTCAAGACTCTTTATTTTCCATATGTAACAAGTACAATGGAATGCTTACTTGAATGCTTGTTGACTCTCGCATTCTGAATTTCTACAACAATACTATAATTCTCTAATACACCAACTACACTATAAACAACACTATACTATACATTAATGTCTGCAGAGAAACTAGACGCAGGCCTGCAGGTTTAAATGGGATTTTGTGCCACAATATTGTACAAGATAACAAAATCTGAAAACGACCAAAATTCGGTTTCCTACTGAAATGATTTCTACAAACTAGCCAAAGGTTGTTCCAAATCAATGTTTTTAAACTTTGCTCTTAAAATCCAACAAAAAAAAGAAGATACATCCTTGTGAATCATATTTTCAAACCGAAAAAAAAAAAAAAAAAAAAAAGACTAGTATGAGGGGGCGAAAGGAGCTTAAAAATAGAGACGATACAGCTTAGATGACTCCCAGCCCAAAGGGGTACTGGGTTCGAACCCCAATGAACTCCACCCTGTAAGCAAAAAAAGCCTCCATGCTCCACAATGACATGGCACCTGCATTCACATGTTATTTTGGATAAAAGCGTCAGCTAAAACGACTAAACGCTAAATAGCCAGTCTCCAGCACTCCCTGGTGTTTTCGTCCCTACTGGCCCAGTGCTGTAACAAGGGATTCCACTGCACACGGCAGCCAGCTACAGCAGACAGGACATGGGCTCCTGTGTTTACCAGCACTAGAGCAGGGGATGGAGGCCAGAAAGCACTGAAAACAAAAGTACTGTGAACCAAAAATATGTGCATCAATTCCCCATTTCATTTGCGCATCCATGATACCTTTTTGGCATTTACGAAAGTTGATTTTGCAAAGCTTTTCTTCCTTGCGTTTCACTGCGAGGCCTCATTTTTATAATGGGGGGGGGGGGGGGGCGCGCGTTAAGCAAAGTGGGTGTGTCCAGAGAGGAAGAGGCGGGGTTTGGGATGCCAAACAACACGATACAAATTCAGAAGAAGAGGTTTGAGCACTTGAGCGCATTGACATCAGCAAAAACACAAAACTATAATGAAAAGATGAACCATTTTAACACACCATTTTAAGTAACAACTATTAATCATAGGCTGAAGAAAGGCAAAAAGCGGCAATGACAAAGCTAGAGGCTGATGATGGGAAATAACTCAAATTCTGAATCTCTTTTTATTGGTGTAACATTACATCGATTCATTTTTGATAGTACTGTTTGTACTGGTACTCATCCTCAATCCCATAAATCTCCCATAAGTCTTTTGGTGGACTTTGAAGACCATCTCCGGTCGGCCCTGGTCCACACTACTAGGGCCTAATGTCCAGCAGGTTGGAACGTCTCCCCATAGCTTGAGCGGAGGTTCTTTGAGGCGATGAGAGTGCAAAACCTAAAAAAATAAAAACATTGAAAATAAATGATAAACTAAAAAAAGTAACAAAATAAACAGCCTTCACATTTACAGCTAATCACCACTACTGAATAATACAGTCCACCTGGGCTCAGAGAAACGATGATGACTAAATGATGATGCAGTGATGGCCTTGGAGAAGAGGTTTTGTTCAGTTGCCAGTGGTGACAGAGTTGTGTGTGTGTGTGTGTGTGTGTGTGTATGTGGTGGGTGGCAATTACCTACCTTGGTGGGAACCACTGTTTTCCAGCCGTTGACTCGTGGAAATCGGCAGGTTCAGCAGGCATCCATTTCGGAAACTCAAGGGTGGGCCATGAATCTCGAGAGATTTATTCTTTCCTCACTGCTCAAACTGTGTAAGCGTTTTGGAAAACTCATCGTAACAATTTGTATTTGTACAAATTGAGCAATTTGTCAATGTATTTGATGTCGTCCAAGTAGCACTCCTTGGCTTCCTTGCCAGCTTTTCTCTTAGAAATCTTGATCATCGTCCGTTCATGATTGTTTTCCTCTGTTGATTTGCGTGTGTTGTTGTGCGCTTGTGGCTGCTGTGGCATAAATAAATAAACAAAAGAGGTGTATCCTAAAATCATGGTGACCACTACCCAGAATGCAACACACCATGACGTCGTTGCCTGTCTTTCTATAGACTTATCTCATAATCATAATGGCAGTAGAAGTAGTAGTCTGTGGTAAACAGGACAGGTAAGCTATATTTTTCGAGTCGACTCAATACATGCGATATTAGAAAACACAGAAACCTGAAAGCTACAAAAAAAAGAAGCTATGTTATGCCATGTGCTCATGCAGCTTCTTCTTCTGTTTTGTTTACTGGCGGGTGGCATCCCAAACTCTTATCTCTTATTCTGTGGACACGCCCACTCAGCTAACCCCCCCCCCCCCCCCCCCATGTCAAAAAGAGGTGACAATGTTTACTGTAGCAGGAGCTATGGCTTCAGGCTTAAGGCACTCCAAAAGATCACATCAACAAGTTAAAGGGCACACCGGATGTAGACTATATATAATGTACAGACTTGTACTTTACTATTAAAATGCTATGGGTGAGCTCAAAAATAAGAGGTACAAATACCTTTTTGGTGCAGGCTGTTGACTTATTGATATGATTTGAGAGCGAATGCTAAGATTTGAGAGTGACTACTACCCTCTTAAAGTGTAGTGTTGAGATTTGTACACAGTATTGACATCACAATATCGGCTACTAAAACATATTTCCTAGGATCCTACTTAGGTCCGGCACATTCAACAGTATGGTGATTCATTTCAGAAGGGCATATTGGGTGTAGTAGCCATGCCCTACAATATTCATAGTATTGTCCACTCATCCCTAATCAAACCCCATCTAAAGCCCAGTTTAAGCTAATGCTAAACTGCTGCTACTGTGTTAACCGTCCCAAAAGTCACTTGACGTGATCTCTTCCATTGAACCGATGTTGGCAGGGAGCCAGAGACCACGCCAAACCAGTTTCTCCTTCCGAGTAATTCAACCTGCTGGGGGTGTGTGTGTATGTGTATGTGTGTGTGTGTGTCACTTCAAATCACTTTCACTCCAGTTCGGCTGACTCATAAAACCCCAGTGCGATCACGTGGCGTTTTGAGTCAAGCCTTATCTCACACAGATGCATGCATGTAGCCATCAGCTGAAGTTTTTTTTTTAATGATCTTAAATTGTATTTACAGGCCGATATGGTTTCCTCTCAAGTCAAAACATGTTTCAACATGTTCCTCAATATAACACGTGGTACTCTCACCACTAATATGAAAAACGCACCATATGGGAACATTTTAAATGTGAAATATACAGATATCTTACAGCCTGTTGTGTCTTGTTTTACTTTGGTGTCTTGTTTTACTTTGGTTCTGTTGGTTTAAGAAAAAGGAGAAAGAACTTTCTTTTTGGGGGGGGGGGGGGGGTCGCTCAGTTCACTGCAGCAGAGAGCAGCTACATAAATCTCCACACACACACACCAAGTCTCAAGCGCAGAGAGTGCAAACAGAGGAAGAACTCTTTTTTTGGGGGGGGGGGGGGTCCTGGTCTTCACATCGTCGGTAAAATCATATCACTCGTCTCTAGGGCATTTCAATTGATCAGCTCATTGACCAAACTAACATGGGAGTGGAACCAAAGCGGATTGCGCTTTTACACTCAACGCACGCTGGGTTTTTGGGCTCTACGCTTGCGCTTCGCCTGTGTTAAGCTAAGAACAACCTTGACCAAGAAGACACTCGGTCAGAAACAGCCGGAGCACAGTGTGGCCCGAAGAAACAGTTAGGAACACCCTGAAAGACCTTCAGTGTGTTGCAGCCTGGCCCCATGGCAGAGAGGAATCATATGGAACCACCACTTGCGATTCAGTACCATTTAGTTATTTCATGTTTATTCAAAGTGATCATGCATGTAGATTTAGTCATTAACAGGTTAAAGCTATCTCTCTCTACCTCTCTCTCTCTTTCTACCCGTCTTTCTCTCTCTCAACCCCTTTCTCTCTACCTCTGTCTGTCTCTCTCAACCTCTCTCTCTCTACCGGTCTCTCTCAACCTCTCCCTCTTAACCTCTCTCTCTCTCTGCCTCTTAACCTCTCCCTCTTGACTTCTCTCTCTCTCTGCCTCTCAACCTCTCTCTCTCTACCAGTCTCTCTCAACCTCTCCCTCTTAACCTCTCTCTCTCTGCCTCTTAACCTCTCCCTCTTGACTTCTCTCTCTCTCTCTCTCTGCCTCTTAACCTCTCCCTCTTAACCTCTCTCTCTCTACCCGTCTCTCTCTCTACCCGTCTCTCTCTCTCTACCCGTCTCTCTCAACCGGTATACAGGTAGCCTGTTGACCAAACCGCTACATCCGTCCACCTGAAGACAATCAGGTTAAACAGAGAGCGGGGGTAAACGAGACCCAAGGGAGTAGGGTACAGACACGGAGAACAGAGAGGGAGAACGCCAAAGAGGAGGGCGAGAGACAGACAACAGTAGCTGCGACAGAAGCAGCCACGATTACAGATGGAGCCTCACACCTAGGTTTGCACACAGGGCAGCAGGATTGAACACACACTCACACACCGCCGCCCTCGGTATATAAACAGCTGTTCTGTGGGGGGGGGGGGGGGGGGCGCACAGCACTATATTCAGGGAGAGGGGGCGCCATAGAAGGGGTGTACCCACAAATCGATCGCCTAATACCACCACTGGACGCATTATACATGACTGTCTGCATCAAAACAAGGCCATGCCTGATGACACAGACACAGACACACACACACACACACACACACGACGGTTAGACACTTTCACATCCCTTTATGCACAATATACGACACGCTTCACATACACGCTGCTGCCAGAGTCATTTGCTTGCTAGCTACCTGTTGAGTCACATGACCTAGTCAACCTTTAGGAGGGGGGGGGGGCTGGGGTGTTGCTAACCGGGGGCTGTCTGATGAACTGTATGAACTGCAACTGCGATTAGTCTCATAGCCACACATTCTGGGGACGACACACTCAGCCTTGTACACGCACATGTTTTGTTATTCCCATTATTATTTACCAAGTACAAAGAGCTCGACACAATTCCGGAGACAATCTAGGTAGAAAATACTTGTGCTATTCACCATTTGGCTTTCACCACCAGGCTTTCTATCCAAAGTGACAATTCAGGTACATGTTATCATCATGAATGAACCTGCGGGGCTAATCCTCACCAGCCAAACAGCCAACGCAGAGAGACTCACCTGTCCTCGTCGCCCTCCGCCGTGTGGCCGTGGAGTCCCGCGGCCGCCGCCGCCACCATCAGCACACTGGCCTCGGCCCCCATGCCCATGTGAGCTAGCGTCCCTGCCGCCTGCTGCTCCAGCCGGTGCTGGAACAGCAGGCGCTGGGCGTCCACCAGGTGGCTGGTCCTCCCGGAGAAGCCGCCGCCCCCTGCAGCCTGTGCGCCGAAGGTCGCGCCGGAGGTCAGCAAAGGCTGCAGGTCGGCCTGCAGGGCGGTCAGCGGTATGTAAGGGTGGGTTCCGTGGGCCAGAGCGTGACGCTGGGGGATAGTTGGGTGTTGTTGTTGTTGTGGCTGCTGAGGGAGACGCTGGAGGTGGCCTTGAGTGAAGATGGCAGCGGGGTTACCTTGGCCCTGGTGGAGCAGCTGTTGAGTGAGCCCAACAGGTGCCTGGGGCCCGCCCACATGCCCCATCACCATGGCGAACCCCGGAGTACCGTGAGTAAGCGGCGGTTGCTGGACCTGCGTCTGGAACGGAGCCGTGGGTTGGATGAATTCTGGCTGGCGACCTCCGACCCCGGCTGGGAGCTGTGTTGACGGGTAACCCATCTGGGATGGGAGCTGATGGGCCATCCCCTGGGCAGGTGGAATCACTGCACCCTGGCCCCCCACCTGCAGCCCCGCTGCGGAGGGCGTGACCATCGGCTGCTGCAGCAGAGAAGACCCACCGAGGTCCTGGAGTGGCATTTGGGCCTGGAGAGGGTTGAGGCCCAGTGGCTGAGGGGGGCTCTGCATGGCTTGGGGGCTGGTGAAGTCCTGGGCAACCTGCTGGTGGGCCTGCAGAGTCTGTGGAGGCTGTGGACCCATCGGGCCTTGACCGGTCACACCAAAACCCTGGTTTGCCACCTCAGTTTCTGCTACTGTCGCCGCCGGCGCCGCCTCACTGACCTTAGGTAGCTCAGAGGTTACGGCGTGGGGAATGTCCTTCTCATAGAACTCGGTACAAGTCCACCTTCCTTTGCGGAAGGGCTCCGAATTTGTGTCCAGTTTGACCACCCTGAACCGGGAGCCGGTGTGCGCCTGGGTCTGCGGTGGGCCCTGCGGGGCCTGGGTCTGTGTCAGGCCGTTAGGGGCAGCAGAAGACTGGGCCTGAACCACAGGAAGCGGTCCACCCGCCCCGGAGGCCCCGTGAGCACCAACGGCGCTGCAGTCGTACCCCATCGGCCCAGAGGAGGCCGCCGTCGCGGTACCGGACACGGGGCCGGCGTTCACCGTCTGAGTATGCATCCGGGGCTCAGCACCCGGGCCACCGACACCCACAGGTGGCAGAGCGGTCGTCCCGACAACGGTACCGGCGGTATTCAACACGCCTATCCTTTGGGATGGGCCCGGTCCGGGTCCAGGCCCGGCATTGGGAACCATAGCCGGGCCGGAGTTAGTTAAAGCAGCGCCGGAGGGGGTCGCTCCTTCTGAATGGTCCAACTGGTGCCCGTGGTGATGGAGGAAGTGAGCGGGCAGCTGGTGGTGCTGCAGGGTACCGTTCACCGTGGAGGAATGGGCGCCTTGCGCGGGCTGCGGGGCTCGTTGGGCGAGGCCAGGCCCGGCGTGTCCACACCGTGGAGGCTGTTCAGCGTTTCGTCCGAGGAGCTCCGCTCCGGCACGCCGCCGGTGTCCGTGGCCTTGGACACGGACACGTCCAGCATCTCGGACGAGGACAGGTCCTCCGTGTGGGACTCGTCCATGTCGTCGTAGCTCTCGGTGTCGTCCGCCAGGCTGTTGTTGGCGCTCACGTTGATCTGAGCCGAGGTGACACTGGTGATCTGGAAGCCGCTCTTCTTTTTCACCTGGGCTACCGCGGCTTGGGACTGCAGCTGGTGCTGGTGGTGGTGGTGGAGCCCCGGGGAGGACGACCCGGCCGCCCCCTGGGGCCCGCCGTCATCGCCGGGGATAACGTTGTTGCCGTCACCGCCTCCGCCTGCTGCTGCTGCTGCAGAAGAGGTGGAGGAGGATGGGGCGGACGTAGCGCCGCCGCTGCCCCGCCGGTGGTGGAATCCTGATGGGTGTGTTATCTTCCTGCCCCCTGTACCCCCTCCGGTGGTGGTGGTGGTGGCGGAGGACGACTCTCCGGCGAAATCCTGGTGATGCATTGTTGTGGTAATGCGAGAAAGAGAAACACAGGGGCTACCGGCGGAGAACTGAGCTTACAAAACAAGGAGGAGGATGAGAGCCGATGGCGGCAGTGGTCCAACTGTCAAACCAGACGGTTCACGCCATTTAAGTCGTAAAGCACGCCAACGAGTCGTAAAAGGATATAGCGCATATACGAGTTAGTAGTAGTAGTCTCGTCTTTTCCCAAATGGCCACTGAGATCACGTACTTTTCTACGATTCTGTTGAAGCAAAAAAATAAAACTTGAGGAAGAAGAATGAGATTTTACCCACCTAGGTATGAAGTGACACCAGCTAGCTACATACAACGTTAGCTCCACGGCTAGCTAGCTATCGCTTACGTTAGACGACTTGTTAGGCTACTACTACTACTACTACTACTCCAAACAAAAAGCGTTATCGATCATAACCGTTATCGATCACAACCACCGCAACCGATTGGGGCTGATTAGTATCGCCGAGAGTAGTGTATATAATAATGTTTGTGTTGAAAGTAGGAGCCATCCATCCATCCATCTATCTATCTAGGCGCTAGCCGACCGGTATCATCACATCCCATATTCACCATTCCCCCCCCCCACCACCAGACGTCCATCGATCGATCGATATCGATCCAGATATATTGAGAGGAGTTTCTTTTAAATCATAAATTCGGTGATGAGTCACGTAATGGCGGCCTGTGGTCAACGGACGAACGAACTAGAATCCGGTATTATTGTGGAGGTCTGCTGCTAGGATCCATTCCTGTGTGTTGTTTGCAGTATCATCGACGCCGGTGAACCGGTAGGAGGAGGAGGAGGAGGAGCGGCTACTAGCTACTGTTAGCCTAGCCTAGCCTTAGCCTAGCCACCAGTACTAAGCAAACAGTCCGAGTGCGCATGCGCGGGCCCAGCAGGCCGGCCTGCGCATGCGTACTCGGGCTGTTGGCCAGTACTGGTGGCTAGGCTAATAGCTAGTAGCCGCTCCTCAGTCAGAGTGCGCATGCGCAACCCAGCCCGGCAGGCCTGCAGGGCTGGTTCTGAACAGGACTGCTGTTTGTTTATCTTCTTCCTCCTCCTAGTTGAAAGCATTGCGCCACTTTTTAGATTAGATTAATTTAGACAGTACAGTAGAGCGAAAATAATTTAGCATCTAAAACCAGAGTGCAAATGTTGCAGTAAAGTGCATGGTAATATATAATTTACAGTTTAAATTGACAGGTTAAAAGACAGTCTACTGGGTATTAAATGGGATATGAGCATACTAATAGGTGTGTATATATATATATATATATATATATATATATATATATATACAGGTAAGTTAGTATTTAACAGGTAGTGATCAGTTATTGAAAGCAGGATAAACTTACACTACACTACTGTCCACTGTCACTGAGCCACTGTCACTGAGCCACTGATCAGTATTCAACACAAGCACTCTAATAGCAGCTGTTAATAATAGATACAGCAGACGTGCATATACTCTAAAAAGTAGTTTATCCACTGTTTCTTGTGACAATTCAATCTGGTCGGTTTAATTAGATATCGTCTGCATTTTTTTGTGCGAGGAATAGGCCACAATTGTGGCCTATTCCTCGCACAAAAAAACACGGACTGGCTTAGAAATGTAAAAAATGGTAAATGGTCAAATAAGCCTATTATGGAAACCATTTCAGTCTTCCCAGTGGTTTTTGCCTGTTGGGTCCAATCAGTCACCTGGAAATCGAGGCCTTCTCCCCATTTTGAAATAACTTGAAGGCCCATCCTTCAAGACTCTTGGCCCACACTAGTGACAGGTTGCTCCCTCCCATGCCTCGGGCGACACAACTCTAGTGCTATTGGAGAGATGCCAAGACGGGAGGCGAGGTGTGTTCCTGTCGAGAAAGACGGCATAATGTAGGGTGAAATATGAATACACTAAAAAAAAAAAAACACACCTGGCTGCATGGCCGGGGCACCGGTGCATCAGGGGGAAGGAGACGGCCTGTTCTTATGAAGATCTGATTAGATTAGATTAGATTAGATTAGATTCAACTTTATTGTCACTGTACAGTACAACGAAAATAAAGTGCAAATGTTTCAGTAAATGTAGGCTACATCTAGGGCCAGTGTACTCCTGTGCGGGATAAATAAAGTTTCTTGAATCTTGAATGTGCTGAAACGACCAGAGGTAAACTTCTTAGGATGAACGAGTACGAGTATTTTTCTTTCTGTACGACGTTCACTTTGAAATTCAGTTCAACACATATTCATCATGGGAAAAAAAGGGTTTTGGAAACTTTACCATAACTTTACTAAATACATTTTTTTTGTTTTGTTAAAATATATAGGCTCAATTACACAATTAACACAAATGTATTTTGTTAAACATTGACATCATAGGTGAGATATATTTAAAGAACAGGTTTCATTTGGGTCCATATAATCAATGTATGGTAAATATACATTTAAGAAAAAAGTAATAATAATAATTATTTATTTATTTTACTCAATTTAATTTAATACATTTTTTTAATTTTGAATTTCTATAAATGTTTTTACATCATTTACTTAGATAGTAAAAATAACATACAGCACATAAACAGCAAATATGTATATAACCATTCTGGTCCATTCTGTCCAACTTTAATACACAGGGTTACATAACTAACTATGCTATAAGCCTATAGCAATGTGTGATGCAAACGTTCAGCTTAAGGCTCTGGTATAGTCAATCACACTGTAGATTAAGCCATAGGTAATTGTCAGTGTATACCCGAGACAAGATGTCATGATCTCAAAAGAACATGAATCAGAATAATCAGAATATTGTGAATCACTTACATACTTTGCTGGACTTGATGATGACTCATGATGCTGCATGATATGTACATTCAACACATGTACTTATCATTTAACAGTCACTTTGCTGCTCTTTTTTTGTTTATTTTTATTGTATATATTACTTATGTTTTATGGTATTGTTTTTGGAGATGTATACTGCAGGAGGGAATGGGGAGTAAGCATTCCTATGTACTTGTTACAAATGGCCAGTAAAAATATCTTTATATATATTTTAACAACAAACAAGACCTCACGCTGGAGTAAATGTTACTCCAGTGTACACAACATATACACAAAATATACAAACACATTACGTATTGTGGAAACAGACTTGACCTTTTGAGTTCTGCAGTAAAGAAACGTGTCATCTAGAAGACAGTTATACAGAATAGCATTTAGACAATAAACGTATCATTTACGCTACAGAAACATAACACTAGAAAGAAAAAAAAGTATGGAGAATAAAACACATTTTGCTGAGAGTGTGGGACCTAACCTGAGACTCATATGGCTGGAAGTTTGGTGTGGTGTGTGTGTGTGTGTGTGTGTGTGTGTGCGTGTGTGCCTGTGTGTGTGTGTGTGTGTGTGTGTGTGTGTGTGTGTGTGTGTGTCCCCCATCTGGGATGCTTTGTGCTTCTAGGACACACACACCTGGGGGAATGTAAAAAAGCATGCAATGCTTCAGAAACATGTGTTTGGGGTTTTCAGTAGCAGTGGTTAGTACCTCCACTGCCTTAGACACTGTCAGGAATGTATTCCATCCGTAGCTATATATTTGGCACTAGTGTAGAACATGCATTTAATGGAAGAAAATGAAAGACTGGGACACTATTGCTATAAATTGGTGATAATCCACTGGCTGCTATTGATGTAACAGCTGCCCGTGGATCGGTTGATTTGGCCCCCTTGTGTTGAATCCTGGCCAGTGCACCTTGTGTCCCTCAGTGGCCAGTCGGTTCAAATTCAACCCCAAGCACTCTCAAACTTTGAGAAGGAAGGGGAAGGTAAGCTACGGTGATTATTTCTACATAGACCCTAAAGGCCATGGCTCCCAACTCAAAAACCTTCTGTCTCGATGGGATGCCACGCCATCAGTAAGCCTAGAAGTAATTAAACTGACACTTGTTGCATTGCTGGTGTGAGTAATGTGAGTTTCTCTGTCTGGGTTAATTAGCTTCTTCTCAGCACCTGAAACACTCTGGCGCGCCCCCAATGGAGGTGTGCCAACACCGCTTGCTTATAATATGACACACCCTGGCCTAGAGAGAACTACTACTACAAGGCCTGACTCGTGTTGCAATCATCAGATCATAAAACAATGTTACGGGCATATTTAAAATAACGAGAAACAAGAAAAGTACTTGTTAATGTTGTTTCCAACGGCTGTGGTGACCACTGACATGAAAAAGGGTTTATCTTTTTAGAGACTCTTTATCAAGAGGCCTTTGTATAGAATACAAAACGCAGAACAGCGCGACTGTGTGGCCAATAATATATTACACCTGTAGTGAGACTACCGTTGGAAATGCATTGGAATAGTTATGTTTAAAGTCCTCTTCAAGGCCTACATGAGTAAGTCTGCTTAAGACGTACTATGCCTTACGGTTGTGAGGATTTTAATAAGCACGATTTGAATCAAATGTTGACTCATTTTATTTCAGCAAGTTTGGTTGATCGGTTGATTTAAACACAAAAGGTCCAAAGAAATCCAACAAAAACACAGCAGAGCAGAAATGCAATGAAGAGTGAAGACACCAGCCTAATGACTACAATTACACTTCCATTTCCTATAAAATATAAACCTAATTCAAGTATTTCCTTTTCATGCATTCAGGTCTGTGTGGAGAATATAAATGTGATTTACTAAGATGTCCACAGCACGTAGCAGTAGGTTTACTGAGATTATCCAGAGAGAGAGAGAAACAAACGTTTAATAATTGACAATATAATGTATGTATGTATGTATGCAAGTATTTATGTATGTACAGTATGTATGTATTACATATGTATGTATGTATGTATGTAAGTATTTATGTATGTACAGTATGTATGTATTACATATGTATGTATGTATGTATGTATTTATGTATGTACAGTATGTATGGATTACATATGTATGTATGTAATATGTATGTATGTTTGTGTCGATGTTTTGTCACGCTCAACATTTGACTCAAAATATGGCATCACATCTTCTGCTCTTCTTGGCTGCTCCATGTAGAAACCCCCACCCCCCGGCCCTTGTGTATCTAGTCAACACTCATTATGTGGGCTTGTATCTCAGCGCCTCAACTCTCTGGTGACGTACACCAGCCCGTGGTCCCCGTACGCGTCGTAGCTCTCGTAGGTGGGCAGCGAGCGCCACCCCGGCTCGTACGTGACGGTGCTGTACATGTGCGCCTCCGCACCGCCCCCACCCCCCTCGGCCGCCGGCACGCCGCCCGCCTCCTCCTGGGGCGACGCCGATCCTCCCCCCGCCCACTCCTCGGCCTCCAGCCTGACCACGGTCCTCTGGTACATGGTGGGAACGCACTCGAAGGCGTCCAGGAAGGCCAGCATGCGGTCGTCGACGCCGTAGATCTCCCCGCGGATGCGACACCCCTCGCCGGGGATGTTCATGAGGAAGGGGACGTTGTACTCGCCCACGATGACCAGCGGGTACGCCTGGACGGTACGGGCCGTGGCCAGGAACCGGGCCTTGCCGTTGGCCGGGTCCAACATGCGGTGGTGGTTGGGCTGGCCCTTCTTCAGGGTCCCGTAGACAAAGACCTGGGCCATGCGGACGAACGCCGGGCGACACAGCGAGGAAACTGACATGCAAGGGGAGAAAACCGGTGTTATACTTGAATGAACCGGAAAATGTAAGGTAATGTCGATAAAGGGGTGAAAGGTCATGACAATGGAGAGGGCCTTGAAAGACAGAGAGCCCTAGACAGGCCCTGGAATTAAAATCATATCGGATTTACCAGGTCATGAAATATGGCTATTTTTTTTTTAGATTACATTAGATTAGATTCAAATGTATAATCATTGCACAGCACAAGTGCAGTACAGAGAAAAGGATTTAGCATCTAACCAGAGTGTAAATGTTGCAGTAAAGTGCATGGTGATATAGTATAATTTACAGGTTAAATTCACAGGTTAAAAGACAGTCTAGGTATAAATGTGATATGAGCATAATAATAATAATAATAATAATAATAATAGGTATATGTGTATATATATATACACACACACACACACACACACAGGTGAGTGAGTGTTTAACAGGTAGTGATCAGGGGTATGCTACTATTGAAAGCAGGACACAAATATATAGATGCAAATGTATATATACACAAGTGAGCATATGTAAATGTATGGCAAATACAAATGTACATGTATATACAGGAGTAGGAGCAGTTCTAGCAACAGACGATGAACATGAAATGTGGCTATTTACACCATAACGGCATGAGCGGATCCTCGACCACTGCTACACTCCCTTCCGTGATGGCTACAAGGCCCTCCTCCGCCCACCGCTCGGCCAATCAGACCACCGCTCTATCCAGCTGCTCCCCGCCTATTGGCTGAGACTGAACCAGCAACCCCATCGCCGCGAGGGAGGTCCAATGCTGGTCGGACCAATCGGACTCCATGCTGCGGGATTGTTTTGATCGCGCACGTGTTCCGGGTCGCCACGTGGCCGGGAACCGGGTAGACACACACACACGTCAACGAGTACGCGAACCTCGGTCTATATATATATATGTGGCTATGGGGCTGCAGACGATAAGGAACTCCAGAGGGAGAACCAGTTGTGTGGATAACTCCTCCTCCTCCAAGCAGGAGCAGAGAGGAGGAGGAGGAGAGAGCACGGCCCCCTATCTCCATGGACGGTGTTGTGCAGTAGAGAGGAGTCACAGCGGCGGCTTCAAATTCCTCGGCGTGCACGGAGGACCTCACCTGGTCCACGCACACCAAAAGGGCCCAACAACAACGCCTGGATTTCCTCAGGCGTCTGAAGGGAACACAGCATGGGCCCCCGGCCCGCATCCTGAGAACATTCTACACCGGCACCATGGAGAGTGTTCTCACAGGGTGGATCACCGCCTGGTACACCGTCAAAAGGGTGGTGCGGACGGCCCAGTGTATGGGTGGAGCTCCCCTCCCTCCTGGATATATACAACCAGCGGTGCGTGGCCAAGGCCAAACGCATCATAGGAGGACATTGCCCACAAATAGACTCTGAACAAGGGCGTATAGCATATAACAATGTATATTTTATTACATTGATTTATATATACACATTGCTCTTTTTCTGTCATTATATTGTTTTATAAATGGCATTTTTATTTTATATATTTAACTTTATACAGTTTTGTACTTTTTTAAAACTTTTATTCTATTCTGTTTTTATTTAAAAAAAAAAATATTTATTTATAACTGCTGTCTGTCGTCGGGTATTGCACATACCATTTTCACACCACTGCTTGGTGTGAAAGTATACTTGTGTAAACTGTGAACTGACAATAAACTTGACTTGACTTGACTAACACTTTAAATAAAGGTTTTGTTCAAACGTGTAACCATCAAATACGTTATCATAGTAATCTCTCTCTCTCTCTCTCTCTCTCTCTCTCTCTCTCTCTCTCTCTCTCTCTCTCTCTCTCTCTCTCTCTCTCTCTCTCTCTCTCTCTCTCTCTCTCTCTCTCTACCACGTGACCATGGACAGGGCATAAGGCTTTTAATGACAGAGCTATTTACAGCAGTGGGCCTTCACCTCGCCTTACCAAGGGGGAATAGGTCATTAGTTACAAGCCACTGACTCAACCAACATAAGACATGCATATGCACATCCTAGAAGGATACTCCAATATTAGGAATACACGGTAACCCCATTGAAACCCTTTCCAGGGGTTGGAACCGGTTTTTAAAATAGATTTACTACTACGGATCCGAATATATGCGACATCATCTGCCAATGTTTTGGTAAAAAAGCCTGACTTCAAACATCTGCAAGTCTGTGTGTGTGTGTGTGTGTGTGGTACCAATACCTGCATGTACTCCTACCTGTACTTACTACCAATAAGCGAGTGTGCAAACACGAGTGTTGATTGTACCCCATGTACCTGTCCTACAAACCGGGATCGGGTGTAGTCGTGATCAGCTCTTCACACATCACACGGTTATTTAGTGTCTGTCCTATATTTAGGCAGGTTCACTTCTTACCCAAGTAAGATGCTAGATAGAAGATGATAGAAGATGTAGTCCCGGACTCGTTCTTCCTTTATTGTCCTCGTGTTCTTCTCTTCCTGCTCGTCCTGTCAGCGGTCTCTCCCTTCCCCTTAGTGTGTTGTGTTGTATATTATCTGTAAATTACCGCCATCTACTGGACATTAATATGGTTGTTGTTTTTTTCTCATTCTGTTATGTACCTTCTACAGTGCAAATACAGCACCTACCTACCGTAGGTGCTCTACTTATTATATTATTCTACATGTATAATATATATATATTATACATATTATTCAACAACTGTACATTATATATTACCGTGCACTTTACTGCAACATGTGCACTCTGGTTAGATGCCAAATTTTTTTCTCTGTACTGTACTTGTGCTGTGCAATGACAATGCATTTGAATCTAATCTAATCTAATCTAATCTACTTTCTTTTTGTTTTTCATTGCCGTGTACGTAAGCATGTTCCTGTGGTGTGTTTTGCTGTGCTTTGTGTTCAGGATTGAGCTCTGGATGTCTTATTATTAACCGGGTTATCATACTTTTCAATACTTTCATTCCTGTCCCCAGATCAGATGCCCCAGTTTCCTGTCCCCAGATGAGCAAAAGAAAATGCTATTTTATTTTATGTTTTTTGGCCATTAGAAACACGTTGGCATGCTGGTCTTTACCGATGGGTATACTGGCTATACATTTAGACTCTTGGCAAACTCTGTGTCTATTTGATGTGTTTTTGGGCATTAGAAACACATTGGACTGTTAAGATTGAATCTATCTACAACACTCACATTTGCATATTACCAATATGGCGAGGGTGAGGTGAAAACAACCTATGACCTTATGTGCTATGGCCAGTGGCAACCAAATACGTTATGCACAAGCATTGTAGTCTTCAAAACAGTTGTAAGGGTTTTCATGTATTTAGGCTCTCTTGCATACATACAATGAACCTTGTGCCATGTTCTCACACACATGCACACACACATGAATGTGAATGCATTTGATTGTATTTACTATGCTATATTGTATTCATCTATTATACTATTAGTGTATCCATTGCACTATACTTCACAGCACACTGTACATCACAACTGACACAACCAAAATAGTCTTTAGCACATGTTTTGTATATTTATATTTGTATTGTAAAGTTTAAGGCGGGTGGCAGCGTCGTCTGCTGCCAGGTCGCGATTTAAATAAAAATAATGGTGACGCGATTGAAACACACCTGGAATGAACTGGTTCAGATGGCAGTGAAAGGACTCCAGGTGACGATGAACCTGGCGCACACCTGTACTTAGTCCGGTGGACGCCCTCCTTAAGGGTGGTGCCAGCCAGTCCGTGTAGAGAGACACGCCTGGCAGGTCCTGGATGCACTTGACACACCACTAGAAGCTGTCAGATGTGCTCCGTCCTTACCAGGTCAAGGGGGGGGGAACACCAAGCAGGTCCCTGCCTCTGTCTCCACTCAGCTCCTGCAGCAGGCGCTCAGTGAGTCGGACGGTGGCTTGCTCTCTACTGGTGATTCTGCAGTCCACCAGAACCAGAACATTGAACACTGTCAAACACTGACACTGACTGTTCTGTGTCACTACAACACTGTATTGAACACTGTCAAACACTGACACTGACTGTTCTGTGTCACTACAATACTGTATTGAACACTGTCAGACCTATGACCTAGTATCAGAGGGCGACAGTGTAGTGGAACGTACGTGAACTTTTAGAATCCTTGTTTACTAAATTGACATTATTGATTTGGACAAGGTTATGGTACGTATATGACCACCCTTTATCTGGGTGGGTGACTCTAGTCTAATGCACACAATCCTCCCATGGGCTGCAGAGGGAATGACAGTCATGGGAGTACTGCATAGGATTTTATGGACAGGTGTGGGTATTTTTACTATATTTTATTTGTATTTATATATGTCTTATCTGTCTTATTTTTAAATCTATGTAACTATTAAATTATTTTACGGTATGTGTAATTTTACCCTGTCTGTAAAGCGCCTTGAATATCCAGAAAAGCGCTATATAAAATGTAATGTATTATTATTATGTATTATTATTATTATTATTATTATTATTATTATTTTTATTATTATTATTATTATTATTATTATGTATTATGTGTGTTAGTATGTGTGCATGATGGCAGGCCAACTAGGTCTGAGAACAGGGGGCAGTCTCTTGTATAGACATAGCTTTAGCATCCAGGGAATTGGCCAGGGGCGGGAGATATGGGACTTCATGGACAGGTACACAATAGGTAGGGGCCACTTCCCAACTCTGTCTTTAGTGCAGTACGGCGAACCGGGGAGAGAAATGTACAGAAGACAGAGCTGTGATGGTGCCCTGGACAGCCTAAATGGCAAGGGGAACAACAGACGAGTGAAATAACAGCTTATGGGCAATGATATTGCATAATGCATACGAGTGCATCCTTATGAAGAAGAACGAAGAAGAAGAAGAACCCTTAAGGCAGAGTAATGTGTCCAGTGGTTGAATAAAACATGTACTAAAGCAGTTAAGGACCGGAACCTGGCCCGCAGAGAACTGAGAAAGGGTCCAACCAACACTGAGGCAATACAGTAAAAGGTTGAGAGCCAACACACTCGAGAGTTGAGTGTGTTGTGGGGTCTCTCTCTCCATTCCACCTCAATTCCTGCTCTACTCGTAGAAATTTCTCTCCCCACTGGGAAGTCAGCAGTCAAAATGAGCACTGCAGTATATTAGTAAACGGGGAGTAAAAAGGGTGATTAGGAGTGTTTACTTTTTAAGGTGAATACGGAGATGGAAAGCCTGGAGTTCGGGGTGGCCCCCCCCCTACAGTTCACTGGCCAGTCATAGCTTCATGGATTTGACCCACACTGGAGATACAAGATACAAGATGTTTTATTGGCCATTTGCCAATAAAAAGTACAATGCTTACTCCCCATTCCCTCCCGCAGTATGAATTTCTAAAACAATACTATAAAAATACTATACACAATAAAAATGTAACATAAAGAGAACAATAAAGTGACTGGTGGATGACATGTCCATGTGTGTGTTGAATTGCGCAAAAAGATTAAACAGCATTTAATGTGCCAGTAGTGCAGCATAATAATAATAATAATAATAATAATAATAATAATAATGCCGGCTTTTATATAGCGCTTTTATCCAAAGCGCTTTACAAGTCATGTAAAGTCCTCACATCACCCATTCATACATGGAGTCAGCCATCAAGGAGACAGCCAGCAGGTCAGGAGCAGTTAGGGGTATCTTGCTCAAGGACACCTCGACAGTTTTTGCTAGGAGGAGCCGGGGGAGCAGCATACATAGATAGATAGATAGATAGATAGATAGATAGATAGATAGATAGATAGATAGATAGATAGATAGATAGATAGATAGATAGATAGATAGATAGATAGATAGATAGATAGATAGATAGATAGATAGATAGATAGATAGATAGATAGATAGATAGATAGATAGATAGATAGATAGATAGATAGATAGATAGATAGATAGATAGATAGATAGATAGATAGATAGATAGATAGATAGATAGATAGATAGATAGATAGATAGATAGATAGATAGATAGATAGATAGATAGATAGATAGATAGATAGATAGATAGATAGATAGATAGATAGATAGATAGATAGATAGATAGATAGATAGATAGATAGATAGATAGATAGATAGATAGATAGATAGATAGATAGATAGATAGATAGATAGATAGATAGATAGATAGATAGATAGATAGATAGATAGATAGATAGATAGATAGATAGATAGATAGATAGATAGATAGATAGATAGATAGATAGATAGATAGATAGATAGATAGATAGAT
This sequence comes from Muraenolepis orangiensis, assembly GCA_027704905.1. Classification (NCBI taxonomy): domain Eukaryota; kingdom Metazoa; phylum Chordata; class Actinopteri; order Gadiformes; family Muraenolepididae; genus Muraenolepis; species Muraenolepis orangiensis. The sequence goes on along the minus strand of CM051011.1, from coordinate 5,921,124 downwards.
AGATAGATAGATAGATAGATAGATAGACAGACAGACAGACAGACAGACAGACAGACAGACAGACAGACAGACAGACAGACAGACAGACAGACAGACAGACAGACAGACAGACAGACAGACAGACAGACAGACAGACAGACAGACAGACAGACAGACAGACAGACAGACAGACAGACAGACAGACAGACAGACAGACAGACAGATAGATAGATAGATAGACAGACAGACGGTACTTCACTGTACTAGAAACAATTCAAACAAAGTAGTAGTGTAGCACTGTTTATAGGAGGCATCATCTTCAAATATATACAGATGGGGGGCCTAAGACCCCCAAAACTGTGAAGTCGCGGGTGTCTGTCTATACAACAGAGATGGTGGTGATGATATGGGCGTTGCAGTGTGGGTGGAGGAGGTGCAACCAGGGCCAGCTACCGTACGGTCTGTGGCTTTCCTGTGTGGTGCCAGGGGAGGGGAAGGAGGTCGCTGATGGGGCAGCTACAAGGTCGTTGAGGAGGAGTGTGGATGTGTATGAATGTCCACAAGGGCCATATGAGTGCAGGTCCATCATTCTGCATCAAAGTATAACAACAACAGAGTGGAAGGAACAGTGTACAGCATACAGAGCAGTGCCTTGTTATATGGGGGCAGGGAGGAGGCATACAGTGGGTGATGATGACTAGACTAAGACTGGGACCCTGTGGGCCGGCAGGGGACCTGGCGAAGATGGGAAAACATCAGGTTGGACTCTGTGAAGCATGGAGGGAACCGCACACTGGGAGACACCGCTCTTCTCATGGACTGCATGACTGCACTATCATATACTTTGCTGGACCTTCTGGACTCATTACAGTTACTGCACTGTTCTGCACTGTAATGCACTGTATTCATAATGCTGCTGCACTACTGGCACTTTAAAATGCTTTGAAATACTTTTTGCACAATATAACACATACATATCATTCATCAATCACTTTATTCTTCTTTTTTTGTTAATTTTTTTATTTTATTGTATATAGTATTCCTATAGTATTGTGTTCTAGAATGTCCTACTGCGGGAGGGAATGGGGAGTAAGCATTCCATTGTACTTTCTATTGGCAAATACAATTCTTGAATCTTGAATCTTGCACCCGGGACACCGAAGAAACACAGAGGATGTATGCAGCGGTATCAAGCCGACCCTCAAGAAATACTTTAACGAAGAGCCTTCTGAATCCCTCCGACAACCAGCCAACGGGCAGCGCAGCCACAGAATAATTGCAAAATAGGTAAATGTATCTACAAACTGCAATCTAAGCCTGACCTGGGAGGGGCAGCAATGTGCCTCAAGCAAGGCAAAAATCTAGACTGCCGGCAAAATAACAGAAGAAGAAGAAGATCAGTCGATTTGTGACGTCGTCACGCACACCGTGACGTGAGCACGTACGCAGCCTAGCAGCAGTGATCGCGTAATAATAAACAACCAACCACCCAGCCAACACACTGTGGAACTCTCTTATTATCATTTATAGATAAACAAAACGTATTATTACTTATCGATCTATCTTTATTGATCCATCAATCATGCGTGATATACGGCGTGAGGGAAGACTCGTAACGACGTGACGACGAGTTAAAAACAAACTCCAATTCCAATTCTAACGGCTGGAGCTAACGGTTGTTGCTAAGTAACACTGGTAGCCTATCTGATCTTTATCGATTATAAAGAGGTTATAACGGTTATTGATTGGTTGACGGGGGATTGTGATTATCGATCGTTGGTCCATGAGTGGCGGTACTCATGTTTAGCCTGATGGCGAACTGCTGCAACTGGTTGAAACGATGGCGTGAACCTGCCAGGTACAGTAAATGTCATTTTTTATTTATAATTTTGTATTATTATTACATTATTACACATGCTTTAAGTTTGTAATAATCAATGGCAACACATTGTTGTTGTGTGTTATCAATGTGTGTGTGTGTGCAACCTGCAGTTCAATTCAGATTCTTCATTCTTCGCATCCTAGACCCTATACTGGAGGTGTGTGTGTGTGTGTGTGTGTGTGTGTGTGTGTGTGTTTTGCCTGTGTGTGTGTGTGTGTGTGTGTGTGTGTCATCCATATATTATTGATTGATTGATTGATGTTGTGTGTTCCAAAAAGTTTTTTTTTCAATTATTATTCTCATCCTTGTTTGTTACCACACTATGGACTTGCACTTGGCCCCCCCTCACATGAGCCTGTAGTATATAGGAAGGAGGTGATGCATACACCAAGACTGACCGAGGCTGATTTGGTTGTGTGTTCTTTTGAGGATGAAACGTATAATGATGCGGGGTCTTGAGACCAGAGGAGTGTAGGATTGAGAACTGGTACAGTTTCGCCTCCTGGGCTGCACCAGGGCCGAGGTGCCCCTGAGCAAGGCACCAGTCCCCCCCCCCCCTTACACTGCTCCCCGGGGGGCAGCTGTATATATACAATAGCTGATACCCACTGCTCCTAACACTAGGCTGGGTTAAAACGCAGAGAAACAAGTTTCACTGTGTGTGTGTGTGTGTGTGTATGTGACCAATAAAGAGGACTCCACATTCTCCAGATTTAGATTTAGTGTGCCAAGCTATGATGCTCAGCTGTAGTGACACCTTACCAGCCATAAACCCTGAATATGTAATGCTTACCAAAGCAATTCCATCCCAGGGTGAGTTGTTAACTTACAGTGCGATGGATGAGTGTGGTATAGGCATACTGCATGCGTTTATTTATTTCTGTGTATTCCTTAATATATGAGTCTTTCAGAATGGATATCTAAAAAAAAATCACAAAAAAATCTCTAAATCTGGAGGATTTAATCCTCTTTATTGATCACATACATGTTCACACACAGTTAAGTTAGTTTCTCTCCATTTAACCCATCCTAGTGTGAGGAGCAGTGGGTATCAGCTATTGTATATACAGCTGACCCCCCCGGGGAGCAGGGTAGGGGTGTCTGATGCCTTGCTCAAGGGCACCTCGTGGCAGTGCAGCCCAGGTGTTTCGGGGACTTGAACCGGGGACCTTCCGTTAGACTGAGATATCCTACCGCCCCTATATTGTTTGTCTGTAGATGAGACAGTTTATTTTCCCCCCCCGGATAAAGGATAGTGGAGTCAAGCAGTAAGAAGAGATGGATGACTATGTGAGACTACATAGCAGGCCAGTGCCATATAGGGCAGGTGGATTGTTTTGGAATAACCTCAAAGACATTCTCTAACTCTCTAATATCCACAGTGGACAAAGACCCCCCTCTGAGCAGTTTGGTAGTTTTACGAAGGTATTGTTTTTGAAGAATAAGCATATAATGGAAAATAAAGTGCTTGAGTCAGCAGTGGCTTTGCAGTATAAAGTGTAGCATAGTATGCACGTTAGGATTCTACTCTATGCTCTTTTAACGTCTCTACACCAGGCAATATATTCCTATTGTGTGGCCATATGGGTGTGATAATCACCTCCCCGCCCATAAGACCTGGGGTACATTTTTAGTACAGTTGTACATCACGGCAGGTCAGTGAATGGATCATTTTCTGGATCACTCAGTGCCTGCTGCTAACAGTTACAGCTACTACTCACTGCCAAAGTCATTGAGTGCATACAAAAAACCCTTAAAAAAACACAAGCATTTTGAGTCGGTGTAGCTGTAGCATATGATCCTGCACCTTCAGCTGAAAATCCCCTCACCTAATCCCCTGGTCCAGGCTGCTGAGGTGACCTGGATGTGTGTGTGTGTCTGTTTAGACCGGCTCAGAGTTAGTTAGCGGTGAGAAGAGAGGGTTTGAGGAGAGGAAGAACATGACGACGAGTGGGGCCCCCTGTATAGCATGCTTGATGCCACTGCCGCCACACAATGCCATCAGCTGTGGTTAAGTGTACATACCCCAAGGACCTTCTTCTTGCATCTGTGAAACTTTGTTCACACAAGTATCTTTTAGCCGGCAGCGAGCCTGTAGTTCTTGGTTGCTGTTGGTTGGACGGTTGCTGTTGGTTGGACGGTTGCTGTTGGTTGGACGGTTGCTGTTGGTTGGGACGGTTGCTCGTTGGTTGGGACGGTTGCTGTTGGTTGGACGGTTGCTGTTGGTTGGACGGTTGCTGTTGGTTGGACGGTTGCTGTGTGGACGTGCTGTTGGTTGGACGGTTGCTGTTGGTTGGGACGGTTGCTCTTGGTTGGACGGTTGCTGTTGGTTGGACGGTTGCTGTTAACACATGTGTTGTAGGCGATCAACTTGGTGGGTTGCTTGGCAAGAGGCGATCGGTCATTTGCTTGTTCTGTTCACTTCTTTGCTCACCTTTTGTTGTTTAGCAGTTGGAAACGAGCCGGCAGGTGAAAGATGATTTAGAGAAGATGGCAGTTCTAAAAACTGTTAATTATGTCCATAATTGGGATATCTCGAGCAGGAACCTTTCATTTCTATGCCTTTTTATTTAACGTGAGATTATTTACAAAAGCATATATGATTAAACAGATTTAAAAAACAAAACAAAAACCCCCTCTAACCATATCAATATCTTGTTCTAATGGCCCTTTTCTTTTAGTGTGTGTGCACATGCGTGTGTCATCCAGTGGTTTATCCTTGTTTCCTGCCCCGTACAGGAAGGTGACATTGGTGATGGTGGGACTGGACAACGCAGGCAAGACGGCTACGGTTCGAGGGATCCAGGGAGGTGCGTCAACACACTCTCTACTTCATTCAGAGGGCAGGGGGATCGCAGCATCTGAGCTTCTGTATTCCAACAGTTAGCTTGAGTCTCTCTCTCTCTCTCTCTCTCTCTCTCTCTCTCTCTCTCTCTCTCTCTCTCTCTCTCTCTCTCTCTCTCTCTCTCTCTCTCTCTCTCTCTCTCTCTCTCTCTCTCTCTCTCTCTCTCTCTCTCTCTCTCTCTCTCTCTCTCTCTCTCTCTCTCTCTCTCTCTCTCTCTCTCTCTCTCTCTCCTCTCTCTCTCTCTCTCTCTCTCTCTCTCTCTCTCTCTCTCTCTGAACTTATTGTACTTTTACCTTATTGTACTTTTACCTGAGCTTATTGTACTTCTACCTGAGCCCTGGCTCAGTTCTTGGAGACTTGTTAGTGAATGAAATGCATGCTTTTGACTCCTTTAAACCTTTGTTGAAACACACTATTGTTAAGTCTCTTTGGATAAAAGCGACTGCTAATTGACTGTCATGTAACCGCTCATCTCTCCAATGATCTGTCTCTCTCTCTCTCTCCCCCCTTCCCATCTCTTCACTGTCCCCGTCTCTCTCCCACATCCCTCCTCATCTCTCCTCCTTTCCTTTTCCCATTCCTCTATCCTCTCCCTTGCTATATTCTCCTCCCCTGATCTCTCCACTCTGTTCTTTTCCTGTCTGTCTGTCTGTCTGTCTGTCTGTCTGTCTGTCTGTCTGTCTGTCTGCCTGCCTGTCTGTCTGTCTGTCTGTCTGTCTGTCTGTCTGTCTGTCTGTCTGTCTGTCTGTCTGTCTGTCTGTGTGTGTAAACAATATTTTCCTGTGGCACAGAGAGTCCTCAGGACGTGGCCCCCACGGTGGGCTTCTCCAAGGTGGACCTGAAGCAGGGGAAGTTCGAGGTGACCATCTTCGACCTGGGCGGCGGCAAGCGCATCCGTGGCATCTGGAAGAACTACTACTCCGAGTCGTACGGCGTGGTGTTCGTGGTGGACTCCAGCGACACCCAGCGCATCCAGGAGACCCGGGACGTCATCGCCGAGGTGCTGCAGCACCCGCGCATCGCCGGCAAGCCTGTCCTGGTGTGAGTGTGTGTGTGTGTGTGTCCACCTCCCCCCCCCCATGACGGACCGAGACCTGTCGTCACGGTTACAGTTCTTAGTGGTTTCACTGTCTTTCACCTCGTAATTGGCTGACAAACTAGCTCCTAGTGGACTTTTTCTGGTAGGAAGAGAAGCACAACTTTCCTATAATAAGTTGTTTCTCAATCTGTAGTGCAATGACACCACCTTACAGCATGGTCCACCATTCAGCATCATCATCATCATCATCATCATCATCATGATGATTTTCCACAATGGAAAAAGTGTGTTTCACAGCTGCTGTTAGTTAATCCATGGTAGCTTTCCCTCTGAAAGCCCACTTGGTTAAAGAGGGATACTTGACTTATAGTGATAGCGTGACAACGCTGTGTGTGTGTGTCTGAACCTGTTGTGTGTGTCTCAGGCTGGCCAACAAGCAGGACCGGGAGGGCGCTCTGGCCGAGGCGGACCTCATCGAGAGCCTGTCCCTGGAGAAGCTGGTCAACCAGAACAAGTGTCTCTGTCAGATTGTGAGTGTGCCTCTCTCTCTCTCTCTCTCTCTCTCTCTCTCTCTCTCTCTCTCTCTCTCTCGCTCTCGCTCTCGCTCTCGCTCTCGCTCTCGCTCTCTCTCTCGCTCTCTCTCTCTCTCTTCCCCCCCCCCCGCTCTCCCCCTCCCCCCGGCCTTGAAAGGCCTAAATAGAAACTGCAGGTGGTGACATTAAGGGCAGCTGTCGTCGGTGGTTGATGGTGAATTTGTGGCTGATCTGATCCTTGTTTGGAGCTGAAGGGTGGTTGGTCTTTTTTTAGAAAAAAATAAGTTTTTATTCCTTTGTCCTTTTACAAGTGTGTAGCCGGATTAGCCTCAGAGGGGCACCACTTCTGTTCCCAAGAATACAACTAATATAAGATGTTGGATTATACTAGAGAGATGAATTAACCTAGCCATTTGAATCTATCTTTAGTCATAGTTCTACGATTCTTCAACCACGAGTACGACTTTCAATACAGTTACCTTTTATTATACACAAATAATGGGGTGTTGTTAACATGAGGAATAAATGATGGAGAGAATAAATAAAAACAAATCAATACGAAGATGGCATTTAGAAATGTTTTTTTTGTAAAAACTTACATTTCAATTAATAAATAAATGTCTAACCGAAATGCAGTCCAGCAATCAGTTCTACCGGCTTGGCCACTTGCACTGCCCTTGTTATTCCTCAAATGACATTACATTACATTATATTAGGCATTTAGCAGACGCTTTTGTCCATAGTGACTTAGTAGTGCATTTCATTTCACTAAAAGTCTCCTAGAACTGAACCAGTGCTCAGGTAAAAGTTCAATAAGTTGGCTAACAGCATTTTCCCTCTGCCCGTCCCATGATATTCTGAGCCTATGCATGTGTTTTAATCATCGTTGTTTTGTATGGTTCATTTTTTTGTTTAAACTCGACGCAATCATTCTGTAATGTGGCTGAAAATCCCCATACGACAGCATTTATTTGTGTTTTTTTTTGTTCCACGATGAGGCCAGAGGCCTGTCTCTAAATCGGTCTCTAAAAATCTAAATCTAAATCTGCCAGGATTGAATCCATTTTATTGGTCACATACGTGTGCAAATGCGCAGTTAAATGAGTTTCTCTGCATTCAACCCATTTGAGTATCAGGAGCAGTGGACATCAGCCATTGTATATACAGCTGCCCCCCCCCCGGGGAGCAGTGTGGGGGGTCTGGTTGTCTTGCTCAAGGGCGACTCGGGCAGTGAACTGCCATTTTGAACCGGAATAGAAATATAGAAATAAGCTTTGTTATGTTTTCTTCTAAGGTGTGTGGAATTGGGGGGGGGGGGGGGGGTGCGTCAACCTGATCAGGAAGTAGAAGGCGGGGGGGGGGGGTTGCTTGGCCCAAAACATTTGGGAACCACTGTCCAAACCTATGAACAACATATGCATCGACTCTTATGAGAGACAAGGCGTAGTAGTTGCAGCACTAGTTCATGGCTACTTTGGGCCTCCTTCGGAGGACACACGAAGGAGGATGAGGAAACCTGTTTATTGTTGAGTTTGTAGATGTGTAGTGGACAGAGTAGATGGTACATGCTAGCGCTTCTCCGCCTGAGCGGGTGTGGTGGTGCCTGGTTTAACCGCTGGGCCTTGATTACCAAGGACCTAGACTCTTGAGAGAGTTTTGCTTCTATAACTTTTAACAAACCTCCTGAACTTTAACAAACGTATGAACTTCAACAAACTTTGTCGAAAGAAGTTTTTAGTCTAATTCACTTTTCGCAAGGTCTTCTAAAAGTGACTTATAACCTCACTTGAACTCATTTTTAACTGTACCGTCATCTATCATCTATGTATCACTTGACTCTGTCCCATAAGGGTCTATTGTTAAACCCATCAGGTGGTAAACATTGTCTCGCTTGTCTTGCTGTTTAATTGACAGTGGTGGGGTCCATCTGGTGTGTGTAGTGGACAAAGGCAGGAGGTGGGGGTACGCTGGTGCTGAGTGTTAGGTGAGATGAATGACTTATCAGGCCCAAATCAGGAAATGACCCGGTTCCAACGTGTGTCATGTGAAGACACGGCCTGGTGAGGCTACTGGTGGACAACTCGTGTCGGCCCAAAGACACGTCAACAATAGTGACTTGTCATCTTGCCGCCAAACCGGCTCTCTCTACGGCTGTGGTGGGTGGCATTCTGCTGGGCCTCGTTGGTCAAGGAATGGATTTGTGTGTCTCAATTTGCAATTTCTTCAGTTGAATGGGCCCCCTACTTTAGCACCGCGGGTGAGTTCTCCAGCCAGATGGATGGATCTATCTCTCCAGCCTACCAGTTGATTCAGCCCAAAGTAGGGAGCAGACTGTCTGTCCATTGTACATCTGGGTGGACACTTTTTCACTTGTCACAGATGGATAGACTAATCCCCCTCACACCTGGTGGTATAATAGGGGCCCTATTTAAAGTTTGACTCTCTTTCTCTCTCTCTCTCTTTCTCTCTCTCTCTCTTCTGTCTCTCTCCTCTCTCGCTCTCTCTCCCTTCTGTCTGTGTCTCTCTCTCTAACCCCCTCTCTGTCTCTCTCTCTCCCTCCCTTCGCTGTCTCTCTCTCTCTCCCTCCTCTCTCTCTCTCTCTCTCTCTCTCTCTCTCTCTCTCTCTCTCTCTCTCCTCTCTCTCTCTCTCTCTCTCTCTCTCTCTCTCTCTCTCTCTCTCTCTCTCTCTCTCTCTCTCTCTCTCTCTCTCTCTCTCTCTCCCTCTCTCCCTCTCTCCCTCCCTTCGCTGTCTCTCTCCCTCCCCTTCCAGGAGCCATGTTCTGCCATCCTGGGCAGCGGCAAGAAGATGGACAAGTCCATCAAGAACGGCCTCAAGTGGTTGCTGGGCAACATCGCCAAGGACTACGAGGCCCTCTCTGAGCGCGTGCAGAAGGACAGCGTGGAGCAGCGGGCGCAGGAGGACCAGGACAAGAGGGAGAGGGCAGAGAGGGTGCACCGCATCCGCCAGGAGAGGTGAGTGTGATGCTCTAAGCCTGGAGGACTGGATCCTCTTGATGTACGCACGCACGCACGCACGCACGCACGCATGCACGCACACATGCACACGCACACACACACACAGTGACATTAGTTTCTCCGCATTTAACCCATCCTAGTATTGCGTGCAGTGGGGCAGCTATTGTATCTACAGCGCCCCAGGGAGCATTGTAGGGGGGGGGGTCTGGTGCCTTGCTCAAGGGCAGGGGTTTCTGGGACTTGAACCGGCGACCTTCTGTCTGTTCGCAAGCCAAGTCCCAACAGACTGAGCTACTGCCGCTAGCTAAAGATGATAATAATGACGATGAACAGTTCTCAGACCACGATGGCCGCGGGATGCGCTTTTAAAATAATGGTAAATGGACTGCATTTATATACGACTTTTATAACCAGTGCGGCCACCCACTCAAACCGCTTTACAAGTCAAGCCTCATCACACTCACCCATTCATACACACATTCATACACACATTCATCCACCGACGGCAGAGTCATCCATGCAATGAGACGGCCAGCACGTCAGGAGCAGTTAGGGTTAGGGTGTGTCTTGCTCAAGGACACCTCCACTCTTTGCTGAGGAGGAGTCGGGGGATGGAACCAGCTCCACGCTCCTGAGCTACTGACGCCCAAAGAAGCATTTGGGACAGAATGACGCACATTCGATGTACAGCACCGTCGTCACCATGGGGAATAGAACAAAACCAGTTTTTCGGGATTGGGAGAAGAAGAAGGAGAAGAAGGAGGGGATATGAACTGTATGGGTTCAACTTTTGTCGCAGAATGTCCCCTCACTTCCCCATCACTCCCCCCCCCCCCCCCTCCTGGCACTCGGGCGGAACACTTTAGTGGAAATAAGTCGCCCACTCGCTGAGAATTAATATAAAAGAGTCACGCAAAGTGCAGAGTCACACAGGACTCACACCGGCAGTTTAGTTTAAGAGAGTGCGGCCGGCTTTATAAAGAAGCACTGGCCAAATAACCAAACTCGGTACTTGTCAGTTTGTTATGTCCTGGTTGGTTTGTGACTTGGTCCGATGTCTTCCCACAGGGAGCAGGAGGAGAGGGAGGAGGCGGAGCGAGAGGGCACGCAGATCCAGGGGGGGGAGGGGCCTGGAGAGGAGATGATGATGATGACCAGTCCCTTTCAGCCAATAGGCGGCGTGATCACTGAGGTGAGCTGTGCTGTTCAGAACGAGGAGAAGGAAAGGGACAGTAAGAGGCCCCGGGCGCCAGAGGAGGAGGAGGAGGAGGAGGAGGAGGAGGAGGAGGAGGGCGGGGCCAACGGCGCGGTGGGCGATCAAGGCCCGCGCGAAGAGGGCGAGGCGGAAGAGGATAACGACCGAGAAGAGACGGACTCCAACGCGCGGCAGACGCCCGAACCCACGGGCTCGGGTACGTTGTGCGCGCACACACACACACACACACACACACACACACACACACACACACACACACACACACACACACACACACACACACACACACACACACACACACACACACACACACACACACACACACACACACACACACACACACACACACAGAGCCGTCGGTCACTTGAAGATCCAGGGAAGTGCGTCATAGCACGGCAAAGTATTATTCCCTTCAGAAGTTCCCTCCAGGTAGATGTTCTTACCATAGTATCCGTCTCCCTCTCCGGGGAAACGACCCCTGCTGCACAACAACAAAAATAAAGAAGATGAAGATAGTCTTTTTGGATGCCTGAGCAGTTTGAGCTTGTTGTTGTTGGAAGGGTCTCGATGACGGTAACGGAAACCTAATGGATGGTTATGATCAGAGCTCCAGTCGAATCGCCGCAGGGGAGCTTTCGATAAACATGCTTTTTTTTTTAAAGCGAAAGAGTCGGGGAGAGAGAGAGAGAGGGAGGGAGAGAGAGAGAGAGAGAGAGGGAGGGAGGGAGAGAGAGAGAGAGAGGGAGAGAGAGAGAGAGAGAGGGAGGGAGGGAGGGAGAGAGAGGGAGGGAGAGAGAGCGCGCACCGTATGAAGTCAGACTTGAACGTCAAACGTCGTCTAGGAATCCCCGCACTTTAATACTGCATTTCTCCCTCTAATTAGAGCAGAACACAGCCGGCAGGATGCTGACGTATGTTAATACGGCACAGCCAGATTCTCCGTTCCTACCTCGCCTCGACGCCCCCCTCCCCCCCCCGTATATTTAAAATGATCAACAACAACAACTAGACAACAACCACAAGTCAAGTGAAGTAGAGATTCAATGAACTACAAGTTCTTCTGACGGTTCAAACTTGCCAATTAATGGAAAATGCACACTTTAGACTTTAGTTTGATGTTGACAGTGTGTGTGTGTGTGTGTGTGTGTGTGTGCGTGTGTGTGTGCGTATGTGTGTGTGCGTGTGTGTGTGCTGCTGCAGACTCTGGCGAGCAGGCGAAGAAGAAGACCCGGAAGCTGCAGCTGAAGAGGAGGAACCGTGTGGAACCCCTGCAGACCGACGGGACCCCTCCCCCTGCCGCCGCCGCCGCCGCTGACAGCCCCCCTCCGCCGGCCCCCCCAGGTTAGGCCCCTCCCCCATCGCCCGCACCCCCCCTTCGAGAATAGACTCCACAGGAGTGTGGAGGAGAGAAACCTAGGGTCACTTTGTGACCGTTGGTGGAACCTTTTCAAATGTGGCAGCTTTTTAGTTTTTGGTCTTCCGGTGGTGGGACTGAATATGGTGGACTGAATTATTTATATACAATAAAAATGAACAAAAAAACCCCAGCAAAGTGACTGATATATGATATGTTCATGTGTGGAATTGTGCAAAAAATATTTAGTTTAGTTTAGTTTAGCAGTAGTTTAGTTTAGCAGCATCATGAATACAGTGCAGAACAGCGCAGTAACTGTAATGAGTCCAGAAAAGTATGATAGTGTAATGTTAATGACAATGTTATGATAGTGTTAATGACAATGCAGTACTCCTAGCAGTTCAGAAGAAAAATAAAAACTATTCTTAAAACCTAAACTGCTATATTGTGATATTGTCCCGATATTTGACTAGGACAAATGGATTCCAATAACCATAACCTCATTAAGATGATCTTTAATGCACTTCAGATCGGATAAAGTTATTTGATTTGGCAGGCAGCAGCAGATAGTGTGATCTAATGTCAACCTTGTGGCCCCATTAGTGTTCTTTCACCCTCCACAACCAACAGCCGTTCCACAAACCCCTTAAGAACCCTGGCAGCAGGCCTTTGTCTTGACGCCCCTCCTCTCTGTACTGTTCTCCGTTGTTCTAGTGGGCTGGGCCACACCCAAGGCCTCCAGGCTGCCCAAGCTGCAGCCTCTGGGGGAGTTGAGACGCTCCGGTAAAGCTGTCCCCCCCCCCCCGCGGTCCTCTTTGAGCATCCTCCTCCTCCTCCTCCTCCTCCTCCATGCATGACAGCCGCTGGCATTTCTGTCATTTGTGTGTTCATTGACGTAACATTTGCACGCATGCGCAGTTCTACGGTTGGCGAAAGGTCGTGTGCTGTTGTTATCTGTTAACAAAGAAAGTATGGCATCCTAGTCTCTTAATACGTTAAAAAACGTATTACTCTCAATCAAGTCGCTAGTTCTGGATATTCATCTAAACTAAGGTTTCGGCTTCACTTCCAGACCCGTACACATTGAAAGGATGCATAAATAACCCCCACTCTTTGGCCAGATTGGAACGTCAAGGACAATCACTGGAAGATGATCAGTTTTTTCCCGTAGTGGTCACGATAAACACAATGAGTGGTATCACTCATTCGAAGATGGCGCCATAAAGTTTTAAAGAGAGTTTTTAAAACTGTTTTCCAATAACTGAGATAACTTTGAGATAACTAAAGGTAACTGTTATCAACAGTTTATAAACCGGACATAATGGTTACCCAATGCTGACCTGACAGGAACTGTAGTCCGCAGAGTCGAAGGCTTCCAGTTCAACAACAACTTGCCAGCATTTATGCCTCAAAACAATGATTACTTTTAGCTTACAATGGCGGTCATTTGCCTGTAAAGTTTAGGTCAGGCGTCGCTTTTTTTGCCAACCTTCCAACACATAACAAACACACGTGACTTTGGCTGTGACTTCATGAGGACACCTCGCTATTGGAGTGAAGGACGGCAAGAAAGCAGGACCAGCTTTTAACTTAACCCTTACGGTTCCTGTAGCTGGTTGGTACCATCGGTGGTACATCGGTGGTACATCGGTGGTACATTCCTTTTTTGAAGGAAACTAAAGTGTATCGTTCAATTCAATTCACACACACAATGCAGTCATGTGTGTTTTTGATAGTCAATCTTCCCCCCTTTTTTCCCATGGCAATCACAACAACACATTTAATGTGTAAAGGGGAACGCGACGACACACAAATCCACACACACGACATCCACTCACTAGCTGGGGGACTGCAGCACTGCTGCTACTGGTCTATTGTGGTCCTCCTTGTGTCTCCGTCTCATTCATTCTGTATGGTACAGTTCATCTAACCACTCTTGTCCTGCCCGGCATGGAGTGTATGTATATCTTCCGTTCTTTCTTTGTTGTTGTTGTTCGGTGATTGTTGCATGACATAACTTGCATGCGGGGGTTTGCTGCTCTGTTGACAGCCATGGGGGGGAGGTTTTTTTGTGCTGTCAACAATTCGCAAATAAAACAATTCAGTGTTTTCGGTTTCCGGACAGATTCCGGACAGTTGGTGGCACGTGTGTCCCGGGTCCCACCACATCTCCCCCGGACACACGGGGAAGACTTTTGAGAATGTTTTAGCCATCAGTGGAATGGTGGTAAAGGAAGAGTAAATCGATTCAAGATTCTAGATTCTTTTTTTATTGGCCATATGCATGGTAAAGTACAGTGGAACGCTTACTCCCCCATTCCCTCCCGCGGTATGAATTTCTAAAACCCAATAATATAAAAATACTATACACAATAAAAAAGAAGAATAAAGTGACTGATGGAATATGGAGCCGGTACTCTTTAGAAACACCCAGCCACCGCCACTTGGCAACGCTTTTGGATCGTACCAAATAGCCGATTCTAATAAGGCACTGATGGCATAGGCTGTTTGACGCGGGTCCGTTCACACACATTTAATGAAATGTGTGTCTCTGCATTTAACCCGTCCTAGTATTAGGAGCTCCAAGTGGGCAGCTATTGTGTAGATATACAGCTCCCCCCCCGGGGAGCAGTGTAGGGGTCTGGTGCCTTGCTCAATCAAGGGCACTTCGGCAGTGCAGCCCAGGAGGCCAACTAGCACCTGTTTTTCCCCCCAAGTACCAGTTCTCACTCCGTACTTGTTCCCAAGCTAAGTCCACAACAGACTGTGCTTAGATCAGATATGGTAGGAAACACCCAGACTGGAGAGGGCTGAGGCCAAAGCTGGCAAAGGTGGTTCACCGGGTTTTGGGCCACCGATCCGAAGCCCGGCATTGTAACAAACTACTAACTAACCACCACCCCCTTGTTTCCTTCACTTCACCCATCGGCATGCTGTGGTCTAACATCCTACATCCTAACATCCTACATCCCCTTTCCTGTTCCCTCAGTATTTGATGTCTGTGCTTTTTGTCCCACAAGAGATTCAAGATTCCTGGTGTGTGTGTGTGTGTGTGTGTGTGTGTGTGTGTGTGTGTGTGTGTGTGTGTGTGTGTGTGTGTGTGTGTGTGTGTGTGTGTGTGTGTGTGTGTGTGTGTGTGTGTGTGTGTGTGTGTGTGTGTGTGTGTGTGTGTGTGTGTCAGGGTGGTAGTGGTGATGAGGCTCTTGGCTCAGTCAGTTAGCTCATGTTGGATCTCTCTGCGCCTCTTCTTCTCCACAGAGTTTTTCGGGAAACCCCTTCCGCCTGTCGCGGTTCGGCCTCAGCCCAACGGTGACGCGCATGACATCATATGCTAACCCACCCCCCCCCCCCCCACACCCCCTCATAGGACCTTGCGAACCTCACCCCCCCCCCCCCCTCCCCTTTTGGGAAAAAACAAACTACAGAACTAGGGAGAAGGACCAGAGTTTGTCATTTGCCAGGACTGGTGTCTCTCCTCTCAAGACTTTTTTGATGGTCTTCAACCTTTTTATTTAAATTTTTGGAATTGTCAGTATTTGATCGTTTGGACGCGGTTTGTCCAAATATTTGAAGAAATAAATGTATGCTTAGACGAGGAATATGAATCTGTTTTTATTACCTGTAATAACTGTCACATTATTTTTTTTGGTCGGTTTGGTTTGTTTGTTTGTTTGTGTTTGAACTGCTTTCAAAGTTTACTTTAAAGATGATTTATATGTTTATGGGTCTTTTTAAAAATGTTTTAAACACACTACTCTTCTTCTCCTAAACGTGCAATATGATACAGACGGCTAATTAACACTACGATATATATATATATATATATATATATATAATATATCTAGATCAGACTGGGGGGAAATTGCGAGGCTGCTTAAACAAAGGCGTTTGTATGAATTTGGCCAGAGAGGTAGGAACAAAAACACACTATGTTGACTAAAGTCACTATATATTGTATATCATCTATATCAGCGTCTTTATAGATATCAGCAGAATATTGAGGTAATTGAAATGTATGGGCAGCTACACAGACCACACACACACACAAACACTATTAGTTGTTAATTGTGCTCCTTAACAGAAGGGAGTGAATCTCGGGCAACAAACCAACAACCCACACATCGTCCCAATGGGTGTACAATGAAACATCTAAGGGTCAAACCATTTCCAAAGGTCACACAGGTTTCATTATTTTTGCCCCATTTTTAAGCTATTTATGTTTCAAAATAACGTTTTATGGTTAACTCATTTTTGTTTAATGATTAGTTGAATGCTGCATTATTCTGTAGCCATTCTGTGGAATCTGAGTTTCCAAGGGTCCTGTTTAGATGTTTATACTGTGGCAATACGACACAAACACAGAACACTACCTGCAGTCCTTTTATCCACTGTAAGTAAATATTTGTACTTAAGTGTTATTGATTTACTTTTAAATTGAGTATGACATATTGAATTACCCGAAAACGGTCAGTAGTGGACTAGATTGCAAGCTGTCCTGAAAAAAAATGGAAGTATCATTTATAATAAAGTGTCATATTTTGTTGGAATAAACAGAATATATCAATGGCCTGGGTGTGTGTTTGGAAACACATGGGTTTTGTGGTTGTTTTTTTTTGTACCTGGAATGAATTTTGTATTAACACAATAAAAGGTTTTTTGAAAGTATGAATTTCAATCGAGCTTTATTTGACGTAATATTACTGTATGAAATGGGACCAGCGTTGTTTGAGAGAATACCCTGTGAAAAGTGCAATCTATTCGTCGCATTTTTGAAATGGGTTTAGTCATTTAACGCCTTTTGAAGTGTTTTGGAGTCTGGTTTCTGCCTCGATGCTGAGATTCAACCCCCCCCCCCCTCATGTGAGCAGAATAACAATCTTCAGCCCGATGCGAGACACTCTACAATTTTACTACAATTTATGCAAAAGGTTATAAGTTATCTTCTAGATGAAGTGCATTTTTTATTTATTTAGCAACCTCATTTCTATGTGGAGAACACGCACGCACGCACGCACGCACGCAGGCACACACACACACACACGCACACGCACAGGAACTGGCAAGTTAGTGAGTGATTCATTTAGATAATAATCGCTTTTTAATTGTTCCAATGAATTGACAAGCCCACGATGCAGAGAAGGTCTCAAGCCCACGATGCAGAGAAGGTCTCAAGCCCACGATGCAGAGAAGGTCTCAAGCCCACGATGCAGAGAAGGTCTCAAGCCCACGATGCAGAGAAGGTCTCAAGCCCACGATGCAGAGAAGGTCTCAAGCCCACGATGCAGAGAAGGTCTCAAGCCCACGATGCAGAGAAGGTCTCAAGCCCACGATGCAGAGAAGGTCTCAAGCCCACGATGCAGAGAAGGTCTCAAGCCCACGATGCAGAGAAGGTCTCAAGCCCACGATGCAGAGAAGGTCTCAAGCCCACGATGCAGAGAAGGTCTCAGCCCCACATCGAATTCCTTTAGTGAAACACAAGAAACATACAGCCGGTAATAAGAAGATGAGCGTGCTCCCGTACGGTATAAGACAGTGTTTCATTATGTGCAGTAAAAATTGTAATTGTAATTGTAATTGCTCGAAAAGTTTCATCTCAAATTTAATCTCAAGCTGACTGAAAATCGGCGGTGCGTAAGTAATTGCGCATTGGCCAAATCCAAAACATTAACACACAAATCTGTTACCAATTACAGAAACTAATTGTACTAAATGTTTCCATCAGACTCCATGACTCAAAGTCAGGGCGTAGCATTAGTGCGTTTTTAGCTCATGGCCGTCTTCAACCGGAAACCGCCGAATCCAGTTTTTTTTTTTTCACTTTGTTTGACGGCCACCTCGCAGTAGCTACCGTACGCACTTTTATGGAATAAGCTTACTTTGTAACCGTGCTTCACAGCGCCTCCTCGCAGGCTGGTAAAGTTGACGGTATCGTTCACCTCCGGCAGACGCAGTGAATAATAACCAAAAAGGAACATATATCATAGACCACAGATAAGACACAAAACCTTCTGCAACGTCACTAAAGTTCATTCATCACAAATCATCATTCATTTCACGTCAGTCGACAGAAAGTCGACTGTCGGTACCTTTTTGAAAAGAGGAGGCAGGTGGTTCTTAATGTCTAACTGTGTTCTCTTGTGGATGAACCAACCGAAAATCAGAAGTGAGAGGGGAACAGCCACGGCCATTAGCGCCAAACTGACCACCAAAAGGTTCTGGATGGGTTTCTTATCTCCACCAGTGGCGGCTCCTGCCAAATCTCTCAGGAGGGGCAAGTGTTGCGATAACGGCTAAGTGGACGACATTCAAAGGTACCTACAGCTACCAAACTTCACGTCCGGGCTGACTGTCAACCACATTACACAACAGTGTGTGAAGTCGTCCAGGCCTCTGCAGGGTGAACACAGCAGGTAGGCTACAGTTGATTGATTATCTGTTTTTATGTGTTGCCGAATATTTTATTTGTTATTTGCTTGTGTAACCGTGAGCGTCCCTCCCTGGGCTCAATCTCAAAGTGGATGTCGATGCACCACCTAAAGCTCAACCTGGACAAGACTGATCTAGTGTTCTTTCCGGCAAAGGGCTGTCCGCACCGAGACCTGGCTGTCACCATGGATGATGCTGTGGTGATACCTACTCAGACCGCAAGGAATCTGGGTGTGACCCTGGACGAACAACTGTCGTTCTCGGCAAACATTGCATCGGTGACACGCTCCTGCAGATTCCTCCTCTACAACATCAGGAGGATTCTGCCTTTTCTCACTGAAAAGGCAGACAGGTGCTCATCCAGGTGCTCATCCAGGCTCTAGTCATCTCACATCTGGACTACTGCAACTCCCTCCTTGCTGGCGCCCCGGCATTTGCCATCAGGCCCCTGGAGCTCATTCAGAAAGCTGCAGCTCGCCTGGTGTTCAACCGACCCAAGTTCTCCCACACATCTACCCTCCTTTGGACTCTACACTGGCTGCCTGTAGCTGCTCGCATCCAGTTCAAGACCTTGGTGCTAGCCTACAAGGCAGTAAAAGGTACTGCTCCATCCTACCTCCAGGCAATGGTCAAGGCCTACATCCCAACCCGTCCACTTCGCTCTGCTTCTTCAGGCCGTCTGCTTGCCCCCTCACTTAAGGGCCCGTGTGGCCGATCTACGAGGTCACGGCTCTTCTCTGTCCTGTGGCCCCAATTTGGTGGAACAAACTCCCCACGGAGGTCACGACTGCAGAGTCTCTGCCCATCTTCTACCGCAGGCTGAAAACTCATCTCTTCAGGAAACACTCCCCGGATCCTTCCTCCTAGCATCTTTTTAGTTTTTACTAGTGTACTACCGTCTTTCTAAGTAGATTGTCCCAGTAGATTGTTAGGTAGATATTGTTAATTTGTTTGCCAACTTATTGTACTTTTACCTGAAGTTATTGTACTTTTACCTGAACTTCTTGTACTTCTACCTGAGCACT
>CM051011.1:5864349-5899349 GCA_027704905.1 Muraenolepis orangiensis | reverse complement strand
GCATGTGTGTGTGTGTGTGTGCACATGTGTGTGTGTGTGTGTTAGTGTTTATGTGTGTGTGCATGTTCGTGTGTGTGCACATGTGTGTGTGTGTGTGTGTGTGTTAGTGTGCATGTGTGTGTGCATGTGTGCGTATGTTTGTGTGTGTGCACGTTTGTGTGTGTGTGCATTAGTGTGCATGTGTGTGTGCATGTGTGTGTGTGTGTGTGCATTAGTGTGTTTGTATGTAAGCGCGCATGTGTGTGTGCGTGTGTTTGTGCGTATGCGCAAGTGTGTGTGTGTGTGTGTGTGTGTGTGTGTGGTGGGGTGGGCGGGTGGGGACGACGACACTGTGGTGACCATATCCCAAGACAAGACCGTTGGCAGCTCGCTGGCTCACTCGAGTAGCACCGAGAAGGGGAGGGTTCAGCTGAGGCTACGCCAAAAAAACATGATTCAGAGAAATTGAAAGAGTGGAACAGGGGACGATCAAAACAGAGCAAGTGAGGGTGGGACCAAGAGAAAGAGAGAGAGAGAGAGAGAGAGAGAGAGAGAGAGAGAGAGAGAGAGAGAGAGAGAGAGAGAGCGCAAGCGACTCAGGGAGAAAGGGAGAGTCAGCTGGGGAGTGTGTTGTGGCGCTCCGGTGAGATTTTGGAGCGATGTTGTGGAAATGAGATGAGGGCAGACCAGACGTACCACTGGGCCTCAGTGATATACAAGAGAGAAGGAGAGCCCCCTTATTGGTGGGTGAGTGTAGTATACTGAGAGAGAGTATATATAGTGCTGAGAGAGAGAGAGAGAGAGAGAGAGAGAGAGAGAGAGAGAGAGAGAGAGAGAGAGAGAGAGAGAGAGAGAGAGAGAGAGAGAGAGAGAGAGAGGTGGTGGAGGTGGTGGTGGTGGTGTTGGAGGTAGTGGTGGTGGTGGTGGAGGGTGTCTAGCTCAAGGCTTGTTTAATGCTTTAAACGGCCCGGTGCATTTAAATGTTCCATCTAATTGATATTTCCGTCTTTCTTTCTGAACCACGTTAAGAGAAGAGGGTGCTCACCCCTGAGGAACTTTACCCTTGTGTGATTGGAGGTTTTTTTTTATTAGCCCCTCCCACACTGCCTGATTGTAGGTTTGCTAGTAGGTTTTTTGTATTGGCTCCACCCACACCGACTCCAGGCTAGGTTGCTATTTGCCCTTTTCCATCACACACTCATCCAGGGGTCTTCAACCAGCCCCTAGGGACCCCGTGGTGGAGTGAGAAACAGCGCAGGGACCCCCAGATATATATTTTTCCTAATAATATATTCATAATGCCTTATTAACTTCTTCCATTATCCATTACATTACAGTACAGTCATTTAGCAGAACACTTTTGTCCAAAGCGACTTACAATAGTGCGTTCAACAAAGGAAGGTAAGAGAACATCTCCTAACTTCTATTCTGATTTTTAGATTTTTATCATAAATGGATCAATCAACTCAGCTATTTTTCATCAAAAAAACAACTGCGCTCCCCCCTCAGATCACAATCAGTTTGAATTCAGTTTGGCTTATCTGCTAAAATGACCCACTAATACACTGTGAAGATTGATAGCGAGGCACCTTCCTTCCTCCCCTACTTTAACAACCACCAGCCGCCACTGATCTATGGGTCTATCTATCTCTGAGGCTTCCAGGTCTATCTATGATGTTGATGACCTGGACGCTCCCCTGTGGCAGCAAACACTGAGTTTCTTGCGTTCATCCTGATGTCCGCCCCCCCCCCCCCCCCCCTACAGAACCCCTGGTTGAAGAGCCCTGCTCTAGTAAGATTGAGCATTCTGTACGTGTACCTTAGTGGGATGCAGTTATTAGAACTTGGTCGTCGTTCTCCCTCAGAGAGACGGGGATCTTCTGCTTGGCCGGCGTCGTTTGATTCAATCGGACTGAATATACTAGTTGTCAACGTTTTCAAATAATGTTCGACTTTTTGGTTTGTTGTAACTAAAGTTTGTTGACCAAAATAATCAAATAAACCTTTGGGGAATAATTGCGGTGACAAACCCAAAACACACCACAAGTACACACACACACACACACACACACACACACACACACACACACCAGCAATTCAATACAAATTGCTTCAAATGGTCCAATGATTGTATTTATGTGTATTTTGTTGCATGCGACTAAATCCATCCCCCCTTTCCCACAAAGCTTTCCTTTATCAAACAGTGACTAAGGACCGCCGAGCCGTTCCTGAAGCTTACCGCCAGCCTCCACACAAAAGCTTCATCAACCGCTGGCGTCGGAAGTACAATGTGAACGTAATTAAACACTCGATACCGCCATGTGACTGGCGGCAGGTTGGGCAGGGGGGGGGGGCGGGGTCACAGCGGGTCCATTCTTCAATTTGAATTGTGTCTGAATTGGCAATTGATGATAAAGGTAAATAAACAACCCATTCAGGAAACAAGATTACCTTCCCTTTCACATTTCCGGCCAAGCAGTGTCACAGTCTGCATTCCATTCACCGCGCTTCCACCGCACTCTAGTAGATAGCCACGCCCCCTCACTCTACCAGATAGCCACGCCCCCTCACTCTACCAGATAGCCACGCCCCCCCTCACTCTACCAGATAGCCACGCCCCCTTACTCTACCAGATAGCCACGCCCCCCTCACTCTACCAGATAGCCACACCCCCCTCACTCTACCAGATAGCCACGCCCCCCTCACTCTACCAGATAGCCACACCCCCCTCACTCTACCAGATAGCCACGCCCACCTCACTCTACCAGATAGCCACACCCCCCTCACTCTACCAGATAGCCACGCCCCCCTCACTCTACCAGATTGCCACGCCCCCCTCACTCTACCAGATAGCCATGCCCACCTCACTCTACCAGATAGCCACGCCCCCTCACTCTACCAGATAGCCACGCCCCCTCACTCTACCAGATAGCCACGCCCCCTCACTCTACCAGATAGCCACGCCCCCTTCACTCTACCAGATAGCCACGCCCCCTCACTCTACCAAATGGCCACGCCCCCTCACTCTACCAGATAGCCACGCCCCCCTCACTCTACCAGATAGCCACGCCCCCCTCACTCTACCAGATAGCCACGCCTCCCTCACTCTACCAGATAGCCACGCCCCCCTCACTCTATCAGATAGCCACGCCTCCCTCACTCTACCAGATAGCCACACCCCCCTCACTCTACCAGATAGCCACGCCCCCTCACTCTACCAGATAGCCACGCCCCCCTCACTCTACCAGATAGCCACGCCCCCCTCACTCTACCAGATAGCCACGCCCCCCTCACTCTACCAGATAGCCACGCCCCCCTCACTCTACCAGATAGCCACGTCCCCCTCATTCAGTTGTTGCCTGCAGCTGCAGCTCAGGCCATCAGGACAGTATTTAAGTCTCCCCTGATTGTTATACTGTTATACTGACTGCCTTGGACCTGTCTGTCCTGCCTGTTTCCCGACCCTCTGCCCGAGCTCGACTACGCTTTGCCTGCTTCCTCCAGGTTTGTCTGTTTGGACATGGTACTGGATATTGTTTTGCCTTGTACAAGCTCACCTGTGATTTTAAAAGTATCATCGACTGTTCCTGGTTTCCTGTGTGCTGCATTTGGGTTCTAACTTGTCCCACGGCGAGCAGTCTTGTGTGTATTTCCAATATAGATGTATGTAGTATATTTGCCGGAGTGAGTGTAATGCATGTGTGTCGCTGTGTGTGTGTGTGTGTGTTTGTGTATTATGCATGAGCACGCCCCAATAATTGTATACAGATGATCATTTTGTGGCCACAAGGCGAATGTCAGAGCGTGTTAGGCCCTGACCTTTCGATATTCCCTACTCCATCGTGCTAATTTGCGATCTTTGGACACATGCTCCTTCCCCCGGCGGCAAACACTGTTCGCTGTTCATTTTCTAACTGTGGAATGAGGTGATGAATCGAAGAGAGAGAGAGAGAGAGAGAGAGAGAGAGAGAGTGAGAGAGAGAGAGAGAGAGGAGAGAGGGAGAGGGAGAGGGAGAGAGGAGAGAGAGAGAGAGAGAGAGAGAGAGAGAGAGAGAGAGAGAGAGAGAGAGAGCGGGAGGAGAGGGAGTGAGAGAGAGAGAGAGAGAGAGAGAGAGAGAGGGAGAGGGAGAGAGAGAGAGAGAGAGAGAGAGAGAGAGAGAGAGAGAGAGAGAGAGAGAGAGAGAGAGAGAGAGAGAGGGAGAGGGAGTGAGAGAGAGAGAGAGAGAGAGAGAGAGAGAGAGGAGAGAGAGAGAGAGAGAGAGAGAGAGAGAGAGAGAGGGAAACGTTTCAACTGAAGACAAACAAACAGACGAACAACGTTTTGAATTACATGGTTGCCAGCGACCCAAATCGGCAGATCTTGGAGATGGCATTTATTTAGTTGCATATTATTCATTCATATTTTGACCCAGAAAAAGTGTTTTATCTGTCGACGTCTCTTTATAAAGGTCATCTGTCTAAACAACGACGCCACTCATCATCACGTGTGACTTTGCCTGGCCTACAGGGGGCACTATTGTAGAAACTTCGATTTTAGTTTCTGTAAATATTATCAATCGGTAGAACAGCAGTGGCGTGCGGCGCATGCCTAGAATAGACGACAACTGAGATACATTTTCAATTTTCAACATTAGCATTATTCGTGATTAAACATTACAACATGTGTCCTTTTTTCGTAGAACTCTATGGTGGGGGGACATCTCACGCTGGCATCTCCCGCTTTCGTGAAAGGGGAGGGGCTAAATTCACCTCAGCTGTTAAATCATATGGCACAGCTTGCAACATCGCCCCCTAGTGACTCAGCTAAGTTACACATTTCCCCAGATGCCAAACCCCACCCCCCCCCCTCCAAAGCACAAAGCACAAAGCTTGACGGAGTGTTTGAGGTTCTTTGTTCCTGGAAGCAGGCCTTACTTCATACTCCCCGGCGATGCATTTCTTGACTCTGGTCATTTATCCGATGTTTTTCAGAGGTAGAAATCCGTCAAATCAATGTTTCCTTTTCTTTTTCTACTCTCGAGTCGTTTTTATTATCAAAATATTTTTTCTTCCAGTCGCCTACGTAACACGCAAAGGAGAGAAGGTTCAGAGGATGTATTTGAATTTCTTTTTTCTCAGCTCAGTCGGATAGATCCACGATTACTGTTTCCGACAAATGGACATCTGCCAAGCTCCGTTCTGCATGACTTCTCCCCCGCTTCATAACTAACTATCAGCGGGATTACCGCCATGCCTAGAAGCCCTCCTCCCCGTCTGTGATCTGTGTTTAACACATGTTCTGGTTATGGACCAAGCTCTCCTCCTATCGCCAAGCCCTGTACACTCGGGTCCGTCCGCCTGTGTGCGTGTTTCTGTGTGTGTGTGTGTGTGCGTGCGAGTGTGTGTGTGCGTGCGAGTGTGTGTGTGCGTGCGAGTGTGTGTGTTCTCTGAATCGCTAGCTTAGTACAAAACGATAGCTTTGTGGTTTCGCTGGAACCAGCCGATGTAATTCCTGCCAAACGCGTACAAAATTGAGTGAGTGCATTGTGTGATATTTGTGTTTGTGGCTTAGTGTATATATATATATAGTATATATATATATATAAGTGACACAAGTTGTACATATGTGTTTTAACGTATGTTAGTGGACCAGGCGTTGTAGTGGGGAGATAATGGCACAGGGTTTATAGTCAAGGCATTTTATAGAGTAAAAAGGGTTGAACCTCCAACTAATTGCACTAGAAAGTCTCCTCTATAACATAAAACAAAGGATTGATTCCTTTTTATTGGTCACATACACACAGTGAAATGTCTTCCTCTGCATTTCACCCATCCTAGTGTAGTAGGAAAGGTGGGCAGCTATAGTATATACAGCCTGGTGTGTTAAGGGGTCTGGTGCCTTGCTCAAGGGCACCTCAGCAATGCCCAGGGGCTTACTTTCCACCCCTTGGATTCCTTAATACTTTTGATATGTTATAATGGTCATGGACTGCTTTTATATAGCGCTTTCATCCAAAGCGCTTTACAAGTCATGCCTCATATTCACCCATTCATTCACCCATTCATTCACACATCCATCAAGGAGACAGCCTGACATCACGTCAGGAGCAGTTAGGGTTGAGGTTGTCTTGCTCAAGGACACCTCGACACTTTGCTAAGGAGGTTGTGAGGCGACCGCTCGACCTCCTGAGCTATAACTGACATGTTTATGAGGCTTGAAGAGTCGAAAATGTTTCTGTTAGCAATAAGTGAGAGGTCATCTTTTCTTTTAATATATAGAACTGTAGTCCCAAGCCAATGGGATAATCAGCATAAGGTTCACAGCACAGGGTACAACATACACAGGCAGTTTGTAATAACTCAAAATACTGTTTTACTGTTGCTTATTATTCTTTCATAATACTTTATATTTCATATTTCTTTACACACTGGGCACTGGTGTCTTCAAACTGAAGTCAAATTTCTATGTATAAATAAATGTGCAAGCTTGACAAAAAAAGCTATACCAAGAGGTTAGGAGTGAGTGTGTGCTAAATGACTGAATGATTCAATTGTAAAAAAAAAATCGAATAAAGGAAGCTTTTAAAAGTTTGGTTATTAAATTGAATGTGAGAGCCTCGAGCAATCGTTAAGTTCAGTAGGTAGTTCCCACATTGGAAGTCGGCCACATTTTCTGATTGAATTCAGAAGACAGAGCAGAAAGCCCTCAGTTCGATTCCCCCGATAGTGTATTGCTCAACAGTATATAATCTATGTGTACTGCTGGACTAATGCCAGTTCTAAAGGCTCAGTGTGTCACTGAGGAAGAAAGGCCAGACAGCCAAGGCGTCGATAATCTGTTATAGTGTCACATTTCAATATGCTCCATTGGCACGTGGAATTGTTTTCCTTAATTACACAGTCCATATTTCCGTCCAACTGTCGGGACTATGGTGTGTGTGTGTACACATGCACATACATGCACACACACACGCACGCACGCACGCACGCACGCACGCACGCACGCACGCACGCACGCACGCACGCACACACGCACGCACGCGCGCGCACACACACACACACACACACGCGCACACACACACACGCACGCACACGCACACGCGCATGCACACACACACACACACACACACACACACACGCACACAAGCACACAAGCACACATGCAAACACACTAAAACACACACACACACACACCTGTGATGAGAGAACCTGAGGAATAAACAATGGACATTTCAAGGATACTGGCTGCTTGTCTGAAGGCCCATGACATCACCCGAAGAACAGCATGAGGTCATGCCTCTCATGTATGTTTCCTAGGGTGGCCAGACCTCCTCTTTTTCCTCGGGATTTCTAAATCGCCCCAAACATGTCCGGGATTTGGCTATTTTCGCTTCCTACAGTCAACGCATTTCTTTACACTACTTTGTGACATTTCTCCCCGATGTCCCGCCTTCTCACATCATGTCACACCATTGACCGGTCACGAAGGCTACAACTTAAGCCCTGCCACGCAAAACAGTAACCCAACCAACTGCAATCTCAATCATCTATTTGGAAAACCTCTCTATTCTCTCTCTCTCTCTCTCTCTCTCTCTCTCTCTCTCTCTCTCTCTCTCTCTCTCTCTCTCTCTCTCTCTCTCTCTCTCTCTCTCTCTCTCTCTCTCTCTCTCTCTCTCTCTCTCTCTCTCTCTCTCTCTCTCTCTCTCTCTCTCTCTCTCTATCCTCTCTATTCTCTCTCTCTCTCGGCACTTCAATGTCAACGTCACCCTCCTCCAAACCACTTTGGAGGAGGAAGATGAGCTTCTCACCCTATCCCTAAGGGAGATGATCTTCTCACCCTATCCCTAAGGGAGATGATCTTCTCACCCTATCCCTAAGGGAGATGATCTTCTCAGCCTATCCCTAAGGACGATGATCTTCTCACCCTACCCCTAAGGGAGATGATCTTCTCACCCTATCCCTAATGGAGATGATCTTCTCACCCTATCCCTAAGGGAGATGATCTTCTCACCCTATCCCTAAGGGAGATGATCTTCTCAGCCTATCCCTAAGGACGATGATCTTCTCACCCTACCCCTAAGGGAGATGATCTTCTCACCCTATCCCTAAGGGAGATGATCTTTTCACCCTACCCCTAAGGGAGATGATCTTCTCACCCTATCCCTAAGGGAGATGATCTTCTCACCCTACCCCTAAGGGAGATGATCTTCTCACCCTATCCCTAAGGGAGATGATCTTCTCACCCTATCCCTAAGGGAGATGATCTTCTCACCCTATCCCTAAGGGAGATGATCTTTTCACCCTACCCCTAAGGGAGATGATCTTCTCACCCTACCCCTAAGGGAGATGATCTTCTCACCCTATCCCCAAGGGAGATGATCTTCTCACCCTATCCCTAAGGGAGATGATCTTCTCACCCTATCCCTAAGGGAGATGATCTTCTCACCCTATCCCCAAGGGAGATGATCTTCTCACCCTATCCCTAAGGGAGATGATCTTCTCACCCTATCCCTAAGGGAGATGATCTTCTCACCCTATCCCTAAGGACGATGCCAGCCACCCTCCGGAGGAAACAAATTCCCTCTTGTTCCATTCGATCTCGTCCTTTCGCTCATTACCCATAACAAAAGCAGTATTTGATATGTTACCCTTAAAAAACAACAACACACACAGAATGGAAACGTAGGTGGGGTGTTACTACAAAACTAATCAATAGTCATGAAAATAAATCATATAAATACATAAAAGCAGCAAGACAAAATAGGAAAGTGAAAGTTTCTCCACTGCTGCTTTGGGTCAAGGTGACCTAAATCTTCAACAAAACGCCTCCCATCAATCAATCGTGCGCATTCTAATTCATCCGTGCTTTACACGCGGCGTGCAAGAAGTATAATTAAAAACTAAAGTTTTGACGGGTGCAAAAAGATCAGATCTTTTTGTGTCCCTTC
The DNA here is from genome assembly GCA_027704905.1 of Muraenolepis orangiensis. NCBI lineage: Eukaryota > Metazoa > Chordata > Actinopteri > Gadiformes > Muraenolepididae > Muraenolepis > Muraenolepis orangiensis. The sequence goes on along the minus strand of CM051011.1, from coordinate 5,890,443 downwards.
TGTCCCCTTTTTTAATATTCTTTCTTTCTGATGTATGACATCAACGGGAAATGGAATCAAAGCCAGGCAATATTTCCTCTTTAATTGGCTGTGTGATTCCCTCTTGAGGAATGATGACACCTGCGTCTGCTGCAAAGGGCAGAGTGAGACACCTGTTGGTTCACCAGCACTCAGAGAGAACCTCGCGTTGAAACAAACTAACAGCCTGCTAAAGGAATGAAAGCCGCTTGCCCTATTAGTAGCCTACATATGCCGGTTTGGTTTGATCACGCGTCCAGGAAAGCACTTCATAGCAGGGGGTTCTGTTCATCTTCATACGGGATTATGGATGGGAAAAAGGGTGTTTTTTTTGTAATTGGAATAGATTTTTACGTGCATGCCTGTGATATAGGCTTCCTCTCTCTGGCTTCCAACCACCGACATAACGTCCAACATAAATACACACGCCTTCCCATTACCGTCTGCCGGCGAGCACATTCACAATTTATGCTCCACCAGAAAGCGGTGGAACTACCTCTCCTCGGCCAAATGTGCAAAAAAAAATATCATCCAAATAAGCAGGGCCGACGGAAAATATCCCTTCAAAAAGAGTTGATGACAATGATTTGATTTGAGGGGCTCTTTGTTGTTGTTGTAAACTATGTCTCACATATCTTGGTTGATGTTCGGTTACCACTCATAACTACCACTCAGCATTCCATCGGTATTTATGACAGGTTCAAGCACCGAACTCACCAAGCCGGGGGCCGTCTCAGCCCTGCACTTGGGACAGAAGGGTCTTTATTTACCGGTACAAACCGACACCACCACACACACACACACACACACACACACACACACACACACACACCACACACACACACACACACACACACACACCACACACACACACCACACACACACCACCACCACCACCACCAGCGGCCTCTCTCTCTTCCTCATCCCAATGCCAGTCACTCATTTCCCACCATCTTTTGTACGACTTTTCGCAAATTGTGTGGTTTACAAAACAGCCTCTTCAGGCAGAAAAGGAGGGGGTCCCACGAAAGATAAGTTAACCACTGTTGCAGAGACAGGGGAAAGTACGTTTTACCATTCACCATCAATCTTGCTGGAGCACCAGACCCCTCAAAGCTTATTATATTCTTGCCAGCGTGAGCGAGAAAAGGAAAAGATGCACGCCGCCTGTTTTTGACACGAGGGGGCGGCCGACTGACCCCAATCTGTAGGTTTTTGTACTTCACGTTTGTGTCATATGTTAGCGCTGCGCACGCCTGCCTTTCTGAGTGTATTATGTGGACGTATAGGCGTGAGTGACGCTTCTTTATACAACTAATGAATTGGAGAAAGAAACCGTCTTCGTCCACGGTGACCGGGGTTAACTGAGCTTAACTTTTTAATTCTCTGGGAGTTTCTCTGAAAGAGGGGGGTGTACTGTGTATTGTGTATTGTGTATTGTGTGCCTTGTTTCGCTGGTTGGATGCGATTTGCTGTAAGGATGTTATTTTCTTTCTTCTTTTTAACCACACGCACACATTGTGATGTAAATGAACGGATTTGTCCATACGCATTTCATGGGCCTGTGAAATGAGTTTCATACAATAACAAAGTTACTTTTGGTTTTTGCTTCAACATGAACTTTAACTTTCAACTTTTTAAATTATAATCAAAACAGATACATTACAGAAGAGAGAGAGAGAGTTGGGTGTATTGAATACAAACTAGAATCAAAACTCAACTAAAATTACCAAATGAAGATCTGCTCTCGCAACATCACTAAGTTGTGGGAACGCACGCGTCAACACAGCACGTCAACACGCTAACACGCTAACACAATAATACACTAACACGCTAACACACTAACACGCTAACACACTAACACGTCAACACGCTAACACGCTAACACAATAATACACTAACACGCTAACACACTAACACGTCAACACACTAACACACTAACACGCTAACACACTAACACACTAACACACTAACACACTAACACGTTAACACGCTAACACACATGGACACGCGAACACGCTTACACACTAACACACTAACACGCTAACACACTAACACACTAACACACTAACACACTAACACGTTAACACGCTAACACACATGGACACGCGAACACGGGGCTTAAAAATCCAAACTAACTCGAGACGTGTTGGAGGCTGGCGGTGGACACTCACTCCCTCACAGACAATAACCGCTGCTGCACACATTGACGCTCGACAGGTTTTCAGAGGCAGCAGCGGAGGAGGAGGAGGAGGAGGAGGAGGAGGAGGAGGGGACCGTAAGTCGTTGACCTTGGTGTCAAACGTGGGTCAAAACTTCGAAAGATCGGCGTCGATGATGAAAGAGACGCAAGAAACTGGACTGCCTCTATCGAACAGCGACCGGGGTGATGCGCGCCGCACTCGGAATGAACAGATGCTACGGCGGCGGCTGGAGGAGCACACGCTAAGCTCGTCACGCGCGTCTTGTCCGATGAGGGAGCTCATTTGCAGCTGCCATTAGCTCACGTTTGATTTATAGCGGCGTCTACGCGCCACACAAAACTGCCAACTGCTCTTGAGCGGGAGCCCGCAATGGAGTGTCTGTCCTCTGTTTTTTTTCGTATTCTGCTTCTCTCTCTCTCTCTCTCTCTCTCTCTCTCTCTCTCTCTCTCTCTCTCTCTCTCTCTCTCTCTCTCATCTCTCTCTCTCTCTCTCTCTCTCTCTCTCTCTCTCTCTCTCTCTCTCCAGCTCTCTCTCTCTCTGTCTGTGCCCCATCTGTTAGTCTCCCACCGTCTCAAACCATGTCCTAATGGGCTTTATTGGAATGGATGGATCACAGGGAGAAGCAGAGAGCCATGCAAAACAGACTCAACAGAAACGACCGAAAAGGAGAAAAAAAAACACCTCAAAACACCTTGTATTGAGAGAGAGAGAAAGAGAGAATCCACATTAAGGACTGAGAAATTGAAAAGCTAGGTTCTTTTCGTCTGTTGGACTCGACTCCTGGAAGCACATGACTGTCGACCACAGCTTGCGAGGTGGCTCTAAACAGATCATCTGGCTGGTGGCGTTTTAACCAACCAGCCATTAGGCAAAGTGACTAAAAGTGACCTGCTGTGTGTGGATTCTTCCAGATCAAGTGTGTTAGATGTATTAGCGAACTACTATGTGCCACACCCACTCTTTCTCACTCTATCCCTCTCTATCTCTCTGTCTCTGTCTCTCTCTCTCTCTCTATCTCTCTGTCTCTGTCTCTCTCTCTCTCTATCTCTCTGTCTCTGTCTCTCTTTCTGTCTCTCTCTCTGTCTCTCTCTATCTCTCTGTCTCTGTCTCTCTTTCTGTCTCTCTCTGTCTGCTACGGGAGCGTAGCAGACAGAACACACAGAGGAACGGTTTGATCTTAGCTCTCATATAATGAGTGGTAAGAAGGATGGCACTGCATGGGTGGCGTGCCTCAGCCTCAGCCTCAGCCTCAGCCTCAGCCTCAGCAGCATGACATGAGCGCCTGTCTGCGAAGCCCTGGTGGAAAGGGGGGAGACTAACTGCCGTGTAGATCCTCTGACGACCTTGCGGTGTGATGAAGAGGTCGTGGCAAACAAGGGAAGCTGGGTGGGGGGTGGGAGGGGGGGGGGGGGTGACAATATATACGTATATATATATATATGGATGGATGCAGGGCCCCGGGAAACACATCGTCGAGTTATTTGACAGCTAAAACACATTATGTGCTGAAGAACAACTGGTGAACAACAACTAGTGTATGGACGTTCAGGTCCTTTCACAACACTGCTCAGCTAGTCTGGAATTACTGGCAATCAAGTGTCACCCTTTTATCTACCGAGCTAAATGCATGTATGCATGCTAATGCATGTATGCATGCAACCATGAGCTGATGCGAACATAGCACTGGATGAGCTTTACAGTGAAGTGAGCCAACTTCAGAACTGTCCCCATCGTAGGGGGAATTCAACCACTGCAGCTTAAACGAAGGTATTGCCAAAATACTATCAACATATCTGTTGTTCGACATAACACAGAAAGACTCTGGATCACTGTTATACCACCATTCAGCACGCTTATCGCGCTGTTGCACGGCCGGCTTTTGGCAAATCCGACTGTGCTTCTACTTCCTGTTTACAAACAGAAGTGGAAGGCCACACCCACAACTGAGAGGACCGTGAGTCGCTGGACAGACGACACCGTACTACTGCTGTAGGGTCAGCTGAAAATCACAGACTAGAGTGTATTCAAGACCACTGACCTGGATGTGTATGCAGATATGTCACCTGACAGGAAGGCCCAAGTTTTCTGCTGAGGCTCAAGTTTTGAAGATTGAAAACAAGATCTCATCCACATTGGTCCCCAACACAAGAGCATCTCAAGGCGGCTGCCTCAGCCCTCGGCTGTACTCTCTGTGCACACACTGTACAGCCGCACAAAACAACAACCAGATTTTAAGTTTGCAGACGACACCACAGTCATCGGTTTGATAAGCAACGATGATGAGTTGGAGTACAGAGATGAGGTAGTTCGGCTGACGCGATGGTGCAAGAAGAACAACCTTGCACTGAATGTCAGAAAGACCAAGGAGCTCAGAGAGGCACCCACTCCCACATCAGCCTGGACAGGACACCGGTGGAAATTGTCAGTTGCTTCCATTTCCTGGCATTACAGATCTCCGATGACCTAGCATGGACCCTCAAAAATGATGCCATGCTCAAGAAGGCACACCAGCGCCTCTATGACCTGCTGTGCCTCAGGAGAAGGCCACCAGCGCCTCTATGACCTGCTGTGCCTCAGGAGAAGGCCACCAGCGCCTCTATGACCTGCTGTGCCTCAGAGAAGCCCACCAGCGCCTCTATGACCTGCTGTGCCTCAGGAGAAGCGGCATAAGCACACAATGGCTTGTCAACTTTTACCTTCCTGACGAGTGGCGTCACCGTGTGGTACGGCAACACCACTGCACGGGACAAGAAAGCCATCCGGAGGGTCGTGAGGACGGCAGAGAAGATCATCAGGTGTGCACTTCCGTGCATTGGTGGAGATCTTTAGGACAAGATGTCGGAAAGGATCCGCAACCGCCCTGGGCACCATGTTTTATCCCACTGCAGTATTGAATCAGGGCTACCGGGTTCAAGGACAGTTTTTACCCACAGGCAGTGCCTACTGAACTGTGAGAAGTGCTGCCGCTATCATCATATTGTCACCAATACCGCACTGGGCTCATTACAGTGACTGCACTGTTCTGCAAAGTAATGTACTTTTAATTGTTATGATGCTGCTACAGAGCTGCACTACGGTCCCTTAAAAGAGCTTTTTGCACCATCAGCCATATGTGTATATCTTCCATTACACTTTATTGCTCTTTTTCTATTGTGTATAGTATTGTTATTGTGTATTGTATTGTGTTGTACTACATGTATTGTATATTATAGTAGAGTGTAGTGTGTAGTATAGTATAGCATTGTTGTTGGAATTCGGAATAATGGAGTGAATGGGGAGAAAGCATTCCATTGTACTTCAAATAAAGAATCTTGAACACATTTAGTGTTCGAATCAAACGGTCAAACCATAAATTTCATTTCTGGTGACAAGTTTTTCTCTTACCTACCAAAATAATCGAATAAAATGAAAGCATACTAACTTTGTCTCCCCCCCCCCAAAACCATACATGGCAAAACATCAAATAGAACACACACACACACACACCACACACACACACACACACACACACACACACACACACACACACACACACGGACCACAATTTCATGAGGTCAACGCTACCTGTCTTACCAACCCCGTTAAACATTACTACGACTGCTAGCCCGTGCATTCAGCCACATTTTGCTCTCTTCCTTCTCCGTATCTTTTTTTGTTTTTTCATAGTCTCTTCTGAACTTTATTAGCAGGACCTTTTGCGGTCGTTAAAACCCTGACTTGAAATGGACAGGAGGTGTTAAACCAGAGCTGGTGCTGGAGGTCCAGTGAATCCCTCTCTCGCTCTCGCTCTCTCTCTCTCTCTCTCTCTCTCTCTCTCTCTCTCTCTCTCTCTCTCTCTCTCTCTCTCTCTCTCTCTCTCTCTCTCTCTCTCTCTCTCTCCCTCTCTCTCTCAAGCACTTAGCTCAACAAAATACATTTTTTATTCAGCAGCCTCCCTGGGGGGTGGGGTGCGGGGGGGGGGAGGGGGGGGGGGGGGGGGTAGCCACATATTTAATGTCCATGACTAAGATGTTTTAAATTGAGACAATTAAGATGTATAGTCTTTTATTTTTAAATGCCCCATATTGTTACAAAAATTGCATGCATAGTTGATCACATACAGAAATAAAGTGTCCACAAATGTGGCTTATGCCATCGCTGTCATTATGATACAAGACAGTGCCAACAGCCATGGGTTGTGTTTTATTTAAGTATTAAATATTTAATTTGTATTATTGTATTATATTTTTTTAGGTATTTATATTTTATATATATATTTTTTTTGAATATTATTATTAACAGCAGCAATGGCAATAACTAGTGGTATACCAGAGATGGGAAGAAAAGTCTGGTTTATCATCTGTTGGTTTGTGTCTTATGTTGAATCGTACTTGTTTTGCTGCTGACTCGCACCTATTGTAAAGATGTGGGGGTGTCACTCTCTCTCTCTAATGCACTCTCCATGTCTCTCTCTCTCTGTCTGACTTGCCACATGTCAGATGTCTGTCACACACACACACACACACGCACGCACGCACGCACGCACGCACCACGCACGCACGCACGCACGCACGCACGCACGCACGCACGCACGCACGCACACACGCACACACACACACACACACCACACACACACACACACACACACACACACACACACACACACACACACACACACACACACACACACTGGGTCATCAATCAGCAGTGGAGTGTGTGGTACTGTGCACCACCATTAATCACTCACGGACGTGTGTGTGTGTGTTTGTGTGTGTGTGTAGGTATTGCGATTGTGTGTGTGTGTGTGTGTGTGTGTGTGTGTGTGTGTGTGTGTGTGTGTGTGTGTGTGTGTTTGTGTGTATGTGTCTGTGTCTGTGTGTAAAAAAGATCCATACTGGCTTGTGTACTAATTCCAACTCCAACTTCCACAAATAGGCCGAGAGAGAGAGAGAGAGAGAGAGAGAGAGAGAGAGAGAGAGAGAGAGAGAGAGAGAGAGAGAGAGAGAGAGAGAGAGAGTGATCAAGTGAAAGCCAGAAAGGAGCATGATTGATAATTAAAAAAATAAAAAGTAAATATTTGTATACAAATAATTAAGAAACCCAAACTCAGTGACGATGCACAAGCAAACGCCCAAAGACAATTAAGGGCAATTAAGTATGTTTATCATTGGTGTATCAATTTTATATGGTACCCAGAGGTCTTGAGGCATATTTTATTCAGACGCACACATGCTAGTCTGTGCCACAGATTTCCCTTCACACTTAGTGTACACGTTATGAACGTATGAGAATAGAAAAAAGCCATGAGAATATATGTCGCTTTTAACCCCATGCACTTCCCTTTGTGTTGGGTTGTATCTCCAATGTCGTGTTTTAAAACTCAGTAAAGGAAGTTAGAGAGTTAGAGTAGTCCTGCAGTGATTTCAAGATCTGCTTCATAATATACCAGTATATGTACTTCTATGCTGACAATGGCGTGAGCATTGGAAGTAGAATGGTTAACAATTGCATTGTGGGTAATACCACATCCTGCAGTCTTCGTAGTTGACGTTTCTTGCACTGATATATATATATATATAATTCCTAGTGTCTGGCTTACAGCCTATGAACAGACGTTGCGAGGGCTGCAACAGATATTGTTGACAGACCACTGAATCAGAGATGGAGAGTCGTAAAGACATTTTATGAAGCTCTTGTTTAAGTTTACGACCGTGTCCTGAGTGAAGGGTTCAACTCAGAGGAAGTTTTTAAATGATATTCTGCGATGGATCTTCTGGAGAAAGTCACTTTGAAAGTGGACTTGGTGACCTTTGGTTTGAGGGCGTGGATGTTAGCGCTTTGACTGATGCTGGAGGGGACAGCTAAAGGAAAAACAGGATCATTGAAAGGGAACAGTGTGTGTGTGTGTGTGTGTGTCTATCTGTCTGTGTGGGCGTGTGCATGCCCTTTTCCCCCCCCTTTTTTTTTGTTGCACATTTTCCAATTGACCTCAGAGTTGGAAGGGGGGCAGTGTTTAACGAAATGGGACAACGCTTCCAAACCTCAATATCTCATCAGTAGTTCAGTAGTCCTCAACAGTTTTGTTGCAGGACATTTCGTCTTCAGCTGTGGTGATTTCTCTCGGGTGGGCTATAGGCATGCTTTTGCAGTTGTCAGCAGCAAATCCGACAATAGACTACAATATACTATAACAATGCATACTACATGGTGAATAGCTGTACCCGGTTTGTCCTGGTTTGTCCTGGTTTTAAGCTGGGTGTCCCGAAACAAATAACTGTAAAACTGTTTTCAAAATTCACTACCGACTTTTACTACTATTCTTGTCCCAAAGAAAGATGGATCGACCCGGTTCTCCCATCCTTCGCAGACTCAATGAGTATAGGCACAAAGGATGCACAGCCCATACCCCGCTTAGAGGATGGTAAATGGTAAATAGACTGCATTTATATAGCACTTTTATCACAAGTCATGCCTCACATTCACCCATTCATACACACAAGATGCCCTGGACAACCTGACCGGGTTGTCTCGGTTCTCTATACTTGACCTGAGCAGTGGGTATTGGCAGGTTCAGTTAGACAGGGAATCGAGGGAGAAAACGGCCTTCTTGTTGGGACAGGAGCTCTTGGAATTGAACATGTAGAGGTTCTCTACATGTTCCCTGTCCACCATACCTGTGATGCCCTTTGAGACTGGAACTGTGATTAAGGACTATACAAATAGAACTTGACTTGACTTGACTTGAAATGTGGTACGTGTAACTTCAACTCTACACCCTCATTTATTTTCGGTTAATGTTTGGTGTGTTTTGTGGGTTGGCGGTGGGGGGGATCACTGCTCCATGGTTCCATCACCTGCCGATGTACGTACCTGTGAGAGTTGCACGACAACAATACACCAATAGCCTAAGTTTACACCTGAACTGGCAATACTTTTAATACTCTACTTGACTTCCCTATAGGGGATTAACAGAGACTCTTTTGTTGGGGGTGTCGCTTGTGTTTGTTGTCACACGCTTGGTTTGTGTACGAGTAAAAGTTATTGTGACACCACCCCCCCCCCCCCCCTGAAAACAATCAATGTCTAAGCAAGTTAAGATGTTAATTCTCACCCTGTATCTTTTCTAGAACTCTGAGGGAAACTGAGAAGATTCCATAAAGGGTACTTTTAGTTTTCTTTAGGGGGCCACAATTTATCATCACAATTTATCCGTTGTGTTATCCAGGCTATGTCCTCGGGCAGCGTAGCCTGAATATATCACCACTTCTATGATAATGTTACTCACAGTGTTTCCAATAAGGCAGTGTTTCTTCTGGCATGGTGTTAGCAGCTGGGGGGGGCTCACGTGAGTCACCAACTGCACTAACGGCGACTGGCTGTCGACTTCTTCTAGTCTAAAATGGCCTTCATCGAACTCTGCCTCGCTACGCTTGTCACAATGGAAGTCGTCCACGAGGAGTGCACTTTTTTTTTTTACTGAATATTCGATTTGCCATTATATCAAATAGCATTACTTAAGAGTTATTTATTTTTTAAAGCTTCATCTTCATTTTACCACTTTTTAGGGGTCAGGGTACTAAAAGGGCATATTGTAACACACTCCAGGGGGATATGCAGTGTGCACAAGGCTGACAATAAGGTTATCAATGTCCACAACAGAATAAATGAAAGTCTAACTTTTATTGAGTGTTTAGATGAAGTGATTGGTGGAGGTAAGTTGAAGCAGCCAGCGCCACTCCACAGTCCAATGGAATCGTCGAGGCGTAGGGTAGTCAGATGGTCGGGGGAATCAGCACACAGCAGGGTTCCCCTCCGCTAACAAATCATACACAGCACATTAGTAATTATCCAAAACTCAAAACTCTCTTCCTCCTACCTCTAACGTGGTTTTCTCAGCAGTACTCTCCTTAGGGAGTGTGACACTTCCCTTTTGGTCCACTGCCAATCAGTAGCGTTGATTTGCTGCAGCTCCATATATGGGCATGTGTGTGTCAACGCAGGAAAAGGCACATATTGGTGGTTTCTCACCTCTCTGAGAAACATGCGCCCCCCCCCCCCCCCCACACACACACACACACACACACACACCTGAGCTCTATCCTGGAGGGAGGGGCGGCCCAGCCCCCTTGAGGTGTCTCTCCTGGACAAGGCGCCGACCACGGAGAAGGGTTGAAGGGACAGGAACCAGTGGGTGACTCTGGCGTTGGTTTCCTTGGGGGGGCGTGGTCCATGACAAGGGTGAAGCGCCGTCCTAACAGGTAATACTTGAGCTCAAGGCCTATTTCATTGGCAGACATTCTTTCTCTTATGGTCGGGTATCTTTGTTCTCTTTGTAGTATGGTCTTCGACTGATGTACTGTAAGCGATAGGATGTTCCTCATTCTTCTTGTAGTTGTGATAGGACGGCACCCACCCCCCAGTCTTTGATGCGTTGGTTTGGACCACAAGTAAAATTGTAAAGTCAGGGGTCACCAATGCTGGTCCGGAACATGGGGCATCCTTCAGCCCCTGGAAGGCTATTTGGGCCCGTGCCACTTACCACAGACGTAAGATATTATTGTTAGAAGTAATAAACAGGCTTCATTCATGATAGTGATATAGTCTGAGGCTAAATTGACACAATCATTAAAAACCTTAAAAAAAAACCTGCATGGTTCTCCACCTTTTTAAACATCACAACAGCATCTGTAACCTTCACACGATAACGCTAGCCAGGCCGTTAGTGCTCCTGTACCAGGTTAATACCTATTGAGTTCATCCGTCTCCGTGTGTTTCCCCCCCCCCCCCCTTACTGAAGCATCCTCCCATCAGAGGGCTGTCTGGGCTGACACCCCACCCATCCACCCCACCCGTCCACCCTACCCACCCTCCCTCCCTCCCTCCCATCCATCTAGCCTGACCTAGCCTGGCCGGGAGAAGGTGGGGAGAAGAGGGACTGTGTGTGGAGACATGGGCTGGTTGACTATGATTAATGGCTGAGAGGGAGGTTAAAACAGTGATTACCAAACAGCTGGCAAAGCTGCCCAACCCCCCCTCCCCAGACACACAAACACACACACACACACACACACACACACACACACACACACTCGTCACCTGCGTCTGGGGGGAAATTTGCCTCACTCCCATCTACTGTTGACAGAGAGAGAGAGAGAGAGAGAGAGAGAGAGAGAGAGAGAGAGAGAGAGAGAGAGAGAGAGAGAGAGAGAGAGAGAGAGAGAGAGAGAAAAAGTAAGAGAGAGAGAGAGAGAGAGAACGTAAGCAGCCACAGCGAGAGATATGCATGACTGTGCATAGGATCATTTATAGATGATTTATGTAGTAAAACTGAAAATACAAACATCATTTGTTCTGTATTATGTATTACCTTTTCATCCTTCAGAAGGTTTGTTTCCCTGTGCAGTGGGGGGCGGGGGGGGGGGGGGGGGGGGTGAATGAGTGAGTGAGGGTGAGAGAGTGCAGAAATCCCTTCAAGTGGCTGAACTGAACTGTACTGAACTGGTTTGTCTTTAAGTCAACTCTGAAGTTCCAGTATGTGTGTAACATCTTAGTAAGACTGTCACTCCCCTCACTGACTCACTCCTAGGTAATGTAGTGGTCGTGTTAGTCGAATGGGGAGCTGAGGACATATTGTCACTTGGCAGAGCTAGGGGCATAATTAGACTCGTTCAATTAGTCTCCATCACTGTGACGGATGATTCTGACTCCGGCGCTGACTCTAGTTGCCACGGCAACTGGAGACCTTGCCTCCCATTTATTGTCAGAACTTGGGATATCTTAACAACACTTTTGGCTAATGAAGAGCCATGTTATTTGACGTATATTAAATACTTTAAAGTAATTAAACAAGGCTTCCGGAGTATTTTGGTATTTTTTGTCATTAATGTCTGTGAAGGGATCGTGGCGACCGTGGGTGTTTTGGCTCTCAGACAAAAAAGGCCTTGGGTTCAATTCCCGTGCCCCAACATATAGCTGGGAGTATTCTTGAGCAATTGATCTCAAAATTTCTAAATGCTAATATTGCCACTTCTATAAACGAATATGTAAAATTTCCCTCGGGATTAATAAAGTAATCTGAATCTGAATCTGAAATGATGAACACACATCGGCCTCAGAAGTTGATTACGAGGAATGCAGAAAAATCCCCTTAGACAGTGAATAATGTTTCATCACTTCTGTACAGGAACGCATCAAAAGGCTGAATAACAGACGTGAACACTTGGGGGGCATAGCTAGAGTTCTCATGAATAGAAGCAGACTGATTCCTTTGTCAGCATTTAACTAACACTTAAGTTAGTTTGGCTGAAACCTCTGCTGGGGGGCAAATCAAAGTGTCTCGAAAGGGTGTGTGAATATTCAGGAAAGATCGCAGCGTTTCCACCGCCTGTCAGGAGCCTGTAGCACCACCTCGTCACAGAGGATTCTGTTAGTATTTATGTTTTATTTCTGATCGAGAAGAAAGTAGTTCCCGGTGTAGCTCTGAGCATATGGCCGACGAAGAAATGGGAGTCGTTATTTAAGTCGTTATTTTGACTAGACGAGTCTAGACGTGGTTTGAAAGACCGTTAGTTTGACTCACCCGCAACTCTTTTTATTAGCATTTGATTGGATGGTCATTAACTGCAGCAGATCTCAGTTTAGAATGGCCATGCTCGTTAACTTATTACATATTTACTTGTGTTACTCTGTCATCAATGACTGCATGCTCCAAAACTTACTTAAAGTTACAGCAGTGTACTTTAAGTAAATCTTTAAATCTTGCAAAAGGAAAGGTTACTTTCTTGAAAGGTTACAGTTAAGTAACATGTATTTGTATAGCCCTGAATCACAGTTATAGTCTCCAAGTTACTTCAAGTTAACTGTCAATGTCTGCACCTTCCTCGGGCACCGCCATTCAATTCTGCAGACCCTGCTTTGCTTTGGCCATGAACTGGCTTTCAATGGGCTTGAGGCCAGACTGATCTCCCCCCCCCCCCCCCTCCCACACACACACACACACACACACACACACACACACACACACACACACACACACACACACACACACACACACACACACACACACACACACACACACACATACACACACCCATGTCAGGTTGTTAAGGCCCTTTGCAATGTGACAGGGGTGAGAGTTACGCACGGGGAGGAAGGCTAATATGACTCAACTCCTCCTCCGCTGGACAGCCCTTTCTTTGTTTTGTTTTTTGAAAAAAAATACAAAATGAGAAGAGAAAACAACTGAACAACACATCTCTCTCTTTGAGAGAGTCCACCTGAGGTCCAAATTGGTACTAGGAAGAAACAAAGCACGGGAGCGGCCACGGGTGGAGCTGTCAGTCACGGCAGCCGCCGACCGCCCGCAAGAGAAAGAGAACCCGCCACAAGGTCTTGTTAGAGACGCCGTGGAAGAAAAACCAGATGTCTTCCCACTGGATTACCCGTGGGTTGGCGGGCGGGCATCCTACCTCTTTCGGGAGGCAGAAGACGGCGGGAAGACATCCCGGTTTGTTTTCTTGTTTTCTTCATCTAGTTCCGAATAAATACACCCCCCCCCCTCCCCCACCACCCAGTCTGCTGCGGCCATCACTCCCTTTAGAACCCATAGTGTGTCAGCAGCTTGACTCCATGGAGGGATCCGCCGGATAACTCTCTGTCTGTCTGTCTGTCTGTCTGTCGGCTGTGTTTTTCTTTTGTCTTCTCTCATATCACGCAAGACAACGAAGACGTCCACTTTGGTTTGGCCCTCTCGTCTCTCCGTCTTGAATTCTTTGGAGAGCTTTTTGGTGGAAGCGGCACGGTGTAGCTTTGTACTTTGCCCCCGTGGCCTGAATGAAGGAAGGCTAGTCAGACTAGGTTGATGGGTGAATGGGAACACCCCAGGGGGTCTACGCTTTGAAGTAAACGCAATTGTTTGCGATTTTGACAACAGAGAAGTTTAGTTTTGCAAAAAGCAACACCTTCATCCAGTTTTCAGGGGGTCAAATCGGACTGATTGGCTACTTTTACTGAATCCACGGTTTGCATCAAGACCTGATTTTTCACACTCTTCACACTGAATGTTGACTGGTTTAGTCCACTTTGTCACGACTGTGGTGTAAATCAATATTATGTTCATTCAGCAGATGTAGAACACACTATAGTCCTCATCCTCACACACACACACACACACACACACACACACACACACACACACACACACACACACACACACACACACACACACACACACACACACACACACACACACACACACACACACACACACACACAGCGCTGTATAAAAAATAAATATATAATACATATTGTTCAGCTAATATTGTAATTCCACTGTAAATAACCTGTAGTAATATAATAATAATAATAATATATCAGACTTATATAGCGCTTTTCCAGGTGCTCAAAGACGCTTTACAGGAAATAGAAAACATAAAGACTAATACAAAACACAACAAACACAACAAAACAAAACAAGAAACAAAACAAAGCAGAGAACAAATTATGGGTTGAAAGCAAGAGTGAAGAGGTGGGTTTTGAGGGCTGTTTTAAAGGACAGAAGGGTGTTAGCATTGCGGATGTGGATAGGGAGGGCGTTCCAGAGGGAGGGGGCCGGTGCAGAAAATGCTCTGTCACCCCAGGTCCGGAGCTTAGTCCTGATGGGTTTTAATAGGTTAGCATCAGCGGACCTGAGGCGACGGTTAGGGGTGTGGCGGTGGAGGAGGTCAGAGAGGTAGGGGGGGGCCAGGTTATTGAGCGCTTTGAAGGTGATGAGAAGTATTTTGAAGTGTATCCTGTGTTTGATCGGGAGCCAATGGAGGTCACGGAGGACAGGGGTGATGTGGTCAGAGCGGCGGGTGGAGGTGAGCAAGCGGGCAGCAGAGTTTTGGACATATTGTAGTTTATTGAGGATGTTGTTAGGTAAACCATATAGGATGCTGTTGCAGTAATCGAGCCGGGATGAGATGAAAGCATGGACCAGTGTTTCAGCTGCGGAGAGTGACAGGGAGGGTCGAAGACGGGCAATGTTCCTAAGGTGGAAGAAGGCTGTTTTGATGGTCTGGTTTACATGGGGGAGGAATGAGAGGGTGGGGTCAAGAATGATGCCAAGGTTGCGGACGCGGGTGGAGGGAGTGACAACAGAACCATCAATGTTCAGGGAGAAATCCTGGGTGGAGCGGGTGAGGGAGTTTGGACCGATGATGATGATTTCAGATTTGTCGCAGTTGAGTTTGAGTAAGTTATTTTGCATCCAGGTTTTGACGGCAGTGAGGCAGGTGGTGAGGGTGGAGTGGGTGGCTGCAGAGATGGATTTGGTGGAGAGGTAGAGCTGAGTGTCGTCGGCATAGCAGTGGAAATGGAGGCCATGTTGGCGTAAGATCAGACCAAGTGGAAGGATGTAGATAATGAAGAGCAGGGGACCGAGTACTGAACCCTGGGGCACACCATGAGGGACTTTGGCAGTGGGGGATTTGCAGTTGTTGATGGAGATGAATTGGTGTCTGTCGGAGAGATAAGATTTAAACCAGGAGAGGGCGGTGCCCGTTATGCCGAGCGAGGACTGGAGGCGAGTGATGAGGATGGAGTGGTTAATGGTGTCGAAGGCGGCGCTGAGGTCAAGGAGGAATATAACCCCAAATCTTTCCCACTGGCTGTGGCCTTCTTCCAGCAACAATTGTGTACGGGGGGCGGCATCAGTAGCTCAGTCTGTTGGGACTTTCGCTCCCAATGCGGGTTCAAGTGCCCTGAAACACCTGGGCTGCACTGCCGAGGTGCCCTTGAGCAAGGCATCAGACACCCCTACACTGCCCCCCCGGGCGCTGAATATAACATAGCTGCTCACTCCTCCTGATGCTAGGATGGGTTAAATGCAGAGAAAGATATGTGACTGTGTGTTCATGCATGTGACCAATAAAGAGGATTCAATCCTTCAAAGATTTAAATTAAATCAATCAATCAATAAAGGGGGAACTGGCCCTCTCTGCTCATGTGGATTTGTCTATTTGTTGTGTATTTATCTATTTTTTTACTTTTTGCATTAGGGGCGGTCGGCACAATTTAATGTTTCACCTAAATTCAGTAAGTCTGTAAAAAAAATCCCACTGTAAAAAAACATCTCCCGTTACTAATGCTCCACGGTCTAGGGTAAGATTGTAAATTAAATACAGTACTCTTAAAATGCTTGTTTTTATGCCATCAAATGTTGGACTTGGCAATGCGGCTTCTCATTAAAGTACACAGAAGGAGAGAAGACAATAACCCGGCCCTTTAGTAACCAGGCCTTTAGAGGTACTATAATACTGTAATTATACCCCGTCGCTCTTGTGAAAGAGGAATGGATGTTAAAGGTTTCAAAGAGAAACATAATTACGCCCGTATGCCCCCCCCCCCCCCAGTGTGACAACGTTTTACAGCATTGTGAAGGTGACACTCTCCGTCGATCTAATAGATAGTGAGAGTAGCCAACTTCAACTTAATGTGAAACACAACCTTTGAACAATGCAACATATGCGCAATAGGAGCCAAAACAAGTGGCTGACGTCAACGCATCAGCGCCGTGATTTGGTTCGGTGACGGGCTCCGGCCTCCGGCTAGCCACCGGCTAGCTAGCTGAGCGCTACTGTCCACACAAGTCTGTCCCATTTGGTGTCTTCACGCAATTCAATTCACGAGTTAAGTATCGCCAAGTGGGCAGACTTCTGGTAGGGAAAACACCTCCACAATGTCTGGTAGAACTGAAAGGGGTTGCAAAAAACAGCAACCCCTCCAATGACCTTTCCGTGAGCACCACCTCTGAATGTCCAGCCATGTGAAGGGCCCACATCATTGCGGTATGGATGAAAAGCTCCCTTGTTGCTTGTTATTTTCAGCCCGTTCTCAAGGTTTGATAACCGAGGTTTTATTTATTTATTTATTTATTTAGCTGAAGGGCCTTGAATCAAATCGTATCACACACCACCGACATGTAATTCAGAGACCGGTACGACAAACATGTTGAAGCATTGATATGGTAGTAAATAGTGAATGAATCACTTATAAAGCATAATCCTACGTAAATACTCATTAGACAGCAATTCATAATCAAAATGATTAATCAAATAATGATAATCATTTCTAAAGTTAAAATTGTATGATTTACAATATATTTACAATGTGTTACAATAATGCTTTGTAAACACTTAATGTACTGTCTTACTGTAACAGTATATTGTAGAGATAGGGTGGTGGTTTCCTAATGTCTTTTGTGCTTAGCCACATCACCTCATCCATGTAACGTTTTCCCTGGCCAGGCAATGGGGGAAAGTCTATTGCCTGGTCTCTCTCTCTCTCTCTCTCCCCCTCTCCCTCTCCCTCTCCCTCTCTCTCTCTCTCTCTCTCTCTCTCTCTCTCTCTCTCTCTCTCTCTCTCTCTCTCTCTCTCTCTCTCTCTCTCTCTCTCTCTCTCTCTCTCTCTCTCTCTCTCTCTCTCTCTCTGTCTCTGTCTCTCTCCCCATGTTTGCAAAGTTCTCACGATAGAGGTGAGCTTACCTGAGGCTTGTTTGTAGTGCTCAGTGCGAGGCTCAGACTGCTATTCAATTAGTGTATTTTGGTTTCTAGACAGAAGATGCTGTGCAGCGTCAGGCATTTGCAAACACTGCCTTGGTCCCGTTGCTACCTCACGGCTAAACACCACCGACCTGTATCAGCACTTCAAAAAACACCGGCAAGTCATGTACGATCGTTGCCTCGCTAGATAGCTAAGAGGAGAACAACAACAGAGGAAGCGTAACATGAACCGGGGCCGGTTTCACGAGATCATTTGCTCCAGGCCCTGGAAAGTCGGCAGCTTTGACAATGTAGAAAGAAAGAGGTACTCGGCTCAGACAATCACACCAGGAGATGAACTTCTTTTATCGCTTCGAACATCCAATTCTGATTTAGTCGATCTTGTCAAATGGCAGTTGCCTTTGTGGTCACACGGTCACGTTCACCTCAATCTCCTCGGTAATCCAGGAAGGTGAGCCGGGGCCAGAAGTCAAAAAGTCCCGGCCCTATAGACTACCAAGCCTAACCAAAAATTGTACAGATGGAAATTGAAGGCCATGCTGGAAATGGCCCATTTCTGGCATGACTGACCCCACCTGAAAGGACCCCACCCGAAAGGGATCTGACCAAAGGATGCGTCAGATCCCTTCCATTGGGCCATGGAGTGTCACCTATAGCGAGAGGGCGAGTTTCATACATACTCCTTACTTGAAGCTCCCTTTTGTCTTGCAGACCAACACATCAAACAGCAGGCTGGGGGGCATTTGGACCCAGGGGCCGTGGACCTCAGCTGTCAGCTGGTGAAACAATGCAGCACAGTAGAGAAGGAGTGCCTTGCCACCAAGAGGGTGGTAGACACGCTACATGACTCCCTCCTTGGGCGCTTATTCACCCTCAGATCGGACCACACTCTTGAGTGGCTCCGACCGCATGACGGACATCAATCACCAATGGATCACCCGTTGGTATCTTGCTCTACAGCCGTTTAAGTTCAAGGTGCTCCATAGGCCAAGGGGTGTTTGGTGGGGGGGGAGATGGAGGCCAGACAGCTCCCCAGCCTATGATGGGCGGAAGGGAGATGTGGAGTGAAGGGGCCACACAAGAATTGTGTGGCACCCCCCCCCCCACGGAATAGTACAGCCCTACCATGGTACAGTCCAAAAATAGATCTGTGGCAGCCACTGGGTACATAGCGTAGCTACGTCGCTACGTTGACCTCGTAACAATCACATTGATTGGGAAAATCATCCGTCTCATTCATTCATTTATTCATCAAGTTTCTCTCTCTCTCTCTCTCTCTCTCTCTCTCTCTCTCTCTCTCTCTCTCTCTCTCTCTCTCTCTCTCTCCCTCTCTCTCTCTCTCTCTCTCTCTCTCTCTCTCTCTAGTGTATTGTTGCCACGGTGGAAAGCGTTATGGAGTGCTGGTTATGAGAAGGATACAAAGTAAATGTCTTTCTAATTTTCAAAAGGGCATATCTTTAACTTCTGCATGGTTTCACAATGAGTCAATTAGCTTTAGTCTCGTATGGGACGGTGAACCACCGTTTGTTATATTGTAAGCCAGTAACCCAATGACATGTATCCAAATTCACTGTAAGTCGCTTTGTGTTTTTCCGCTAAAGTGTTTTGCTAAATTGATGAATAGAAATCGAATTTCCCTTTAGGACACAATCCAAATTTGTAATCTCTTGCCTACAGAGAGCATTCAGTCTCTTGCCTAAATACTTACTTGCCAATGCATTTTTTACTTTGCACAAATCTAACCCTAACACATATTGTAGGAATAGACATGCTCAGAAGGCCTTTATAATATCGGTGTAGAGGAATTAACTCAGCTGGAAATTGCGGCTTTCTTTTTGTTCCTTGTGTATCTGTTCATAAAAACCTATGTTTTGGTGTGAAGCTTTTCTTTAGGGAAGCTGCCCTTGTTCACAGCTGATGTGACTCTGAGCCCAGTAGCTTAATACCGTGTGTCCTGAACTGGCAGGGGGGGGGGGGGGGAGGGGTGTGTCAGAAGCACATTGAAATGTTGGGCTAAGAAATGAAAGAGGGATGAGGAGACGGTCAGTGATTATGTTGTTTGCCACAACACACGGTAGATTGTGGATCACGTAGCAGATTACGCCACTATCTTAAACACCCCCCAGGGGGTGTTAGCTATGGCTAGTGGGGGGGGGGGTGGGGGGGGTGGGAGGGGAGAAGGACGTTAAGCAGATTCGATCGATGTTCTAATTTAATTTGAGTCACTGAATAATTGCGTCATTTGCCACAGAATTAGCGTACGCCGCTATCAATCGTCAGCGCAGCAACACTGCGTAGCGCCGTGCCGCTGCTCCCACCAGGGTGGTCTATCAAAGGTGTGTGAGTGGTGTAGTGCTGCTGTGGCCAAAACTAACAAACAGAAGTTTGGTGATTAGTTTGGAGTTGTTCCGCTACATATCATAACAATATACGGTAACATTAATAATATTGTCATTAGCACTAATTGATCTACACTACATTAGAAGATTGTACTTCAAATACAAATGTATAAAAATAAAATAAAATGTATGTCTTGCAAGATAGTGGTACCTTTATTTGTTATACATGCATACCATATAAGTGATACTTTATCATCAACATCAATTCTAAACATATAGTTAGCTAATGGTGAATATGTGGTAGCATCGTAATCATTACCACATAATCAGTAATCTCTCTCGAACAAGCCTGTTTTGATTATTTGTTATATTTATATTGGCTGACTTGCAAATAAATATAAATAAATAAAACACTCTGAAATCCCCTACAGCACGGCAATACACATATAACAATTCTACCTATCAAATGAATCTCCTAGTGACCGTTTGATATGAACAACCTGCCGCCCTCTGGTTGGCCCTTCAGGTCCATCAGATCACTGACCTGAGAGCGGTTCCTACCCCAGTGCCGTGTGTGAGCTGAACACTGACACACACTGACACACACTGACAGTGACCGTTTAGTGTAACAACAGTACTGTACTGTAGGAATACTACATTACCTAGTTACATGTTGTATCCCACTGCACCTTATATGTATATACATTGGTCATTTGCAGTACATTTTAATTTTGCAGTTACTGTTTATAGGGCCATCACAATATTTATATACTCAATATTTTTTATGGCAATTAAATCCTCTTCATTAGTCACGTGTAGACACACAGTGGAATTAGTTTCTCTGCATTTAACCCATCCTAGTATTAGGAGCAGTGAGCAGCTATTGTATATACAGCTGCCCCCCCGGGGAGCAGTGTAGGGGGTTTAGTGCCTTGCTTAAGGGGACCTCGGCTGTGCCAAGGTATTTCAGGGACTTGAACCGCCGACCTTCCGGTTCCCAAGCCAAGTGCGAACAGACTGAGCTATCGTGCTGCCAATTTTCTAACTTAGTTAGTTTTGTTTTGTTTTGTTTTGTTTTTACTGAATTTATATTTTTAATTTTGTATGAGCAATTGAGCAACACTTGTACTTGTTCTCGTACCGTGACAATGAAGGCATTCTGCTTCTTCTGATTCTGATTCTGATTAAATTTAATTAAATAATTCCCGGTCTTTGAGAACACATTTTTATGTTATCAAAAGAGAATTCTGGGCTAAATGGAATAAATTAAATGTTTCAGCACAAAAGTCAGCACAAAATTAAAAAGTCGTAAACTTATTGAATTGAGGAAAGCGCCGACATGACATTTGACATGTTTAAACACAAGGCCACAATTAGCGTCACATCTCAGCCGAGTCATTTTAATGAAATCCCTCCCATTGAAACCTCCCACCTCCCAATAGAATCACACACAAAAGGGTTAGCACGTGCAAGTGAAATCCAAACCCTGTCATTAAGTTAATTTTCTTCTTCGTACAAAGCCATATTTCGGAGCACTGAAATGATCAGTTTTTGCAAGTTTGGTCAAAATTCAAGGTTAAGAATACTTGGTTTAACTCATACAGTAGACTTGTGAACCTTGTGTATATGCACATTTGGGACAAGAATTATGTTGTTTTTAAAAGTAAAGTGGAACGAAAAGAGGATGAATTCATTAAGTGATTTGTTCTTATGTTGCAAATGATGCACAGGTCTTGTGCTTAATGCTAGCCATGTGATAACAGCCACCGTTTTACAGCCTTGAAGCTGTTGTAACCACTCCTCAAACCAACGCACCAACACTACCCTAACACATGTTCTGCAGTTCTGCAACACACTTCTTGGAACACACTGCGCACTGTTGGTTATCTTAGACAATCATTTAGAAAGGAAATCTCTTGCAAACATTGGGAAAACACGCTATTCAAAATGTAAAACACACACACACACACGCATGCACCACGCACGCACGCACACGCACGCACACCACACCCACACACACACCACACACACACACACACACACACACACACACCACACACACACACAACACACACACACACACACACACACACACACACACACACACACACACACACACGTGAGAACACCTCATACACTAATCAAATTGAATCAGTCTGAGCCTCAGTACTACAAATAGGCCTCAGACAGGAACCCTAAACCACCACCCATCTCTACAATATAATGTTACATGAATAATGAACCGTAAAACATTTTTCCACACTAAATGGTAATTGAACACCAGAGTGTTTGTGTGTATTATACTCATATTTGTCAGGTTCTTTTTGCTTTTTAAAAACTGTAATGGCAAAAATAAATGCTAATACTAGGATGGGTTAAATACAGAGAAACCCATTGTGTACACACTGTGTGTGTGTGTGTGCATGTATGACCAATAAACAACATTCGATTTAGATCAAGTACTTCAGTGTGTTGTTGCGGCTTTGGAAGAGTAGTTGGTAAATGGTGTGTGTGTGTGTATCATTTCTTTCTGTTTTGATTGGCAGTTTGAGTATTAATGTTGACAAAGAAGTGAGACGCTTCGCTCCAAGTGTTGCTAGTCAGGCTCTAATGTGGCTTGTGTGTTCAGTTCTGACACAATCATGCAGAAGGAAAAACAAACAAACCAAATGCTATACTGAGCATGAACCAATCCAATGCTCTGACAGGCATGCCAGGAGAAGAGACAGGACTTTGTGGGGTATTGAGTGAATCAACCATAAAAACACTTTATTATACATAATTATTCCAGCTCGTAATACTCATGAAAACATGTGATTTTAATGGCCAGAAGCCTATAGTTAAGCTACTTTATTTCAGCAGCCAGGGATCTCAATAGCCATTATTACATTGTGTGTTCAGTAGATTACACACTTTGCAGGACTTAGCTAGCTTAAGGTAGTGCAGCTCTACCATTTGTCCGACTCAGAACCTCATCTCAAGGTGAATACGATGCAGTTGGTAAAGATAACCACATTTAGATATACAGTACATGTGAGAGATGTGATTTTAACAAAAAAAGGTGGGAAAGTAGCATGCTGGAAATCTTACCACTGACCGTAGGGGGCGGGATGAGCAAAGGTAAACCGTCAAAAAACCTAAGTGCCAATCCGCTTAAGAACAGGTGGATCAACACTTCTAAAATAATTGGTGTGGCCTTTTCTTTTCACCTGTAAACCCCGACCCCACAAAAGAGAAGAAGAATCAATAAACACAGCTGATGTGTTGTCATTCTGACACACTACCTTCCTGGTTTCGATAGTATTTAATTACTTAAGTTGCCAAAGTCCTGCTTTTGGAAACTGCGAGTGTCATATCAGTGGATTAGCAGGTTAAGAGCTTAGAAACCCCACAGCCCAGTGGGAGAGCCAAACAAATGGCTTTAAAGAAAAGGTGACTTTCAGTTCACTGGAAGTTAAACCACCAGAAAATGTAAAAGGTAAAGCTCCTATTCAACGTCCTTTGTCCTATTAAAATTACTATTAATCTGTGATTACTGTTTAAGCATAAAGGACTGGAGACATTGGGAGCACTATTCCAGTTTTGTTCAAGTTCATGCCAGAGAGCTCGTGCACTGAGACGCACTGCGGGCTTACACACAATCACACAGTCCGCACCCACACACACACACACATTGGAAGCAAGGCTTACACGTGCGACAATTAGTGCACGTGTTTCATGGAAGTGTGCCGCAGCAATTCTGGGTGTGTTTACGTCAACAACATGATGTATTTTGTTGGTGGTTGCTTCCTTTGACAAATTATGTTTTGGCCAATGTATTGTTGGTGTTAGTTTTCGTCCTGAGAGTCGTCAGGCCATGCCGTGCATCCTTGATGAGAACACTCCTCCACCTCGGCTTGAAATGCTACACAGCATAAATGTAATGGATGGTGTTTCAAGAACAACAGCAGCAAGGCCATGAGCTTATACACTGGAAACACACACACACACACACACACACACACACACACACACACACACACACACCCACACACTACACCACACACCACACACCACACACGCACACACACCGCACACACACCCACACCCACACCGCACACACACACACACACACATTGCACGTGTAAAATGTGTGTATGCAATCATGCAAAATGTACTGTAACTCGTATAATTAGACAATAGTATGTTTTTCTACCTTGAAATAAAAGTTCACAGGAAATAGCAAATCTAATGACTAGATCCCCCACAGGTTTTTATTATTTAGCACTATTTAGCGGAAGCTTTCAGTGAAGGCTTCTAGGATTAATTGCACCAGGATGCCTTCGTGTGCTCAATGGCATTGGGTATTGAACCCAGTACCTTTCGGACTGGGAGTCGAACCCCCGGACCACGACACCGTCCACGTTCCTCCCACAGGTGGCAACAACCGAGCATAACGAGTTCCCATGGCCAGGTGTTCCCACTTCACTCTAACTCACGTTAACTGGATGCAAATGAGGTCAGGTGCAAAGGTGGGTTCTGAACCTTCCCTCCTATTGATGTTCACATCATGCTTCATGTCCATAGGGCACAAGAGCCAATGTGAACACATACAAATCGCCTTTCCCCACAAAATCGAAAACGAATTATTTTGGAGTGCTAACATAATTATGCTAAGTGTGGTGGAGGGGTTGTCTGTGTGTGTGGTGTGTGTGTGTGTGTGTGTGTGTGTGTGTGTGTGTGTCTGTAGTGTCTGCTCTTGTTGACTGTGAACATATTGACCGATGGATGAACATGTGTTGTCTATTGACCTTATTAATGGCTTGATTTGAATGAACACAAAGTGTGTGTGATGTGTTTTTCTCTGGGCCGGCCCACACTCTCTTTCCAAGCTACACAAGCGTACTGCTGTTGCTATGGTTGTTGTTGTTGTTGTTGTTGTTGTTGTGGTTGTTGTTGTTGTTAGGAGAGAGTCCCACAAGGACTCTGTTTGGAATGGAATGGTGATGGATCAGACCCATTTACAACCATTAACCTGTTACCATATACCAAACTGGTAAATGTTAATGCTTGTCGCATTGTTTCTTAATTTTTATCACACATTAAGTTGTTACTAATACTTACATTAGTAGAGGAGAGAGAGAGAGAGAGAGAGAGAGGACGCAGAGAGAGAGAGAGAGAGGAGAGAGAGAGAGAGAGAGAGAGAGAGAGGAGGAGAGGAGAGAGAGAGAGGAGAGAGAGAGAGGAGAGAGAGAGAGAGAGAGAGAGAGAGAGAGAGGAGAGAGAGAGAGAGAGATACACGCAGAGAGAGAGATACATTCCGACATTCATCCAACGGTGAATGAAAATAAACCCAAATTAAAAAATGAACATTCTGTTATACATAAGCTTGTGTCTTTTCTTAACAATTATTCAGACAGGGTAGGACAGTGGATTCTTTAAGGTCACGACCTCTGAGGTATCCCAGGCAGACAGGGGAGGACAGTGGGCTCTTTAAGGTCACGACCTCTGAGGTATCCCAGGCAGACAGAGTCTCCTGCTGTTCTGCTCTGGTGCGAGCAGAGGGCTCAGGCTAATTGCTGGAATGGAGAAACTCGTGTTCTTTCATTAATATTTCAGCTCTGCTTCAATGGCCCTGCACACTGAATTATTTAAATGGTGTATTTAAAAGTGTGTGTGTGTGTGTGTGTGTGTGCGTGTGCGAGAGAAGATTGTGTGTGTGTGTGTGTGTGTGTGTGTGTGTGTGTATGTGTGTGTGTGTTGCCTACAGAGGCAAGACTTAGGAAAGTCAAATCTGTCACTTGGAGCCATTTCTAGCATTTTTTCATGGAGTTCAGTCGTTGTTCATTCTGTCTCAGCGGTTCTGTCACATACTAGACTCTGTTCTCCATTGCAGAGTCAAACAATGTGCACACATTGTTATGTCTTTACCCTATGTCTATACCCTATGTCTATACCCTATGTCTATCCCCTATGTCTATACCCTATGTCTATCCCCTATGTCTATACCCTATGTCTATCCCCTATGTCTAT
>CM051011.1:5847038-5854538 GCA_027704905.1 Muraenolepis orangiensis | reverse complement strand
AAAGCCTCTGGGCTTTTGTAGTTCTTCCTCTGATGTCTGAGATTGTGTTTTTGTAAAATGTGTTTTTTTTTTATTTGAGATTTGAGATATTTTTAGCATATCATTTTGTAAATTTACAGAATACATATTCAATATGTGTTTTGCGGCATTTGATTATTGACCCTTCTCTGACTCCATAATCGTTCTCCATAACACCCATAGTACTGCTGTCATCGTTTTACCACTCTCATCACATCCAATGACCTCTCTTCTCCTGGCCCCGTTGTATCACCCTCTCTCTCTCTCTCTCTCTCTCTCTCTCTCTCTCTCTCTCTCTCTCTCTCTCTCTCTCTCTCTCTCTCTCTCTCTCTCTCTCTCTCTCTCTCTCTCGCTTCACCTGTGCGCCTGGCAATGTCCTCCAGCTCTCTCTCCAACAAAAGAAAAAAAAATAGGAATAATAAAAATAATAAAAAATAAACTTCACTCTTTCGTCTGGTCGGCACACGACGACAGCCGCGGCACAGCCTGTCACCTGTCACCTGTCACCTGTGGCAGACGCAGCGCTTGTCACTTAATTCTCCCTGCTGCCTCTCACCCGGGCCCCGTGGTGGTTAATAAGCCAGGGGCCCCCGTCGAGCGTGGGGGTGAAAACACTCAACACTCACACAGTTCGCCATCGGAAGCTTCTGTCCCGGCTCGGGGAATGGGGCGTGGGTGTGGTGGTGGGGGTCCAATCACGTTTTTTCACACTCACCTGTGTATAAATATACATATCTTATGTATATATGTATTATATACTGTATATTAAAAAACATATATATATATATATATATATATATATATATAGAGAGAGAGAGAGAGAGAGAGAGAGAGAGAGAGGAGAGAGAGAGAGAGAGAGAGAGAGAGAGAGAGAGAGAGAGAGAGAGAGAGAGAGAGACTGGATCTGTGCATTTATTAAGTGACACCTACTTTGTCTACACGGAGAGATATCGTCCTTCGCTTTTGACATTTATACATATATATATATATATCTATATATATCTATAGATATATAGATATCTATAGATATGTGTCACAGGTGTTCGAAGGGCACAGCTTGACTCTTATTGTTTGTGCTTTGGAAATGGCTTAGGTTTGACGGGTGATACACTCGAGGAGGAATAAGTCATAGCAAAAACAATTCCTCTGGTTTCTTATTATGTTTATTTTTTATTTTTTTCCCCCGGCCCCCCCCCCCCCCCCCCCCCGGGTACAGCTGTCTCAACAAAACGATACGAAAAATATAAACCATGGGGCCCAAACAACGACCCCCACTATAGGTTCCCGTCTGGTGCTATCGTAACCGCGGTTGTCCGCTGGGCACTGTGTGTGCTGAGTGGGCCCTGCTGATAGGCGTGTGTTTCTGGGTCGACCTCGACGGGACTGTTTTGAAATCACCGTGTGCCTTCGCTGCTTGTTGTTGTGTCTTTGGAGAGGAGGAGGAGAAGAGGAAGAGAAACAAAACAGAACCCCATGCAGGTTGGCTCCGTGTCCATCATGGTCCAGGTTGTGTCTGATGAGAATGGGTAATAAGAAGTGGTTAGAGGACCGTACTAGGATCTGGTTTGATAAACCCACCTTAACCACCCTGTCTCCTGGCTTCACTGAAACATCCCTTTGACAATATCATTTGCCCGAATGACTTCGCTGTACTGATTCTGAGTGAAGAGCCATTACGATCTGAATGAAAACAATAGCAAAAGCAATTTCGTCTTCAGGAATCAAGATTCAAGATTCAAAATGTTTAATTGCCATTTGCAAGTACAATGCATCTTCCTCCCCCATTCACTCCCGCAGTAGGAATTTCTTTCAACAATACTATACTAAACTATACAATAAGATACTATACTAAACAATACCATACTAATTATTATGCATACAGACCAAACAGGTCTGTGGACGACGCCATCTCCTCGAGCACCTAGACAGGAGGGACACCTACGTCAGACAGAGTTCAACACCATCGTTACCTCCAAGCTGGTCCTGAACCTGAGGGACCTAGGTCTGGGCACCCCCATCTGTAACTGGATTATGGACTTCCTGACGGGCAGGCCACAAGTGGTGAAGATTGGGAACAACATCGATATACTCGTATATATACTATAGTACTTTACTATAGACCAGTGGCGAACCGTGTCTATCACAACTGGACCTTCTGTAGACCCCACCCCCACCACCCTCCCACCACAGAGAATACTTTGGTTGAAGGATATTCTTCCCAGCAACCCAGAAAAAGATATTAAGATATTACTTCTAACACAAAACCACTGAAATGCGTAGTGCATGGACCGAGAAAGACAAACAAATCAACGTAAAACTTTAACATAACAGATCAACAACACAGATACGATTTATTCATTTTATTTAAATTGTATTAATACAATGAATGACATTTTTTTTGTTTCATCTGAGGGTTCCAGAGTCTTCTCTGAATACTGAAGCCCTGACGCTTCACCACTGTACTATAGTATGTACTATATAATATCGAACACAATATACTATACTAGGTACTATACTATACACTATAAAAAACACTATATGCTATACTATGTACTATACTATAAACACTATAAACAACTATGCTATTAGAATAGTGTACACAACATCCCTTTAACAATACAATTTGTACGAATGACTTGGCTGTACCGATTCTGCTGGAAGGACATTGAGCATGAATGAACTAAAACAACAGAAACAGCGTTTTTTGTCTTCAGGAACCAGTGTCTACGTTTAGTCAGAATCAACGAAAAACAAAACCACAATATCGTGAGGACCTAAGGTTTACGGCTGTCGTTTACATCGCAATGCGTTTCTGCAAAAAACGGCGCTACAAAGCGATTTTCGAAACAACGATATTGGTAACGGGTGTTTTATGTTTCACTGAAGCCAGGAGAGGCGAGTTACGACTCGTTGACATCCGGCGGTAACCGCTTAAACAGTTGGGTTGGGCGGAGCCTCTCTCTCTCTCTCTCTCGAATTTTTCCGCTTGATGTCTCTGAAGGAACGCCATCGCTGTCACCGGCTCATTAGCATTCAGACGAGTGTCGTGAAGAAGAGCGGAAGAGAGAGAGAGAGAGAGAGAGAGAGAGAGAGAGAGAGAGAGAGAGAGAGAGGAGAGAGAGAGAGAGAGAGAGAGAGAGAGAGAGAGAGAGAGAGAGAGAGAGAGACACACACACACACACACACACACACTCATGTCGTGACAATAAAACAAGAGTGTTTTTCATCAGGCGCACAGCGGGGGGTGCCCCGGGCGAAAACATCACCGCCGCATCGGGTGATCATAACCCGATTATACCCTGTGGGTGTACGCCACGGTTCCCTACCACGCTCTCTCTCGCTCTCTCTCTCTCTCTCTCTCTCTCTCTCTCTCTCTCTCCCTCTCTCTCTCTCTCTCCCGCTCTCTCTCTCTCTCTCTCTCTCTCTCTCTCTCTCTCTCTCTCTCTCTCTCTCTCTCTCTCTCTATCTCTCTATCTCAAAGGGTTAGGGTTGCATGATTAAGACAGCGACACAGACAGTGAACTGACAAACAAAAAAGTCAGTTGTTCGTTACCGTAGCGACGCTGCTGCTCCTCCCGGGGCCAGGCGGCGGGTATACAGCATATAAGCGAGGGGGGGGGGGGAGGGGGGGCTAGTTACCGTATACAAGGGTACAAATAAATAGAGAACATGTCAGGGGATGGAACGACACACGGAAGACAAAACATATTTACAAAAGCCCCGTCTCTCCCCCCCAGTGCATTAGCTTCGTCTCTTCAGGGCTTTGCGACTTTTTTGCGGGAATGATTTCGCCGCCTCGTATTGTCAAATGGGATTTTTTTTCTTCTTATCTTCTCTCCCATTGATCACCCAGCCTGGCAGCTCCACCACCACCACCACACCACCATCACTACCATCAACACCACCACCACCACCCACCAACCCCCACCACCACCACCCACCATCCCCGACCAACCCCACCACCACCACCACCACCATCATCAACACCACCACCAACACCACCACCACCACCACCCACCAACCCCCACCACCACCACCACCACCATCAACACTACCATCAACACTACCATCAACACCACCACCCACCACCACCACCACCACCATCAACACCACCACCAACACCACCACCGCCCACCAACCACCAACACCATCAACACTACCATCAACACTACCATCAACACCACCACCACCACCACCCACCACCACCAACACTACCACCAACCCCCACCACCACCACCCACCACCATCGCCCTGTTTCAGCAGCTGGCACAGTGGGGTGGTCGTAGCCGAGTACTGTGGCAGGAAGCGGAGGTAGAACGCCGTCATGCCCAGGAAGGAGGCTAACTGAGCAGCTGAGGTGGGCTCCGGGACACGGTGGATGGCCTCCGTGTTTGGATGGCCTCAGGCGGAACCCCACAAACTCAACGGCTGGGGCGGCGAAGACACACTTCTCACCGCTGAGTGTGAGGTGGTGCTTGGCCAGTGCACTGAACACGCTGTGGAGGCGCTCATCGTGGCTCTCGACGGTGGCCCCGTGAACCACGATGTCGTCAAGGTAGATGGCCACACCCGGGATGCCAGCGAAGATGGAGGCCATGATCTTTTGGAAGCAGCTGGGGGCAGAGCTTAGACCAAAAGCCATGCGTTTGTAACGGAAGACCCCTTTGTGGGTGATAAACGCAGTGAGGTTTGCGGCTCTCGGGGTGTAGTGGCACCTGGAGGTAGCCCTGGCGGAGGTCCAGCTTGGAGAACACAGTGGACCCGTAGAACCGGGCGGTGAGCTCCTCTGACGTTGGCAAGGGGTATTTGTCGGGAAAGATGGCCTTGTTTACTGCTCTCAAGTCCATGCAGAGTCGCAGCCCCCCAGACTTCTTCTTTGCCACCACGATGTTGGAGATCCAGGGCGACGCTCAATGAGACGCTCAATGATGTCGCCATCGAGCATGCTCTGTAGCTCAGAGGAGATGTCATCGCGGAGGGCCAGTGGGGAGCGGTGGAGGGGCTGAATGACAGGTGTCACCTGCAGTATGAGGTGGTCTCTGATCAGTTCGTCTTGTAACGCGCCAAACTTGCACGAGCTCGCACAAACCTCGTAGATCAGCCACGTACTGCGTCACCGACTCACCCGGCCGTTGGTGCCTCCGTCCGAAGATGACGCGGCGGAGGAGAGCACTCTGTGGGGTGGCCAAATGACTCCACAGTCTCTGTGTAACCCGCTGCGGGGGCCGAGAGTTTCAAACACACGCTGTCCCTCCGCTCCTAGACAGTGCAGCAGCAGTGCACGTTTCCTCTCCGCGGACACTCTCTCCAAGCCGGCAGCTAGGATATAAGTCGCCAACGAGGAAATCCAGCGGGGCCACGGCATCAGTGGCTCGCGCGGCGTGGCTCGGAAGGGGGAGGGTGGTGGTATCCAACAATCAGCCATTCTCATCGCCAATGTTATGTTCGAATAATGGAGAATGAGACGGGAGTTAACGTTGGAGTTGAGTCTACTCCGTTTAATGAACACACTGAATAAAACAAGATCCGGTCACCGCATATATAACATTGCGCATTGATACCGTGCACTGAGTGTAGTGCCAGATGTAACACCCGCCACCTCCGACCACCCCCACCACCAACAAACACCACCCCAACCACCGCCCACCGCCACAACCACCCACCACCACCGCCACCACTGCCACCCACTACCCCACACCACACCCCCACCACCCCCACACCCTGATGTTCATTGTCTTTCCACCTGGTGGTCGAACGGTTTAACACATTGACGACCTTGAAGGAATGAAAGACCCCCGTGGTGTGTGTGTGTGTGTGTGTGTGTGTGTGTGTGGTGTGTGTGTGTGTGTGTGTGTGTGTGTGTGTGTGGTGTGTGTGTGTGTGTGTGTGTGTGTGTGTGTGCGTGCTCTACGCTATTGATGCTATGGGCCGACATATATATATATCGATGAGACTCGCTGATCTGGGAAGCTAACCGCAGCTCAATGGCTTAGCCTGTTTTTTGTTTTTGAGAATAGCTCAGAGTCTCGAGGAAAGACTAAAAGTGTCTCGCTGTGCAACAACCCTCCCCCCTCCCCCCCACCCCCCACCCACTCTCCCCCCCCCCCCCCTCCCCCTTAGTTCTGTTATGAGTAAACAGGGGAATTCTGCTGTGTTCCATTTGCATGCGTTGTTGTGTGTGTGGTGTGTGTGTGTGTGTGTGTGTGGTGTTGTATCTCTGTGTGATTGTGTTTTTGTGCACGCTTGGCCGGAAACTGAGACAACAGAGGTTTAGAAAGAGGACATATTTAGCCGATTTAGCATATATTCATGTTTTTTATTATACCTTGTGGATGAGTTAAAGAGACACGTTGTGTGGGAATAATTGTTGTCTGGGAATAATAATACGACTCAATGTGTGTGAGCACGGGTAAAGTTTTAGTTTTTCGAAAAAAAAACCCTTGTTTTGCCTTATGCTGTTTTATTTCGCAAATGATTTTGGAAACTCTTTAGGCAATTCCACCATTCATGCCTCACAAGCATTCTCTCACTTTCACTCTTAACTTCTACTCTTTGCTCTTTTATTTTTGTGAGACTCTCCTCTACTACTTTCTGTTCCTCGGGTCTCTTTTCCTACGTGGATAATTGACAACAACAGCCCCGTGAAGCCTGAACCCAGGCCTATTACAGCTTCAAAGCCCCGCCTGCATCCAAAGGAGCTCAGCCTTAAAGCTTCAGTGCTGCATCTGGCCCCGCTTGACTTGCTTTCAAACACTTTGGTCGATTGTTCTAGTCTAGTCATCGGGAAAAGCCAAAGAAGGCTGTGTGTGTGTGCGTGTGTGTGCGTGTGTGTGTGTGTGTGTGTGTGTGTGTGTGTGTGTGTGTGTGTGTGTGTGTGTGTGTGTGTGTGTGTGTGTGTGTGCGCGTGTGTGCGTGCGTGCGTGCGTGTGTGTGTGCATGTGTGCACATGTATGTGTGCTTGTGCACGCATGTGTGTGTGTGTGCATGTTTGGGTAGGTTCCCCAGTGTAAATGAGTTTCAACCAGACTTAGTGGAGGGTTTAGCTCTAGGCAGGGCTGAGCCCATGGCACAGCCAGCACAGGTTGGGTTTCAAAGGAGCTTACCAGGGGAATTAGAGAGGCCCTTTGGAGTTTGAGCGCAGCCTAATTCCTGGTGACCTTTCCCTGGCTCGGGTTTGACTTTTTGCGGCGATCAGCAAGTGCTCTAACAAGCTTTTCCGTCTGTGTGGCTGGGGATTATGCTAGAACCGTCCTGCCCTCCTCTGCACTCGCTGCAGGAACCATCTGTGGTGGGGGGGGGGGGGGGGGGAGAGAAAGTGTGTGTGTGTGTGTGTGTGTGTGTGTGTGTGTGTGTGTGTGTGTGTGTGTGTGTGTGTGTGTGTGTGTGTGTGTGTGTGTGTGTGTGTGTGTGTGTGTGTGTGTGTGAGAGTGTGTGAGAAAGAGAGAGAAGAGTGGAGAGAGAGAGAGAGAGAGAGAGATTGGT
>CM051011.1:5814538-5839538 GCA_027704905.1 Muraenolepis orangiensis | reverse complement strand
CAGCTCCCACCAACTCTCCCCCTGCTTCACCTGGATTATGCCATACGTCAAGCCCCGGGACGAGGCCCGGGACGAGGCCCGGGACAGGCCCGGGACGGAGAGCCTCCGGGAGCCTGTGCCACAGACAGCTGCATTATTACTTTGCAGCACATGTCTAGAGGCCCGGCCTCCGCTGGGACCCGCCTCATGCAGGCTGCGCCGCCGCAGGGGAGGGGGAAGGGGGGAGGAGGGGGAGGAGGAGGTGGAGGAGGGGGAAGGGGAGGAGATGGAGGAGGAGGGGGAGGAGATGGAGGAGGAGGAGGGGGAGGAGGAGGAGGAGATGGAGGAGATGGAGGAGGAGGAGGAGGAGATAAAGGAGGAGGAGGAGGGGAAGGGGAGAAGGAGGAGTGGGAAGGGGAGAAGGAGGAGGAGGAGGAAGTAGAGGCGGAGGAGGTGGAGGAGGAGGGGAAGGGGAGAAGGAGCTGGAAGGGGAGAAGGAGGAGTGGGAAGGGGAGGAGGAGGAGGCGGAGGTGGAGGAGGAGGAGGAGAGGGAAGGGGGAGGAGGAGGAGGAGGAGAGGAAGGGGGGGAGGAGGAGAGGGAGGAGGGAGAAGGGGGGGAGGAGGAGGAGGGGGAGGAAGAGAGGGCGAGGAGGAGGAAGAGGAGGAGGGGGGGGAGGAGATGGAGGAGGAGGAGGAGATGGAGGATAAGGAGATGGAGGAGGAGGAGGAGATGGAGGATGGGCTGACAGCCTTTACTACTATAGACAACGTCCCAGAGGACCACTCAGGAATAAATTTGCGTCGGCCACAGCCCTTCTGGCATAATGTGATTGGACATGAGGGAGATGGGCGGCGCCTCCTGCATGGCTCCCAGGGGACATGCGTACCCGGTGTTCCTATACCTTATCTTGTGCCCCCCCCGCCCCCCCCCCCCCCCCCCTGCATTAAAATACATGATTACACCTCCGGGGGCCAGCCGCAAAATCCGTCCTTTGTGTGCATTCATCTCCACAGACGCTATGCAATCACCCATACTAAATTACCCCCCCACCACACCCACCCACCTCCACCCCCCCCCCCCCCCCCCCCCCCCCCCCCACCCCCACCCCCCCCACCCTTCTCGCCTCTGGACTATTCCAAAGCAGGATATTGTGTTCATAACTTAATAAACATGGTGGCTGATCCTGTACAGTAATGTTTGGGTTGGTTGTTGTTTTTTTGGGAGGATGAGGGTGTGTATTGTGGAGCCACAGAGTTATGGGAGAGAGAGAGAGAGAGAGAGAGAGAGAGAGAGAGAGAGAGAGAGAGAGAGAGAGAGAGAGAGAGAGAGAGAGGGAGAATGGGGCTTAGTATGAGACTCTAAATATCCCAGGCTAAAACACACAGCCCTCAGGTGCTGCGGTTCCTTAACCCCCGGCCTGTTTGGAAGGATAACAAGGCTCCTTTTGTTGTGGGTTAGAAAGTGACGAGGACCCGCTGATAAACCGGGCTTAGCCCCAGAGCTGTTAATCGGGAGATTTCATCACCCTGTAGTAAAGTAAAAACAGGGAGACTCAGCTCAAGCTGTTTTTCTTTTTCCGCGAAATGCTGTTCAGCATGCTTTTAGTTGTGTGTGTGTGTGTGTGTGTGTGCCTTGCCTGTGTGTGTGTGTGTGTGTGTGTGTCTGTGTGTGTGTGTCTGTGTCTGTGTGTGTGTGTGTGTGTGTGTGTGTGTGTCTGTGTGTGTGTGTTGCTTTGGAAACATCCCCTAATAGTTACCTAATGGCAACGTCATGCTTAAAGCTGATGCAAATCCTCTCCCCGGCCCTGGCTGCTGTCTGCGACCCCGGCCCAGTAGACGGACGGAGGAGGCGGTTTGGACAGGAATGCGCCGCCAGTCTCTGCTCCTCCAGCTGTTCCTCGCTAAGACCACAGCTTCCAGCTGCTAGCCATCCCCCCGCCCACGGGACAGTGCTCAGGGCTGCGCTGCCTGCCTTTCCTTTTGATTAGCAATTATCCCCGGGAAAGGGGAAACATAGCGCAACGGGGAGCAGGGTTAAGCGTGTTCCTCCGATGTGTGCTTCCGCTAAGCGCTGTTCCGTCAGGAGTGGGGGGGGGGGGGGGGGAGGGGGGGGAGGAGGAGGAGGAGGAGGAGGAGGAGGGAGCTCAGATTCTCCGCCGCCGTGAACCGAGGCTTCGCTTACCTTCCACCAGATGTTGGAGGAACTCGACGTTCTGGAGCGCGTTCCCTGGTTCTCCTTACCTCATGTGGTTCCGTTTTACTCTCCAGGAGAGAAGAATAGATTGTTTGTTTTTTCTATTGCGGTGCCGGTCATTATGCACTTATGCAAACCCGGCTTTTTGACGATTAGGAACTTGTGCCTGTGTTCAGCCGGACGTACGCTGACATGCAGGAGTGGAATGTGTTTTGTAACCCCTCACCTTTTTTAAACGTACTTACTCAAACACAACCCTTTTTCCTTCTCTCTCTCTCTCTCTCTCTCTCTCTCTCTCTCTCTCTCTCTCTCTCTCTCTCTCTCTCTCTCTCTCTCTCTCTCTCTCTCTCTCTCTCTCTCTCTCGTTTCTAAAATGAACTCGACCAAGAACCCTCCCTGACTCCTGATGTTCCACACCGTCGTTTCTTTGGGCTCGGCTTCCTGTCCAGTTTCTAGTTGACCTTCTATTTGCGCGCGGTGGAAATATATATACCTAAGCTTATTGGTGGACTTTTTATTTATTTATTGTCTGGCGATCCCGCAGCTGCTCTCTCTCTCTCTCTCTCTCTCTCTCTCTCTCTCTCTCTCTCTCTCTCTCTCTCTCTCTCTCTCTCTCTCTCTCTCTCTCTCTCTCTGTCTCTCCTCTTCCTGAGATTGACAGCATCTTTGTTTTGCACCGTGGCATTCCTGACCGATCTGCCAGCCCCTCCCCTCACAGCGCTGGTGTTGAGGAAAGACCTCGTCTCTTCTCTGCCCTGACCCCTCCAGGCCGGGCCGAGACGCCTGTCAGCCTGGGGGGGGGTATCTGCGCGCCTTTAGAAAGCTCAGGTTCCTCTTCTTCCCATGAGGTCAAATCCTGTTGTGCACCACTTCATGAAAGGCAACGCGGGAACCAGGAGGGGTGCGGGGGGCGGGGGGCGGGGGGGGGAGGAGGAGGAGGGCTGACTAACCGTCTGACGCGGTGACGCTTTAGAGTTTCCACACCTCTGTTGCTCGTGGTCCTCACGTGATGAGAGCACATCTAAAGAGGGCCGGCGGGGGGGGGGAGGGGGGGGGGGGCGGGCTCTTCTCGGCGTTGTCAGAGCCGTCCTTCGCCGCTGAAAGGTATCCTCGCCCCCCGCCAGGAGAGCTGTGAGTGACAGCCGGCGTTTGTGTTTTTTCTTCTTCTTCTTCTTCTTCTTTTTTCTCCCACTTCTTATTTTGACTTCATCCGTCAAAGTATTCCGAGGGAACGCGGGGCAGCTCGGTTGAGCGCAGCTTAAGGCGATGTTGTGCCGGATCAATATAACATTACACTTGTGACAGAAATTCATTGAGTGAACGGCTCAGCCGAAGGGCTCGAGACATCACCGTTGTGTTCTCTGCAATGTAAGCACACCGGGGGGTAAGGGGGGGTAAGGGGGGGTAAGGGGGGTAAGGGGGGGTAGGGGGGTAAGGGGGGGGGGGTGGGGGCGGTGGTGTATCAGCAGCAGCGGAATAGAAAAACTCCCTCCGTCGGCTCGTCTGGCTGCCTTTGCTTCGTAGCTTTTTTTTCATTCTCGGCTGAGATGGCTTTTAATTTACTCCACTCAACCAAATTGATATTGTCTCTTTCCCCGTGTAATAATAGCGCCCGAGGAAGAAACAAGGAGGGGGAGACGGGGAGGCGTTGAATATCTTCATTAAACCTTTGCTTAATTAGCTTTGTAAGGAATCATCCCTGCGTCTCCCCGAGCTGCCGCGGGCCGTCGAGGCAGCGGCGCTCATCTGTCAAAACGACAGCAGGATGTCAGGAGCGAAACGCAGCCCATAAGCGAAGGGATTCTTCGACACGCCGTGTACAAATGTTGTAGATGGAGTCGGGCAGGTGACGTGCTGTTCTATACCCAACTTAGTTCTCCTGCAGATCAACCCGTACTGTCACGAGCAACGCTACTTAAGTCTTTTTGTTTGCGAGAGCGTGCATGCTCGCGCACCTGTGTGTGCGTGTGCTTGTGCGTGTGTGTGGTGTGTGTGTGTGTGTGTGTGTGCTGTGTGTGTGTGTGTATGTGTATGTGTATGTGTATGTGTATGTGTATGTGTGTGTGTGTGTGCGTGCGTGCGTGCGTGCGTGCGTGTGTGCGCGTGCGTGTACGTGTGCTGTGCGTGCATGCGTGTGTCTGTGTGTCTCCGTCCTTATCCGATAAAAGTACCCCAGGGCCCCAAACATACATCATTGGTCTGTTTGTCGTTTGTCAGCCGACATGTCAGCCCTTGAAAGCATGATGGGGGGGGAAAGTCGATCCAAACTCCAAACGGAGCAGGCCACCTGCGACGGGCAAAATCTAACAGCACCCTGGGGGGAGGGGGGCCAGGCCTTGATGCGTCGACCCAATCAAGGTGCTTAGACACCAGGAGGAAGCCATATGCTGGTGTGTTATCTCATTAGTAGCCCGTGGCACAGTGCCTCACCGTGTCCTTCACTCAAAACCTCTGTGTGGTGATGAGCAGCAACACGGCCAGCGAAGTGACGACCACCGCTAACACAACGCTAGCTGGGTTTCCATCTAACAGTCGAAGCGAATGAATTTTAAGCAAACTTTTGGAAGTTCGCACAAAACATAAAAAAAGGAAATGCAAATTAGTTGTGTTTACATCCACTAGTAGGAGCGAACTAACTACGTCATTGATGACGGATATTGGGCGACAAACAAAAACGTTAAAATCCCGCTGATTTGCGGGAGCTCCAGAGCTCCAGAGATGGAGCGGGATTTTGACAGCGTAAGTCACGTGAGTTCAAAGTTCGCTACGTCAGAATAGATTCGGCAAAGTTGTTTCCATCTCCGCTTTTGCGAATGAACTAGATTCGAATCAGTCGAAAACCACCTCAAGCGAGCGTATCAACTCTCATGCGAAATCAGAGGAAGTCGATTCGAAATTCGGCAGTTTCCATTGCAAAACGAAATATCCCGACTAGTAAGTGAGTCTCCTTCACTTTATGCTGTGGCTTCCCCTGGATCCATGAGACGTCTTTGTGTACGACACTGTGTGTATGTTCACCCCAGCAGCTTAAACTATTCCACCACATATACACAAGAGGGGAAAGGTAGGCTGAGATGGTGAAGGCTTCTTCATGGTGATAATAGCGAACGTTCGGGTGCAGTGCTGTAAACCTCGAATGACCCTCTTCCAACATCAAATGGTACATTTTTGGCCGTGGATCCTTTCAGCCCTTTTCAGTGTTGAAACCAAGAGGATATTTTCCGTAAGCTCTCCATCCGGATCATGCTTCTTCCACTTTTGCAGTTCCACCAAAATGACCCAGCAGCATACATCTACAGCGCTAGGTTTGTGGATGTGCAAACACACCCCGATACACATACCCAGTTAAACTGGAATAGGAACATAGTAGCAGGCTGTAGACCTAATCATTTTCATATATTTACTCCCTTTCCGGAAGATGAACCAAATTGGTATCCGCTAGTTCCCACCAACATAGGGGCTTGTAGCCACGGGGGGGGGGGGGGGGGCCCTGCTGTGCTCAAGATCTTAGCACAGCGTTATGCTGCTGCAATATAGCTCCCCAAAGTAAGCACGGGTCCCTAGGTGTTCCCGGGGAGCCGTGCGAAAGTTGTGCATGAATGCACATGTGTTCCCCCCCCCCATCCCCCCCGTCGCTAAAGAGCTTGATGTGCAGATGCGCAGGGCTTCCCGAGACAACAAAAAGACGACATCTGTGAACATCTGCTTTGGAGATCGCACACTGGCCTCGGAGTGAGTGGAGCGATGACTTGTTTTGGTTGTTGTTCTTCCCCGTGTCTTGGTGGACCAATTAAGGGCTAACAGATTCACGCAGCCGGATCAATCGGAAAACAATAACGGGCGTCAGCGCTACCCGTCATGCGGCGGCGGCCGCGGCGGCCGCCGCATGAGCTGCTCCTGAGCACACATTAGCGTTAGCGGACGCCCTGACCCCCGCCGCTGTCTCCGCGGCGTCTCACATGCTGACATCCCCAGGGCCTGCGCACCACTGCCTTTCATCTGGAGAACACACACACACACACACACACACACACACACACACACACACACACACACAGGGGGAGGGGGGGAGGTGGGAAACAAGGGAAGGCGAACGTGTGGCAGGGCTGTGCACACACACACGTGTGTGGTGTGTGTGTGTGTGTGTGGTGTGTGTGTGTGTGTGGTGGTGGTGTGTGGTGGGTGTGTGTGTGGGTGGTGTGTGTGTGTGTGTGCACAGCCCTGCCACACGTTCGCCTTCCCTTGTTTCCCACCTCCCCCCTCCCCCTCCTCGCCGGCAACCTCGCTACACAGTTAATTAACAGTTATTAGTGTTAGCGCAGAGCGCCGGATGAGATGTCACAAATCATCATGTCTCTAGGTGCGGCTGCAGCAATTAAGAGCTCCTTCGCACTCTCCCCCCCACCCCTCTCTCTCTCCCTCTCTCCCCCCGTCGTCATCGCTTGGTGAGCATCGCCAGGTTCTGTTTTTTTCTCTTCTTCTCCTCCTCCTCCTCCTCCTCCTCCTCCTCCTCCTCCTCCCTCCTCTTCTTCATCTTTTTCTTCTTCCTCCTCCTCCTCCTCCTTCTTCTTCTTCTTCTTCTTCTTCTTCTTCTTCTTCTTCTTCTTCTTCTTCCTTTGCTGCTGCTCCTCTTTCTCGGAGTGAGAGAGCTAATCAAATCTTTTCAGTTTCTGAGCTGGGGCTGGCTGTCATTATTCCCAGGCCCTAACGACGCCCTCCCCCCCCCCCCCCCCAACCCCCCTCCCACACATCCCCGCGGCGGGAACTGTTATCCGCCCGTTAAAAAAAGTTTCTGTCGAAAGAGAGAGAGAGAGAGAGAGAGAGAGAGAGAGAGAGAGAGAGAGAGAGAGAGAGAGAGAGAGAGAGAGAGGGAATATAATGACTGGGAAAACGCGGTGCTCATTCCTCCCCTCATTTCCAGAGCCAGCTGACGGCCTATATCTGGATCTATCTGGATCTATCTGGATGTACGATAATGCGCCGCTGGAGCTCGGCGGTGGGAGGAGGAAAACAGTGGGTGGCTGTGCTAGCGTGTTAGCGCGTTAGCGAGTGCGCTAAGCCGTCGTGGGGGGGGGGGGGGGGGCGGGGGCGGGAGGTGTTATGGTGGGTGTGTTAAGAGCCGATGGAGCGGTGAGGACCTGATTTGTGTGGTGAAGTGGCGAGAGGAGGGGGAGGGGGGCGGGGGTCGGTTCTCCTACCGCCGGATGGAGATTTAATTGGGCGCGGTTTCGAGGCGGGGAAAAGGTACGCTGACAGGTGTGTCCCCTGTACTCAACTCAAATGTTTTATTCCTGCGCCTGAATGGCGCCTGAATGGCGGCTGAATGGCGGCGGGCTCTCACTGGCGATACCGCCTGAATGCTGACACGCCATCCGGTGTAGACTTGAGGAGTGAAGTGTGACTGAAATACGAGGGTTGTCTGGGGTACCTGGGGTTGTTAGCATGGAGCTAGCATCGCTGCTGTGCTCGCTTTTACAATACAATACAATACATTACAATACAATACAATACAATACAATACGCTACGCTACGCTATGCTGCGCTGCGCTGCGCTACACTACACTACACTACACTACACTATACTACACTACACTACAATAATAATCAACTTTATTGTCCCCTTGGGACATTTGTCTTGGAATCAAATGTGTTGCACACATCACTGCGTCCATAATAATAGCAACAACATATAACTAAGCTGCACATACTTTAGCAAATCAACACAATTAACACATATTGCACATATCCACATATTGCACATATCCACATATTGCACCCTCCACGGTTTTACAATCTGCAGCGATTGAAGGTCATGACATGGTTCTCTACGGTTGGGGGGGGTCAGAAATAGAATTGTCAAACAGCGCTTCAAGGGTTGTTTTTTCTGCAGAGCTCTTGTGGTGGAGGAGACAGCCAGTATCCTCACTTATCCCTCGCTGGTGTCTGAACGTGCTCCTCCTCCCCTCCTCCTCCTCCTCCTCCTCCTCCTCCTGGCGCTCTTCTGTCAGGTGTCAGCAAAACAAACACACGGTTAGCGGACCGGCAGGATAGACATGGGCACGGCCATCGATCGCCCCGGAGTGAATCATAGACAGGGCAAGAGGCGCGAGAGAGAGAGAGAGCGCAGGCTTACAAGAGAGAGACAGAGAGGAGAGAGAGAGGAGAGAAGAGGTGTGAGAGGAGAGGAGAAGGAGAAGAGAGAGGGAGGAGAGAGATTGAGAGAGAGATGAGAGAAGAGAGAGAGGAGAGAGGGAGATGAGAGAGGAGAAGAGAGTGGGAGAAGAAAGAGACATTGTTTACTGTAGACGGAGAGGCGATGTGATAGGACCCAAAGTGCTTTTTAGCTCTGCCTGGTTTTCATCAAACCAGGGAAGGCCGGTAGCCGTGATAGGCACAGATATGATTCAGATGTCAGTTTAGAGAGTGTGTGTGTCTGTCTGTGTGTAAACCAAAATGCAGATCACACTCCAGAGGTACTGATAATGTACCTGTTCTGGAGCTGAAAACACACACACAACACACACACACACACACACACACACACACACAAACACACATATATATATTCTTAATATACAAGTGACTTACGAAAAAGGGAACATATAAAGATCTTTGTAATGGCATTATACGTAGGCCATTGTTTTAGCACACTGTGCAGGCTGTCAAGGCAGGGATTTGCAGCCGACGATGGAGGGGTGTGAGATGCAGAACAAACGGCAGATCCCATAAGCTCAGCACAGCTGGCGTGTCGACTGCCACACACACACAGATACACACACAGACACACACACAGATACACACACAGACACACACACAGATACACACACAGACACACACACAGATACACACACACACACACACAAACACAGGCACACATTACTCACCTCCCGCCGAGTATCTCCACTGGAAGCGACGGGAAGCGAGGAAAGAGGAAGCGTAATGTGCAGCCTTGGATGTTCCTCCCAGCTGAGAAACACAGGGTTGAGCTGGCTGTGTGTGTTTGTGGCGCCATGATTACCCGCTTCCTGGGGAGAAGCGACGTGTCGAAAGAGCAAGGCGCTTACGTACGTATGTGCAGAAGACGGATCGAAAGGAAGAGGCAGAAAGAAAGATGCAGAGAGAGAGAGATGCAGAGATGCAGAGAGAGACGGAGACAGAGAGACGGAGACAGAGAGAGAGAGAGAGAGAGAGAGAGAGAGAGAGAGAGAGAGAGAGAGAGAGAGAGAGAGAGAGAGAGAGAGAGAGAGAGAGAGAGAGAGAGAGAGAGAGAGGAAATTAATCGAGCGTGAGGGGTTGGGGATCAGCACACTGTGTTGTTTTCATTGGGATTCATGGTGCCAATGCCATAAGTAGCTCAGTAATGAGAGAGAGAGCGGGAGAGAGAGACAGAGAGACACAGTGAGCAAAGAGAGACAGACAGACAGACAGACAGACAGACGACAGACAGAGAGAGAGACAGAGAGACAGTGAGAGAGTGAAATTAATCAAGAGAAGGCCATGTCACTCCAATCTCTTCCTGAGCCACACATGAGCATTCCAGCATGCTTGAGGTTTGAGGAATGAGGACGGATAGATAAGGGTTCACCTTATTGGCCTACTGGAAGGCCTTCTGGAATGCTATGGAATATTTTACCGCTGTTGTTGTTTTTTGTTTTGCTGACGAAAAGGCCGACCTACACAAAAATAATGTCGATGGAAACTGTAGATATACAGATCAGTATGAAGGCATGTCCGCGCAGTAAGCTTCTTGCCCCCCCCCCCCGAAAGCCATGGTAAATCAGTAGTCGTTTCAGAAGGCTGAATTCCACTTTTTCAATTCCACGGTTCTGTGACCTTAAAGTGGACCTTTTATTTTCCTGGGAGAGTGTGTGTGTGAAGTCGGAACTAATTCTGTGAATTCAAGCCCCTAGGGTTTTCGTCAGTGTTACTATTTGGGTGGGTTGAGAACTCATACCTTCCCTTTCATAACATAGCATATACTGTGACTCAAATCTTACTTAATATTTGTACTCTGGGGGTTTGGGGGGGGGGGGGGGGGGGGGGGGTGGGGAGGGTGTGGGGGTCAAATGTGACAGATTTAATTTCTTCTCGTCACTCTTAACGATGGTCGTCCCAATCAGCCATGGCGGCGAAAAAAAAACCCCAAAACTAAAAAAGATGAAGAAGAAGAAGAAGAAGAAGCGGTAAAAAAAAAAAGGAATACTAATCATCGCCATTTTTTGGAAGCGGTAATTATGGGCGCCATTAGCCGCGGTCGTTCCGTCGCTAAGTGGGGCCGCGGTTCCCTAACTCTCCTCCCAGAGTACCCGTCTGACCTCCCTCCTTCTCC
Source organism: Muraenolepis orangiensis (assembly GCA_027704905.1). Lineage (NCBI taxonomy): Eukaryota > Metazoa > Chordata > Actinopteri > Gadiformes > Muraenolepididae > Muraenolepis > Muraenolepis orangiensis. The sequence continues at coordinate 5,829,036 of CM051011.1, read as the reverse complement.
CCCCTTCTCCCCCCTTCTCCCCCCTCCAACCCCAACGCAGCTGTGCCTGTGGCCCAGGGCTTTGGTTTGGGGGAGGGGGAGGAGGGGGAGGAGGGGGTGAGGTTAGTAGCCAATAGTGACAAGAACACACCAGGGGGGTGGGGAGAGAGAAAGGGGGGAGTGGGGGTGAGGTTAGTGGCCAGTAGGATCTGAGAGAGAGAGAGAGAGAGAGAGAGAGAGAGAGAGAGAGAGAGAGAGAGAGGAGAGAGAGAGAGAGAGAGAGAGAGGAGAGAGAGAGAGAGAGAGTATGACAGTAGAGTCGGAGAGGCTGAGGTAGAGAGAGAATATGAGGATGGAGAGACATAGGGAAAGAGAATATGAGGGGAGAGAGTCATAGAGAGAGAGAGAGGTGAGTGGCCAGTAGTGACAAGAACACACCAGGGGGTGAGGAGAGAGGGTGGGGGGAGGGGGGGGGGGTGGAGATAGTGGCCAGTAGTGACAAGAACACACCAGGGGGAGGGAGGGGGGGGGAGGGGGGAGGCGGGGCAAACATGGTGATGGGGGCTGTGGCTGAACTCAGAGGTCAACAGGGTGGATGTTAGCCCCCAGCCCCAGTAGGGTAACAATGTATTCTTATCGTGTGTGTGTGTGTGTGCGTGTGCGTGTGCGCGTGTGCGTGTGCGTGTGTCAACCTGGATACCTGAACTGCTAATCTGAGAGTCAATTGAGTAGCGTATACCTTAGTTTAGTTATAAAGACGCATGTACTGTAAATACATATCCAACTAAGCTCATAAATTGCTGTTCATAATTTAACTAAACGTTGTGTAAGAGTCACATTGTGTGTGTATGTGTGTGTGCTCATGCGTGTTTTGCAGTGTGTGTGGTTGTGTGTGTTTGTGCATATCTGTGTGTGTGTGTGTGTGTGTGCATATGTGCGTGTGTGTGTGCGCTCAGTGTGTGTGTGTGTATGTGTGTGTATGCGTGTGTGTGTGTGGCGCACAGTGTGTGTGAGTCCCACTACCTGTGAACCAATCAGGCCAATCGGCTAACAGTGCCAGGGAGGTGTTGACAGGTGATGAAGGGTTGACCCGGCCACAGTCAGCCCCTATGTGGGGGTGGTGATGGTGGAGCTGGAGGTGGTGGTGGGGGTGGAGTTGGGGTGGATGTTGTGGTGGTGGTGGTGGTGAGGGTGGGGATGGAGGTCGTGGAGGGGGTGGTGACTCGTGTTGGCTTCAGTCGAGCGACAGCCAGCGGGGACTCGGATATATAAATAACTCGAACCGCGTGAGCGCGAACGGGGTCAACACAGGTTCAAATAACCTCTGCGCTGTAAGCCCCGCCTTCTCTCGCGTCGGCACGGCGACGACCAGGTAATCAGTGCGACCTGTGAGTTCCAAGAAGACACAAACACACACGTGTTGTGTCTCATCCCGCCATCTTCATGGGCCATTGTCCCGTAACGGCCTAATCCAAAACAAACAAAATTCGCCGTCCGTTTGACGTCAGCTACGTTTTACATTTTGTACCCTGAGATTTTGTGAACAGGAAAGGGAAGTGAGACGCGTGCCTCACATATCAAAATCTCCACCGTGTTGTGTGTGTGTTGTGTGTTGTGTGTGTGTGTGTGTGTGTGTGTGTGTGTTGATGTCGGTGTGTGTGTGTGTGTTTGTGTGTGTGTGTGTCGATGCCGGTGTGTGTGTCAGTGTGTGTGTGTGTCGGTGTCGGTGTGTGTGCATATCGGTGTGTGTGTGTGTGTGTGTGTGTCGGTGTGTGTGTGTGTGTGTGTGTGTGTCGGTGTGTATGTGTGTGTGTGCGTGCCGGTGTGTGTGTGTGTGTGTGTGTCTCTGTAGTGTTTGTTTGTATTACTGTGTCCATTTACACCAGCGGAAGGCTAAGCTGCTCAGGCTACTACTGCAGCATGTTGCTGGGATAAAGCTTAATGCCTCTCGCTGCTGCCCAGCACAAGATCCTCTTACTGTGTGTGTGTGTGTGTGTGTGTGTGTGTGTGTGTGTGTGTGTGTGTGTGTGTGTGTGTGTGTGTGTGTGTGTGTGTGTGTGTGTGTGTGTGTGTGTGTGTGTGTGTGTGTGTGTGTGTGCGTGCGTGCGTGCGTGCGTGTGTGTGTACAGAGACAGCATAATAGCTAGATCAGACTGTGTTGGTAAACACGGTACACGGTAAAGCCAAAATGATACCCAGGATTTGATGAGGGGGGGGGGGGTGGCCCTCAGCACCCCCCCCCCACACACACACACACACACACAGACACACAGGAAACACAGAAAACACACACACACACACACACATACCCCTTCCCCACCCCCTCTATGGCCCCAGGTTAGACACAAAAATATCTCTGTTGGGAGGAAAGCAAAGAGTGGCCTCCATAGAACACTCTACTCTCTCATGAGGCTCTCACACACACACAAACACACACACACACACACACACACACACACTTCCCCAGGTATTGCTCTTATAGGAAACACAAACAAGGGGGTTGATCATTAGACATGATTAAACACACACACAAACACACAAACAAGCAAGAGAGAAACAATTAACCAAGCATTCCTTTAAGCAAAGTCACACACACACACACACACAAACTGACACACACACCGACACGCTCACACACACCAACACGCACACACACTGACACACACACACACACACACACACACACTGACACACACACCGACACACACACACACAAACTGACACACACACACACACACTGACACACACCGACACACACACACACACAAACTGACACACACACACACACACACACACACATGTACCGAAACGCACACACTGACACACACACACCCACACCGACACACACACACCGACACACACACACCCACACCGAAACACACACACTGACACACACACACACACTGACACGCACACACACCGACACACGAGCGAACATTATTATACATATTATATATATATTATATATATTTCTGTGCCCCCGGTCGCCTGCAAGGTACACTTAAAGGACCCTGCGGCGGAGTGACTTGCTGTCGGGCAGCCAGCAGGGGCAGCCCCTACAATGTGGTGTATTAAGGACCCCGGGAGCCCCACGACAGCACACACCAGAGCACACCCGAGCACTGTGGTGGAAGTCGTTTATAGAGCGGCCGGAATGTGTGCGGCAGGAGCCCACCAAGGGCCTCCCGCACCTTCTCAAAGGCATCACTATTAAGCGCCTACAAGCGGGGCCTTATGTCACCGTGACTACCCCTGAGAGGGGCCTGTTAAGCAAGTATGGAGCCCCTGGACCACACCAGCGCCCTGGAAAAGTACCGACACTCACACTCTCACACACACACACACACTCACACACACACACACACACACACTCACACACACACACACACACACACACACGGGGGCACTTTATAACCCGATGGAGCTCAGAGAACTTAAGAGAGGTTTCCCTCATGCACCAAGCAGCCATGTGACGCGTGTCTTGACGGCGACCGGATGATCCGGGCTCTTAAAGGGCCGGCTTGTTCCTCCCGTTCTCCGGCCCCCAGAGAGCAGAGACACTCTTTCCCTTCCAGTTTGGACTGTGTTGCATTGTGTTCCTTGATTGATGGGTTACGTTTCACCTCGGCTTCGATAAGCGCCCTATATACTATAATCAACACTATATACTACCTTCTATACACTACACTATAAACAACACTATATACTACCTACTATACACTACACTATACTCTATAAACAACACTATATACTCCCTACTATACACTACACTATACTCTATAAACAACACTATATATTACCTACTATACACTACACTATATTCTATAAACAACACTATATACTCCCTACTATACACTACACTATACTCTATAAACAACACTATATACTACCTACTATACACTACACTATATTCTATAAACAACACTATATATTACCTTCTATATACTACACTATATACAACACTTCTCTATAACAATACTATGCACAATAAAAATAACAATAAAGTGACTGATGGATGATACAGTATCTACATATGGTGAATGGTTGATGGTGAATGGCTGATGGTGAATGGCTGATAGGAAGGGGAATCGGATGCAGTCGGCACCATGATAATTAGCTAGCCAGCTCTCTCTCTCTCTGGGTCCCGGGCCGCTCCAGGCTGATCTGAGCTGAGCTGGGCTGGGCTGTGCTGGGCCGTGGCGCCCTGGTTCTGCCCTCTTGGTCGGTGGTCTGATAGAGAGAGATGGCGAGGGACACAGAGAGAGAGAGAGAGAGAGAGAGAGAGAGAGAGGGCCTGTTGTGTTGTGTTGATCTCCCCGCTGCAGAGAGCCAGTCAATTAGCATGGCAGCACATGGTGGCAGTGTGAAGCGCGCTTAATCCGCCCGAGAGAACGGCGACTCCCTCGCTTTGATGCACTCGCTGGGGCTTATCTGCGTTGTCCCTTTAAAAACGTAATTATTATGAGCCGGCAACAAACCCCCCCCCCCCCCTCCACACCCCAAAAAGACAACATAGAAATGAAGAGGCTAGCACGAGGGGGGGGGGGGGGGAATACATGAATAAAATAAGGGGTGAATGTATAAAATATAGGGACAGAAAGTCAGCCGGAGGGGTGGGTGGATCCTGAGGGTCATTAAACAGGCCCTAACACCTCTCTCTCTCTCTCTCTCTCTCCGTCTCTCTCTCTCTCTCTCTCTCTCTCTCTCTCTCTCTCTCTCTCTCTCTCTCTCTCTCTCTCTCTCTCTCTCTCTCTCTCTCTCTCTCTCTCTCTCTCTCTCTCTCTCTCTCTCGCTCTCCCTCCACGCTATTAATGATAGATCCGCCAGGGGCCACAGCGTACGTCTGATGAGGACGGGGGGGGGTCTGTGTGGCTTGGCTGTGGGGAGGGCATGAAATATTTAAATGCACAGGGCTTCAAAGTGGAAAGCATGTCAACAGACAGGACAACCCCCCCCCCCCCAACCCCTCCGGTAGACCAACCCACCCACCCCTTAGTGTCCGCCCCCCCCGTCTGTACCAGACACCCCGGTACGTACGGCATGTAGGTCATGAACCCCCCCCCCCCCCCCACACACACACACACACACACACACACACACACACACACACACAGTCACACACCTCAACCAGTGATCCTTCACCCGTGACGCCCCTGGGAGAAGGTGATGGCACACTGAGATGGAGTCTCTCTTTCCCAACACTAACATACATGTATAGGCTTCCCAGCACACACACTACGACACACACACACACACACTACAGACACACACACACTACAGACACAAACACACACACACTACAGACACACACACACTACAGACACACACACACACACACTGCAGACACACACACACTACAGACACACACACACACACACACACACACACACACACACACACACACCAGGTCTCCCATGTCCCGGTGTTACAGAGGAGGGGGGAGGAGGGGGGAGGCCAGGGAGAGGAGAATACCCTAACCTCGTCTCGGCTTGACATGGGGCGGTTTTAAAAAGATATTATAGAATAAAATCCTCCATTACACGACCCCCTCCCCCAGTGGAATGGCCCCTGTGCCGGGCCCCATGGAAAAGAACAAGCGCCTTATTTAGTTCAGTCCCTGTGAAATGCAATTAGAAACCCCTTCAAGGCCACCGGGATGCCAAGAGAGTGACACCAGGGGGGGAGAGAGAGAAAGAGAGGAGAAATGGAGAGACAGACAGACAGGGAGAGAGAGAGGGAGGAGCCTGTCAGTGTTTGATGTCCAGGGGCCATCTCATACTCCCCCCCCCCCCCCCCCAGAGAACCCTATCATCGGGACCCCTACCTCTCTCTCTTCTCCCCCTGACGCAGTGGAGCTCAGACAGGGCCTCGGAGGGGCATGGCTGAGAGGGAGACAGGGGGGGGGTCTGAGACAGAGAGAGAGAGAGAGAGAGAGAGAGAGAGAGAGAGAGAGAGAGAGGAGAGAGAGAGAGAGAGAATATGAGAGTAGAGAGAGAGAGCAAGAGAGAGGGAGAATATGAGTGCAGAGTGTCATAGAAAGAGAAAGGTAGAGAGAGAATATGACAGTAGAGTCAGAGAGAGAGAGGTAGAGAGAGAATATGGGGATGGAGAGAGGTAGGGAGAGAGAATAGGACCGTTGAGTCCTAGAGAGAGAGAGAGAGAGAGAGAGGTAGGGAGAGAGAATAGGACCGTTGAGAGTCCTAGAGAGAGAGAGAGAGAGAGAGAGGTAGAGAGAGAATATGAGGGTAGAGAGTCATAGAGAGAGAGCGATGGCAGCCATCTGCACCAGGGACGCCTGACAGAGTGGTCCTGGCGGAGTGTTCCGGAGGGTCCTAATCCCTCGCTGACTGCACACCTCCGGACAGGTGGGTCGCCCCGGGGGGGAGGGGGGGGGGGGGGGGGGGGGGGGGGGTGTCAACAGGAGTCCATCAGGGGTCAGGTGGATTTTAATCTGCAGCTTCCCTCCCATTACCTCTTCCCTCTCTGGCTCTTTCTCCCTGAGGCAACTTCTCTTCCAATAGCCACACACAAATAAACACACACACACACACATAAACACACACATAAACACACACACACACACATAAACACACACACACACACATGCTTCCCTCCTCATTTTTCTCTCTCTCTCTCTCTTTCTCTCCACTACCCCATAGAGAGAGAGAGAGAGAGAGAGAGAGGAGAGAGAGAGAGAGAGAGAGGAGAGAGAGAGAGAGAGAGAGAGAGAGAGAGAGAGAGAGAGAGAGAGAGAGAGAGAGAGAGAGAGAGAGAGAGGGGGAGACAGAGAAAGAGAGAGGGGGAGAGCGAGAGAGAGAGAGAGAGGGGGGGAGACAGAGAAAGAGAGAGAGAGAGAGAGGGGGAGACAGAGAAAGAGAGAGAGAGAGAGGGGGAGAGAGAGAGAGAGAGAGAGAGAGAGAGAGAGGGGGAGAGGGATAGATGAGACAGACAGATGAATCATTTTTTTTCCTATATATATTTACATATATACAAAGATAATGGCCCAAGGCCCTTACAGCTCTGTTGTACTTAGTACGTACAAGGATTGGATTCATCATTATCTCCTTTCCGGGGCCATGAGCCTTGAGTGTGTGATAGCTGTATTTGCATGTCCACGATGGGCAGTATTTGCATACTTAACATACATTTGGCCTTTTGAAATAATTCAGCAAGCATGTATTTGCTTTCATTATGACTAAACCGCCGAACTTTAAAACCAAACATTTATTGTGTGTCTGTGTGTGTGTGTGTATGTGTGTGTGCATGTGTGTGTTGGTAAGTGTGTCACCCCGGCGACGCCCACTATTCTGATGTCCATATGTAAACGTGTGGTTGGGTGGGCGGGGCTTACGGGGCTTTGACGGACAGGCACTGAGATCACCCATCGCCCTGTTGCGCGGCTTCCCATGCTTCCAGGCTTGCCGCCTGCATTCCACGACAATGTCTGTAATTTGCACAAGAGGGTCTGTCATCTCCGCCACTACCGAGGAGAAGGAGCGCATTAAAGAGTGTAACCCAAGAGCCTGAGAAGTATAGAGGAAGTCCCCCGTGTGTGTGTGTGTGTGTGTGTGTGTGTGTGTCGGTGTGTGTACGTGTGTATGTGTATGTGTGTGTGTGTGTGCGTGTGTGTGTCGGTGTGTGTACGTGTGTGTGTGTGTGTGCGTGTGTATGTGTGTGTCGGTGTGTGTGCGTGTCGGTCAGTGTGTGTGTGTGTGTGTGTGTGTGTGTCTTAGGGGTACTTTCAGATGTGTTTTCCCTCCGTCTCCCGGTTGTGTCACAGTGGAGGTCCGATTATGGCCTCTGATAATGTCTAGTGTCGAGGCAGACTTGTTGACTCGGAATTCCTGTCCAGTCTCTGAATGCTTTCAGAGGCTAGCGGCCGAGATAAGCTGAGCAGTCTCTGGCCCCTTACCCCCACCTTGCTTTTAACATTGGCCCATGAGCATGTTTTGAAGTCCATTTTCTGTGAAGGTGGGGGTGAGGGTGAGGGTGAGGGTGAGGGTGGGGGTGGGGCTGAGGGTGGGGGCATGCTGATTGTATAAACCCGATATGTGTTTCACATCTCTCGTCTCTGGGAATAGTGTTGGAGTCCCTGTGATGGTGGCGGCCTCTTTGCCCTAGTGTCAGATTGTGTGTGTGTGTGTGTGTGTGTGTGTGTGTGCGTGCGTGCGTCTGTTACCCCCGCGCGTCTCAGAGATCTCTTGTGTTGTGTGGGATGTGTTGTGTTGTCTCCTCGGGACACCTCTCTCTCTCTCTCTCTCTCTCTCTCTCTCTCTCTCTCTCTACCGCTAGTACCGCTAGCCGCACACACAAAGTTTCACTTTCCGAGGAAAGAATCAAAATCTGCATGGCTTTTTCCGGCGTTTTCAAAGCGAAGTCGCCGTTGGGGATGGGGGGGGGGGGGGGGGGGCGTATTGTCTTTACCCACGTGTCAGTATCCCGACGCCGCACGCACAAAGGGACGAACAAAAATGTATTTCAACCGCCGTGAAAAAGCAAACAAAACAACATGTAAGAACGCTTGTTACTTTCGGCGGGCTACGTCTTACCTTCCCATCACAACACTTGTGTATGAATGACTACATGTACACAGTGGTGGATGGTTGCCGTTATCTTTCCACGCATGTTCGTTGCGTGTGTGTGTGTGTGTGTGTGTGTGTGTGTGTTTGCCCGTGTGTGTGTGTCATCTCCTCATTACTGGCGGCTGCTTTGTGTCACTGTGAGTGACAGGTTATTTATGTCTGGGTTCATGTCGGTGGAGCTGGGAAGAAGGGCGACCTGTCAGTGTTACTTGTCGCAGGCGGAGGAGGACGAGGAGGATGAGGAGAGGGGTACCGATTATAACCCCCCCCCTCCCCAACACACAACCACACACACACAGGCTTCTGGAGATAGTGTTGGATCTACTGACAATTAAAAATTAAAAAAACCTGTTCTCCCTGGGAGTGTCGGGAGATCAGCCGTTGGTAATTCTTAATGCGTGTGCATGTTTGTATGCAGAGGCATGTTTCGGTGTGTGTGTGTGTGTGTGTGTGTGTGTGTGTGTGTGTGTGTGTGTGTGTGTGTGTGTGTGTGTGTGTGTGTGTGTATGTGCGTATGTGTGCTATGAGCTATTTTGATGCGTGTTGCCAGATATCAAGTAACAAAAAACCAGGAGGTCTCGATCCCGTCATATTCGGTTCAAATCAACACCACGCGGCTGTAAACCGAACGGAAATCACAATCGTTCCATAACAGGTTCGGTGATTGGAGGAGACCGTTTTTTTTTTTGTCTCTTGGAAAGTCTGCAGTTGGGTTTTAATCCGGCGATTGCTTCTCGGTATTTTAATCTCGTTAAACACGAAAAATATGGAAAATAGCGCACGCGTAAACACGATTAATCGGCGACACAATTACTACCGCCGCTCGAGGCGCACACATCAACCCTGGCGCCGGATGGATCGCGCCGCGGCGCGCGCTACCAGCGCAAACAGGAGTTGCGATAGCGCGCGCGTGTCCGTGTGTGAAATTCATCGCCGTGGTTTCACTCCTATGCATAGACTAATTATACATCGCCGCCATAATTGACAAGCAGTTGTTTGTTCCTGTTTGTTTGTTTGCTTGTTTGCTCATCTTAGGAGCTCCCACGAAAAAATATATAATATATATATACGGTATATATATATATAAAAACATGTATTGAAGCGGAAAAAGTGAACGTGTTGCTTAGTAACAAAGGGATCCATCGTTGGTTTGAGTGACGGCAGCAACACGTCGAATTTCAGGTTGAGAAAATGTCCAACGTTACGTCGATATTGGGGGTGTTAAAATCCTTCATTCCGATGCTTTAAATGGCGGCATTGTGCACAAAAATTGAAAAAAAGTCAATTTGGCACATGCTTTGGATTCTTGCAATACTATTATTGACTGATAAGCGTTTGAATGAATTTGTTTCGAAGGGTATCAAACAATACAATCCACAAAGGAGCTCTCAGTCCATCATGGTTGCAGACTATCAGTGAGCGCCATGTGAAATTATTTTTGAAATTGAATTAAAAATGTAATGAAAAAATTGTTAAAAGATTCCCTGGCCTTGCTTCCACATCCCCGGATCTGGTGTGCATAAATTAGAACGAGAGAGAGAAGGAGAGACAGAGAGAGAGGGGGGGGAGAGGGGGGGGGGGGGGTGGGGAGGAGAGAGAGAGAGGGAGAGAGAGAGAGAGAGAGAGAGAGAGAGAGAGAGAGAGAGAGAGAGAGGAGAGAGAGAGAGAGAGGAGAGAGAGAGAGAGAGAGAGAGAGAGAGAGAGAGAGAGAGGGGGAGAGATAGAGAGAGAGAGAGAGAGAGAGAGAGAGAGAGAGAGAGAGAGAGAGGAGAGAGAGAGAGAGAGAGAGAGAGAGAGAGAGAGAGAGAGGAGAGAGAGAGAGAGAGAGAGAGAGAGAGAGGGGGAGAGATAGAGAGAGAGAGAGAGAGAGAGGGGGAGAGAGAGAGAGAGAGAGAGAGAGAGAGAGAGAGAGAGAGAGAGAGAGAGAGAGAGGGGAGAGAGAGAGGAGAGAGAGAGAGAGAGACCTCTGTAGCATGGATTCAATAACTGCTCCTAACGTATGACATCTACATCCCTCACGCTGAACTCATCACGGATCTCTCTTTCATATATATTTTTTTTAAATGAGGGTTGTGGAGTTGTGGAAAGACGTCAGGGCAGAGCTTCTTCATCAGAAGGGACAGCCTTGTCTGATGTAATCTAGCCAAAGAAGGTCCCTGTAAATTGAAGCCGCGGTTACATTGCCGGGAGGAGGAGGAGGGAGGAGGAGGAGGAGGGAGGAGGAGGAGGGAGGAGGAGGAGGGAGGAGGAGGGGAGGGGGGTGAGGATGGATGGTGGTGGTGGGGGTGGGGTGGGGGGGGGGGGAGCCTGCCTCTGGTTTGCTTTGAAGTGGAAAATCAAGGTCCAAAATAAAAGACAAAAAGAAGGAATAAAAGATGACAAAATGTCATCTTGCGGCTGGCGGGTTCCGTGGACGGTGGACTTACACGCACAGGCAGCAATTACTGTGACACGTAGTGCCCAAGCCAGACCCGCTTTTGATGCTGCCATTTCTCTCTATTGCGAGGGGAGGGGAGGTGGGGGGGGGGGGGGGCAGCCATTTCTATCTTTATTTCTTTCTTTCTTTTTCCTTTGGCTTAAATTATGTTGAGTCCTGTCTTTGTGTTCACCTTCATTTCTGTCCGTATCTCGTTTGAATTTGAAGGCCACGTGAGGCGAGAGGAGATCCGTGTGACGATAGCCGGCCGGCTGCGCTGTAATAAGAGACCCGCCGCTCTTCCATCTGATAACAGCGGTTTGTGGGATGGCGAGTGCTTTTGGCGTTTTAAGGCTGCATAGGGGGCCTGGGTTGAAAGAGATGGATACACAGAGAGAGAGAGAGAGAGAGAGAGAGAGAGAGAGAGGGAGGGAGGGAGGAGAGAGAGAGAGAGAGAGAGAGAGAGAGGGAGAGCTGGTAGCCATTTTCTGTCGGCGGCAGCAGTGGTGGTATAAATACATATCTCACAGCCAAGCGTGTAATAAATGTGAAGCCACACCACACTAAGCTTCTCGATGCGTCTTCGCACACCCCACATAAAACATGAGAACGCCCGCTGTATAAGGATTACCACACCGTTATTACGGCTGTAGCTAATGTTAGACATGCTTTAAATGGTTTTGCCGTTATCTTTATGTAGCTACCGACCCCTCCCCCCCCCCCCCCCCCCAATCAGTATAATATTTACCATGTGACCTTGTGGCTGGTCTGCGTGCAGCCAAGGTCGTTCAATTACATCTTGTTGCACATTAATGGTTTTTTAAGGTTATTGAATGGTATTTCCCAGACAATGCCATGAAGGTTTTTTGGTTTTCAAACGATGAAATGAAAAAGTCTTCTCCACCAGTATAAGAATAACATGTGGTGCCTTGATACTTGTGTGTTGGCTTTTGTCGGGGAGAATTCTAGCAGTTCTCCGCTGAGGTTTGATGGTTGAAGTTAAGTTTTAGTTTTAGTTCTGGTGCCGCGGTTCTGGTGCCGAGGACGCGTGCACGGCTGGATCTGTTTTGTGGAACAGTTAGGTCATTGATCTGTTGTAGGGCAAGATGTTGATCTTTATGTTAGTTCTAAAGGTTTATGTTAGTCGTCAAACTAAGGGACCCTTGATTTCAGGTGTCGGGTGTTGTATAACCTGTGAGTGTTAAAAGCTGGCCAGAGTTCCTATGATAAGGAGAGGAAAGCTTACACGCCCCCTTTAAGTGTTCTTCATGATTTGGGGTTTTCTTGGCATATTTTAGCAGAGTTTTACTGTTCCTGGATGGGGACCGTTTAGCAATAAAACAGTTGTTTCTGTTTTAACAGTATATTTTATAGCTCACTGTATTGGTAATGAGTCACGTCCTAAAATAGGTCCAGTAACTGGTGGCTAGGGTGCTTCCAGAAGCTAGAAGAATCGTTGTTTTATTGGTTCTGTAAATATGGGTTTTATTTCAACTGTTCAACTTTGTTTCAACTGTCAATCGTTGCAGTTTCAGTTCTGGTGTGTCTTCTACTTATCTCTACAATGGGTTACCCAAGCGTTATCAGAGTGTCGCGGTGGTCTTCTTCTGTGTTCTGGGATACATAAAACAAATCGGCATGGGTCTAGCTAGCGTTTTTAGCATTTCACGTGGAGTCAAATTAGTTTCCCATTTATTGAATAGTGCATGCTGCTACCCATGTAAGTTGGTTCTCTTGACATGCCCCTAATTTGGATTTGATTGTTCCATTAGCCCTTTCCACTAATAATGCTGACTGTGGGTGGTAGATGCATGATAGATGAGTGATAGATAGTGTTTGATTCCTCATTGGGTGGTAATGGCATCTATTATTTTATTGACAATGCATCACTCCTCTAACCATGCTCTACGTTAAGTCTGGTGGGCCATGTAGGCCGGATGTTTTATCATGGACCACCCCCCTTCCAAACAACACAGACTTTTCTTCTGGCGAGAGGGTGGATTGGATAGACGGTTCAGGGGTTCTTCGAGGAGGTTTTTTTTACCATCATCATCATCATCATCATCATCATGGGACAAGGAGGTGCCCTGGTGGCAATGTGGCAGTGGCTTTGGCAGCAATGGCGACGGCAAGATTGCCAGAGGAGAAAAATCCCTTTGACTATATAGCTAGCGGGGGGGCTCCTTCATTGACAAGATGAAGTGCTGGGTCAATTATTTGAGGAGAACTGGGGAGTTATCTGCTCGGAGGAATGGGGCGGCAGTAGCTCAGGAGGTAGAGCGGCCGGCTCACAACCCGAAGGTTGCTGGTTCCATCAAACGTGTCGAGGTGTCCCTGAGCAAGACACCCTAACTCTTACTGCTCCCTGATGTTGCATGGCTGACTCTGCCCTCGGTGTATGAATGGGTGTATGAATGGGTGAATGTGAGGCATGACTTTTTCCATTTACCAATCCCCTTGCAGCCCATACGACTGAAAATACATGGTGTACTGAGATGGTGTGGATGTTAGCTTCCTGCAATGAGGGTGCGTGCAGCGTCTAGGGCGGCGAGCTCTGCCTGTTGGGCCAATGAGTGTCTCGTATGTGTTTGTAGTGGGGTCACTTGGGTTCTATCTCCCATATAGGGCGATCTGTCTATTATTGTTTTGCTACAGCATGTAGCCAGCGTGAGTCTGACCTGCCATCACTATGTCCAGGGGAGTGGTCATTGAGGTGGAGGTGGGGTTTGGGCATGTGTGAATGCTATTAGGCTATTAGGGCGGGGCCATTCACACTGCTTGCCTGGCTCTCTGGGGGTTGCTAGTCCAATGCCTCTCAGTGGAATCCCTTAGGATAGCTTTCCTACTGTCTGCCCTTGCTTCTTCTTATTTCCCGTTAGGTAACCTAAAATGCCACCCCTTTTCCACACTATCCATCTCAGTTTTATTTGGATGCAGACTTTAAAGGTAGATGCCAGGAGGTGTGGGATATGGTGTTTTCGTTTAGCTCTAAGTATCCCTTGTCTATTAACGCTAGTCTGTATAACCCAACCTCTTTGTACTCTCAGGTGGTTTTCGGTCGGATAATCATGTCGTTTTCGTGTAATAGTGGCTCTGCTTTTTTTTTTACGAGTTTGGATGAACAGGGTTTGAAGGGTGTAAGTAAGTATATCCTGTAGCTGTATACTGGTAGGTTTCCAACATAGCGGTTATGCCACACTGCGAGCCTATATCATTTGTGAGTGATGTCTGCAGGAGTCTAAGGTCTTTCTACACCGCTGTCTATAACGTGTTATCAAGCCAAAAGTGTGTGCAGTATTCAGTATCTTCAGCCATCTAGCAATCGACTGCTGCCTGCAAAGTCATAGTCTACATATGTATTTCAATAGCCTTCCGAACAGTAACCTGACTGTCAGTACTATTCCTTTGACTTATATTATTATACCGCTCGTTCGTATTATATTTAATAGTTGTATCGTATTCCAACCACTGAACCTTATCCTTGTCTTTACTGGACGACACAGACTTTTTTTTAATGTCTT
>CM051011.1:5799538-5804538 GCA_027704905.1 Muraenolepis orangiensis | reverse complement strand
CCCTCTCCACCCCTTTCCACCCCTCTCCACATACACAACTCATTCAGATGGACTGGAAAGGGTTGTTTTTTATTTTTTAACAGCGCCCCCGGGGTCGGTTTACCAGCTTCGGGACACTCCCCCAATGACCTCCCGGTGACCTGTCTCCCAATGACCTGGGGGGGGGGGGGGGGGTCCATGTTAGTTGACCCCTGATAACCCCGGGAGATGACCCCCGCAATCGATCAGCTATCAGTTGTGCGTTCAGAACGAGCTCAACAGTCTGTTTGCATTGTTGTTATTATAATTGATTATAATGATATATCTTATTTCCATTTTTTTATAATATTATGGTGTATATATCGGAACATACTGTATATGGCCATTATAACTATTGATATATCTGTATACATGTGTATATATATATATATATATAATATATATATATATGTGTATATATATGTATCACAATAAGGCTCAAATGCTACTGCCTGGTGTTAAAGCCAAGATTTAGGAGCCCTGTGCGGTAACCAGGCTGAACACACAGCATGCTTAAAGCCAGGGCCATTTGAAATCTTAAACAGTCTGCCAGCCAAACACATAATGTTTCCCTAAGAGGTAGAGGAAGCCTGATATCCTGTGTTGGAGGAAGGCACACACACACACACACGCACACACACACACACGCACGCACGCACACACACACACACACACACACACCCCATGCACACATACTCACATCACTCTTCAGAGAGAGAGAAATAGAGAGAGGGAGACGGAGAGAATGAGGGAGAGGGAGAGGGGGAGAGAGAGAGGGAGGGTAAGTGAGGGGAGAGAGAGAGAGAGGGAGAGAGAGAGAGAGAGAGAGAGAGAGAGAGAGAGAGAAGAGAGAGAGGAGAGAGAAGAGAGAGAGAGAGAGAGGGAGAGGGGGGGGGAGAGAGAGAGGGTGAGACAGAGGGAGGGTGAGAGAGAGAGGGAGAGAGAGAGAGAGAGAGCATATTTCACCGTGGTTCATCGGTTGACACGGCCAGACAAAAAGGCCAACAAATCAGAAGAGGAACCGCTGGCTGATTTACTGTCACGCCAGCAGAGGGCCTCTGCACGCCCACACACACACACACACACACACACACACACACACACACTCACACACACACACACACACTCACACACACACACACACACACACACACACCACACACACACACACACACACACACACGCATACACACACACACACACACACACACACACACACACACACAACACACACACACCACACACACACACACACACACACACACATACACACACACACACACACACCACGTATACTGGCTGTGTGTTCATGTGTGCTTATGAACAAGATGGGGAGGAGGATGGGGGTTGGTGGCGGGGGAGGGGGGAGGGGGGAGGGGGGGGGGCATACAGAGTAGAGAAAGTTTATCCTCTTATTGAACACTTTTTAATTTGATTGATTATTGATGCACAAGTCAAAGCTCATTGGCCCTGAGCGTAGTGTCTTTTTGTATGGAGCATAACACTGTGTGTGTGTGTGTGTGTGTGTGTGTGTGTGTGTGTGTGTGTGTGTGTGTGTGTGTGGTGTGTGTGTGTGTATGCGTGTGTGTGTGTGTGTGTGTGTGTGTGTGTGTGTGTGTGTGTATGCGTGTGTGTGTGTGTGTGTGTGTGTGAGTGTGTGTGTGTGTGTGTGTGCGGGTGTGTGAGTACCTTCATATCAAAGATGGATAATACACTAATCACTCCATCTACATCAACACCTGGAGTGGGACCTGAGGGCTGAACAAGGCCTGGTGTGTGACCCGGATTTCACAAATACCCACTATACCCTTAGCGATTAGTCGATCTACAATTATTATTCCTTCTGGGCGGCAATCAAAATGCCTCTGGATTGTTCTGTTTCTGCTGCGGTACGTCAACCAATCAGCGTCCGGTCGGCCCGGTCGGAGTCCACTTTGTCCCCTCGTTGATTGCAGGTTTTCAAGGCGGCTACTGTAGCAGAGGGTTTTCGAGAAACACACACACACACACACACACACACACACACACACACACACACACACACACACACACCACACACACACACACACACACACACACACACACACACACACACACACATATACACACGCACATACATACGTCCACACACAGCAGTTTGGGCCAAAAACTCCCTCAGCATCCCCCGGCAACACAAAGAGGTCATTGAGAGTTTGTCCTGAGGTTGAAGACTAAGTAAATCCATCCATCTTAATGCACTTATTTCAGCACCAGGAGAGCGGGAGGGAGGGGAGGGGGGGGGAGGGAGGGGAGGGGAGGGGAGGGGAGGGCGTGGGGGGTGCTGTGTAAACACTCTCCCGTATCCGACATGCCATGTTAAACCCCTGAAGAGGCTGGGACGCATCAGAGACCCAAATTAAAGGCCCACATCTCAAACACAAACATTGAAACGGGCCGCACTCCAGAGATCAAAGTCAAAGACCCTACTTTTCCCTGGCCGGTCTTTCACTCCCACCCACCTCCCACCACCCATCACCCCACTCCACCACCACCACCCACCACCACCACCAGCCCCCACCAGCCCCTGGAGTCTGCCAGAGGGAGGTATGCAGTGGACCAGCAGTCAGGATGGAATGGTGAACCACTGTATAGTGTAACAAGCCCGGCTCTCTGCGCTGCCTCTTAGGTAACCGTGTGTGGCACCTACTCAGTTGATCAACTGCTAAAGAAGGACGGATGTGAGCACACTCGGTCTACTCAGGATCCAGCCTTGGGTTACAAAAACAATATTTAATGTCGTGGAGAAAGGGAACATTTGTTCTCTTGGCCTCAGCCGAGTACAGAGTGTAGATGTTTTTTTGCTGATATTAGTTTAGCCTTCTTGGAGTCGGGGCTTATGTGTGTAGTCTCAACTGGACTGAAAGCATGTTATTAGCAGTCCATAAACAGTAACTGATAGTAAAAACCTTAACAGTAAATGGACATCACCTATTTGCTGTTCTTGCAACTTGAGTTTAGCCGTTGGCTACTCTTTTCGAGGGGATTTATCTGCCAAGTGTTAAATAATTGACTGGATGCAATCTCTATTTAATGACATGTATCAACCCACAGCTCTTGCTTAATTAGCAATACACGGCAAAAACAGATCGATCGGCTTGCTAGAAGGTAAGCCCAGCAGACTTAATAAGTAATCTGGGCTCCAGCAGTACTACTATATTAAAGCAGAAGTTCAGGGGAGGGAGAGACGGCACAGAGCCTGGGCCGGAAGCCAGAAACTGCACAGGGCGGAGTTACGCCTATCGTTTTCCTGTTTGTTACGTTTCATTCGATATTTGGTAGGTATTCTATCATTTATTTATCGGGTTACTTTAAAACCTTCACAGATAACCTTTTTATACAGTTTACTACTGCTGACTGAGTTTGTGTTCGCCGATGACACCATTACAGCAACGTGAGTGGGCAGAAATAAACATAAAGCGAAAGAGAGTGGAATGACCCGTTTCGCTCAGATGTTGGCTCATCTGCCATCATACTTGAGATATGAATCTTTAGATATGAAACTAAGCAGACAGACGCAATGAACCTGACTTCCCCTAAGCTGACATGAAAGCATGCTGTAGGAAAGCAAAGCAGGAAGCCTGATACATGAGACACATGTTTACCCGTTTGGTTCCTAGATCTAAGAAGCAACCCCTCCATCCCCCCCAGACACGTGTGTTTGTGTGTGTGTGTGTGTGTGTGTGTATTGATACCATTTACCCCTCTCCTTACGGCCCATGTCCATCAGCTGATGAATATGGACGTGAATAGTCACCTCACACATGTTCCTTTATTGAAACATTTGGACACTCATACATATATACACCCCCCCCCCCCCCCCCCCGTAGGAAATAAATGACCACCCTGTTTTAAAGAGAGGTCCTCAACTCACGGTTGCTGCTATAAACAAATTGTCGGTTCCTAGACAGACACAACCCTTCAAGTTCTCCATTTATATGTTTCTCTCCGCAGTTTGAGAGAGTTCAGAAAGGAGTGTGTCGCTCTCTTGGGTTCCCTGTTTCTGCCCTTTTGAGCCCTAAGAACGAGTCACGACAGAGAGAGAGAGAGAGAGAGAGAGAGAGAGAGAGAGAGAGAGAGAGAGAGGAGAGAGTGGGGGGGGGGGGGAGAGAGAGAGAGGGAGAGAGAGAGAGAGAGAACTTTGGTCAGACTTTGGTCAGGATTAATGAAAGCCAAAGCTTCAAATTGCTCCCTCTAGATGATACGTTATCCTCTCCTCTGATTCTCATACATATGCAGTGAAGATTTCAAAAGAAGAAAAACCCCGGGGCAGACCCAGGGTAGATTATAGGGTGCTACAGAGCCACGGTCTGTGAGCACCGTAACATAAACCCTTTCGCACACACACACACAGGGTACCTGGCATGGGTTTTCTGGTTGATCCTGCCTCGCGCTGCAATCAAGGGCCACAGGATTTATTTGATCCCAGAATCCGTCCGGATCCGTCGGAGTACAGATGTTGGAAGGAACACATTGAGCCTGCCCACCTACCCATCTGTGGCAGACGGGTCAGTGATGCCAGGCTCCATCTCACCCTAACCTACACATACTGTGTATTGTGGTCCCGAGGAAGGCAGTGATGTATTTGAGGGATGACGGCGGTGTATAACGTTACACAAGGATGTTGTAGAAGGAAATTGAAAGCATGTGCGTTTCAACATAAACGGGCGCTTAACAAACTGCAAAATGTTCCATTTTATCACCGCACCTCTGCGCTCCCCCCCCCCCCCCCGTCTCCCCCCCCCCCCTGTCTCCCCCCGTCTCCCCAGCCTCGTCTCCCCCCCCATCCTCCCCCCCATCCCCCCTGGTTTCGACATCACTGGTTTTCTTGGCCCGCAGCCGCTTCTCAGCTTGCCCAAACCCATCAACATCATCCGGACTGTCGCCATCTGTTACAGATTGAGCGGCGGCTCCTGGCGGGAGCGATTCGATTTCAGGGGTTCCAG
>CM051011.1:5722038-5792038 GCA_027704905.1 Muraenolepis orangiensis | reverse complement strand
GGTACATAAATCTTCTGGGAAAATGTCTCTCTCTGTGTATCTCCGGAGCCATTCTGCAGATCGCTGCGCTTCGGCGCTTCGTGCGGCCGTAGGATTTCGTCAACAACAAAACGATGTCCTCATCAAATATAGATGTTAAGAGAGGAGGCCTAGCGTCCGTCTGTCCTCCGTCCTCCCTCTCCCTTCCTCCCTTCCTCCCTCCTGCCCCCGTTGCCCTTTCACTGGATCGCCCGCTCGTAACATCGTTACGGACCGCGGTGTGCCTTACCGCCGGGGGGGGGGGGGGGGGGGTGCACCCTCCCTGAAACCTCACACTCCTCCACCCCCCCCACCACGCCCCCCCTGGCTCATCGCTTACATCGCCCCGCCACCGCCATGACTCCCAAAGGGCAAGGCCAGCAGCAATACAATCTATCGGCCCTGGAGTGGCATCACCCCCCCCCCCACCCCCCCCACCCACCCCCATGGAGAGGGAGGGAGAGGGAGCAGGGAGCAGCGTCCAGTGCCAGGATAACTGGACACCCCCCCCACCCAACGCCCCCACCGCTGACCCCTCTCTGCCCCCCCCTGTCGCCCCCTGGAGGGGCTGCCGACGTGACAGACGGGTCAGGGTGGCGGATACTCTTGACACCCGAGGGTAAGCCCTCGGCATCTGGGGTCGCGTCCCACACGCATGCCTCCGCCTGCCAAACCGCCGGTGCTGGGTGTTGAAATCCAGGGATTCTTTGGCCCTGAGATCAGTAGGGACTTAAGTTACTGACAAGAAGCCCTGGCGGCTTCCCAGCGAGCCGATATATATCGCAAAGGACCGAAGGACGGCGTGGCGCCCTCCCCTCCTCGCCTTGACACTGCCGCATTAGCAAATATTGGATTAGCCTTTAACTTTGGGATAGCGGGCGAGTTTGTTCTGGTGCTCCCTGCTTCCTCTGGGAGGCCCCTTAACAGGACAGCTTAGTATGGGCCCCAGAGAGAGAGAGAGATAGAGAGAGAGCCATACAGACAGAGAGAGAGAGAGAGAGAGAGAGAGAGAGAGAGGAGAGAGAGAGAGAGAGAGAGAGAGAGAGAGAGAGAGAGAGGAGAGAGAGAGAGAGGAGAGAGAGAGAGCGAGAGAGAGGAAGGTAGAGAGAGAGGGGTAAGGGAGTCAGACAGAGAGCGAGAGGAGAGAGAGGAAGGTAGAGAGAGAGGGAGAGAGAGAGAGAGAGAGAGAGAGAGAGAGAGAGGGACATTTCTCAGAAGGAGTGTTGGGGTTAGCGTGTGCACTGCTCCCGGTGCCCTGAGGATGGATTCACACATTCAGAGTTTGAGAAAAATGTCCGAGCTCTCATCTCACCGGGGAGCCTTTTGCACAAACACACAAACACACCCGTTTCTCCGGGGGGGGGGGGGGAGAGGGGGGGGGGGAGAGGGGGGAGCGGGGGAGCCCAGGGGGGCCGAGCTCAGCTGGTGTTCTCCTCCTAATGCGTGCTCTAGAGAGCCTTGTTCCCATTCTGGTCCCTCTTTGCTTTGAGTCGCAAAACAGATGAGAGAACTCACAGAGAGAGTTCCTGTTGCAGCCCTTACTGCTTGCTTCTTAACTGACCTCAGGGGGCGGAGTCACAGATGACCATCCAGGCTGCACGGTCCCCAGTGTGTGTGTGTGTGGCTTCTTGTGTGGGAGAGAGAGAGAGAGAGAGAAGAGAGAGATGAGAGAGAGAGAGAGAGAGAGAGAGAGAGAGAGAGTGAGAGAGAGAGAGAGAGGAGAGAGCGTGTTTGTTATTCTTCCTCGTGTGTGGGAGCAGCAGGGGGGGGGGGAAGTGAACGGACTAAGATGTCTGCCATTAACGGAGCTGGTGGGCCTCATTACGACCAAATAAACAGGGTCTGCCTCCTGGCCTCGAGGTCAGAGGCAGGGAGCGTGTGCTGCCTCGGGGGGGGGGGGGGGGGGGGGGGGGTTTAGCTCTCGCTGTCAGCACCTCCCCCCCCCCCCCCCCCCCTATTCCTATTCCCACTCCTAATGTTGTTGTCAAACATAAATATATGAAAGAAAGAGAACGAGAAGAGATGCCAGCGGTTTTTCAGTTAGTTTGTTTTTTCTTCTTCTTCTTCTCTTCCTCTTATTGGACCGAAATGGTTTCCAGATTTCCACACAACCCCGGAGAAGAAGAATAGTGGGTTTTTATTTGATTTATTTGTTATATATCTTGTTAAGCGAGGACATGGTGTAGATTGAGCTGTTCCCTCACCCCCCTCCCCCCCCCCCCCCCCCCCCCACACACACAACACACACACACACACACACACACACACACACTTTTATTGGAACGAATGAATCGCCCGTGTACAATAAAGTTAATATTTCATTTGATTTGAATAAATAGGCCGGGGGATTTAAACTCAAAGCCGCATGCTCCAGTCTGTCTCCATATATAAAATAGTGTTTACACAGACATATAAATACAGACCAGAGGAAGTCTTCATGGCTGGGGGGGTTGGGGGTTTATTTCAACCAAAAGACCAACTAAAAAAAAGTCCAGGAGCCGTGACTTTAACTATCGGTTTAATGAGTGTTACACTGTTATCACAGTCCATTATCGTCAGTTTGGGTGACGGCCAGAGGCCGGAGGCCAGAGGAGAGACGAGGTCATGGCGTGTCACTGTTAGCTCTTCAGCTACAACAACAATTGTCCGTTGTTGTTGTTTGTCGGTTGTTTCCGTCTCAAACCGGCTCCCAAACCCCCCCAAACCTCCACAAACAAGGGTGATGGGTTGTTTTTGCGTCGTTTTTATGCTGTGCTTTCGATCATATTTATCATTTCAATCAACATGATATTTCAAATCGTTTCTTCAGATTTCAGATACTAAGCGACAACAGGGTGCATTTTTCCGATTGGCAGGCTGACAGAAACATTAGCGACTTTGACGACTCAGAGAGAGAGAGAGAGAGAGAGAGCAGAGAGAGAGAGAGAGGATGGCAGTAGACAGTGAGAGAGAGTGTGAGTGAGTGAGTGGGACTTTGAAGGTCTCTGTCAGCTGTGATGGGCAGGGGGGGACTCTGGGATGTCAGCTTCTCTCTAGATAGTTCTTGTCCTGTCCTTTTTTCTTTTTTTAAACAAGACTGTAGGTACCATGCCAAGCACCTGTGACCTGACTATTCTCTCGTCTCTCTCTCTCTATCTCTCGCGCTCATCTCTCTCTCTCGTCTCTCTCTCATACTCTCTCTCTCTCTCTCTCTCTCTCTCTCTCTCTCCTCTCTCTCTACTCTCTCTTCTCTCCTCTCTCTCTCTCTCTCTCTCTCTCCTCTCTCTCTCTTCTTCACACCAAGCGTGTAACGTGACCGCCGGCCCGTTAATGCAAATCACTTTATTTTGACGCCTCGGGTTTTGAAGACGTACCTGCAGTCGTTACACACACACACACACAAGCACACGCGCACACGCACACACACACACACACACACACACACACACACACACACACACACACACACACACACACACACCACACACACACCTCTTCTTCCCCCACCAACCACCATCTCCACCGCCTACGGTTTGTTCAACAAGACGCACTTAACAAGAAGCCAACAGGAACGACCGGGGCCCATGTTCTGGGTGGTTTAACATTTACTGAGTGTGCCCAGTAGGGAGGGAGGGATGGAGGGGGGGAGAGGGGGAGAGAGGGGGAGGGATGGAGGGTGGGAGAGGGGGAGAGATGGAGGGATGGAGAGGGAGGGGGGAGGGAGAGGGGGAGGGATGGAGGGAGGGAGAGAGGGAGGGATGGAGAGAGGGGGAGGGATGGAGGGATGGAGAGGGGGGAGAGAGGGGGAGGGATGGAGAGGGGGAGGGATGAGGTGGGGGAGAGAGGGGGAGGGATGGAGAGGGAAGGGATGAGGTGGGGAGGGATGAGGTGGGGGAGGGATGGAGGGATGGAGAGAGGGGGAGGGATGAGGTGGGGGAGGGATGGAGAGAGGGGGAGGGATGGAGAGAAGGGGAGGGATGAGGTGGGGGAGGGATGGAGGGATGGAGAGAGGGGGAGGGATGAGGTGGGGGAGGGATGGAGAGGGGGGAGGGATGAGGTGGGGGAGGGATGCAGAGAGGGGGAGGGATGAGGTGGGGGAGGGGCGGAGGGAAGACAGATCAAGCATGCTACTCTCTGTGCTGACACCCTGGGAACTTGGGGGTCCTAATTATACCACGGCGGCTACGGCGGCGATGGCGGCTAGCTCGCCAAGTGGCAGTCGATCATCGGGAAAGGCCCTCCACCGCTCTCTGCACCTCTGCCGCTGCTTTACTTTAGCATTAGCGTACGGCACGTGCATGCACGCACGCACGCATGCACATTGCACACACACACACTAACACACACACACACACAAGTGTTGAAATGCACTCAGCGGCTATGCTGTCACGTCAACGGGAGCTGTATCTGGATGTTACCTCGTAAAGTGACGGCACGGGGGAAGCATGTGTGTGTGTGTGGCTTGGGGCTATTTTTAAAGGGGGGGAGGGGGATGACAGAACGGGGAGGTGGAGGTGGTGGAGGTGATGGTGTCAGAGGATCAGAATGTCCCAGTGCAAAAACTGTCAGAGGGGGGGAGAGAGGGAGAGAGAGAGGGAGAAAGGGAGAAAGGGGAGAGGGAGAGAGAGGGAGGGAGGGAGAGAGACAGAGATTGGAAGAGAGAGAGAGAGAGAGACAGAGAGACAGAGAGAGAGAGAAAGAGGGAGAGAGAGAGACTCACTTTGGGCCGGAGTTGCAAGCATGGAGAAGGGAGCTCGCTAATGTTTTTGCGCCAACGTGTCAGCCGCTGATCCCCCGCCGTCAACACTTTTAAAGCCGATGCCGGTTGATGAAGGGGATGACGAAGATGATGATGTTGGCTCACATTGAATTTCTAATATTTACACAGGGGGGGGGGGGGGGGGTGGGGTGCTGTAACAACACGGGACGAACATTGAACGGCTCGTGTAATTCACTACCTTCACCATGACCTCAGTCCCCCGGGTTATTAAGTCGCCGGTATGCTTCCCCGGCTCGGCTGTCAGACGAGGGCCTCTGATACGCCTTATAACCCTCGGGGCGTCGCCGGGCCGGGTCCAATAACCCCGAGGTGTGTGGATTCCTGCCAGCGTTTGTGCCAAGGCTGCTTCTTTCCCAGGCCGTCTGGCAGAAGGAGAGGTCATCAGCCGTCATAATACATATATAATACATATATATATCTTCCCCTGAGCACCGTTCAGACACACTGGCCCACAAACGGGGGAATTCCCGAAAGCAAATATCGGATATCGTCGCACGAGTGCGGTATTTTAAATATACTTTAATGGTCACCGTCAATCACAGGCAACTTACATCGCTGTGCCAGGAGAAACGGGCTCTGAAACGTGTTCGCATTTAGACTTCTTCTTCTGCATCTTGTGTCACTGCTCTCGGCGGCTCTGCTGGGGTTGTGTGTGTGTGGTGTGTGTGTGTGTGTGTGTGTGGTGTGTGTGTGTGTGTGTGTGTGTGTGTGTGTGTGTGTGTGTGTGGTGTGTGTGGTGTGTGTGTGTGTGTGTGTGTGGTGTGTGTGTGTGGTGTGTGTGTGGTGTGTGTGTGTGTGTGTGTGTGTGTGTGTGTGTGTGTGTGTGTGTGTGTGTGTGTGTGTGTGTGTGGTGTGTGGTGCGTCTGTGATAGAAAAAACAGTAAGCACAGGTCCCCCCCACCCCCCCCCGCTGTGTTAGCCTGCAAGATTAAGCCTGCTGGGATAATGACTTGGCTCCCTGAAGCCTCTCTCTGCCACCACCCCTCCCTAACCCCCCCACAACCCCCCACCCCCCACCCCCCACCCCCTTGTGAATGTGATTAACCTCAACAAAGCACACACACACACACACACACTCACAGAGGCACCCAGCTGACCGCCACAAAAGTCACCCACTAGCCCTTAAAGGAAAGAAAAATAAAAGGAAGGAAAACACACACACAGGGAGTCCCTCCCTCCCAGCAGCCCTTCCCCTCTCCTCTGCTACCTTTAAGTCAGCTCATTTCCCATTCAAATCCCCAGCTGTACCTGGTCCTCAGATCAGGGGGGGGGGGGAACACAGGCAGGACTTTCTTTGGGGGATATTTTGGTGTTTCCAGGGATGAAGGAGACTGACAAATGATCCCCTGTGGGAGAGGACGGCGCAGAGTTCCTCCTCCCCTCCCCCTCCCTCCTCCTCACGCCTTCCCCTTCCCCCTTCTCCTCCCCCGCCTCTTCCTCCTTCTCCCCCGCCTCTTCCTCCTTCTCCCCCTCCTCCTCCTTCCCCTTCCCCTTCTCCTCCCCCGCCTCTTCCTCCTTTCCCCCCCCCCCTTCTCCTCCTCCCCCCCCTTCTCCTCCTCCTCTTCCTTCTCCCCCCCCCTTCTCCTCCTCATCCTCCTCCCCCTCCTCCGCCTCTTCTTCCTCTCCTCCCCCTCCTTCTCCCCCCCCTACGCCTCCTCCCTCCCCCTCCCCCTCCCCCTCCCCCTCCCTCCTCCTCCCTCCTCCTCCCCCCCCCCTCCTCCTCCTCCTCCCTGGAGGCTTCGTTATGGCCAGAAAACACACCTTCCTTTTTTTAAGTAATTTCTCAAAACAAGCCTGCCAACACACTGTGTGTGTGTGTGTATGTGTGTCTGCCTGCCTGCCTGCCTGTCTGCCTGCCTGCCTGTCTGTCTGCCTGTATGTGTGCGTGCATGTATTTCAATGTGTGTGTGTGTGTGATGAACATTTGCTATTCCTCCTCCAGCCGCCTGTCAGGGCTGTCATTTGGCAGCAGTAATGACATTCATGAGAGGGCAGATTGACACAAGGCCTCATAGCTGTGACTCTGTGTGTGTGTGTGTGTGTGTGTGTGTGTGTGTGTGTGGTGTGTGTGTGTGTGTGTGTGTGTGTGTGTGTGTGTGTGTGTGTGGTGTCTATTACGTTTAGCTCCCATTACACGTTGAAGCCCTCTCTGACGACGACTGCCCACCGCGTCAAGTAACATACACTCGAAAAACTAAAAGAAAGCCTCGGGAAGAGAAATCCCACTTCAGTCCGGCCGAGTGTGTGTGTGTGTGTGTGGTGTGTGTGTGTGTGTGTGTGTGTTTGTCTCCAGCGATGCTGGCAGATGTCTTGGCCAATTTTCTCTCTCTCTCTCTCTCTCTCTCTCTCTCTCTCTCTCTCTCTCTCTCTCTCTCTCTCTCTCTCTCTCCCTCTCCCTCTCTCTCTCCCTCTCCCTCTCTCTCTCTCTCTCTCTCTCTCCCTCCCGGCTGAGGGGGGAGTCAATAGGCGTTATTGTGGCCATCGATTGTGATCTTCCACCGGCCTCCTCTGACCCGGCTGCTGCTCCACTGATTATGGAAGGCACCGCCGACACGGCCCACTTTAGCATCTGAATTGCAGTAGTAGAGACGCTGCTTTTCCCTCCTCATCCTCTTCAGCTCCTACAACACCAACCTCCCCCCCACTCCCCCTCCCTTCTCCATCCATTCCCAGTAGGGGGCGGTTTCCACTCCTTCCGCCACCCACCATAATCCTCCCCCCCCCCCCCCCCCCTGGGTCTCCTTCAGAGGCCCCTCAGCACTGAAGTGATGACAGAGCTCTCTGGTGGTGGTGGTGATGGTGGTGGGGGTGGCGGGGGGTGGCGGTGGGGGTGGTGGTGGTGGCGGCGTTGGGCTCCAGCTGAAGCCCAGGGGAGTTTGGGAGTTGGATCCTGACCCCGATATAGAGCACTGTGCCACAGAGGAATATGGCTAGCTAGTCGAACACGCAGCCCCACGGGGTTCAGCCCAGAGAGAGGTAATTACAGCGGTGTGTATGAACTCATCACTCCGTCCCAAGCCCCCTTTACCCCAGAGCCCCGCCAGAGAACCGTCTCTCTTGCCTCTGGAGGATGACACACAGACCCCACAGACCCAGCCTCCACGCCTAGCCTACTGACGCCTGGCCACTCCCTCTGTTCTGGAGCAAAGTCCCCCAGCAGAGACAACATCCACCCTGGGTGCTTATTAAACACTCACATGTTGTTGCATCAGCCCTTGAGGGAGGGGGGGGGGGAGAAGGGGGGGGGGGAGGAGCGAGAGAGGGGAGGGGGGGGGGGGGGGGTGTAAGGATGGAAGGGATGGGTTGAATTTGTGGTCTTGTCTTGGATTGGGGTGAGGTCGACTGAAGTGGTCACAGATCACTGTTTGAATGTATTGGTGTAACATGTTTGTTGATATATTAGTTTATATGTTCAATTATATTTGTATAGCTCATCATCATATAGTTCATACATACATAATTGACTCCGGCAGCCGGGAGGTGACGTACACATAACTGCTGCAACACAGTTGGCTTATTGTTGTATTGAATGAAATAATTGTATTTGAATTACAATTACATTTGGCTTGAAGAAATTTCACTATTGATGTCGTGCTAATGATGAAAGTGTTATTCAAGGGACTGTTGGAATTGTGCGTCTTATTTTGGCACACACATGCTTCACCCAACAAGACATTAACACAACTTCTGGGATCATCAGGGATGGGAAGGAGATGAGTTTTTGAAGTGTACAAAACACCACCCGTTCATTCAGAAGCGGACGCTACACTACAATTCACGGCTCATTAGCACACACTGCAACGCTCTCTCACGCACGCACGCACGCACGCACGCACGCACGCACACACAGGACAACATCTGATGTCTGCGCTGTTGATTCACAACTTGTGATTCCGGGTCTCTGTCTGTAATCTATGAGCTGTAATCACCCGGCTGGGGTTCTCATTAAGGTCCTGATTATTCCACTCAACCTAGCATCCCCAGAGCTGTCCTCGGAGACGGAAGTCAGCGGAGTGATCTCTCTCGTGACTCATTGGTTCTTTCCCCTTCTCTCTTTCCCACAGTTCCAGAGTTGGGCGTCGACGTGCTCTCCACCAATGGCAGCCAGGAGCCCCCTGGGCCGGCCCCTCTCAAGGTGTCAGGCCTAGAGCGCAGCCAGGAGCGCAGCCAGGACAGCTGCAGGGAGCCCCCCGCCCTCCCGCCCGCCGCCACCGCCACCGCCAAGCCCGCCCTCCCTCCCCCACCGCCGCCGCCCCCACCCCTAACCCACTACTGCCCCCACCCCCTAACCCACCCCCACCCCCACCCCCACACCCTAACCCACCGCCACCGCCACCGCCGGCGCTGCCGCTGCTGCCACCGCTGCCGCCGAGAGTCCACATCACCACACCCACCCTCCCCCATCCCCACCCTCCGCAGCCACGCAGCCGGCCCGTCCCCTCGCCCCGACAGGCCCACCCCCACCTCCACGCCCACCCACACGGCCATCCCCACGCTCACCCTCAGGCCCACCCTCACGCCCACGCCCACCCCCACGCCAACGGCCGGATCCAGCCCCAGGGCTCCGCCTACTTGCCCCCGCGCTCAGAGGCTCCACCTAGGCCTCAGACGCCCGCAGCCCTGCCTCTCGCCCAGGGTCCAGAGCCCTCGCTGGCCCCCCCCCGCCCCCGGCTCCAGCACCAGCCGGACCCCCTCCTGCATCACCCCCGGCCGCCGCCCACTCCCAGCCTGCTTCACCCCCACCCGCCGTCGCCCGCCCAACACCACCACCACCACCCAAACCCCCACCCCCACCCCCACCACCACCCAAACCACCACCCCCACCATCAGCTGCAGCATCAGCAGCACCCGAGCCAGGCGGGGCCCCAGCGCCCCCCCTCACGCTGCCACCCCAGGCCCCTCTCAGCCTACAGCGGCCTCAGCGTCAACGGACACAGCAGGTAAGACCGTAAGATCAGTGTGTCCACCAAGTGCAGTGTGGAACATGTGGGACCTCCAGGGGTTTATAAGCTTCCCAATAGATTCACAAAAGATAACTGGTAACTGACTCAATATAGAATAATAATAAACCAAAAAAGATTACAAAAAAATATATATATATATTAATATATAATAATAATAATAATAATAATAATAATAATAATAATATAATAATAATAATAATAATAATAATAAAATATATATTATAAAAATGACATAACATGAAATAAAAACTAAAAAACAATTGGGCAGTAGCATCATTATCCTAAAAAGGTGTACATAGTCAGTTTGAGAAGTACTTTACTTTTCCTTTATCCAGATCCCCCTCCTGGATTCCCATTGATATCGACCTTTTTGGGGGGATTTGGCGCTATAACTATTTGTTATATCGTGGGTTGCCTTTTAGATCACCATATAAGGAATAGACAGACACACGTTTTTTCCTGTTGTACGAAGCACTCTCTTTGACTGAAGGATGTACACAGGACATAAATCGTGCGAACAGCGTGTCGGCACAGTGCCCACTAGCGGTGTGTATGTCCAATGTCACATACATCCCCCATCATCCACTGCGTACGTTCAAAAAACAACAAAAAACAGGACACGTAAAGGCCAGGAAAGAAGCTGCAGCCCGAACAAATCTACATAAATATGCAAGACCTACTTTTGCGGTCTTTTAAGTATGTTGTTTGTTCCGACTGCTAATCAATTCGAAACACACAACGACGTTGAACGTCCTCCGAGACGAGGGGAGGGGAGGGGAGGGAGGGAGGAGGGGGGATGGAGGGGAGGGAGAGAGCTTGATTGTCCACAGTGGGAGGTAAACAGGAGGTAAACAACACCCGGTGATTTATTAACCGCCTACACAATCACCCAGGAATCACGGCGTCCACCGCGCTATACTTACTTACATATATACGAATCAAGGCGCGCGGCTGTATAATTTCTAGTTCATGTGTTCTGTTGGTGTTTGGAGTTCTGTCAGCGATGCGGTGCTTGTTGGTTGGCGCCTCGTCAAACGGTTCCACGGTTCTCCCGGGGAAACGTGTGTCTCACTTGAGTCTCTCGCCTTCCGTCTCGTGTAAAACACGAACAATGGCATACAATTACTTCTTCTTCTTACCGTCAACTCGGTGATCTCGTTCCCTCCTACACTCCCTCTGCTCATCCGGAAAAATATACAAAAGGACTCTTGGAGAAGCACTGTTGGCTGCCGTTTCGATGGCTTGAAGCCATTTAAGTCTGACTTAAGTAAAACTAAATAAGTAAATGTGGTTTTAAGTAGGAATACAGCGAGCCACCGTTGATACGACACTAGCCTAGCCAGGGGCCCTGGACTGGAGTATTGAGAACTAATGTCCTGTTTTATAGCTGAATTTGAGGTCCATAACGACAACACTGAACCGGGAAATTATGAATTACGATGGGTCTGCAGCTCTCTCTCTCTCGCTCTCTCTCTCTCGCTCTCTCTCTCTCTCTCTCTCTCCCCTTCTCCTTCTGTCTATCCCTCCCTCCCTCCCTTCCTCTCTCTCTCTCTCTCTCTCTCTCTCTCTCTCTCTCTCTCTCTCTCTCTCTCTCTCTCTCTCTCTCTCTCTCTCTCTCTCTCTCTCTCTCTCTCTCTCTCTCTCTCTCCTTCTCCTTCTGTCTATCTATCCCTCCCTTCCTCTCTCTCACGGCCCTCTTTCTCCATCTCCCCCTCCCTCCCTCTCTCTTACTTTGGGGGGAGCACCCCCCCCCCCGCCTGTAATCCCAGCAACACTTCTTGCCTTGTGGGCGCTCACGGCAGCTGGCTGCGCCGGTCACCCCCGATGCCAGGGCCTGGAGGGCCCTCCGCCAGAGCCCAGCTCCGCCGAGGCCTGGCAGGGGCTGTGAATAATCAGGCTTGGCCCCGTGACAGGGCTGGAGCGCCGCAAACAGGGGCTCCACTTCCAGGGGGAGCTCAGTGTGTAAAGATGCAGAACGACAAGCCTTTCCAAACAGCCTGCGGGGAAACCCCCCCACACAAACACACACACACACACACACACACGTAAAAGAGAAAAAAAAGAGAAAAATAATAAAAAACTGCACAACACACCACACACACACACACACACACACACACACACACACACACACACACACACGTGCACTCTGTCTCAGCGTGTCTGGGTTTTTCTGGGGGGGGGGGGTTTCAAACATGTGCGGCAAATTGGCAGAGAAGCAAAGAGGTAGTGGCGTGAAAACAGGAGCCTCAGCTCAAAGGCAGATGCTGGTTTGCCCGCCCGGCGCATTCTGCGTGTCGTCGAGGTGTTGGGGGAAAGCGGCGCCTTTGTGCTCGGTGACGACTCTCTCTCTCCGGTGGCGTAGGCCCCGAGTGCCAGGGCGCGTGTCTTTGTGTGAACTGGGGGGGGGGGGGGGGGGGGGTTGTGTGTGGGGGAGATGGGGGGGTGGGGGCGCTAAGGCGTGAAAACGAGGTACCGGGACGGCATGGGAGAGACAGATGGAGGAGGTTGTTAATCCCTGGTCTGATCGCACCTGGTCCCCTAACCTCCTTCCTCCTTGTCTGCTTTCTCCCCACTACGCTGTTCTGTCTCTCTCTCTCTCTCTGCACCTCCTCCTCCTCCTCCTCCTCCCCCATCTCTCGTTCTTCATCTCTCTCCGCCTCTTAACACTTCTGTCACTCCTCCTCCTCCTCCTCCTCCTCTCCGTCTTCACAGCAGCAGCCGGAGCAGCACGCCGGGCTCCAAGACCCACGGGCCCCCGCCCTCCACGGTGGGCTCCATCCACCACCTGCCCCACCCCTCGCCTCCCCCCAACGCAGCGGCAGCGGCGGCGTCTGCAGCCACCTCCTCCGCCTCCTCCTCCCCCTTCCCGCTGCCCCTGGCGGCCGCCCAGAGCGCCCCCCACGGCTTCCCCCAGGGCCCGCAGTCCTCGCCGCACCACGCGCACCACCCCAATATGTTTGCGCCTCCGGCCGCCTTGCCTCCACCACCGCCACTGACGTCTAGCGCCCAGCCCGCCGCCGGACACCCCGCTGCTGGGAGCCCATACTCAGGTACTGGGGGCTGGACCATCTGGTACCACGCACGCACACACGCACGCACACACACGCACGCACGCACGCACGCACGCTGGGTAGTGTGTGTGTGTGTGTGTGTGTGTGTGTGTGTGTGTGTGTGTGTGTGTGTGTGTGTGTGTGTGTGTATTATATGTAATACGTCACAAAGTGATCCATTTCAATCAGGTCAGGTCATTGAAAGTTAATCGTAATACGATAATTACGATCGTAATTTGTCATTTTCCCCCGGCTTTCAAAAACTAAAGGAGCAACTGTTTGTTGCTCAGCTTTTGACAAAATGGCAACGTGTGACTTATTCTCTCATCTGTGGAACAGCTCACTGGCATGGGGTCCAAAGCGGGGCTAGTCATGTGGTCTGGGGGGGGGGGGGGGGGGGGGGAGGGGTGCTCTCTCCACCAATAGCAATAAGCGCTTCCAGATGATTGGACACACCCAACGCCCCCTGGTGTATTTTCATCATTTTTCATGCATCTCTAACTACGGCATACAGCTGTGAATGATAGACTCTCAATTAATACTTATATGTATATATATATATATATATATACACACACAGAAGACATCCTCCCATTTTGTACATAAGCCGCCACACGCACGGCAGGAAATCACACACGCGCACACACACACACACACACACACACACACACACACACCGGGCTGTCCAGCTGAATGTCAGAATTGGTTGGCCAAGAGGGAAATAGGAGGGGGGGTTTAAGTTAATTTCCAGGGCTTCCATTCTTACCTGGACCAGTGAACCGTGTTCATCTGAGAAATCAATTAGTTCAATACTGCCCAGACCCCCCCCGGTCGGATCCTGTTCAAAAGACACTAAGGACATTTTTATGAAGAGAAAATTCCATCTCTCGTTTCCAACCTAATAAAGCTTGAAACCAACGTAGGAAATTGTGCATTGAGTCACCGCAGAATACAAACCCCCGCCGGGGGACCCGGGGGGGGGGGGAGAGAATACAATCTTTTCCCCGGCAATTTAGCGGAAGATTTTCTTAGAAAAAGCAAAGTGATTCGATTTCTCTAGATGACATCCGAGGGAACGGCAAGGGGTCGTCGAAAGGGTCGGAGGTTTCTTCAGAGCGGCGGCGAACGGCGGCCCATCGTTTAAACCAAAAAACAAAAAACAAAAAAGCTAAATGAAGATAACATCTACGAGCACAAGCTCGTCACCCGTCGCTTGATCTGCAGAACAGAGAGGGGAAAAGAATGCCGATCAAAGCCGTGGGTTCCTCTTTGTGTAAGAAATGGTGTCATTCTTTTGTATATCGCCGTGCCAAGTTTTTTGACATTGATCTTGAGGGCTTTGGGAGCGAGCGAGCGAGCGTTTCAGACCACGAGCCATCTGGAAAACAGACAAACGCTGCACACACAAGCTAATTTGACTTGGGTTCTGTGGGGACCGTTAAAAGACAGAAAAACGGACTTTGAGTCAATCGAATCCACAATAAACAATGTTTGAGTGCGGAGTGAATTGACAGTAAATGTATTGAAAAAACAACATGATTGCAATACTTATTTTGACAGGAAAAATGTGGCTCTTTTTGTGTGTTTCTGGGAAATAAGGAAAGAAAGAAAAAAATGCAAGGGGAATTTAAAAAAAAAGAAAGAGAGGCAAAAAACAAAAGGTTCAAAGTGAAAAAGAGTTTTATGATCACATGGACGGAGAAACACATGGTCGTCTGGACAATGAAACTCTCTGATGACAAACACAGACGTCTGCTATAGCAGGAGGAGCAGCAAAGGGAGAAGCAAAAAACAAAGCAATCACTAAAAGGAAATTAAAAAGAAAGAAAGAGTATTCTTTAAAAGATGTGCCTTTTATATCCAATAAGGCAATGTATACTGTCCGTCGAAATCATGACAACCGTAAATATACAGTACAAAAAACAAAAGCAATACTAATACAACTCAGTTACGCTAACTGTTCCTTGTCCCATTTTTAATCTAGCCACCAAGTTTTGTCTAATTCCGTCCAACACCTTTTGAGTTATTTAGCTAACAAACAAACAAACAAACAAACAAACAAACAAACAAACACGGGCAAAAACATAACCTCCGGTCCATCTTCGAGGGCGGAGGTGATAAAGACAACAATAACAACAACACAGACACAGTTTGCAGCCGATCTGAGGCCCGAACTTGAACTCTTAACAATCTTCAAAACGTTTAACAATCTTCCTCTTCCCTCTCCTCCCCTTCTCCCCTCTCCTCCCCTCCCCATCTCCCTCCCCCCCCCCCTCTCCCCCCCCCCCCCCACACACACACACACACACACACACACACACACACACACACACACACACACACACACACCCCACAGAGCAAGACCTCCTACGGCAGGAGCTGAACACGCGCTTCCTGGCGTCGCAGAGCGCGGACCGCGGCGCCTCCCTGGGGCCTCCGCCCTACCTGCGCACCGAGTTCCACCAGCACCAGCACCAGCACCAGCACACCCACCAGCACACCCACCAGCACACCTTCAGCCCCTTCCCGCCGCACGCCATCATGCCCACGCCCGCGCCGCCCATGGTGCGTACCCCCGCCAGAAATGTGAGGATAAGTAAGACGCAAACCGCACACCACACCGAGTGTGTGTCCCCCCCCTCCCCCCGGGTGGCGGGGGGAGGGGGGGGGATGGGGGGGAGAGAGGGGGGGGGGGAGCACATACGGCACACGGGAGCTTTTATTTTGAAAACAAGTGTGTGTGTGTGTGTGTGTGGTGTGTGTGTGTGTCATGTGATGTGGTGTGATGCTGCAGCAACAGGTGTGTTTGCTTCACAGTTGGGTCTTGGGTCTTCTAGAGGGTTGGGGTGCAGGTTGAGGATGTGCACGGGAGCTTTTATTTTGAAAAGAATGTGTGTGTGCCATGTGACGTGTTTTGGATGACTTCCTTTTTTTTAGTTTTTTTGTTTTTTTAATGAGGCTTATATAAAGCACGCACACATACACAGGGATGGGGGAACCTTGTGGGGACTTTTATTGTGGCGGGGTTCAACGATGACCATGTGTTCCCCTCTCCCCCCCTCTCCCCCATCCACGCCTCAAAGATGCCTTTCTTCTCCTAGAATTGTCTTACCAACCGCAGTTTTCAGCCACGATGGATTTAGCCACCGTCCACGACACACACACACACACACATGCACACACACATGCACACACACACACACATGCACACACACACACGCACACACACACACACACACACACACACACACACACACACACACCCATCCCTGAAACCAAAAAGTGTTCATTTCCAGAATTAGCCATAGCTTTGCCCAAGAGCACTTTGCATCTCGGAGCCAACTTTAAAAGCATAAAACACTTAATTCAGTTTGAATTTAATGACATAATTTGGCCCAGTTGGGGTTGGGGCTGTTTTTTCTCTTTTGTTTCCTTTGTTTTTTTACTGCCGAATGCTTTGAGTTAAAGGCCTGCTGTGTGTTTGTCAGGGGGGCAGACCACAGGCAATGAGAGAGAGAGAGAGAGAGAGAGAGGAGAGAGAGAGAGAGAGAGAGAAAGGGGGGGGGAGAGAGAGGGAGAGAGAGAGCGAGAGAGAGAGAGAGAGAGAGAGAGAGAGAGAGAGAGAGAGAGAGAGAGAGAGAGAGAGAGAGAGAGAGCCAGCCTGCCTCACTCGCATGCCTGTTCTAGTGCTCTGATGGTTCCTCAAAGGCACTGCTGCCAGGCCCCCATGGCAGCTGAGTGTGTGTGAGAGGAAAAGTTAAGAAAGGCCTCCTTGCCACCATGCTGAACATTTAAAGTGTTTCTTATTCCCCACATGGGGGTGGGTGGGGGGGGAGAGGAGTTGGTGGGTAATGTGTAGTGACATATTTAGTGTGACATATTTCTGATGTTTTTCCTCGGGGAGACGGGAGGCGGGGGGGGGGGGGGAGGGGGAGGGGGAGGGGGAAGGAGAGCGGGAGGGAGGGAGGGAGGGGGCACATTCAACCTTGAGCTTGAAGTGTCCCCGGCTGAAGTGCTAAGTCGTTTCCTGCGCCCTGTTCCCTCGGTACTTTGCTCATTCTGTCGTGTGTGTGTTTTGTTTTTTTTCTCTCTCCAGCAGTTTGAGAAATTCCCAACGAAAGTCGACCCCTTCTACAGACACAGTGTGAGTGATCGCACCTCCTCGTCCTCCTCGTCCTCCTGTCCTCGTTCTCTCTGTTGTGCTCCTTGCTTATTGCTCATCGCACAACACGAGCTCATTTCAAGGCATCACTTTAGCTCTTTGACAA
The DNA here is from genome assembly GCA_027704905.1 of Muraenolepis orangiensis. Taxonomy (NCBI): domain Eukaryota; kingdom Metazoa; phylum Chordata; class Actinopteri; order Gadiformes; family Muraenolepididae; genus Muraenolepis; species Muraenolepis orangiensis. The sequence goes on along the minus strand of CM051011.1, from coordinate 5,774,976 downwards.
TCATTATTACAACTCAAAATTGTTAATAAATCAAGAAAAATAATCGTCGACAATAATCACTGTCGATCGTCGATCAATCACCATTAGTTGCAGCCCTCAATTAGTCTGATTACTCATTCCTTGTAGCAGCAGATGTGTTGTGTGTGTGCGGCTGTATGAAGGAACAACGGCTGTGCCCAGCGACTAATACAGTGTGCAAGAAGACAGATGGGCTGTACCCCTCGAGCGTCGTGGCTGGCCGATTGTTGTGCTCGTACACCTCGTAGATCACCCTATTTGGTGTCAAAAGACGTCGTCGATTGTGACCTTTTACTTCCCCCTAGAACCGTTTACACACTCCAGAGAGTCGTAGCGTCTTCCTTAGAATCTGCTCTGAACAACCAAATGAAAACAAAGCACTCATCCCACAGACAGAACCCAGACAGCGAGCCCAGCCTCCATCTTTCATTTAATTTGTCAAGACTCAAACCAAAACCTCAAGCCTGATCCTGACGCTTTCCTCCTCTCTTGTTCTCCTTTCCTTCAGCTCTTCCACTCCTACCCCCCGGCCATGTCTGGCCTCCCCCCGGTCATCCCCCCCACCGGCCCCTTCGGCTCGCTGCAAGGAGCCTTCCAGCCCAAGGTGAGACTCCGCCCACAGGGGGCGCCAGAACGCACACATCACATGTTTATGTGTTATTCTTGTTTACTTCCCGTTTCTTTCTGCCTATGACTTATGTCTGCGTCAGTCTTGGCCAGGTCTCCCTCGAAAGAAAGAGATTCTTAATCTCAATGGGACGATAATGGTTAAATACAAATGTTTAAAAACACACCTTTGGGGTAGAAGAGTAACCAGACTTGTACAGTTGGGACAGCACAACCGCAGGTGAAAGATCGATCACCACAGTGAGGTTGAAAGGGGTGCGTGGTGAGGTCACCTGGCTCTCATCTGAGCCAGGATCAGAAACAGGAACAGGAAACACCTCACACTGATGCGCTCCTTGTGTCTTGTTTTTAGTTGGTTCTTTTTTGAAGTCGTTGAGGCCCCAAAGCCTTTTTTTTAAGAAAAGGATAATGGGAAAAATGTGTTCTCAGATGGCATGAATATCCGTGCCAGCGCCGGTCTGCATCAAACGTAAAACATGAAACATAAAACATAAAACAAGCCACACAAAACAACAAAATCAGTAACACTTTAAAGCACTTGAATGAGTCTGTTCCCTTGGCCGTGCTGGACTAAACTGGACTGAACTGGACTGAACTGGACTGGACTGGACTGGACTGGACTTGGCAAATGACAAACTTTTTCTCAAATCTCTTGATGAAATGTTCTAAATGGCCGTCTGTCTCTCTGTGTCTCTCTGCTCTCCCAGACCTCCAACCCCTGGACGTGTCCAACCGGCCGGGAGCGGTGCCACACACGCTCCTCCAGAAGGACCCCAGGGTAAGGAGCGCCAACCGTCTCCTCGACACTGTGTTGTCCTTAGGCGTCTGTTACTCTAACATATCGTTTAGAATTGTGTGTTTTCCTTTATTTATTAATTTTTTTGGTATTGTTTTATATATTATGTTTCACTGATTTCCTGATGAACAACATGTGATACGTAGAATATTATTATTGAATATATAAATGATTCCCATTTACATTTACATTATTATATTACAAATATACATTATTTAACAACTGTACGTTGTATAATACTAGGCACTTTACTGTAACATTTGAACTCTGGTTAGATGCCAAATATTTGTACTGTATATTTGTTTATTTATTCTTATGCTATGCAATGACAATACATTTGAATTTAATCTAATCTAATCTAATTACATTTCATTTTTGTAGCCAGATTGGTATTTTCCGAGTAGATGAAACCGTTTATTGGAGCTAATTGGATTCACTTGTGTGACAGCGTTGTGATTCCTCTTTGATCTTCTCCTTTTTGTAGCTAGCAGATCCGTTCAGACCCATCCTCAGGGTAAGAGTTTTGTGCTTTACAACACACACACACACACACACACACACACACACACACACGTACACACACACACACACACACACACACACACACACACACACACGTACACACACACACACACACACACACACACACACACACAGACACACACCTCACAAAAAAACACACCTACAACTGACTCCAGCTGCACCCAGCAGGGGGTGGGGGGTTTGCTAACAAAGTAAATAGCTCTATAATATAAATAAGTTATAGCCTTGGCTTGCAGGCAGAACATTCTAGAGTCCACCACCACCACCACCACCACCACATCAACAACAACATCCACAAAGCAGATTTATATTTTAGGAACAGGATGCAGCCTTTCTGCTCTCTGAGACAGCTTGGCTGACGGCCGTGCTTTGATTCAGGGCTTCCAGCCAATGCCCGATCCACCATGCCAAACACTTTGCAAAATGTGTGCTGTGTGATCTGCTCCAGACCTCTTTACACAAGACCTTGGGATGTTTTAAAAGCACGGCTCGCAGATAGACATGTCCTTTCGCCTGAAATAGATTCACACACACACACACACACGGTAACATCGGTGCAAGATGGAGTACCCCCCCCCCCCCCCCTCCTCCTCCTCCTCCTCCAAACCATTAAAGATGAATGTGTTGACACTTAGTTCTCTCCTCTTCTTGCCTGGAAACAGAAACCAGGGAAGTGGTGCGCCATGCATGTCCACATCGCCTGGCAGATCTACCACCACCAACAGAAGGTGAAGGTGAGGACTCATCCGAGGGCGGTCGACCGGGGGGGGGGAAACAAGCTTTCAGTGGGGGAGCCACTGAAGGGGGATCATATTAGGATATATTAGGATAAGTGGGGGGATCATATTAGGATAAGCTTCATTAAGTATTTGTTTCACATACACAAGAGACAAGAGACACTACACGTGTTAATGGGTACATACTATTTGATGCTGCTATTGGCACTCTTCTTCAACAAGGGGCGGCGGAGTAGCTCAGTCTGTTGGGACTTGGGCTTGGGAACCGGGAGGTTGCCGGTTCAAGGCCCCCGAAAACACCTGGGCACTGCCGAGGTTGCCCTTGAGCAAGGCACCAGACCCTTACACTGCTTCCCCGGGCGCTGTATATACAATAGCTGATACCCACTGCTCCTAATACTGTGACCAATAAAGAGGATTCAAATTCTCCAGATTTAGATTTAGAACAGTGGGAATCAAACCCCTGACCCTGTTCATATAGCCTTGTTTCTCCTGCCCTGGCGTGTGAAGGTTTTTCATGGTGTTTATTTCTCTCCCCCTGTGCCTGACGTCCTCCAGCAGCAGATGCAGGTCGACCCTCATAAGCTGGACTTTGGCCTCAAACCCGAGTTCCTGGGTCGGCCTCCGGGCCCCAACCTCTTCGGGGCCATCCACCACCCCCACGACCTGGCCCGGCCCGCCACGCTCTTCTCAGCCGCAGGTGTGTGTGTGTATGTGTGTGTGTGTGTGCGTGTGTGTGTGTGTGAATGAGTGAGTGAGTCTGCATCCACTGTAATGTTAGTATACTGTATCTAAAAGCACTGACACCACTGAGTCATTGGTTAACATATACACTGTCATTAGTTAACCTCAGTTGTCTTTAGAAAGGTTAATTCTTCCTTGTTGCTCATACCACACTTTGAATTTAATGAATAAATAAAGATTGACCGGCACATGCATTTAATACAACTTGACCTCAATAATATCAAAATAGTTTTCATCTAGCAAATATTTCTCTCTCTCTCTCTCTCTCTCTCTCTCTCTCTGGGTGTGTCTTCTCAGGGCCCCCACACCTAGCAGCGGGTCCGTTCGGCCACCCTGCCCACCACCCCGGAAACTTCCTGGGCCCCGCCTCTCACCTCGGTAAGGCCGCAAGTGTCTGCTTCAGTGTTTGCTCCCAGGGCTCTGCCTCAGGGCTCTGCCTCAGAGAGCTCTGCCTCAGGGCTCTGCCTCAGGGCTCTGCCTCAGAGAGCTCTGCCTCAGGGCTCTGCCTCAGAGAGCTCTGCCTCAGGGCTCTGCCTCAGAGAGCTCTGCCTCAGGGCTCTGCCTCAGGGCTCTGCCTCAGAGAGCTCTGCCTCAGGGCTCTGCTTCAGTGTCTGTAGAGAGGTAACTGAAGCCAGGTGGCCGCTGAAAGAAGCCTCTTCAGTGAGCCTTTCTGCCATCCCTTCGAGTGCGTCTCCGTCCGCTGGCCAAGGAGGGATTTGAATAATTAAAGGTCACCATGACAACCAGTGATAAACACAGACACACAGACAAGAGTCTGCAGTAAGATGTGGACACATAGCTGGTAGAAGATGTGGAGTAATAGATAGCGTTCAGTCACCTGATCCGAGGGTGACCTTTTTCAAAAAAATGAACAGTTTTAATAGAATTATTCTTATTATTCTGTATAGGTTGTGGGTTGCAAAAAAATGGGGATGATTAGATTAGATTCATTCAAAAGTAATATTGTGTACAGCACAAGTACACTACATTGAACATAATTTGGCATCTAACCAGAGTGCAAATGTTGCAGTAAAGTGCATGGTGATATATAATGTACAGTTTACAGTGGTTAAAAGACAGTCTACTAGGTATAAAAACTGTTATTAAATAACTTATATAGTATGTATGAGATATGTGAATAATAATAGCTATACATTTATACAGGTAAGTATACAACAAGTGATCAGGGGTATGCAGTTATGAAAAGCAGGATCAATATATAAATGTATCTACAGCAGGCAGTGAGCAGGGACGTGCAGTTGTATCAACAGTTGAAGATTCAAATATATATGGCAGGTACAGTAAAAATAAACACGCTATCATACAGGTATGTTATCAGTAAATATTTAAACTATAGGTAGAGGTAGGTAGCTATAGGCTTGTATAGAAGGATATTGGAAGGATATTGACTGACTTGGTTGCATTCTTTTGCTATGTGCAAATTGATGGAATCAGCACACAGCACACACTGTCTCATATCAAGATGAACGGGTGTGCTTCCGCGAACATAATTACATGTCACCTTTTGCCTGAAGATACAGGAAGCTCATTCCTAAATAAACACACAGTACAGAAAGGAGTTGGATAGAGGCTCAATCAGCTCGAGAACACAAAGCGACGTGAAGTTAACCTTCAAGTCGAGTCATGTCAATTTTATTTGTAAAAACCCTTAATCACAGTTCCAGTCTCAAAGGGCTTCACAGGCCACATGTTTACAACACCCCCTCAGACCCCTTAGCCCCCCCTAAGGGCAAGAAAGAACTCCCTTAATGATGGAGGAAGAAATCTTGAGAAGAAGGAACACAGAGTGGAAGGAGATCCCTCCTCCTTCCAGGGATGGTTCAGGAGTGACATGAGCGCCATAAGTGGCATACATAGTAATGTACAAAGTAATGTACAAAGAAATTAAAAAGTACAAATAGTAAAATGAGAATATCATTTGTGTGTGGTGCTGGCCGGCATCCTTCAGGTGGGGATCACAGCGGCGGAAACAGAAGCAGACTGCGGTATGGTTAGATGGGGTATAGGGTGGTCATGGAGGAGAACATGTAGAGAACCTCTAGTCTAGTACCTATCAGTCTGATGGTTAGATGGGGTATAGGGTGGACAAGGAACATGTGGAGAACCTCTAGTCTAGTACCTATCAGTCTGATGGTTAGATGGGGTATAGGGTGGACAAGGAACATGTGGAGAACCTCTAGTCTAGTACCTATCAGTCTGATGGTTAGATGGGGTATAGGGTGGACAAGGAACATGTGGAGAACCTCTAGTCTAGTACCTATCAGTCTGATGGTTAGATGGGGTATAGGGTGGACAAGGAACATGTGGAGAACCTCTAGTCTAGTACCTATCGGCAGCAGGGGTAGGCTAGTGCTGGCTAACGGGGTAACCTTCAGGGGTTGAAAGGAGTCACTCTTAAGCCCCGAGACACAGCCGCGCTTTGCTCCGTGAAAGCATGACGAGTCCAGCTGTTTTGTTTGTGTCCGCGCTCCAAACAGCCGTATGCTTTTAGGCTTCACATGACGTGCTCCTCTTCTGCTTCCAGAACCCTTCAGCAGGCCTCCCTCGTTTGGAGGACTGGGCACACTCAGTTCCTCGGCCTTCGGCGGCCTGGGAAACCCAGCGCTAAGTGAGTTTTTTTTAAATCTTTGACGTCTGCGTTGTCGCTAATATACATATATCAATTCTTGGGTTTGCACGTGACCTCATCAATTCCCGAGAAAAAAATTGAAGTCGGCCATCTTGGTTGGTAGGTTTTGAGCGAAGCTACTCAGGGAAAGGGAAACATCAAAACAACCTCAAAATCGGACACATATACTTTTGTTTAACGGTATCTGTTTTTGGTCGAACCGTCTAAAGGAGCCGACATATCTGAGACAGCCATTGTTTTGTTCATATGTGTACTCTGCTTACCCACCAAGATGGCGGCGGAATAGAATACATAATATATATATATACAAGCCGGCCTGCGTTTGTAATGGTGGTGGAACGACGCTACGTGGATCTTAACTGGTTGTTCCCCGATCGTCGTGCAGAATCCCTGGCGGCCTCCAGCTCCATGTTCGGCCATAAGGACGGTCCACCCGGGGGCCCGCTGCCGCCGCCGCCGTCATCACACTTCAACAACGGTGCCGCCGGCGTCCCGCCGGAGCCCTGGAACCGCCTGCACCGCACGCCGCCCTCCTTCCCCACGCCGCCGCCCTGGCTCAAGCCCGGCGACTCGGAGAGGAGCGCGTCCGCGGGCTCCCACGAGCGGGAGAGGGACCGCGACTCGGACAAGCGCGCCCCGTCGGCCAGCAAGGACGACAAGGACCCCAGGTGGGTGTCTTGCAGTCTTTCCTCTGTAGGACCCCCCCTTCCTCCCCCCCACCCCAAACCCCCCCCCCCCCAAGGCGTGTCTGACCAAGAGCAGGTTGAACGCGATATGTTGGTTTTACCACCTTTTCCTTCCTGTCCTCAGACATGGAATCGGAAAAACCCAGACTATTGGACCTGAGAGGAGGGATCATTATAGAGGACTTTATTTCCTCAGAGAGCGGCGATGGTTGGCGATGCCTGATTGTTTCCAAGGTCGGATGCCTGCCGGCTCGCCATGAGGTCCAGAGAGAGATATTAACCGTGGAACCGTTTCTTGTGTTTTGTCTCCTTAGGGAGTCTGCAGAGAAGCGCCACTCCTCCAGCCACCCGTCCCCGGCGCCCGTCACCCCTGGCGGCTTACTGGGCCACAGCCGCCCCCCCGAGCACCACAGGAACCACCTGCTCCCCGGGGAGCCCCCGCGGGACAAGGACCCCAAGGCCAAGGACAAGGAGCGGGAGCACCCCGACGTCTGGAAGGAGACCACCAACAACCACGCCGACGACCACAAGCCGAAGGAGAGCCAGCATGCCGGCGACAAGGACGCGCCCGTCATCCACGACGGCCGGCTGTCGGAGAACAAGACGCCCGGCAGGGGGAGAACGTCTCCCTACGTCAGGCAGGCCGGCCCGGACCGCCCCCCGAACGGCGTCCCGGGCCGGGACGTCCCGGAGAGGAAGAGCGAGCCGCCCTACGAGCACCAGAAGAAGAACAGCGAGGTGAAAGTGAAGGAGGAGAGGAAGGAGGAGCCGGACGCCCCGTCCGGGGACCGGGGGAACGAGCACCCGGTCCAGGCGCCACCCGCTCCCCCTCCCGCCCACCACCCTCCACCCTCCTCCATGGGCATCCCCATGGGCATGGCCGGGGTCCATCCCATGAACAGTATCAGCAGCCTGGACAGAACTCGCATGGTGGCGCCCTTCATGGGCATCAGCCCCATCCCGGGCGCCGAGAGGTTCCCCTACCCGGCCTTCCACTGGGACCCCATGCGGGACCCCTACAGGGGCCTGGACATCCACCGACGGGAACACCTGGCCAGGGACCTCCTGCTGAGGAGCGACCCCCTCCACCGGCTGGCGGGGCCCCGCCTCTACGAGGCCGAGCGCTCCTACCGGGACCGGGAGCCCCACGACTTCAACCGGGAGCACCCGCAGGCCGCGGCCCACGCCATGGCCATGGAGCAGAGGCGGGAGCAGGAGCGCGCCCACATGGAGGAGCGGGAGCGTATGCACATGCTCAGAGAGGACTACGAGCACGGGCGCCTTCACGCCGCCATGCACCACCAGGTGATGGACGGCCATCTGGCCCACGGGGGGCCTGGGCTCCTGGCTCCCGGGCTACCCAGCATGCACTACCCCAGGGTTAACCCCTCGGCCGCCGCCGCCGCCGCCGCCGCACATCAGAACGGCATGCGGAACAAAACTCCGCCCACCATCTCCCTCAGCGCCCCTCCCCCTCTCATCCCCACGCTGGGCCCCAGGCCCGGCTCACCCAGACGGACTACGCCCCTGGCCACTGACATTAGAGACAGACAGGCCTCGCACGCCCACAAAGACATTGAGGCGCGGTGAGCAGATGGGACCTCTCTCTCGCTCTCTCTCTTGCTCTCTCTCTCTCGCTCTCTCCACAGACTTGAAGGCACGTGGAGTGCCCTCGCCGCCTTGTGTCTCATCCACACTGAACTCCCACCAAGCACTTAGCCTTGGGCCAACCACCACGACTGTACCATATCTGTGAATAACTTATGTAGGCAGAAACATGCCTAGTAAAAATCATCGTTTTTGGGGTTGTTTTGTATAAAAAACTACTACAACAAAAAAAGGGACACAAATCTTATAACAACAACAACATAACAAAAAAAAATGGTTTAGGGTTGTTTTTGTCCTCGTCCGGTTTTCCCTTGTTTCTGTGTGCATTGTGTCTCTGGAGGAGTTGGGGTTCCATGGTGGAGTCTGTGAGTCTGAGCCGGATCCTCCGTGCCGGAGTGGGTGCAGGTACTTGGAATCACTTGGCAGACAGCAGACTTGTAGATACGGTGTACAGTCAACATGCTCCCTCTGTATGGATTACAACCCGAGGTACAAAATATGCAAAGGGGGCCTTGTTTTGGAAAAGCTTTACTTTAATTGTACATAAGGGGAGTATAGTTTGGAGAGGAGCTTCAGAACGGGCAGACAGACACTTTTGGTTTTGGTTTTTCGATTTTGGGTTGACAAACGTATGGATGTTGTGCCGTAGAACATCGCAAACAACGCCCCCCTGACTCCCTCTCTCTCCCCCCCGCCCCCCCCCCCCGCCCCTTCAACTATGCAACACACATCTGGGCTCCCTCTCTGAAAGCTGTGCCTTCTCAACACACTAATGACGGAGGCATAACCTGAAAATTCTCTCCACCACTTAAAAAACAGACTTGGGGGAACTGTCGTATGGTCACACATCTTCAGATGAATTGCGTGTCGGTGTATTTCCAACAGTACCAAACAGTGAGGCCCCCGAAATGCGAAGATGCAGAAAATCAATGATCATGTCACCGATCTAGTCCCGGAGAGAATGAGCGGTTCCCGATTACACCAAACCGGCATAACGCTCGACCCCGATTGAAGGAATGTAAAGTTGTGTTTTCTCTCCCCCCCGACAACATATTCTGTTGGTTCAAACGGTGTATTGGTAAAGAGCGCTCCACACCTGAAGTTGTTGTACGTACGAATTGAAAAGACGGAGAGAAAAAAAAGAGAGACAGAGATCTATTTTTAGTAGTTCACTGGAGGTTTAGTTTTTTGCGCTTCAAACTCTGTGAGACAATGTTGTGCAGTGTAGTTTGTAGTTTTTTGTTTTTTGTTTTTTTTCCAATCCCAACATTCAAAATGTCCGACAGAGCCATAGTGGTTTTTAGTCAACGCGTATTGCAAAAAAAAAAAAAAGATTGTTAAATAAGAAACTTTTTTTTTTGTGCTGTTAAACATGTACAAGGGAAAAAGTAAAGTCTTTATAGGATCATGTACAAAAAATATGAAAAAAATTAAGCGACTGAATCTTCAGCATGCTCTCATTTAAACTTGTGTTATGTAAATTGTGCCATGTTATTAAAAAATGTGTACTAAACTTCTCTGAGACTTACTCATGCATAATGGTAGGGGCTTTGTGGCGTGTGTAGCAGACGATGCTGCCGCCAGCCGGGAACACGGATGCTTCCGGAAGACAAGGACACTTTATTTGAGTTAGAATCTCTCTCTCTCTCTCTCTCTCTCTCTCTCTCTCTCTCTCTCTCTCTCTCTCTCTCTCTCTCTCTCTCTCTCTCTCTCTCTCTCTCTCTCTCTCTCTCTCTCTCTCTCTCTCTCTCTCTCTCTCTCTCTCTCTCTCTCTCTCTCTCTCTCTCTCTCTCTCTCTCTCTGTGTAGCCTCACCAGCCAACAATCAGTCCAACTCAGGCTTGGTGAGGCTGCTTCAACCAGCCAACCCCACACAAACACACACTCCACACCATGTTTCCTGTTTTGTGATTTGCAGCTTGGATGCTGACAACTAAGGAACCCTAGAATCGTGTCTGGACGAGGACATCGGATATTCAAACCTAACTTTGAATATCCGATGTCCTCGATCCCCATCGAAAGGCAGGGGGTTAACTTTAAAGCAGACGTTTTTCAGTTCAAGTGTTAGACATTGGTAGCGACCAAACTTTGCAAAACGTATATCTAGACTATGAAAAAAACAACATATAACGCTAAAAATGGCTAGGAATATTAACTGAACAAATGGAATGGATACAGTTCACTGCAAAGAGCAACATGCTTTATTCAGTGAACATTACCAATACTTAATGTTAGCTTATTTAACTTCTCACTGAACTTTCTATCACATCATTAGAACAGTGCAGTGTGCAATTATTTTTTTATACCAGGAGAGGGTGCTGAAGGGCTCAAAAGTAATTGTTACTGGAAACCCATTGTCCTGGGTGAAGGTAAGTTTTTATTGTACATTATTTATACCCAAACCTCTATTCAAATCAGTGGTGGAGCGTCAGGGCCTTCAAGGTATTCAGAGAAGACTCTGGAACTCTCAGATGAAACAAAACAATCGAATTAATCGTATTAATAAATGTAATACAATTAATAAATGTAATACAATGTAAATAAAATGAATAAATGAGAATGTATCTGTGTTGTTATCCTGTTCACCCTAGAGTACTCACTTCTCTGATCCTAATCGCCCCCAGCCCCCTCTACTAGTTCATCCCACTATGGTGATTTATAGCCAATGGGCGTATTCTTTCAGATTTCCCCGCAGCTCAATAGGAAGCTAGAAGGTATACTGGCTGGAGCGAGAGTGGATCTAGCGTAGTGCTACGTTGTTTCTACGTAGGTTTTTTACGTCAAAATGGCAACAGGCGAAGATGGATTTATTGTCGGAACCATTTTCAAGACGACCATTCAATGTAAAGATGGACATTATTAAAAAAGGCCGTCCAACGCCAGACAATCTTGAGCTGAATCAAGTTGTTAAAGCAGGCTATATTCGCCATTTTCAGGCTAGCAACTGGGAAAGATACCGAGGCTAACGGGCTCTACTAGCCACACAAGGCTCTACTGATGGGAGTATTGCTATTTGGGACCGACAAGAGGGCAGGGAATTAGAAAGGCAACTTATTTAGGATCTGAAAAGCGATCAGCTTTATGACGGTGGTCGAACCATCCAGAAGGACAGGAGAATGGATTTGGTCTTTAAGTGAACATCATTGGTGAGTGAGACTCATTTGTCTTTGCTGGTTTTGTCTCAGTGTTGCGTCTCGTTGAGCTGGTTGTTGCATTGTGTTTCCACACACTTGATTAATGGCTGTCTTGGGTTTGTTAAGCATTGTTGTGCATTTGAATTGAGAGTTTTGACTTGATCTTTCTTTGCATCGCTTAACGTGAAAAGACTTAACGTAACTAAGAGTTACAAAACCACGACCAATAATCACCAAATTTCTCTGGCATATGTCTTGTCATTAGCACTTTCACCTGTCAACATATCTCAACTTATCCTCCCATTATGGACGTTATGTGACATTGAGTGTTTTCCTCTCTATTGAGCCAGTAAGGAAAAGCTTTATGAGAGGAAAACACTTAATGTAACATAACTTTCGTATTTAGGTTTTGATATTTTGACAGGTGAAAGTGCTAATGACAAGACATATGCCAGAGACAGTGTTGATTATTGATCGCTGTTTTGGAACTTTAAGTTACGTTAAGCCTTTTCTCGTGAAGCGTGTTAGACCGGCCCTTTAACCGATAGCCTGTGTGTGGTGGTCTGTGTAGGTCTGTTACTTCACTACATGGACACTGCTTTGACAACTAGGGTCAACTTGGAAATTGGCTGCGACAATCTGATCTTCCTAAATGAGATAAGGCATAAAGTGACTGCCTCCGTGACGTCCGTCCCCCCCCCCCCCAAATACTGAATTCAAATACTGAATATAATGGGAAACTAATAGTATAAATTATGCCACATGGCGTTTAAGCTTTTGCTGCATATGCTAATCAACTATCACTATCAGATTATTTCCCATAAGGGTAAATGGTCTTTGTTCAGTTTTCTTACCTCAGCAATTATAATATATATTTTTCTTCAGGGATGTACTGGCTAGTTGTCCCTGGGGAAAAAAACACAAGTTCATTTTCAAGCTATTTTATCCCGACTAGATTTCGCGCCTACACATATTACTGAAATCAAATGTTATCAATGGCAGGGGTCAAAGTGTACAAGGGTACATTGGTGTAGGAAATGAATATCCTTAATACTAAGCACCTTTTATAAATGAATATAGAAAGGACGAAATATTCTTAGTTTTGTCACATTGACACATTGTCTTCCAGAAAGATGTTATGTTAATCATTATGTTGTAATGAAACCAGTCAATGGTTGGTAGGCCTGCTATTCAGTAGCTAACTCATTATTAAAAAGTGTATACCTGTAGTAGTAATCATTTTAATAACGATAACTGTTAAACCGTTACTAATTAAATACACCATTTATCTTTAACCACCAACAAGGAAATGAATTGAGTTCGTGCATTCTAACAATCTGCCACTAGATGGCAACAAAGCACAACTTTATAATTCGAATAGATGAAACTAACTGGAAAACACACAGTTTTCCTCCCTGGACGCCAACAAGTGAAACGGGTTTTACAGGTTGATCTGTTGATCTGCTGATCAGGAAACGAGTGACGCAAAGCAGACCAAGTATTTGTCATGCTCTCGAACAGGAAGAGCAACATAGCTGCAACATTATTATGGAGCCTTCTAGTAAGTAGCCTATGACTTCAGTCTCACTGGGATCATTGGTTATTTGTTTGTTTTTTTCTGAACAAAATCCCAAAAACCTATTTTATTACCTATGGAAGAAAGAGCTTTTACTTTGCTCTTTCTTCTGTCTGTCTCTCAGTAGTGTCTCCAAACTGTTTCTGATGGGGTTGTCTGCATTGGAGCAGCTGGTTGGGGATCCTCTTTAAAAGTTTATTTTTTTTTAAATCATTTTTATTGAAACGTTTCTCTTAATTGCACTGGACGGCGCCCCTAAATTTCGAGGAACGACTCGGCCTGCCCGTCGGGGAATGGTGCGGTCGCTTCGATCGGTGCACGGCAATGGAGAATCGGCTGATGACCTTGTGTTGTCACGACCTCGAAGAACTTCAAGGCAGGCTCTATACCAACGATCTTGACTGCATCACACTTCATAAAGAGTTCAACATGGTGGGGTTAGAATAGGCTGTATTGAGGACTGCTTTGGTGGCAATGAAAGATGTAGAACGAGAAAGTTTGCACAAACCGTTCAGAGAGAGGTGAGCACAAACAGTCAATGACAAAAAGGTCACACGCATGATATTGTTATGTTCCACAAAGAGGCGGAGGCAGGACTAAAGTGCTCGGTTCTACCAGCAGAACATTGCACTCAGGTGACAGAACACAAGTTGAATGACCAACTTTATTAACACACTGAATCACACTAAGGCACGCCGCAGGTTCAAACGGGTCGCTACAATATGTTACGTCAGCGACATTTTTTTGTAATAAATATATATATTTATTTCTCACAGGACAGCAGTAAGAAGCAAATACCCAGACGAACAAGGAAATGACGTCTGCTTCAGAGAGGTAGGACACTGCCTATCCTGACTGACCACTGTGTTGACAATATTATAATTTCACGTCACTTTATTTTCACATTATTTATCAAATACAAATAAAAAAAATATAAAAAAAACATTGGCATTCACATTATTTGTTACATCCTCGTTAGTTTACTTGCATTCGTATAAACTGTCACTATACATCACAACAAATTAAAACATAGAACTTAGAACAAATAAACTAGAAACTGTTGAAACCTAGACAACAACCTGACAACAACCTCAGATTTGCTTGGCGTTTTGATCGGGGGGGAATGTTGGTTTGGACTTGGGGGAGAACTGGAAGGGATTTCTTCAAGTCGTGGACCCGCATGGCCACTACATCGTTCATCATATCTTGATGATATGGATAGTGCTTCATTTTTTTTTAAGTCTTGGCAACCCACTTCCTATTGTGGCTGCGGGATTTTGTATACACAATGTTGTACCTAAGCTTGCGAGCAGCCGTAGTAGCCTGCTCTCTACCAACATGGTAATTGTGAAATTGTCAATTGTGGCCAACTGTGTTCGACAAACCATGCATGGAGGAATGGTACACTTCCAGCTGTCCCGTGGGGCAAAACTTGGTGACATGTGCCAGGTCTTTCATTAGCTTCTTCTCTTGGACCACCTTCTTCGAAGCCAGGATGTCTCCTTTCTGTCTTCCTCACTCAGAGGACCTTGCCTGCACGCATGGAAGTGTTTCTTGTCATTCCAGGAGTGGATTCCTGCCATATGATAAATGACAGATTGCCATTTCTCACATAACACCTCTACATCTCCACCACAGGACTGTACACACCACCAGAAATGGTTATTTAAAGACTGAATCCATTGAAGAAGTCAGTCGTTACCCTTTAACTTAGCAAGGGAAACCAGCTTTTTGATGACACTTTTCACCAGATGCAATACATAGCTGTCTGCATGGACAACCAGGTCTTGTTGACAACTGGGAACAAATACAGTTTTTGAATATTGTAAAATTGGGTTTTCCCAAATATTGGCATGTTCAAATGATCTGCAATATCTTGGAGCCTGGTGTAAGTGTTACCAGAAAACAGGACGGTTGGTCAGACACAGGATCGTTATTTATTATGTCTGGCTGTTCAGAGTCACTGACCTCAGAGTCACTGACCTCAGAGTCACTGACCACAGAGTCAGTTTCACCATCTGTAGAGAATGACACAAAGTCTGTGTCATTACACATCTCCTCCACCTCGGAATCTGAATCTGTGAGTAATCGACTGAATTAACGCTAACAGGGTCAGGACCATTCAGGACCACTACAGCTCGAGGAGTTTTCTCTGGGCGGGTTTCACCGACACTGACATGGTGTATGCATAGGCATAGTCTTGGTTCATTGCCTGGACTACGAAGTCCATGTCAGTCTGCGTTGATGCGTCTGAAAGAATAAAACAAATTGAATTGTATGAATAATACAACTAAAATATACACTGTGTTAGTGACCTACACTGCACTGCAAACTACAATTGTTGGTCAGGTGCTTTACTTGGCGCTATGACACGACTGCTAAAACAGCAAAAGTATATCTATTCCAGAATAGATTTCAAAATTCTCAAAAGACCAAAGAATATTATGTGTACCAAATAAAATGAATACAAAAAAAAAATGAATTACATGTAGCTAGTGTACATACCTGAGAAAGATAAGGAATGATCCATGCATTTGCAACATGGTCCTGGGTGTACTGCCCCAGTTTGCATGTCCATAGGTGGTGTGGTGTCCAGTTCCAAGTCTGTGGTGTAGGCCATTTCACCCTCCTCATTTTCCTGCCTAGGACCAGACTCAGGCGTCATCATTTCTCGAAGGAGCTGAAAAACACAATCATTGTACAATCAATGGCTGAATGCCAAAGCCATGGGGTACATTTGTATTAACGGTTGAAAATATACCATATGAATATCTGATGAATTGTAAGCCATGTGAGACAGCATGGGTCAGATGTTGTCGAGAAAAGAATGAACATGAAAGGATGTGTTTGAGAAACGGCAGCAGCACCCATGACTCAAGACGATCGCACCCTGAAGGCTCAGTCACACATCCCCGATTTTTACTGCCGTCCTTGATAGGATGTCTTCGCTGACAGAAGACATCCGTTTGCCATTCGGCAAAGATCTGGACGCAATCTGGACTCAATCGGCAAGAAACAGCAATGAAAAATGTCTCCAAATCATGCCCATTCATCACGACAGCGTCCCGATCCACAGGACACCGTCCAGACAACACAGGACATTGTTACAAGTTTCCCTGAATGTTCCCGAATGTTACGGGACGCACTAAACTGTCGGGAGTCCTTGGCCGACCTCTCGGACCTTTCCCGATCCGATCCGTAGGACTCTGTTATGAACGTATACGACTGCGTTCAGACAATGATAGGACATTCCAGATCATTGAGGATAGTAATCGGACTTTTTCACTTTTCGTGTCGTAGCGCTGTCTGATCTCAAACGGGAGCCAAAATCGGCAATGTGTGACTGAGCCTTTAGGCACCAGGAGTGAGGAGGGATTTTTGTATGTTGATTAATTCAGTATTAAGCAAACTTTGTATCAGGATAATCATTGGCTTAATAAATATATTTGATATAATATAATATAGCTATATAATATAGAATATAATATATTCTGCTCCTGCAGTGCACACGGCCCTATGGGCGCACGGCGGGGCCGCAGACAACCACATAGAACATAGAACATAGAACACAGAACATAGAACATAGAACATAGAACATAGAACACAGAACACAGAACATAGAACACAGAACATAGAACATAGAACACAGAACACAGAACATAGAACACAGAACACAGAACACAGAACATAGAACATAGAACATAGAACATAGAACACAGAACATAGAACATAGAACATAGCCTCGACCACAACACCTACTAACTACAAAATACCTGTGTTTTTTACTCCCTTGTGTTCTGCTTCTTGACTCACTTCTCTTTGCTCTCTTGGCGGAGTAGGAGTGCGTGTGTCACTGTCGGGTTGGGCGAACAGCATCAGGCTTCAACAACAGGCGATGAGCGAAGCCACTCTTGAACTGACAATAGTTCTCAACGTCTTCCAGAACATGTTGGCTGCACACCCTAGCTTGCCCGTCGACAACATGTCGCCAAGCACTGCCTTCGTGGATGAAGCCTCGATCGGCACTTTGAAGAAAAGTGTGCATGGTCCGGATTCTTTTTATCTGATACCTTGCAGTATTTCGCAATGCAATACGGCATTGTGTCAATATTGAACAATCAAAATCAACGCACAATGCACATGCCGAACAATAGTGAATGACAGCTCAATTGGCGATTGCAGCGTGATTGAGCACATATGACATCACATCTGCTGAATTTGGTCACGTGACAGACAAAAGGGCAATAGAATCCCATTTTTTTCCGACAAAAATATTAAATTAAATAGAAAATAGCAGCGGGTGCATGTGAACAACTCAGGGTACACTTAGAAGTTACTGTTTTATCGCCCTATATGATTTTTCAAATGAGTGGCAATGAGTGAACTATCCGTTTAAAAGGTTTGGGTTCTAGGGTTTGGTGCCCAAAAAACTTGTGAAAAAGGCAAAAACAGGTAGGCTACTTAGGTAGGCTTTCCTAGGTTCTGTTTGTGGGCCTCGAATATATATATATATGGGAACTCACCAAACAGGACACAATAGAAATTCAAATCCGGAGGAGGAAGTGGAAGTGGATAGGTCACACACTCAGAAGAAAGAAATCAATCACAAAGCGGGCGCTGACATGGAACCCACAGGGCAAGAGGAAGAGAGGCAGACCAAAAACCACCTGGAGAAGAACCACAGAACAGGAGATGAAGAAAGAAGGGCTGTCCTGGCAAGATCTGGAGCGGAGGGCACAAGACCGAAGAGGATGGAGGAGCTTCGTCGACGGCCTATGTTCCTTTGGGAATTTAAAGGCCTAAATAAATAAAATTATATATATAATGTGTGTGTGTACTGTAAATCCTTTAATATCCTTGAATATAGAGCACCAGGCTTTTTGTGGAGCCAGGCTTATATGAGAGGCAGGCCTCATAAAATCCATTTCATGTTATTGTTCAGATTATTATGATTATTCATAATAATCCCTTAATTTTCAGACTTTTATAAAAACATTTTTATTTTATTAAACATTACCGTAATACGGTAGCCAGTTTACGACTGTCAAAGTGCAAGCAAAGTCCAAACCAAAAACTCCCTAACAAAATAAATATCACAGTATATTAAATATTGCAGCTTCAGAAATATTGCGTTTCATAGATGTTTCGAGCAGAGCCGGCGAGGCGCTTGTCGGCTCTGTGGCCCACTAAAGAGTACATCTCTTTCGCTTTGTCCTTTATCGTTTTCCTCAAGACTCTGTTGTGTTTGTCCAGCTTTGAGTAGATCCAGTCTGAAAGTTTAGCTTCTAGCTCCGAGATAACTTTCTTGCGTCCACCACCAACTAGCCGTACTTTTTCTCTTGTCAGCTAAACGCAGTTCATTCTTCTGCTATTTTCAGTAGCTTATTCTCTTTGGGTCGATCCACATACTGTAAAACATACTGTCTGTTTAAACTCACGTCCAACTCATTCTTGTTTTCTCTTTTCTCTCGCATATAACAGGAGATTACCGTATTAACTTCAAAAATACGACATAGATACTTATGGCGCTGTCACACCTTGACGATTTAGCCAGCGTATGCCGATGTATCTAAATTTATATAAAACGTTGGCATACGTATAAGTTATGGGTAAGTTTTGTATAAGTTAAGCTGGTATACGTCGTAGTACGGCAAGTTCGTCAATTTTGAGTATGCACAAAATCTCTCGACGTATGAGCCGTACGCTGGCATACGCGGGCCATAAGTTGTAGGTAAGTTATGCGATCGTTGACACACGTTCACACACGTAACTTGTAAGTTACTCATAAGTCGAAATATGTCGAGATAATGTCTAGCGTACCCAAAACCTATTTCTGACCTATGAGTAACGTGCGTTGAACCTATGTGTAACTTATCTCCAAGGCATATTGACGTATGTAGACGTATTTGACGTGTTCCGGACGACCACAGAACTTACTGAACGTGTTTCTAACTTACAGCTACCGTATAATGGCGTATTGGCAGCGTTTAGGGAAATTGGTATATAAAAATGGGGTTGGAACTGTCGTGTTCAGATCTTCACTCTAATCATCCGATCCTCAGATACACATATTAAATGTGCTCCAACCGGGGAAACGGAGAAGAACAAACTAATCCAAAGAGTATTTAGAATTATCAAATATTTAATACAAAACTGCTGAGCTACAATTCAATACAATATTCGATGGAACAGGGAGCCCGAGATCTCTACCCGACAGACCCGATAACCAGTTAGCTGCCTGACAGTAGTTCACCCGAAAGTCTCCCGCTTCTCCGCTACAAACACATATTTATCCCCTTCAAACTCCGCCTGGTCATCGCCTGGTCCTTCTCGTCATTCCCGTCATCCTGTCCAGTATTCTTCCGCCAGATCGTTATCTATCCGGCTGTTACAACCTGCAGTGTCTATGGGTGTACAAGAAACCACTGTGTGGCAGGGCGACCTCCCCGTCAATCCACTTCTGCGCCCGGTCATCCGTGACGGCTTCTTCCTTCCTCCGGCACCATCCGGCCTGGGGTCATTCTGTCATCTATTCTCCAATACTAATCCAACCTCCAACTGCGTTCTGTGAACACTTTCTTAACTACTCAGCAAATACATTTGTGCCAACACTCTAATTATCTAAAGGTTGGGGTACATGGGAACACTTTTACACACTTCTAAATTTACCAAAAATATATTATTTTTATGAAATACACATGCATTTTCTTGATTTACAACACAAATCCTGCATCGTCAGATGCGTGAGGGTGAGGGTGAGGGTGAGCGTTATGAGGGTGAGGGTGAGCGTTATGAGGGTGAGGGTGAGGGTGAGGGTGAGGGTGAGCGTTATGAGGGTGAGGGTGAGCGTTATGAGGGTGAGGGTGAGGGTGAGCGTGAGGGTGAGGGTGAGCGTTATGAGGGTGAGGGTGAGCATTATGAGGGTGAGGGTGAGCGTGAGGGTGAGGGTGAACGTTATGAGGGTGAGGGTGAGGGTGAGCGTGAGGTGAGCGTGAGTTTTATGGCATGTGGTGCCTTCGGGTGGCAATGTGGGCCTTGTTCCCTGTTTCAGGTCAGAGCCCTGCCCTGCTCCAGCACCAGGATCCGGACTCCACCAATCACCAATCACTAATCACCAATCACCGCCACCTGCTATTTTTGAGGTGTATAAAGGCTCCTTGTTTTATGCAGCTCACCCTCTTTTGTTTGTCACCCTCACAGCATGCACGTCCCTACGTTGGTTGGTATAGGTAAGGTCCAGGTCTTCGGGACAGTTGAGACAGAGGACTCTTTATATTTCACCACGTAGATAGTTCATTGTTAAATACCCTAGGTTAGAGGGGGTGTGCCACCCATGTACGTTTTGATAGAGTAGTGTGTTTGGTCAACCGCTTGTTGCCACCGCTGCTATATGGAATTTTGGAGAGGGAACTTAGTTTTCCTTTTTCCCCTAGCTTTGTGAAGTTCTTTTTGATTTGGCATACTTCCACCAGGTCCCTAGGCCTGGCTCCTGAGTATTTGTTATTTGAGTGTGTCCTGTGTCTGTGTCCTTTGTTGTTATCACCAATACACCAATTGCACTTTGACCCCTGTGTTGACTCCGTTCTTGCTCCGGCGCACACGGGATCCCCCTTTACCCGAAGGGCGCACGCGCTTGGACATCTCGGGCTGTAACAGTGAGGGTGAGCGTGAGGGGGAGGGTGAGGGGGATACGGTGAGGTTGATACGGTGAGGTTGATACGTTGGCATGCGCTGGCTAAATGGTCAAGGTGTGACAAGGCCTTTAATCTACTCATCAGGACGGAGTGTGTAATCTAATCTGCACTCTGCCTTTATGAGTTCAAAATACAAATAAAAAATGTCAGTGAAAAAATACCTATCTATTCTAGCTTAATCTACTCATTAGAACAGAATGCTCTATCACATTTGCGCTTTGCCTTGATGAGTATAAAATAAAATAAAAAGTATTTTTTTCGGTGCAATAATACGAGAAAGTAATTTATGTCATTTATTTTTCGACCCAAAAATAGTTTTGCCCCAATCTCCGCATAACTATTCTAGCTTATTTTTCTAGCTCATTAGAACAGAATTCGCTATCGAATTTGCACTTTGCCTTGATGAGCATAAAACAAAATAAATTAAAAAAGATTCAGTGTATGTCTTTTGACCCAATATTTTTGCCCTATCTCCGCATAACTATTGTAGCTTAATCTACTCATCAGAACAGAGTCTAATTTGCACCCTGCTGATGAAATAAAAATCAAAAATCTGGAAAATCTGTAACGTTGGTGACAGCTGGAAAAAGTATCTTGGCTTGTAACGCACACATGACAGTCATCGCGGAGACTGGAAAATATGCCGTTCCTTGTTGATGTAGTGTATGGTTCGGACGTGCGGCTAGACCACATGCGGCAGCAAAGCGTGAGTTATTTCTGAGCTGCTCTTCCAACTTTCCTCTGCGCTCAGCGTAAAGTGGAGGTTTCGCCGCTTGCGCGAAATGTTTTGGCCCAGGCAGCACTAACTTAGCAACAATAGGCCTATATCACACTTCCTGCTTCCGGAGCCGTGAGCAGTGTACTCTTACTTCCGGTAGTTACCCCAGATACATGACAAACTGTTGCCGCCTCCTCTCCTCTGTTATTGTAGTGTACCGGCTGCTCAACGTCTAAACAAACACAGCCCTACCTCAGTTTACACGATTTACCCAAAGACAAACTCCTCCGCAAGTCTTGTCTGATAAGGAGGATGAAGGTCCCTCGTTTCATGTTCTCAGGGGTAGCGCGTATGTCTGCAGTTTGCACTTTGACAAGTAGAGCATATACGTCTCGAAAAGTAGGCGGAATAGGCTAATAATGTCGGGTATGTGTGTGATTAAAAGCACTGGTCCTGACCCCCACACACACTCCATCTCTCATCCGAATAGAGCCACATAATGTCGGGTATGTGTGATTAAAAGCACTGGTCCCAAGTAGGGCTGGGCGATACGGACCAAAACCCGGTATTTTTAGGCTGCATCGCGATATACGATATATATCGGTATTTTATACAAATTCGGTTTTAAAGTATGTCACAACCACTTTTATTTTAAGACAACTCATATTCACAACAATAACAGGCATTCCCTTTTAGAAAATATACAGCTGCACACTACATATTAACACGAAAATGAAAAGGTACATTGAAATAATCCAAATCCATCAAATAAATCGCCTATATTAAATACATAGGCATACCTCTGCTCCTACACAAAATCGCCTTTATTATATGGTGATATATCCAGATAGAGCCACAAGACACAATGTCGAGGAATTGTATGATTCGGATGTAGACTTCTTCACTGTAGAGTGTTCATTCACTAGTTGAACCACATCGCCTGGACTGACTTTTGGAAGGTTATGCAGCGATGTTGTCCAGCGATAACTGTCCGCCAAGGTGAATGCATTAACCGGAACTTGGGATACACTGCTTCAGCGATTTTTAACGGGTACTTCCGGTGTTCTAATCTAACGTGATATAGGCCTATTACCTTCATTAGCTTCTTGAAGCTGTATTTTTCGACCATGCTTCTGGGCATCATGTCTTTAACAATGCAAAAGTAATTGAACGTGTTATGTCCTTTCCGTAAGGGGTAAAGGGGCTGAAAAGGTGTTAGGTCGTGAGTGGGTGCATCGACAACACGTAAGCCTATTTCTGTGATTGGCTGATCATGTTGCATTTGCGCAGGAAGTAGAAACAGACCAAAAGATTTTAGATGAATCGAAAAATATTGATTTTATCATATTGATGGGAAATAGTCGAGATTCATATATCGCCCAGCCCTAATTTGACTGGGGCACAGGGAGAGACATTTTCACACTCTGCGAAGAAGACCAGCCTTACTCTGCCTCTGATTGGCTCTGACCCTGATATTCCTGCCTTATCCCTAACCACCTTATGCCTAAACCTAACCAATCCAACCAATGAAGGCAACGAGTACCAGCCAATCAGAGGCAGAGTAGGGTGGTTATTCGCGGAATGCGAGTGGGGTGAAATACAGAACAAGATTTAATTGTTAAATACGGGACGATTTGTATTTTACAGGACGGGCGGCAACCCTAATGTGGGTCTACCTGTGGCGGTAAGGAGTAATAGAATATAGTCCGCCCAGTTGTTCAGTGTATTTATGGCTCTGACTTAATTTTTTATTCAGCCATTACCCGTTAGCAGATATCTGACCTTTAAAAGCACAGCAAAGTAGCAAAAAGTAGGAGTCCAGTAGATTCAAGATTCAAGTTTTTAATTTGCCATTTGCAGTACAATGGAGTACAATGGAATGCATACTCCCCATTCCCTCCCGCAGTATGAGTTTCTAAAACACAATACTATAAAAATACTATAAACAATAAAAATTACAATAAAAATAACAATAAAGTGACTGATGGATGAAATGTACATTGTACATTGCATAAAACATTTAAAGTGCCAGTAGTGCAGCAGCATCATGGATACAGTGCAGTACAGTTACTGTAATGAGTCCAGAAAAGTATGATAGTATAATGTAATATGGATGACAATGTTATGATAGTAGCAGCACTCCGATAAAAAACTGTCCTTGAACCTGGTACAAGCCTTGAACCGGGAACTATTCTTGAACATGGAACTTCTACTACTACTAGTATTCAAGTAGATGTCATTTTGTATACAAAATACAACACAAAATATTATTATCAAATAATAATATATTTATTCCAATTATCAACAGTGCCTTTTTTCTTTCTTTCGTTCGTTTTTTAAGCACAGACAGATCCAGTCACCCTCAATCCATATTGCAATTCTCCTGTCACAATGGAGTTTAGGAGGTGGAGCCCACGACCGACCAGGTCTACAGCCTCCGTCCCGTGGGGGGGGGGGGGGTGGAGGTTGCGATGATGGCTCCAGCATCGCGCTGGAGGAACGAGGGAGCTCTCCATCTGCCGAGGCACCCGGCAGGCTACGTGTTCGGCATGGAGAAGGAGGGGAGCGGCAAAGGTAATTGCTAGGTGGGTCTTTCTACCGCCGGGGGTCACAGTTATCTCCAGGAGGCGCCGGTGGGGGTGGTGGTGTGTGGGTGGTGGTGGTGGGTGGTGGTGTGTGGGTGGTGGTTATTACTTGGGGGTTGGGATGGGGTTGGCGGGTTGAAAAAAAAGAGAGAGGAGAGCAATGACCCCTATCCTGCTACAACCATCGGCACCATGACCCCCCACCCCCCCTAAATCCCACACATCCCTGCGGTACAAATGTAATACCAGACATACATAGAAGTGTGTGTGTGTGTGTAACCCCCCACACACACACACACACACACCAACATTTATCACCAACATCACCATCGTAGAACCCCAATCACAGAGGAGAGAGGGAAAACTTAGGCCGGCTGTTACCAAGGCTACGTTTCATTGCTGCCCTCTGTTCTCCTCGGCTGCATCGAACAACCCTAATAGAGTCGACCGCGGGCGAAGATTAAAAGTTACAAATCATAGTGTAAATGAATGCACCCTCACCCCCCCCCCCCCCTCCAGCATCTGGCCCCTCTCTCGCCCTCCCGTCCAGCTCCTCGTCCGCGCTTTGTGAGGCTCTCTCTTTGGCAGAGAAACAGCGACTCAAGTCGAATGAACGAAGGCTAATGCATCCCGTTGTTTATGGATTCTTTGCTTGCTTTTCAGGGCCTTTTTTTTTTTGTGTGCAGCGTGGGACGCCTCTAGACCGCATTAAATATCCTCCCGACACCCATCTGGACACGTCTCGTTTCTCCCCCCCGGTGTGTGTGTGTGCGCTCTCTCTCTCTCTCTCTCTCTCTCTCTCTCTCTCTCTCTCTCTCTCTCTCTCTCTCTCTCTCTCTCTCTCTCTCTCTCTCTCTCTCTCTCTCTCTCTCTCTCTCTCTCTCTCTCTCTCTCTCTCTCTCTCTCTCTCTCTCTCTCTCTCTCTCTCTCTCTCTCTCTCTCTCTCTCTCTCTCTCTCTCTCTCTCTCTCTCTCTCTCTCTCTCTCTCTCTCTCTCCACCCAAGGCTGTCTGTGGGTCTAAGTGCCCGCCTTAACCCACCAACACGCAATGTTCTTGGTCATAATTAAAATTTCACACCCAGGGGGTACCCACGCTTGCTAGACCCACAAGGAGCTACTATCCCAAATGTCTCCAGTCTTCTAGCATGACTGTTTCCCACCCATGGGAAACTGTCTCTTATAACCCCCCCCCCCACCCAACCCCCTCCTCGTCCAAATGGAGCAAAGATGAAGCAATATTTACGGCTGAAGGTCGTACATCAAAAGGTGCGTATTGGTCATCATCACAATGTCTTGCTGTCAGTGGCGAGAGAGGTCATCCAGACAGCGACCGCAGCAGCAGCCCTGCCCAGAGCACCGCTGCTGCGTGACAGTATCGCAATGAAAGGAAGAAGGCCCCCCCCCCCCCTCCCTCCCTGATGTGGTTGTAAATGCTCTATCCTACCCCCCCCACCCACCCCACCCCACCCACCAGTCGTCCGTCCCTCGTAAGAGATGAGACGAGAGATGAGAAATGAGAGTGCGGCAGCTGGGCTCCAGAGAAGCCTGGGCAGTCTGCAGTCGGACCCACGCGGAAAAACAGCTTGATTGAGGGAGGCCGGGCGGGGGGGGGTGGTGAACCCTCTCCCACTGCCTCGCCTTGGAGGAAAAAACAGCGGTTGACTCAAGGCTAAGTTGCGGCCGAGGGTCCTTGGTGTATTCTCTCCGGAGAGTTCTGGAACCACTGGATGTGAAACGGCTCTCTGTGGCACTCCGTCTTATAGGAAGCTGGAATGGTGCATTTTAACCCTCAATTCACTCACTGGATTGGTAAAGCTCCAGTGAACCAAAGTTCAGTGGAGCTTTACCTTGGTTTGCTTTGGTTGAAGGCTAATCTCAGAGCACTTGGCTGATTAGAAAGAGAAAGACTGGATCAGAGGAAAATAACCTTAATTCTCCGGAAGTTGGAGTATTCCATTTTTACTGTTGACTTCAGACATCCATTGGACAACATTAAGGCGACCAAGGGTGTTTAAAACATGGGTGGTTATAAACACCCTTGATTACTAAAGCACTGGACCCCACTGCATTACTTCGCTTGTCTTTATTTTAGGAGTGTGAAATTATTTTAAAACAAAATGGTTGGAAATGCTCTTTTTGTAAGCTCATAGGTTACGGAGAACCCACAAGCAATGCCAGACAAGCGGCGCTGGTTCATTCATATTCCACCAGCCTACAGGACGCCTGCGACTCAGTCTTCAACCCCGACTTTCTAAAAATGGCAAGTACTTCAGACAGTGTGGTGGTGGATGGGGTGTGTGGAGGGTGAGGGGTGTGTGTGTGTGGGGGAAGAGGGGGTGTGTGTGGAGGGTGAGGGGTGTGTGTGTGTGTGGGGGAGGAGGGGGGTGTGTGTGGGGGGTGGAGGGGGAGGAGTAGTGCTTCTCTGATGAGACCAATGGAACACCTTTTCGTTAGCAAGGAGAGAAAGAATTGCAGCAACAAGATTAATCATCACCGTTAGAAGCCAGCTCAGACTGTGTGTACAGCCAGATAAGGTTGCCAAGGAAACCCCTCCAGGCCAACCAATGAGGGGCTTGCTTCTCCTCCACCGCCCTCCCTAGGCCCCCCCCCTCCCTCCCCATTCTCATCCTGATCTGAGCAAACAATTAATACCTTACACAGGCACACTGGGGGGAGAAGAAAGAGGGGGGGGGGGGGGAGTAAGCCACAAATCCCCAGGTGCTTTAGCGTATCACCCCCCTCTCTCCCCCGTGTCTCCCTGGCTGGCTCTCCCTCTGTTCCTCACGGTCTCTCTGAGGACAAAGGGTAAAAAATGTGTCAGGAACGGAGATAGCGCTGGAGAACACTGGGGGAGGGAGGGAGGGAGGGAGGGTGGGGGGGGGGGGGGGGGGGGGAGAGTGGGGGTGGGGGGGGGTTGATGTACGACTCATTTAGCATTAATTCAATGAGACCAGCGCAACACTAGACCCATAAATCTCACCCCTCCTCCAGCCCCACAGTAAGCCGCAAGGCAGTTATGGTTTTTTAATGATCGTTTCCAAATGGCACGGTCATAAATGTGCCATTACATACCGGCCCGTCCCCTGAGCTCTCGTCGGGGATGTTCACTAGCTGCTCAGACCACGCAGGACACGCCCAGGCGGGGCGGGGCCAGTAGCCGTCCCAACCTACATCCATGGTCCAAACCCGCAGGGTCCGCTCGCCAGTCATTAGGGTCTTCCAGAGTGACTTCCAGCGGTCATAGATCAGTGCTCAGGGGCCCTATCCCTTACCCAGTTCCAATTATAGCTGATAGCCTGCTTAGCACCGCTGCTAAGTGTTTTAGTCTTTTTTATTGACAACCTGTCAACCGGTGGGCAATGAGCTTGCTATTGGCTAGCAAATGACTGACCCACCCACCCACCCCCCACACACACACACGTGTCAAGTGCAGAAAATATATGGCGAATTGATTGGACATTCTCGTTCGGGCAATAATTAACAAAAATATATATATTGCGACGGAGACATACTTTAAACCACGCGTCGCTCCTCCCCATAATATTGGCATGATGCGGGCCGTTAATTACCCCGTGGTGTCGGTGTGCAAAATAAAATAATTACAATTACCTTGCACATTAACTAAAGGGGGGGGAGGGAATTAATCACAGGAAGTCAGGTGTGTGTGTGTGTGTTAAATGAAACTATTTTGATTTAAACCAAGTCAGCAGAAGCCACTGCCAGTGTAAAAAAACGACATGATTTGGGTTGTTTGTTTGTGGAATTTTATTATTCAAAAATACAGCACATAAAAGATCACACAAACCAAAAATAAAAAATAATAAAAATGCAAACCCTTCAGGATCTTCATACTATATTAGTACACTCATTTTTAGAAGCTACAGTTAATATCGTTAGTAGGACTCGTCACCAATCTTCACCAGGAGAGAGAGAGAGCGAGAGCGTGAGAGAGATAGAGCGGGAGAGATAGAGCAAGAGAGATATAGAGAGAGAGAGAGCTATTCCCCAGGGCTCTGTTCAGCCTTCAGCAGTGGGACTGTGTTTACAGCATGGTTGAGCACCTTTGGAGTTTGACTTGACTCAACGTCCAAAAACCAGGAGTGATATTACATCGGTCTAACCGCAATAAGGAAGCAAAACACAAACCATTCACACCTAGATGAACAACCAGTCGTGTGTGTGTGTGTGTGTGTGTGTGTGTGTGTGTGTGTGTGTGTGTGTGTGTGTGTGTGTGTGTGGTGTGTGTGTGTGTGTGTGTGTGTGTGTGTGTGTGTGGTGTGTGTGTGTGTGTGTGGCAAATAACAAAATTTGCACAACGCAACACAAGGTGCAAAGAGACATCTAGGCTGACAAGTCCTCCTCCCCCCTTCTCCTCTCTCTCTCTCTTCCCCCCCCCCCCCCCCCTGATGAAGGGAGGCTTATGGCGAGCACAGCACTGCAGAGCATGGGTATATATACATATACAAACATCGATCATCTCATAAAGACGGTTGTTGGGATTAGATATTGTTATCTCCATCCTGGAGAACACAAACGTAGAGAGAGCCCAAAACCAATGAAGGTCATGAGGAGGGAAAAAAAAAAAAAAAGAATGATTGGATGATTATAATGAACTTCGAAATAGGAGGAAATTCATTTCTGAGGCGGAAGGGATTAAACCAAAAAAATAAAATAAAATGGACTCAACAAAAATATATATATAAACAACGCCTTAATGAGGTCCAGCGGTAGCCCTGTACGAAATAAAAACACTAAAATATCATGGCAATGGGGAGGGACAAGGCACAACGGAGAGCTGGAAACTACACAAATCAAGCAGAAAGAGTGTATGTCTTTGCATGTGTGTTTAGGTGGGGGGGGGGCGGGCAAGAGAGAGAGAGAGAGAGATGCAGTGAATGGCCTGTCACATTTTCAAAGGACAAAATGGAGATCTTCCTCTCTCTCTCTCTCCCCACCGCCCTCTGTGACCACACCAACTTAAAACAACCTGAACTGTAAACAAACAGCAGGCAAAACTCATTAGAAGACGAAGACACACACACACACACACACACACACACACACACACACACACACACACACACACACACACACACACACACACACACACACACACACACACACACACACACACACACACACACACACACACACACACACACACACACACACACACACACACACACACACACACACACACACACACACACACACGCACACGCACACGCACACGCACACGGGGGGGAGGGGGTCGTTTCACCTTCTTTTGTCGGGCATCTTTTCTTTTCCCTTTGCCGCGGTCCTGTGTGCATTTGGTCACGCTTGTTGTATTTTCCCTTACAGAGTCCAATTAGCCACCCCCGCGGCGGCGGTGGCGGCGGCTTGGTGGGGGATTTGGTATCGACCGCGGGCGGAGAAGGTTAATCAAGATATGGGCTGCCGGGGATGGGCGAGTGCGAGAGGAAGGATTAAGTACGCGGGGCCTTTGGACCGGGGGCGGGTGCTCCGGATGATAAATTAACACAGGCCGCCGCACTGTTGCTAATAAGGTGTGTCTCTGTGTGTGTGTGTGTGTGTGTGTGTGTGTGTCTCCCTCTCTGTGCGTCCCCTCGTCAGATGGGATGGGAATGGGGGAGTAGGGGAGCTCCAGTCAAACCCGCTTAGATGGGATTGCTCAGTGAAGCTAGCAGTCTACTTTGTGCCCCCTGCTAATTTTCAAACACACTGGCCACCTGCAACACACACACACACACACACACACACTTTTCTTCAATTGTTTTTCAAGCTAAGCCGGTAAACATGAATCCACCAATCAGGAGGTAGCGGTGGGGTTGCTCCTCCCCCTTAAGCAGCCAATCCCTTCCATCTCCCCGCCCCCCTGCGGGGGAACCTGAAACTGGACAATTCATGGTAGGGCTGAGCTGCTAGCTCATCCGTAACGAGCTGACCTCAATGTCCCAGGGGCTGGTAAACGGAGCCCACAGTGACGACGTGCTCAGACCTCCTGTGTGCCCGCTGGGATTCCTTCGTATTAAATCTGCTCCTTCATCAAGTAGCCTCGTAGTTAGTTTTTGTGGAATCAAACCCCTTCATATATTTAGCTCACTTCAGTGTTCTTCATTTTTAAAACCCGGGGAAATTCATACTCGTGGAATTACAAAACGTTTAAATTAAACTGGTTCACAGAGAGAACATGTGATGGTTTAAAAAAACTAAACAATTAAAAAAGTCCTTCCAATGGGAATTTCATCAATCGGCCTTCAATCAATACAGTCTCTTAAATACACATACCCCCTCCCCTGTGTGCGTCGCGGAAAGTACACAGTTGCTTTTGCAATCACACACACACACACACACACACACACACACACACACACACACACACACACACACACACACACACACACACACACACACACACACACACACACACACACACACACACACACACACACACACACACACACACACACACACACACACACACACACACACACACACACACACACACACACACACACACACACACACACACACACTCTGCCTGGCCAAAGTGTGGCCCAGATCACCTCTGAACCAGTCCCCATGTCCATTTGACAACCAAATAAACATGCATTCCACTATATACAATAACATATGTAGAGTATGTTGATCACACTGCTGTATACCCAACCAATGTGTGGTTGTTGTTTTGTTTCACGTGAGAAGGTCCCAGAAAGTAAAAGTGATAAAAGCAGAAACCCTTGCGGTGTTGGTCGGTATATAGTTAATGTGTTCCAGCGTGGGTGGTTGTTGTGTTTCGGGGCAAACCGGCCATGCTGCTCCTCCATCACCAGAAGACCAACATGGGACCAGGCCTTCACAGGGGAAAGTCTCCCCGCATTTGGAAATGGACAAAAAGAGCAAGACAAGACAGGCCTAGTGCGCCCAGCCCTCTCCGTCTCTCCTGTCTGTCTTCATAGGATAGTGCCCCATACAACCCCCCCCCCCCCCTCCCCTTCACCATAGTCATATCCCCACAGCAGACGGGGCGGGGGCCATCTGGCTGGAGCCATCTGGCGGGTGGCCGGGCTACACGATTGAGCCGTCCCTGTTCTGGGCGGGGATCATCACAGCGATGCCCCCCATGCGGCTGAGGTTGGGCCCGGCCACCCTGGGCGCTGGGGCCGGGGCCAGCGGGGCGAGTAGGGAGGGCGGGGCCACGGGGGCGCGGCTGGGCGGCCGGTCGAAGTCCTCGTGCGAGGGGATCTTGTCGTACTGCGGCTTGAGGGCGTACTCGTGCATGTTGGAGGGCGTCATGGAGCCCAGTGAGGAGCGGTGGCTGCCCACGCTGGTGAAGCTGCGGGCCGTCGACACGCGGCTCTTGGGCGGGGGCACGTCCTCCCTGTGTGGGCGGTTGGTGGGGTGGAGAGGTGAGAGGTGGTGGGGTGGAGAGGTGAGAGGTGGAGGGAGGAGAGAACGGGGGGGGGGGGGGGGGCAGGTAAAGACAACAAGATGAAGGTCAGACAACAAGACGATGTTTGCTTTTCCTTAACACTCACTTTCACAAGCTCACCTGGGATTCAAACGCGACTGATAACAACAACAGGTTGAAAAACGTGTGGGCGTGAGTGTGAAACACAGGCTTCAACGTGATCAAAGAGGCCAGACTGTGTGCTGCTGACTTTGTCTGGCGTCCGCTCCAGACAAGCAGGCAGTGACTGAGACGCAGCCTGCGGAAGACAATTACAGACACAGCCCGCGCTCCCTCATGCCGCCACATTAACAACCAATAAAGCAGCGATAATCTGGTTACGAGAGCTACGCCTCAACGGGCCAGAGGGGGCCTGTTGGCCTCCGCTAGCTATACTGGAGCTTCAGGGATGGGCGTCTGTCTGCATTGAACTATGTGTGTGTGTGTTCGTGTGTGTTGTTGTGTGTGTGTGTGTGTGTGTGTTAATCCTCTTTGTATTACAGCATGAACGGAAAACCATTGTGTTTTTGGGACTGATTCAACCCACAACAGGCAGAGGTAGAGATACAGAGACAGAGACAGAGACAGAGACAGAGACAGAGACAGAGACAGAGACAGAGAGAGAGAGAACAGACCGAGAGAGAGAGAGCGAGAGAGCGAGAGACAACAGACCGGCGGAGAGAGTGAAAGAGAGGTTATTTTGCCCAGCCCGACTGAGCATGGGGCGGATGTGCTGGACCAGGCGCTGGGCCACAGGATCCACAGAGCAAACAAAGCTTTCAAACTGATTACCACAGCTGTTTCTATGAGGATGGAGTGGCCGGGGGGGGGGGGGGGGGAACGCTGATGGAGCCACAAGCCTTTTCATGGCTATTGAAGCTCTGTGTGCATGAGAGACAGAGAGAGAGACAGAGAGAGACAGAGAGAGAGACCCCTTTTCCCACAGAGGTGTCAACGCAGGTGTAGTCTCATGAAGTAATCATTAATTATGGATTGCCTACATTTGGTCGATTTTCCCTGTCTCTCTGGCTGTTCACACCCATTCATTGGCCTATAGCGGATGTCACGGGGATCACCGATCGCTCTGCTGAACCAACCAGCGTGGGAAAACACAACAACCAGGGGCCATCGCATCCGTCCGTCCATCCATCTGGCCATGAGGTGGCGCGTTAGGGACAAAACGGTGGCCAGGGCTTCGGACCTAAAGATAATGTGTGGTGTTCGGTGCGGGTCGGCTGTGAATCAGGCCGCAAAAACAAACGAGACAAAAGCCAAGGGGTATTCTCTGGTCCTAGCCTCATGTGCTGCAGCCGTGACAGCCGCTCATCTGTAAACTATAGTATGGATAGACACACATCTCCACACCGGCTCCCACAGTTGCTGTTGTTGTTACATACATTACATTCTGAATTCCAATGGAGAGAGAAACATCGTGGTGATTTTGATTTGGTGCTTCCTTTTAATCCCATTAAGTAATCCCAAGTAGTCAGAGGTGTGTGTGTGTGTGTGTGTGTCACACGGTGGAGTCTCACCTGATCTCATTACAGATCTCCTTCTCGTACTTCTTCTTCTGGCGTGCGCGGCAGCAGCAGAAGAGGATGATGGCGAGGATGAAGAGGAAGAGCAGAACGCCAATGATGGCGCCGGCGACGATGCCCGCCGTGTTGGGGGCTTCGGAAAACAAAAACAACAACAACAACAAGATGAGGTTGATCCGGACGGCGCTTTAGCATGTCCATCCGTCTACCGCCTATCCGGATCAGGTCGCGGAGGTAGCAGCTCCAGCAGGGGGACCCCAAACTTCCCTCTCCCTGGCACTTCCTTTAGCATGTAGCATATAGCATGTAGCGTGTACCGTTCAATATTAGCAGTTATTTAACACAAGCCGAAACATTTACCGAGGCAAAACCACCAAGGTTGTAGTCAAATAAATTTGGGACACAACCTAGGTGGCATACTATGAACTCCATACCCAATATTGGCACTACCGTTCAACACACTTTGGCGTGAATAATATCTTTAATAATAATATATTTTCGAACAATATCATGGCGTCACTTCCTGAGAGCCTCCTTGCCGGTTGGAGAGAGACGCAAAACCGTTTAAACTGAAGGGCTATATTGACGTTATAGCGCCAGAGCTGCCTTGGTCGCCGTCCGCCATTTTAGCCGCCGTCACTTCTGCATTGCATTGTGGGATATCTATGCCGACATTGTGTCCAGCGACATACTGTAATATTACCCCGGAAATAGTATGAACTTCACACACTAACCCTTGTTTCAAACAAAGAAAAAAAGATGACTCTTTTAGTGTATGTGAAGTGTGTGTGTGGTTGGTGGCTGGTTGAAGCAGCCTCACCTGGCCTCAGTCAGACTGATGAGTCTGGGGCTGGAGAGGCTGCACACCTGTGGGTCCTTGGTAATCAGGGACGCCACAGGTTAAACCAGCCACCACCCACACACACACACACACTTGAGGAGCGCTCTAGCCTGTACCATCTGCTCCGTTCCCCAATTCATCTACCAACTCCATCTACAATAAACCGGTTTCCTCATCACCCTGGGTCCCGTGTCCTCGGGGAGGAGCTCAAAGAAGCCATTTTAATGGCTTGTGTGTAGCAGTCCACGCTACCACAAGCCATTAAAATGGCTATTAAAATGGCCATTAAAACAGCCACCAACCACACACGCCACAGAGTAGCAGACGGAGCCCTAGCATATATATATATATATATATATATAGTTAGTCGCTTATCGTTTCACCATCAGGTAGATAGAGGAGGGCCGTCGGCACTCTCCCTCATCAAGCAAGCGGCCGAACGGAAGCACCTGGGTGGGAGGGTGGGAGTACGGTTATCTAGCGGTGGTTTAAGGAGGGAGAGGGCGGGCTCCTTACGTGGTGTGATCTTGACGTTCAGGATGCATTCTTCTTTGCCCACGCGGTTGCTGGCCCTGCAGCGGTACGTTCCAGACACACCGGTCGACGCGTTCCTCACGCTGATGGTGCCTCCGACCGGGTCTGGAGAGAGAGAGACAGAGAGAGACAGAGAGACAGACACGGAGAGAGAGAGAGAGAGACAGACGCAGAGAGTGAGACAGAGAGACAGAGGGAGACAGAGAGAGACCATCAGTGATGGTCCGTGACAGAAAGAGAGAGAGAGACAGACGCAGAGAGAGTGAGACAGAGACATCCATCAGTCACTTTGTTATTTTTATTGTGTACAGTATTGTTATAGTATAGTTCATCGTATAGCATAAATAGTGTTTATAGTATATATTATAGCGTATCATAGGTAGTATTGTGTGTGTGTGCACGCACCCAGCACAGCAGTGGCGGGGAGGAGTTTGGTGTCGCTGATCTTCTCCCAGGTGTACTGCATGGGGTTGGTTCCCTCTTTAGACATGCACCTCAGCAGCACGTCCTTGCCCTCCTCTGTGGGCCCCTCGGCATAGCACCTGGGCCTGGAGGGCCTCACTGTGGGGGGTGGGTCAGACAAAGAGAGGGGGGGGGGGAAGAGAGAGAGAGAGAGAGAGAGAGAGAGAGAGAGAGAGAGAGAGAGAGAGAGAGAGAGAGAGAGAGAGAGAGAGAGAGGAGAGAGAGAGAGAGAGAGAGAGAGAGAGAGAGAGAGAGAGAGAGAGAGAGAGAGAGAGAGAGAGAGAGAGAGAGAGAGAGAGCAGAGAGAGAGAGAGAGAGAGAGAGAGAGAGAGAGAGAGAGAGAGGAGAGAGAGAGAGAGAGAGAGAGAGAGAGAGAGAGAGAGAGAGAGAGAGACGAGAGAGAGAGAGAGAGAGAGAGAGAGGCCTGGGTGATGAGTTAGGGTAGACAACGCCAGGTGGACGACACCAGGTGGTGTTCACATTAGAGCTTGGTGCAAGCACAGATCCACGTACACAGACGCCATGCCCACCCCCCTTCACACACACACACACACACTTCATCTGTTAATGGCATGTATGCCCCCCCCCCCCACCCCCAAAAGCAGCAGCCATCAGCATAATGACAGCACTAATCAGGGTAATTGATACAGCTGCTGTCATTACAGGTGCCGTCACTCAGGATAATGGCAGCTACACACCCACCCCCCACCCCCACAAAGAAGGAAAACATTGGGGGGAGGGGGTCTTCTAGTCAGTAGAACCTGTGCACACAGAAACATTTACAAAACTAACAAACCAAGTCAGAGCCCTCAATGAAAGGCAGACCAGCCCCGGCTCAGAGGTCTGAACCTGTGGTGAGCAGAGCTCCAGCGGTGGGAGACAGACGCCATGATGGGGGGGGTGGGGGGGGGAGGGAGGAGAGAGAGGAGTAGGGGAGGGAACTGATGTTGTGTTGTGATAGTCTCCAACTAAACCTTACTCTGTGTTTGTGTGGAAGAAAAAGACCATCCATAATGTGGATGTGTGTGTGTGTGTGTGTGTGTGTGAGACATATGGGGGCCGACGAAGCTCTGACATCACGGTGTAATAATGTAGATCAACAGACCTGTGCTGGCCAAGTCTGACAGAGGCAGCCAGCCAGGAGGAGGGCAGACAGAGACAGCCGCCTCAGACACCCACCACTCATCTAATCTACACCCTGGAGTGCGGATGGAAGGCCGTGGGGCCCGGAGGCGAGCCAGAGAGCGTGATATTAAAACAAGTGGTGATGGATGGATAGATCTGAGGGGGGGGATATTAGAAGGAAGAGGTGGTGTTCGTTGGTGGTGGTGGTGAGGTCAACGTAGCAAGGCTACGTATCTCATCACTCAACCGCCCGTCATTTTAGAGGAGGAGCGACCACACACACACACACACACACACACACACACACACACACACACACACACACACACACACACACACACACACACACACACACACACACACACACACACACACACACACACACACACACACACACACACACACACACACACACACACACACACACACACACACACACACACACACACACACACACACACACACACACACACACACACACAGTGTGTAAAAATGTGTGTGTAAATGTCAGCGCATTCAAATGTGCTCAAATGACATTATGAACATCTCTTTAAAAATGTCGAGAGATGACCGGAGATGGGTGTGTGGTGACCCCATCGCCGCGTGTCCTAACCGTCCGATCCATCCGTTTGATACGACAGCGAGAGGCGCAGGGGGGCAGAGGTCAACGACCAGGGAAACAACGTTGGGGCCTGCGGGGGGGGGGGGGGGATGGGTGGGAGGGCCGAGAGACAAAGATGAGGCCCGCCCCCCCCCCAATCATCATAAGCGTTTCAGTAGGCATAAACAAATTTTATATATAAATAAATAAATATAGAAATACGAGACAGTCCGGGGAGAGATTAACGAGTGGTACAAGGCTGTGTGACACGTGAGAAGCGAGGGCTGCTGCGTGTTGTCTGGCCGTGTTTACGAGTGGGGGGGGGGGGAAGAGAGGCGACTCACGTCCAATCAACTATCCCCCTTTTCCTCCTTCTCCACCTTCTCCTTGAACAGGTT
Source organism: Muraenolepis orangiensis (assembly GCA_027704905.1). Lineage (NCBI taxonomy): Eukaryota > Metazoa > Chordata > Actinopteri > Gadiformes > Muraenolepididae > Muraenolepis > Muraenolepis orangiensis. Next base: position 5,737,909 of record CM051011.1, on the reverse strand, counting down.
AACCAGTGGATGGCCTGTAGTGCGGTGTAGAGCGTGGGTTGTTGTGATGAACGCCGTGGGACTTAGTAGTAGAGACTTGGAGTGCTACCAGGTGTACACCGCCTCCTGGTGGGCCCCGACTCGGGAGAGGCAAGTGTTTGTAAAAAGCGGGTCCCGGTTAGGAAAAACGTCACACGGGGTCGGATGGGGCCAGAGAGAGAATACACAACCTGGGGGCCAGAGAGAGAGAATACACAACCTGGGGGCCAGAGAGAGAGAATACACAACCTGGGGGCCAGAGAGAGAGAATACACAACCTGGGGGCCAGAGAGAGAGAATACACAACCTGGGGGCCCTCCCGGCTGCCTTTAAAAAAGACCCCCCGCTCCTCCTGCTGTCTCATCTTTGGGTCCAAGTACACCGGGCGGCTCTAGATACGGGTTATTGGGAATTCCGATCTATTTTGTTGTATTGGTCTATATGTATGAGGTACAGTGAATAATGTATAGTGAAATGTTATCGCCAGCTCCGAAGATGTGCAAGAAGTAATGGAGTACATTACAGTCATTACAAATGACTATCTATAGAAACACAAAAATACAAGAATTCACAAATGTACATGTTTACGTAAGGGCTGGGGGATATGGAATAACTTATCATTGTGATAATCATGAGGGATACAATATGTCGTATTTTTTGGGCGGCAGGATGGCTCAGTCTGTTGGGACTTGGCTTGGGAACAGGAAGGTTCAAGTCCCCGAAACACCTGGGCACTGCCGAGGTGCCCTTGAGCAAGACACCAGACCCCTACACTGCTCCCCGGGCAGCTCTATATACAACAGCTGCCCACTGCTCCCAATACTAGGATGGGTTAAATAAACTAAATTCACTGTGTGTGTGTACATGTATGTGACCAATAAAGAGTCAACATGCTTCTTTCTAAATTCTAAACAATCTAACTGAGGGTCATTACATTGATAATCAGTATAAAACTAGTTTTCCTTTGTCGCACACATTTCAAACCTCATGTTTTAATAATTGTAAGAGCATATCTTGTCATCGTGATTCATTACAATGACTATGAAACTGGGCATCAGGATGAGAATTTCATGAGGATGCAATACCATTCATGGGCAATAAATGATCATATTGAATTATTACCCAGCCCCACCGCCCTGCTGTTAATGTGTGCATGTGTGCACGCACACACATGCATTAACAGCAGGGTGGTGTGTGTTCATGCGTGTGTGTGTGTGTCCTGCTTTTGGAGGATGTCTAACCCGATCAACATGAAGGTGGACTGCAGAGCAGACCCGATATCCCCCGGTCTTCTTGTCACCATTGGTGACTGTACCTCCCGTCCCCGAGGTCAATATCCTGCAGGCTGTCAGCCGCTGTCCTTCAGCTATCAACTATCTCTCTCTTCCCCCCCCCCCCCCCTCACTCCCTCCCTCTTTCTCTTGGGCTCTCTAGCTCGCTCGCCCTCAAATGCATACATGGCAGGGGAGCTTGTCAGAGGTCAGACTCTTGATTACACAAACTGTGTGGCTCCTATTATCAATATTAATTTGGCTCCTGAGCTCACCTTCCCGTAAAAGGAAAAATGTATCCAAGGGTGTTTTCAATTTTAATGTGAACACAGACAATCTATATTCACTTAAAAAATGTTTGCAGGATCACTATGCCTGAAAGACATTGCGACAAATGTAAAACGCCTCTATATTAAAAGGTGTCACTGCCACATTTAAGCATAACACTTAAGTGTTAACTAGCGCCAGTATTTTTCAGGGACCCCAATTATGGGTTCTCAAAACATCGTCCTTAAACATATGACATAATTGAATAAATAAACCCAGCTGCTCAGTTTCAAAAACAAACAGGCCGGCCAAGCTCAAATGTTTTCCTAGATTCCAAGCGGCTTCTGGCTAAACCTGTATGACCACTTTTGGCACATAGCCGGCGTGCGCCATTTTGTGCGTGCAGATTTTGTTACGCATATGCAAATAGACTGATGGTTTCAGGGGGAAGTGAGTCATTTTTCGTCTTTTACCTTCACCTTGTCAGGAGATTGACCAGGCAAGGACAGTGTGTGTGTGTGTGTGTGTGTGTGTGTGTGTGTGTGTGTGTGTGTGTGTGTGTGTGTGTGTGTCCGTCCCTAGGGAGTAGAGCTGGGTTATGCAACTTAATGATGCCATCACCCTTCTCATACTGTATGGTTAAGAACTCCAGTAGAGCATTTCTCTCAATGCAAAACAGGTTGCGTCATTCGATACGAGCGGCCTCACCAGAACACACTGTGTGTGCGGTCAATAAGCAAATGACGTTTGTGTGTCATCGCTCCGTCATCGTACAACTCTTTCAAACATCCGCCTTGTACGTTGTGCCATTTCTGTTTCAAATTTGACTTGGAATCCAAGTTTTACTTAAGAGGTAAATCTACGGTACATTCCGGTAAACATGCGTCATATCTCCACTTGTGTGCCAAGTGTAGATTACCAGGATAGAGTGTGCTCTACAGAGAACGTCTAAATAAAAAGGTTTTTCGAAGGGAGTTATGGGAAATCGGACGTGGGAAAATGTGCTTTGTTAACCTTCCCCCAGATAGAGCGAGAGAGATGTTTGTCCTCCGATAGCCATGGAGAATAAACACAATAAATCCAGATAAGCGCACGGTATGAGAAAAAACCCGGAGCGCGGCTCAGACTTCCCGATGCCCTTCTTTCTGCGTGAGTACGGGGGCCCACTCACCCATGACGGTCAGCGGGATCTTCCGGCTGCGGATGCCAGGGGCCTTCTTCACCTTGCACTGGTAGGTGCCCGTGTCCGTCGACCGCAGCCCCGTCAGGTTGATGGAGGCGTCGCCGTTCTTGGGGTCGGCCGAGTTGAAGTGGACGCGACCTTTCATCACAGGGTAGTCCTCGAAGGACCTGTCCCCAGAGTACAGGATCACCTGCGGATCAAGACGGGAGGGGAGAGAGAAGGGAGTGGGGTTAAAGGAATGACTTTAAGAGGAGCAAATTATAAACAAGATCGAAATGACACCGAGTGCATACTCCTCCTCCCTGCTCAATGAACCAACCAGATGTTTACCAGCAATTAACTGGTGACGAAATGCTTAGAGAGCGAAAGAGAAACAGAGGAGAACGCCAAAGTTTGAATTATCCCTGGTGCCCTTCAGCTTGGCAGCCTGAACTTGTTAAAAGGCAATCCGCCCTGCCCAGGTACGGACATGGAACAAACAAAGACACCACTGTGCGTGGGTCAAATCAACACCTGCTGTGTCAACAGTACACCCCCCCGACCGCCCCCCACCAAGACCCGTCTGGCGCCGCTAGGTTAGCGGCCAAACAAGGCCGCCGAACCAGAGAAATAACAACTCACGTTACAAACACAAAAAGGAAAGACTGAAAGAAGAACGACCAAGACTTAACAACAATGAAGATTCCTTCCTCCCAGTCTGGTGCGGATTTACGATCATTTCCATAGAGACCTACATGGGTTTTGTGTTTGTTTATGCTTTATTTATTTCTTTCCTCCTACCTATCATGCTGAGCGCAACAGTCAGGCACACCAACCTCCATACCCAAGGATGGGGAGGAGAAGATGGAGCCGGGAAACATAATTAATAACAACTTAAAAGCCCAAATGAACGATGCACAGAGGAAGAATATGCATAACCAACCAGGGGGGGGGGGGGGGGGGGGGGGTGATCTCCTGCTGTGAGTGCATGGAGTAGGAGCCGCCTCCTTCTGCTGCTGCTGCTCTGCTCCCAAATGAGAGCATGAGCTTTTGTTTTGGAGCCCAAAACAAACAGGCAGGCCGCACATCTTGTACACATTAGCCACACAAACAGGTAACACAGGGTAACATTCCGCCCGCCTCCCAGATGACAAGGGGGAGAGAACGGGAGGAGGAGGAGGGGGGGGGGGGGGGCATCATCTCCCAGGGCGGACCAGGGGATCCAGAGCGTTGGCGGTAATAATAATGTCGAGACAAGGCCACGGGGAGGAGGAAATTAAATTGTCCTGGAGGAGACGAGACGACAAGACCCCCATCCCCCCCCCCCCCCCCCCCCCCCCATCCCTCCAAATAAGAAATAAAAGTTCCCGTGGGAGGAAAAAAAAAAAAACCCTGCAGACATGCGCTCTTGTACACGTAATCTCCAGTAGATAAAAACAACACGTGCTTTAAAGCACACACACGTAATGAAAAGCAAAAGGGCAAACGTCGAGACGAGCAGGCGCGCGCGTGTGTGTGCGTGTGCGTGGTAGTGTATGTATCATCAGCAGCCGCCACAGGTGTCAATAAGGTGGGAGGAGCCCTGTGCTGGAGCTGTACACCCTGAGACGGCACTCGGCCTTGTGGGGAGAGTGAGTCATAAAGATGTCTTCTAGGTCTGGCTGTGAGGACACCATGTACACAGACTGAAGAAGGTGGGGGGGGGGGGAGAGAGAGAGAGAGCGAGAGATGGCAGTAGACAGTGAGAGAGAGGTGGAGGTAGACAGTGAGAGAGAGGTGGAGCTAGAGAGAGAGAGGGTGGAGGTAGAGCGAGAGAGGTGGAGGTAGAGCTAGAGAGGTGGAGAGAGAGCGAGAGGTGGAGGTAGAGAGAGAAATAGGGTAGAGATCATTTGAGAGTCAAAACAGACGGAGAGGCAGAGAGAGAGAGAGAGGCAGAGAGAGAGAGAGAGAGAGAGAGAGAGAGAGAGAGAGAGAGAGAGAGAGAGAGAGAGAGAGAGAGAGAGAGAGAGAGAGAGAGAGAGAGGCAGAGAGAGAGAGAGAGAGAGAGAGACAGAGACAGAGACAGAGACAGAGAGAGACAGAGAGAGAGAGAGAGTCAGGGAGAGAGAGAGTCAGGGAGAGAGAGAGAGTCAGGGAGAGGGAGACCGAAAGAGAGTCAGGGAGAGGGAGACACAAAGAGAGTCAGGGAGAGGGAGACCGAAAGAGTCAGGGAGAGGGAGACCGAAAGAGAGTCAGGGAGAGGGAGACCGAAAGAGTCAGGGAGAGGGAGACCAAAAGAGAGTCAGGGAGAGGGAGACCGAAAGAGAGTCAGGGAGAGGGAGACCGAAAGAGAGTCAGGGAGAGGGAGACCGAAAGAGAGTCAGGGAGAGGGAGACCGAAAGAGAGTCAGGGAGAGGGAGACCGAAAGACAGACAGAGAGAGGGAGACCGAAAGACAGACAGAGAGAGGGAGACAGAAAGAGCCATACACCAGTCTATTGACAGCCTGCGTCTCCCGACTCTGCAGTTGACACAGTGGCTGTGCAAACCCCCTGAATGTCGCCTCCAAGGTTAAGGCGTGAAAAAAAAAAAAAAAGAAGAATAAACACCAGCCTGGGAAGGGCTGCGATGACCTCAACAGGCGCGGCCGGTCGGAAAGGCTGCGATGCGTGGCGGACGAGCCCATTCGTCCTCCTGATATGCGACAGGGCGACGCAGAACAATTCTCCCGTGCGCTCAGAACCCCTCGGAGGCTCCCTGCATACAAATGTGTGCCTGCCGAGTGTGGTCCGTGGATGGAGACGACTTCCCATTATTTAGCAGGTCGGATTGGCTTTGGGGTTTACTGCACTGTTCTTTCAGCATTTGTAATGCTGCTAGCCCTTCCACTACGGTCACTTTAAAATGATTTTCGCACAATCGAGATATATATATAGATATAGATATAGATATAGATATAGATATATATACTTATAGATCATCCATTAGACACTTTATTGTTCTTTTTTATTGTGGATAGTCATTTTATAGGACAGGGTTGTTAATAGTATATAGTATATTGTGTTGTTATAGTATATTATAGTATAGTATTGTTGATGAAATTCAGAAAGCATTCCATTCCAAGGACAGTTTTTATCCACAGGCAGTGGATGCCTACTGAACTGCTAGGAGTGCTGCCACTATCATAACATTGTCATCCATATTACATTACACTTGCATACACTATCATACTTTTGCTGGACTTGCTGGACTCACTCAAGTTACTGCACTGTATTCATGATGCTTCATGATGCTTTCCCTCGGGATAAATAAAGTTATCTGAATCTGAATCTTCTCCACTACTGGCACTTTAAAATGCATTTTGCACATTTCAACACATGTACAGCATATATCATCCAGTCACTTTATTGTTCTTTGTATTGTTATTTATCTTGTGTACAGTGTTGTATAGTACAAGTTGATTACAGTGTTGTATAGTACAAGTTGATTACAGTGTTGTATAGTGTATTACATAGTATAGCATATAGTGTCAATTTGTAGGTAGTGGGGAGTAAGTATTTTCCCGTCTATATGCCCGTCCTCTTCATTGTCACCCTGGAGTAGAGGAACGCCCTACTTTCTAAAAAGACAAATATGCAGCTCAGCCATGAGAACCGACTGCTAATGACGGCTACTGTAGGCATGCCTGGCATCCCGCGCTGAAGAAGGCCCCAACAAAGCGGCCCGCATTAGCCATGCTCCGCTAGCCTCCAAAAGACCCTCCACATAGCCCTGATATGTGGGCTATGTGGGATGAAGAGACCGCGGTTATGAATAGACTGGGCGTTGGCGTCATTCCACACCGCATCAACGGACAAACAGACAAACACTTTAATTCTGATAGATAGGCCGCTCTATTTCACACATCTACGAATGTGGTCTGGTTTTTACTGGATATTTGAAGTCGTTAATCAAGTCTGTAGCGCCGCAGCTCAGGGAGCAGCAGAGACAGATGTGTGGAAAGCGACGGTGAGCAAGCATAGATGTACGCCTCAAGCCTGTTCCCTTTTTATTATGAGTTATGAGGCAAGCCGCCCGTGTTTCCTGATGATGTTACGAGTTCATTATCATCCTTACGAGTGTTGAACCTGATCATAGCTCTTGCTCGGTCCCTAAAGTGCATTTTGTTCTGCCGATGACCCCATGCCCTGTGAACAATGGATCATCATCTGCCGTAATCGTCGTTTCTGGGCCTTTCGGAACCCTCCGGGTTTCATTAAAAAGTAGCCTACATTCTCATCTCTTTCTCCAGTCAAGTAGCTCTGGTCGTAGCGTCCTAATCGCGTCGGGTGCCGTCGTATGAACTAAGCCGCCACGGGAAACTAATTGGCCCCTAATTAGTTAAATTACTCTGCATGGAACTCCGGCAACTTGGCAATGGTTATGTAAAAATGTGCGTGTGAATTAGGAAGTTAAATCAATTAGCATGACAGCGCTGGGAGGGAGATGTTTATCAGAAGTGAAGAGAGGAATTGTAAATGGGCCTTGTGAATGGAGAAAAAAAAAAAAGAATGTTAAACTCAATGTTGTTTTAAAGAATAAAATACCACTTCATTGTTCGCTGGGCGGACATAAGAAGAAGAAGAGCCCATGGCATGCATTATAATAATAAAATAATAATACACAAGGATGGATGGATAATACACCGTACAGCTGAACAAAGGAACACATAAAAGCAGCCATGTTAACCTCCTCTCCCTCCTCCCGCTTTACAGCTTCCTATTGTAAACAAAACAAAAAGTAGGTCAAAAGCGAAGGTGTAATTTGAATACTAATTGGAAAAGCTCCTGATTGCCGGGAGGGAGGGAGCGGCGGAGAGGGGGCAGGGTGCTTCCACACGGCGGCCCTGGGAGCGAGCCGCACTGGGGTCAGAGGTGGAGGGAATGGATGACAAACAGGAGGGACAAGAGAGATTTTCCCCCCCCCAATGATGGAATTTTGACCCATTTTTCTAAACAACTATTGGCCTCAAAAGGGTTGAAGTGGAGGGAGGCCACGACAAGTGGTTGTGCGAGGTAAGTGCTCAATGGGAGAGGGAGGTGAAGAGAATCGGCCTCTGTGACTGCAGAGGCCCCTAGGGGCCCGGAGCCTGTGAAGTGAACTGCCAGCACTCCCACTGTGAGAGTTCGACCACGGTGAATGCTCCATTGAAATACACACGAGTCGAGTTACCGTTGATCTGCATACACTTACTTTGACTGGATTTCAAGGAATCCGCCATTTATTATTAGTCACGCGAGAATCAGTCACATGATGAAGAAACTAAGCCCAGCGCCCTGGTGTCTAGACTTTTACCAGTAAAAAAAGAATGAAATTCTCTGAAATTCTTAGTAATCTGTCCCCAGCGAATCAGATACACACATTGAATTCCTCCTGTGACCAAAGGAGAGGAAGTCAAATCTTCTTCGTAGCAGAAGTAAAGACCACATCCTGGGTAGGCACATTCAAACACCTTTGATTATTGCCAAATGCTAATCAACCTAGTGCACGGTGTTTAAGATGACCATGCTAAAACTGTTTCCTAAATGACACCTGGGGCTAGACCAAGGGGGTCTCTGACCTATTGTCATCCAATATCTGCTTTTAAAAATGTTAAGTTATTTTATGGCTAAATATATATTGTGAGCTATTGGAAATGGGAACATATCACACACACACAGTAGGCATACTAACTAGTGTTTTAAACTTAAAAAAAAGTGACTGCAGTTTGAAATTCTTGCTGACGGTCCCTACATACGCCACTGTAGAGAGAACTTGTTGACAGTCCCTACATACGCCACTGTAGAGAGAACTTGTTGACGGTCCCTACATACGCCACTGTAGAGAGAACTTGTTGACGGTCCCTACATACGCCACTGTAGAGAGAACTTGTTGACGGTCCCTACATACGCCACTGTAGAGAGAACTTGTTGACGGCCCCTATGTATGCCTACTCCGCTGTAAGTCGCCATTGGCTATTCAAGGCTGAAATGTATATGTTCCGTATACAAAATAGTTTTGTTCAACATGCTATCAAGCAAAGAAATGGGCGTATATTGAACATCAATATATGTTCAGAGCCCATGTATGTATGGATGCATGGATGTTATTAATGAGGGGTTGCTATACATACAGGCTTCTAGTTTGGTTCTGTGAATATCGATTGCTGCTTTTGGAGTCTAGATTACAGTTTGTTTACTATTTGAGACCTTAAAGTGTCGGGTGTTTCTCAAAATGTATTCATGCATCGTTTTTTGCTGCAGTAAATTGTTTTTCCATTATGAAATTACTGCGTTTGAGATAAATAATTAGGATCTGCAAAAGATGGCCCAAGTTAAGTTTTGGGGGTATTAAATATTTGCCTCATTGCGTCATCTGTGTGTAATACGCAAAGCATCATATAATACATTTATTAGCCATTAACACAATATTACGCACGGCCACACTGAGATCCGCTGGTTGTGCCGCGTGGAGCAGCGCTCCAACGCTTCTTCCAATTACGTGCAGAGAATGCCCAATTCATGGAGCACAAAAGGAAAACCACTGGCAGAGTTGGATGAGTCTGGCTTAGATGAGACTGGCTTACCACGGATCTTGCCTTTGCACTACAGAAAACTTCAATCTGTGGAAACCAACTCGTCACGAGGTGAGCACTATGAGAGAAAACGTTTGTTTATCGAATAAATTGGGCCGGAGGGAGACGCAGCTATTCCAGCACAACCCAGTCCACTTTCTCTGTCTAAAGTCTCTGGAGTGTCGATTAAGAGTATGGACACTTACAATAAAAAAAGCCGGCAGGGCTTATATGAGAGCTGTACAGATTGATTTGCTGTCCTTGACTCAGATGGAGAAGGAATTTGCACACTTCTCACTATCAACGCATCAGATGTGCCAGAGGAACTGCAAATAGAGTTGATCGAACTGCAGTGCAGTGCACCGTTGAAGAGTACATTTGGGTCAGATGGTTGGGAATCCTTTTATCAAGAAAATCCCAACTGCCCAGAAACTGGTCCCAATGTCGGCAGGCTGGTAAAAGCCAATTCAATTTCAGTCAATTTCACACCTACTTTTTGTAATTTCACATTGTGTTATGTGCCAGCAATGCAATTTTTCATTGATCGCTACAATATATATACTATATAATTATTTGAAATAATATTTCAGCAAGTAGCATACTGATGATATAGGGGTGGCAGTAGCTCAGTCTGTTGGGACTTGGCTTGGGAATTGGAGGGTCGCGGGTTCAAGTCCCCAAAACTGACCAAGTGTGAGGGAGTGAGAACTGGTACTTGGGAAAAGGACCCTTGAGCAAGGCACCAGACCCATACACTGCTCCCTGATCACTGATATAGCTGATCACTGCTACTGTGTATTTGTACATGTACGTGACTAGAGGTGGGACGATCGATCGGCTTCCGATCATTATCGGCCGATTTTGAAGAAAAATGCGCAATCGGAGAATGCCGATCTTTCTTTAATGTTGCCGATTTCATAGCCGATCCTGCACGTGAGAAACACGTGAGCTCATCTCTTTACCAGCGAGTAAAACACGTGGGGCCCCGCCTCTTTTCTAAACAGAGTGATACTCGCCCTGCCTCAATGTCAGCGGTGTCTGCAGTGTGGAGTTTCTTCAAAGTGTGTGATACAGATGTAACATTTGCCATCTGTAATGTGTGCAAAGAGAAAATATCTCGTGGAGGAAGCAAGGTAAAAAATTTCAACACGACAAATTTAATAAGACACCTGAAAACCCATCACCCAGCGCAGCATGGCGAGTTTGTTAAACTGACCGTGGAGAACGAGAACCCCAGGAATGCATGATGGATTAAACTGTTCTATAATACAGGGGTTCCCACCCTTTGTTGTGCCACGGACCGGCAGATACATGAAAAAAAATCTCGCGGACCAGTTGTCAATTTTCGCGGAACGGTTGTCAAAGTGTGTGTCAACACACACCCCTAACAAAACGGCAGGGCTCGATTTCAGTATAAACGCGCATGTACGCGGAGCGCCCGTAACACAAACCCCGGCTCGTTCGCGACCGACACGTCACTAGCGCGTAGTCTCTTTAGTAGCGCGTGTAACTGAAAGTCTCGTTATGCCGCCGATATATATTTAATCTATATATATAGATTATACCGCTATACTATATATATCATCTCTATATATAGATTATACCGCCCGCCGTTCACCTATACTCAAATTACTTGAGTCAAATATGATGATAAACACACAGCTGTTTCGCGGCCCGGCAGTAACACCTCCACGGCCCGGTACCGGTCCGCGGCCCGGCGTTTGGGAACCCCTGCTATAATAGACTGCTATAGCAGCAATACACTGTAGACCGCTATAGCTGCAAAAAAAATAAAAAAAATCGGTGATCGGTGGGGCAGATATTTCTGATTGTGATCGGTGATCGGTGGCAAAAAACGTGATCGTCCCATCCCTATACGTGACCAATAAAGACGATTCAATCCTCCAGATGTAGATTTAGATACGGACACAATCCGGCCTCCATGCGGTCTCATTTGAACCACTACTTAATAAGAGTCCGACACCCCTGGTATACAGTAGGTGCTGATAGTTATCGAGCAAACAGAAGGCAAAGGCCTTATAACAAATTTGACATTTTCCTAGTTGCATTTTAACAGTATCTTTGAATCATGCCATTTTCTTTTTCTATAATAAAATAAATAGACCTGCTTTGTGCTTATCCCCCAGTCTCACACATCAACGAGACCCTGAGTGATGGTGATGATTCTCCTGACTTACCACTTTGTCTTCCTTCTGATTGTCGGAGGCCAGCAAGCTCCATTCGATGTCCAGGGGCGCCAAGTCCTCGGGGGCCAGGGTGAACTGGCACTCCAGCTTCACCGATTGTCCGCTGGCTATTTCAATGGACTTCGGTACCGGGGAGGTGATCTCCAGACTGGAGACCATGCCTGGATGGACAGAGGCAGACATAAGGGATGATGAAAACCCCAGCAAAGTTTTTAGCAGCTGCCTATATTAATAGAACCACATATCATGATGGGATAGCAGTAACACGGTTTTCGTTCGGACACTAAATGACATGAAACATTATTTCAGAGGGCCTTTTACCCGTTTTTATGGTTATACTGCATGGTGGATTTCACATTTCCTTCTGATTTAGCTCAGCAGCGAGCGAGCAAGCGAGAGAGAGAGAGAAACATATACAAAGCAAGCTGATCTCACAGGAAGATAACTGGTGCTCGGTTCCAAGCATTTCATTTTGAAGCCAAATGTAAAATGATGGCATTAAACTCATGGGACATACACTAAGTATGCAACTTCAGATTATGGTCTCATCATTTCAAAACCTGGAACCTGTACTACCCGTCACAGGTAAGGATGATTGTCTACAAAACAGATGTGTGCGTCTCTCTTCTTCTCTTCCCCACCCCACATTTATTTTGCCGTATAATTGCACGTTTGTATTCTTATTAGTATTACTTTCGGCAGTTTGTCTGTGGGAAGGTGTTGATTGATGACTTGTCAGGTAATTAGTCAGCCCAGCAAAAAATATATACTTAAAGATTGAAGATATTTTTTATTTGCCATTTGCAGACAAACAAATACAATGGAACACTTACTCCCCTTCTAAAGGCCCTACGACACATCACTGACAACGGTTGAAACAGAACCGAGGCCCGTCTCATACTAATGGTCTCATTGAATCCCGAGGCAACCGCTCAGCTAATTGTCCCAGGTCTTTCATGGACATTTATTTTAATTGTTTTGGACAACCTTCGCGTCTTAACAACAACATTGTTAAGACGTTAGAGACATCGTCCGGGGAGAGAGAAAAAAGAAAAGTGGAACGTTTATGTATTTATCTTATTTAAAAAAAAGACATGTATGTCTTGTATGTATCCATATAAAGAGCGTATCCAATCATCCAAGCAGCAAACCAAAGGAGCCCTGCGCATTTATTCTTAGAAACGCATAAACATCATTTTGTTGTGACAACTGGTGCCTTAGAGTCTCTATTGAATAAGATCTCGGGCAAGGGCCAAGCCACACTCCCCATGGAGAATGGAGTTGTCACATGCGGGCTAGATGCACTAAAATCCTTATGACAGCCTGGCCGCTTTCCACTTAACCGGGGACATTGTCGAGAAAGCGAGATGATCTCGCCCCCAAAAAAAGAGAGGCTGCACAGGAGCGCCATAAATGAGTGAAAACATGTTGTTTGTACATAACATACAAAACCTCAGAGACTCCAAATGACGTATTGTATGTATACAATATACTGGTGTGGCGCCACTGGAGTCCCATGTTTACATAGAACTCACATAACCAGATTTGTAGGTCACACACACATGCACACAGTGTCCACACCTTGGGGCCATGACTCACAAGTGTTAAATCCATGTTGTTATGGAAGGGCTTCGCATGTCAGATTGTATATTGTTCTGCCAATTTTCTTGTGTTGAGGTCTAGCTTAAAAGGCAGAATAAAAAGGTATGTTAAAAGATAAGTTAACGAGAAAGCTATCCATTCTTTAGTTTGAAAATCTGCACGAAAACCACGGCATTGTGCAATTTTTACATGCCCTGTTAACATAAGACAAACCTACTTTCGGTTATAAATACACGGAAGACATCGCTGACCAATTGTGTCATGGAAGCTTCCAGAACCTGTTGGACTGGCCGTGAGGAGAGTGTTGGGGGGGGAGAGGGGGGGAGGTGAAGGACCCTGCCTGCTCTCATGACCATCAGCCCTGTGTACATGACACGGAAACCCCAGCATTGCTCTGGGCGACGTCACAGACAGCTCTGTAAAAAAAATACCCACAGAAACATACAACAGAGTGACAATCTCAGTCACACCCGCTAGTGTTTCCGAGGCCTCCCCGGAGCCTTTGAGCATGCGATACAGTCACCCAGAAGCTTTTATCCTGCACCTTCATAACCATCATCACCGCCACCGCTGCTGGTGGTGTCGCATCGGGTCCCGCGGCCGGTGACAAGACGCCCTTGATGGGAGCCATCCATCGCACTAGCGAGGCGCAGGCGGTGCGGGCCAAGAGAGCGAGAGCAAGTAGTATCGTATGCGGAGGAGGAGACGATCCGACACACACACACACACACACATCAGTCAGCCGTCACGCCTGGATGCCAGGCTTGGCATCCAGGCGTGACACGCAGCCGTTGTCAATTCATCAAGAGGGTTTTTACAACGGGAGCTGGAGAGATTTAGGGCAGCGGAGAAGGTTGGGAGACGAAAAAAAACCCACAAAACAAAACCACTGCGCTGCAAAGAACTAGTGTGCCCTGCAAAACGGGGTGTTTTTTATCCTGTCACTTCCATCACCGATGTTCCCGTCTAATCACGGGAAGGACAAGAGTGATCTCTGGCTCCATTTGTATCCATTACAGGACAGGACGGAGCACCACACTCATAACCGAGGTGACAGAGCATAGGAATGACATCATCTGTCTGACTGGCTCACAACATGTTGCCACAGGGCTCAGGTAAATAGGGTGACTAGAGGATAAGTTGTGTGTGTGTGTGTGTGTGCGTGACATACATTTGAAAAAAAATACATAATCACATGAGGACTTTTGACGCCACAAAAGACACATTTAAATTCAGACAATGGGAAGACAATGCATTGTAGGAAGCAAAGTCACATTGGAAGCGGTCCAACCTGCCATAACACAGTCAAGGTCAACCAGTTCATCGCATTAATACTTTCTTCCCAAGACAGTCTCAGGCAGCAGCAGGAGACTTCCCACCACCTAATTCAGTTCCTACTTAAGCATTTAGACATTAGGCTAGCCCTGATCATTTGAATAGTCAGGTGTTCAAATATTGAGATTCTGGCTAGTTTCTGGTTTCTTGCTTTTATTTTTTTGACATCTTACAACTATGTTTAATTGAAAGAAGATGACTCACATTTGCAATATGAAAAGGTATAATATGAGCACACCGAGTTCTACCGTCTAAACGCAGCCTTCGACCTTGGCTCGCGTTTACTTAATAATCATCTAAAACATCAGCCAAATATTTAAATAAATACCACTACAAACAGTCCCCCAATTCAGTATAACCATTTTATGTCACAACCTCATGGTAGACAGTAGACACATTAGACCATGCAATTCTGCATGCACGTTAAATATGCATGCACACCGAGCGGTGAAAAAGCAGCCTCTACAATGTCAACTCCAAGGGTAATGAGAGAGGCATTTTAAGAGACACACGCAACACTCTTCTCCCCACTCTTACATACAGGTGCCCAGATGGTGGCCCATTGATGCGATGCAAATTATCACAAATTGAGATATAACAAAAGCCCTGTAACATGTCTTTAATCACTTTAACAAGCACGCCAATGGAGCACAAATGTATCTGTACCCGCGCTGCCTCTGAATAGAAAACAATTACGATGGTTTTGCTCCAACAGTAACTGGGCAAAAGACCATCAGCGGCTCCTCTTAAGAGCTTGGGGTTAGCAGGACGGGGCATGCACAAAAGTGACAAGCAATGAGCAACACGGGTATTAACATGACCTCCTAGTTTTCAGGAAATATTACCTTTGACCATCAGCAGCAGACAGAAAATCAGCCATTGCATGTATGGAGAGATTGCCTGGTCTCCCAATCTGCAGCACAGAGAGAGGCCGAGAGAGGACGGCCTTTCAGTCTTTACTCGGTAACCAAGGGCACCACCGGCAACGCAAACCGGCTGTGGTACTCCGGCAGCAGGTCTGATAATGGTCATTAAGAGTCCCCGGGAATGTGGGACCCAAATGAAAAACACACTCCCGGTAAACAGCAGGCAGGGAGGGAGGATGTGGAGGGACATTGCAACGAGACAGAAATACATTCACTCACACACAGCATTACACCACATGCCCACACACACACAAATAAGCATCAACAGCGTGAGCGCAGGTAGTGTTTACACTGCTCAATATGACGCATGTGTGTTTAGTAGCAGGGCAGTTCTGCCGTGTGTGTGGGGGGGGGAGGCATGTGTTAATTAAAAAGACAAAAAACATTTGCGGGGCGCTGTGCGTGCCTGTCTGTCTGTCTGTCTGTCCGTCTGCCTGCCTGCCTGCCTGGGCCAGGGGGTCGTCTCCCGCTCCCCGTCTGAGCACAGCACTGTCCCAGTCCGCCTGTCGGGGG
>CM051011.1:5587038-5714538 GCA_027704905.1 Muraenolepis orangiensis | reverse complement strand
AGTGATATGAAACCGCATAGCAATATTTCAACCATCATCCACAACTGGGATACTAGTGCAGCAGCACCACAACCCCAACCCCAACCTCTTAACATTCATTTTTCGTTTGTATTTCTGCTCGCCGTGCGAGAGGAGACACTTGTCAGGCTGATATAGAGACTATACGAGTATCTGGGCGGCAGAAATAAATGTCGTTAAGCCCCGACTGCAGCACCGCACAAAAACACAAGGAGCCTCTCGCTATTGAACGCAAGCAACTGCAAAAACGTGATTTTCAACCCTGGTCTGATGCTCTGCAAAGGGTCGGTGGATTCCGCCCGGCCAGCATGTAGAAGAACAACTTTGGCGACACACCGCCCCCCCCCCGAGACTAACCGGACACTGACCTCAATGGACAACATTTGAGCGCAATATGCATCAATGCAGATTATTACCACGCTATATTTGACTTCAGAGCGTGAAATTGCATCTGAAATGAAGTGCACTAGCTACGCTGTTGTAATTTACCACAGCAACGCGAAGCTGACATGTCCATAGAAGACGGAATAAGCTCCAGATGAAAAAATAAAAAAAAAAAAGTGGTGGTGGTAATAAACTCTAAACATAATATCTTGACATTGCTTCAGTTTAAATATGAATAGAGTAAAAGTGGCTAAACTCGGGCAATACCAAGCATGGATATGTCATACGTTTAACACTAAATAAGCATTATTCAAGATACACTACCCCAAATTATGTCCCAGCCTGCAATCAATTCCATTTGGCAATATAAATATTTGTTACTTCAAATGAAAAACACAAACTATGTTGTGTGCTGGATCCTGCAGACTGCAGAAACACCAGTCACAAACACGGAAGCATTTACAAACACAAACACGGAAGCATTTACAAACACAAACACGTAAGCCAACACACTCGTGCGTTGGCTTACGTGTTTGTCGACTATGCCGCACAGGCTAATCTAGACAAGAGGCAAGTACTGCTCATGGACTTTCTTGGATCAGGTGTCTAAAAAAATAAAGCATTTGAGTTAATAAAGTCAAGATCATAGTGGTATAATTGCTGTCTTGCCACTGCAAGACGCGTGTCTGCAAACCGAAGTGTGCAGGGTACTGGAAAAAGAAAATAAGAATACAAATTAAATAATACAAATAGATACATCAGACAAGGGTTTCATGCTGGAAGCAGACTTCAAAAGCCTTTATGTCTCATCTCCCATTATTTAAAAAAGGCATTATCATCCGTTGACTTAGATCTGGGTGAAGGTGTATCAGACATCACATCTTCTGACCTGACCTGGATTTTGAAGCACCTCTTTCCTCCATTGTGAAATCAAACGGTGGTATTCATTTCCTTCTACCGTGTCTGCTGCCGCAGACACATCAGCGTCTTTTGTAAAAGGAATGGTTAAAAGGTGCTGAAAATTGTGAATGGTGTTCCCCACAGGTGATTTAGAAACGACAACAGTTGCACTACTTAAGTGTCTACTGCTTAAGTGTGAGGGTACAACCTCTCCTCACCAGTGGCAAGGTCTCACAGGGAATAAACAGAGTTGGATGCTGTGCCAAATCGTGCAAAAATGACGAGGAAGCCATTTGTGGACGTCTAGAGGGGCGGAGAGGATGGGGACCTTCACTGCAATTATCATCAACTTGGAGTGAGCCAGCCGGCTTTGCAGCTCTGCGTGCGATCATGAATTATTCATGGTCTCCATTAACACACTTAACAGCTGTTTCCTCAGGAGCCCCCACGCACAGCCAGAGCTGTGGTCACCAGGGCCCTGGTATGCTTTGCCTGCTTATTAAAAACGGGAGTCCTTGTGATTACGGTGGGGCCGTAATGTGCCTGCTGACCGCCATGTGTCTGCTGACCACCATAAACCAGCCAGTCTCAGGGCCATTTCCAGTCCAATCCAATATCTGCAGGAGTAAGACCCCTCGAGCGGCTGCAGGTTTCCACAAGTTGCGGGGAGATGTACCGCGGTAATTAAACCAGAGTCCGTGGTGGATTGTTGACCTTTCTATGCCTTCTGCAGTCGGGGCTCTAGCAGATGTCCTGGTCATCATACCTCAGAGAGATCCTAGAACTGCCCCCGTGTAATAAACCAGGCGGCGGGGAGGGGAGATTTTCCATCTAGTGAAGGTTAAGGACAGCGTTGGAAGGTGGCCGGACATAACACTGGGTTTATATGCCTGTCTGGAAGGGCAGGGCAATGGAGAAAAATCATCACAAACGTGGGAGCGATAAGAGGCAAGCTCTGTTAATGGCCAGGCTGTGTTTGTCCTATGCCAAATCCAGCTGCTGTTCATAACTTGGTACTTGATTAACAGGCTTGGTTTACATGCCTTGGATATCTACACTACAACACTTCGTTTTATTCATGATAGTAAGACATATTTTCCATGATAAGCCATTAGACAAATATTGACTTCAGAATTCAAGAATTACCATAATGAAATAGCAAAACATTTGACTGACACGGACAGAAGTGGATCATTTGTAATGGTTTTGCAATGGGATGATGGCTCTAAAAATGGCTTCCCTAACAGATGCTACGAGCTTCCACTTCCTCAGCCTCCAAAATGACAGACCACCTTCAGCAGAGCTACAGCAGGCATTAGCCATAACGTTAAGGAGAAAAGAGTAGTGGTGGGCGTACCACCGAAGGAGACTATTAAAACTGAGCCAAGAGCCAAGCCAAGACATTGGCTGGCCGTCCACCCTTAATAACGTTAGTACATTACAATAAATAACACTTATCTCACACTTAAGTGTTATGTAACAGCCTCAACTGGGAACAAAACATTCCCTATCAGAGTAGCATAAGAGTCTAGACACAAGATGTTTTATTGGCCATTTGCAACACAATTGAATTGAATGCATACTCCCCATTCCCTCCCGCAATATGATTTTTTAAAACAATACTATAAAAAACAATATACAATAAAAATGAACATAAAAAATAACAATATAGTGACAGAGGATATTCACATGTTTTGAATATTCACACAGATTTAAAAGCATTTAGTTCAGTGCCAGTACTACAGTAGAGTGACTCTGTCCCAACGGATGAAGTGAGACAATCACTCCCCTAGGGTGTAGCAAACTTGAGAACCATATCTTTCACACGTTGGCCCATAAGACACGTCTGGCAGTACGATCCACGGTTGCATTAAGCAGAGCGGACACCCACCTAGCTGGTGGAGAGCGGCGAGCGGGCTTAGAACCAGCACCTGCCGAGGCAGCACCCTGGGGGACCTGCCTGCCTCATCCCCTACCCTCGCACAGGGTAACACGGCGGAGCTCAAATGCCGTGAGAAAACTACGTATATAAAATAATCAGGAGATGTCACGAAGGGCAAAAAGAAAAAAGGAACGTAATTAAACCAACTGGTCGCAGCCTGATCTTCATGGCAGTTAAGGCCATTTCATGGCTCCATAAAAAAGGCTTGTTGTATTCATACTTGATTCACCAACGTTTTGGAGCTGACACATGCCTCGTTGTTCAGTTACGGTTTGAATACGTTTGGAGATGAGTCAGTCATGGAGTGTATATAGAAACCTCTACAGCCAGCAGGTCGAGGGAAGGGTGTATATTTGTCAGTGGGCCCATGATGCCTCATTAGGAGCAGAGGGTTGTGTCCGGGGACGGAGCAGAGCACAGCGAGAGGCTAAGTGATGAATGGGCTGGGGAGGTTTATGGTCCTAACAGAGTGGCGCCTTGATGATGACCGATGGGTCAACATCAACGCCATGGTGACCTTGCTATTTACCGACGGCTACATGAGAGAAAGAGCAGGAGATAGAGAAAAGATGGCTAAAAATGGGGCAAATAGTAAATCAACAAATAGTAAATTTAGAGAGAGCGCTGCCACGTTCGACAGAAGAAAAAAATAAAGCGTAATTGACTTCTTTGAGCAGAATTTTTGAAGATCTGCATCATCTCATAATCAATTAACTTTATTAACGATATACACTGCAATCCTTCATACTACACAGAAGCCTGAAACACAGGCATGCAGTTGGAAATATGCCAAATATATATATTTACACACACATACACACATACATACATACATACATACATACACGCTGGATAGCACAGTGGACATTTGTGAGTTTGGAGTTCAAATAGCAAGTTGCCAATGTCTCGTATTCAGTGTTTTGGCTTCAGGCCCACATCCTGGCACTAACCACTCTCTCAATCTTTGAATAAGAGATGAACATGGAATACCGAGTGGACACACACACTCATTAAAACCACCATGAAATTCCTTCATTATATCTCTCGCCTGCAATTTGCACACATTCTCCAAATGAGATATGGAGGACAAAGCAACTCGCAGCTCGGCTGATGAGTTTAGGCGGAAGCCCCCCGTAGCAGACTGCGTTCACACTCTGCTACGGGGGGGGGGGGGGACAGGAGTCTGCTTGTACATCTTACGCATGCTAAAATATTGAAGGAGGGGCCTCTGAATATTCATGGCCGGTCGTCCCCCTGTCGTCAGATTGTGGAGGACAAAGTGGCGTCTCCAGAGTGTAATCTGATTCTACATGTTCTCGCTGGATTTCCAAGGACGGGGGGCTCCAGGGCTCCGATGCGCCCGGCCGGGCGGGAGGTGATGATGATGATGCTGCTGCTCCGTGTTGTCGGGGAGTTGGCCAACAGGAGGCCCCCTGGACTAGCCATGACATGACAACCGAATTGGGAAATTGTGGCCCAAGAGCCATGGCTGGATAAGAGCCGTGATAATGGTACATGTGGGGCGTGCTTGTATGTTTCTGACGATTACTGTTAAATCACCATCTGAAAGCAACCCACGTCAATATCGACACAAACATGGACCGTTTCCAAAATGCAGAAAATCGGTATATAGCTGGGCATTTTGCCAGCCATGGAAAGGCTAACTAGTTTGTTTGTTTTTTAAAACCCAGCTACGCCTCAAATCGACAGATCATGGCCTTGGATCATGTTACGTGTTATCACAACACAATGAAGAGCAATTCTCCTGAGAAGACAACACAAGGAAGACTTTCGGGGCGGGGGAGGGTAGCTGTGTTTGAGCAACACAAGCACACTAGCACTGTCTGTTTTCAAAAGGTATCCTAGCAACCAGCTCCCTGGCAGGGCTCTTAGCGTGTAGGATTACCAGGTAACAGCAGCCTCCACCTGCTATTGGCTTTCTCTAACCTCAAGCAGTTGCTTAATTTCCCACTCCTGACCCAAACAGCCGGAGCTGAAAGGAGGTGGTATAGAGAAGAGATGGGAGAAGTCTTGGACCCGCTGGCGCCAGGCTCCGAAAGAAAGCTGGCATCCGCTCAAAACTCTCACGTTGAGAGAGCTCTGAGAAGGAACCTGCCGAATTTCAGGAGGACTTGCTTTTTGGCACAGTTACAAAACGGACAGACGTGCCAGGTTTGGGAGTACGGGCAGGATAGAATGCCCTTTAAAACTGACCCAAAACAGGGAGTGTCTCGGAGATGCAATATTGTCCTATATATGCACACAGATGATTGAACAAATGCTTAAAACACCAAGCCTCCTGGATTTTGAAGAACCACCTCATATGCATAATTGCATAATAAATAGAACAGCCAAAGTTTTCCCTTCTACCAAAAGGTTGTTTTCACAAAGAAAAGGCTACGATCAGGATTGTGTGTTTAGTCTGGCAGGTGTGTAAAACATAGCCTCTTTAATTATGTTTTAGCTACACATAAACATGCAAGACAGTGGTAAGGCTTGGTTTACACTATTGTGCATTTTTAAACTGGACGAAAACAAATACAAGTTTCAGCAATGGCGTGACTTTGTGCTTTAAGTATGAACAGAACAGATCAGATCATCTCCGTGATAAAAAAAGGAAGCAAAACACCACACCCTCCAGACCGACCATTTCCCCTCACGGTCCCACCTTTACACAACTGGGAGGGTTAAAACCAAGCATCTCATTATTCTAATCTTGAATAAATAAAACTGAACAATAAAATACTCTCAAAACAAGGTTGGGTAAGTAAGGCTTGGTAGTTTCAATCTAAATTCCAGGGCAGTAAAGTAACACACCCATATATATATAATTAGATGTGTGATGGGTACCATCATTTCCCATTGATACACATATGAACAGCACATGTGAAGTTCATTAACAACTTCTGATAATCAATATTACTCTAATGTTCATTGATGATTTCCATCATTAAGCTCTGGGGTGGGGTGGGGGGCGGGGTCTACAACAAATTGAGATGCCACCAACCATAACAGACACAATCTAAATAAACCAATAGTCAATATTACTGCGTAATGTTCGCTGAGGATTTCCATCAGTGGGCTCCTCGTTAAACTACAATTAGAGGGTGTTTTTCATTCCTAACGCAAATGGTGTCCACAGCAAAGCTAGATCCCACCAACCAGAACACACAACTAAAAGGGATAGTTCACTAATAGGCTAAGACAATTTATGTGTAGATAATTAGGTTTTCTACATATTCTGAAAATATGGTCGATTTCCGACTTAATCTAGTATTTTTTATTGAAACATTTATTGTAATTGCACTGGACGCCGCCATTTTTACTAGTCATGTGGTTGTTATGACGTCATGAGTGCTCCGTTGTACACCTGCTAAATGGCGAGTTATCGAGGTGATTCATCCAGTGACGAAGAAACTATTGAACTGAATGCAGAAAGACCGTAGAGGTTTGAACCAAGGAGGCCTCGGCCCCACAGGGGCAGCAGTAGTGATCGTTGTGTTAAACGATATTCTATATATATATATATATATATATATATATATATATATATATATATATATATATATATATATATATATATATATATATATATATATATATATATATAGACAGCATGGGTCAGATGTTGCCGAGACGCACACACAACTTGTGTGTTTGAGAGGAGGGATTTTTGTATCAGGATAATCATTGGCTTAATAAATATATAGTTTATATAATATAATATAGTATATTATATGAATCTAATATAGCCATACAATATAGCTACCGCCTCTGCGTCGAACGCAATCCGGCTCCTGCAGCGCGCAGGGGGGGGGACACAGACAACCACATAGAACATAGAACCTACTAACCTAGCCTGTTTTTCACTCACTTCTTGACTCCCTTATCTTTGCTCTCTCGGCCCTGATTACGACTGATCAGATCAGATCTGAACAGCTGATCAGATCTGAACAGCTGATCAGATCTGAACAGCTGATCAGATCTGAACAGCTGATCAGATCTGAACAGCTGATCAGATCTGAACAGCTGATCAGATCTGAACAGCTGATCAGATCTGAACAGCTGATCAGATCTGAACAGCTGATCAGATCTGAACAGCTGATCAGATCTGAACAGCTGATCAGATCTGAACAGCTGATCAGATCTGAACAGCTCTGGCTTCAACAACAGTTGATGAGCGAAGCCAATCTTGAACTGACAATGGTCATAAAGTCTTCTTCCTATTCGTCTATCTAGATAGATATATCTGTGATGACACACACACACACACACACACACACACACACACACACACACACACACACACACACACACACACACACACACACACACACACACACACACACACACACACACACACACACACACACACACACACACACACACACACACACACACACACACACACACACACACACACACACACACACACACACACACACACACACACACACAGGTTTGTAAAGCGGATCAAGCCATTGTGGGAACACAACACACACACACACACACACACACACACACATTTAAACACCTCGGTAGTTTCGGTACATGGGGGGCAGTTTCATTTGAAATGTAAACCAACTTTTAAAAGACACGTTAAATAAAGCAATAGTGTCGATACATATATGACCACATAAGGCGGTATTATATGACCACATAAGGCGGTATTATATGACCACATAAGGCGGTATAATGTCCCATACCTACACTACAATTTGGATCAGTTATTAAAATGACTAGTCCTGGCGGCTGGCAGGCACATATCTAAAACGAACAGTCAACTATCTTTAATATATAAAACAGTTGGAATAAAAAAATAATCTAAATTGTGTTCCATCAGATGGTGGTGTTTCTAGGCTGCTCGGTGGAGACTCCTTTAGACGTTGAGCCCCGAACTAACGCTGCTTAACATTTGGTTCACAAAACACAAACATATAAATATCAAATGTATTAACCTCACAGAGGATAAACTAAGATGCTTGGGTTAAAGCATTTTAACACTTTTGTTCGGTACTAACCGACCAGTCATGGCAGACTGACGGCGGGTTTCGGGTCACTATATCCTAAGTAGTTTGTACTTATTACGGATTTGTTTGCGGACAACAACACTTACCGGTCATGAGAGCGAATATCATCACACAGCAGCGGAATGGGGTAAAGACGAACTCCATCGTCGAACTTCTCGTCTCTATTCCCAGGAGTTAGTTGGGACTTGGAGGAGGTGGATGCGGGAGAGTAAGAGCACCGACCGAAGAGGAGGAGGAAGAGGAGGCATCCGAAACTCCACTACTCCACTCCCTCCGCGCGCTCGGCAGGTGCACACAGAAGGAGGGTGCTTGCCCATCACGTGACTTGTCCCTTTTGTTCTCCTTCAATTTCGACTCACGGCTGCCCCCTGCTGTTAGATTCGATTATGTTAAAATTTATTATCATTAAGTACAGTACATCGAAAATAAATAATTTAGCATTTAACCAGAGTGCAAATATTGCAGTAAAGTGCATGGTAATATATAATGTACAGTTTAAATTTACAGGTTAAAAGACTACTCTACTGGGTATTAAAATGGGATATGAGCAGCATTTATATAGGTATATATACACATTTACATTTACATTTAGGGCATTTGGCAGACGCTTTTATCCAAAGCGACTTACAAGGTGTACATTAGTTGAATTGACACATAAGTGAGTATTTAACAGGTAGTGATCAGTCATTGGAAGCAGGATAAATATATAAATGTAAAAGTATATACAAGTGAGCATACATAAATGTTTGGCATATATAAATGTATATACATTTATATATTATATTGGGTTGAAGGATGGCTACGAGCTACTATTTGTGTCGCTGTCCAGTGATAATGTATAAACGACTACTCGACTGACATACATTAGGTCTGTAAATTAAGCTTATTATTCTTGGTAGAATACAATAGAAGCTGACATAATCCTATACATCTGCACATCTCATACGTTGTTATTTTTATACCTAGGTTTTTACATCTTATTTAACCCCATTATATATTTCCTTTACTGCAACATTTGCACTCGTTAGATGCCAAATTATATTGGCTGTGCAATGACAATACATTTGAATCTACTCCAATAGAAAGACATGTTCAGCATGTCAGAGCAGCCAACTAAATTAGTTTGCCTTTTTAGGTCATCTTATGTTTTATAACCCTCTAGCCACGGGTACAGGTGAGCTGCACAAACTATACCTTATACTTAACTGTACACGGGCTTAATACTCGCTGCAACACACTTTAAAGTCAATGTTTTATTATGAAATGAACAGTATAAATACGAATTCACCTTGTGGTATAGACATAGTACCGTCAATGAGTGCCTGACAAACGCCTCCCTCAAGGTCGTCTGGGGAGGTGGGTGACTGAACCACCCATCAACTACCACCCCGTCCTTCATATCAAATAGTTGTTGCTCACATAATTAATGAATTAATACGACGGCTTGAACTACACTTTGTTTTATTTTGATGCATGGAAACAAGTCAATACAAGTCGTATCCTTTTAAAAAGTCTATACATTTTATTATCCTACACTGAATAAATAGTCACTGGCTCAAAAATGACAGAAGCATACATAGAATTCACTGACAAAGAAAGCGGATCTCATTTAAATGCCACTAGCCCGTCAATGCTAATAAATACATTTACGATGCCTAATAAATACATTTTATTTTAATATTCAAACTATTAGACAGTCTAAAGTGCAGAAAATCGTGAATGTCATAAACAAATTAAGTATCTAGAATAATTTATTAATTTTTTTTAAAAACTGGTCAGTCATCTATTTGGATGTTGGTCCCTAAACCTCCCTAATACGATTCCTCATTATAAAAACAAAAAATCCCTAAGTCACTAGCTGTGAGTACGCCATGTTGGGCATGCAAACCATGGGACCTCCGGAATCCAAACGGTGCGCCTTAAGGGGTGATCGAGTCTGCTGTGGGGTCGGAACCCGCAGTGAGGCCGAGGGGCGGGTGGGTGACTCTTACCCGCCCCATCTTTTTCTTGGGATTCCATGGGGCCGCATTCGGGTTCATCGCCTGTCAAGAATAAAATAAACAGCAACTTTAGGGTTCCTTCAAAAATAAATAAACCAGAGGCAGGATGGTCTCATGCATTGGACTCTTCAAGCTGAAGGGTTCTGGATTGAAACCCAAATGTCTGAAGTCAGAATATCCAAAATCAATATTACTTTGTTGCAATAACATTACATGAGTCATTTAGCAGACTCTTTTAGCCAAAGCGACTTACAATAGTGTGTTTCAACAAAGGAAGGTAAGAGAACAACTCGTCACCAGAAGTCAAAAGTGCATTTCATTCCCAACGAAGAACTGAGCCAGTGCTCAGGTAAGAAGAACTGAGCCAGTGCTCAGGTAAGAAGAACTGAGCCAGTGCTCAGGTAAGAAGAACTGAGCCAGTGCTCAGGTAAAAGTACAAAAAGCTGGCAAACAATAGAACAATAATACTTAATAGAAAGACTATTAAAAAGTGATAAGATGCACCAAATCCTGCGTTTAAAATGTTTTTATGGAAGCGAAGTGCAACCATTGATCTTTAAAATATATAAATAAAAGTTTCCTTAACAATCTTTCTGCAGCAGATATTTCTGTAGGCCAATATTGACTTCATTATTCCATTATTCACAAGCCTCGCTTTGGACCAAAGCATCTGTTGAAGGACTAAAAGTGTCAACGTTCCCTTCAACAAAACGGTGCGAAGCGTATAGGATTTACCCGACTGGCGGCGGTGAGAGGGGCCACGGTGAGAGGGGAGGCGCTGGGGGTTTCCCAGAGGGTGGAGTCTTCGTCGGAGGAGGAGCCGGAGTGGTAGTCTGACGTCACCCTCTCCACCGCGCTGGTCACCTTCCTGGTGACCTCCTTGTCGTGTTCGTCCCCATCGGAGAAACTGGCCACTGAGAAATGGGGGTTTTGTTCTCCGTACCTAATGAGAAAAAAAAGACAAACCGTGGCATTGAACTACCAACATCTGCTGCCAAATGTGTCGATAACGCTAAACTAAAAGACAGTTTTACAGTAGAATGACATTTTTGGGATACTTGATACTTGTTTAATTGGAGGACCAAATGATTGTTTTGAAGAAAAAAAAACTCATCTAATTTGTAATATAATTTTTCTTAATTCAGATTTCAAAGAATACATAAGAATCAAGATTTGTATTTGACATTTGCAACAGTATGAATGTAGAAAACACAATACTATAAAAATGTTAAAAAGACTATACCCAATGAAAAATGAACTTAAAAATAACAATAAAGTGACCGATGGATGATATGTACGGCAAGTAGGCTTAATTATATCACAACATAACTTTCAATTAGTTGTACTAGAGTCAGGCCAGACTGGCTAATAATACTAAGAGGAAACATGTACGTTCCAAAAAAAAAAAAATAATAATAATAATAATAATAATAATACTCGAATCCTTCCAGACACTCACCGACAAGAGACCTCTCCGGGGTCCACCCACAGAGTGAGTTCTCTGGGCAGGCTCAGATCGGAGTACTGAACCTCACTCTCCTGGCAGGCCCGCAACAACACTGGATCAAACCTCTGGAACCGATTCACTCGGATGCATCTAGACACATTCAAAAGGAAGGGTTATTTAGCAGTGGTGTGTTTGAGCGTCATTTGACCAGTATTGGCCTTATACCGGTATAAGCAAATAGATTCAGATTTGGTTTATTTGTGTCACATTTATAAACAAAAAAAGTACAGTTTACAATGAACAGGGAAATGTTAAGACAAACTAATTAAAAAAAATACACAAATGTTCATATTTACATACTTTCATTATAAATAAGTATAGACATAAAGTGTAAAGTGAGGTGTACCTGAACGCTTGGCCCCTGCGGGGGTTCTCCGGGTACCAGTGCCCTCGGAACTTCTCCTGTAGTCCCACGGTGAGCCTCTCCACAACCTTCTCCACCTGAGGATGGGCCAGCTTCTCCCCCTTCTTAATCAGTCTCTTCAGGAAGAAAACTACGGCAGCGATTTCCTTCTTCATGTTTCCCACATCGGCGTCCAACGAACGGTTAAAATCGCTATAAAATAAAATTAAAAACAATATTTAAAAACAAATATGCGCACGGAAACCAACGGGTGACGTCACCCGCCAACGGAATTCCAATGTGGCGGGAAGAAGTGTGGCGCACCACTTCCGCTCATCCATGTGGCACTTCACGACAAGGTTTGCTAAACACAAAGTGCACAAAGCGCTGCTTAAAACTTTAAAAGGGTTTCCGTTAACGTTACACTATAAATACAAAATAGACATCGGCCACTACGCGACACGTTGTAAACGGCATGGTCTGACAAGACGGGTCATAAGCGTTGATTATAGACACCAACGCCTCTATAGCCATCTTATCGCGTTAGAACAAAGCAACACAAATAGTTTTTAATGGAAACTTAATGAATATCGTTAGTCGCTTTAAGGCAGCACTGAATGATTACATTCAATAATTAACAACAACAACAGAAACTTACTTTTCCTTAAGTTAGTCACTGTGCTTGTGTGCGCACAATGAGGTCCTAGACGGTCTGAGCACTGCAACAGACTGCTAGGACCTGACGTAAGTTCCGCCTATATATACGCGTGTGACTGTGCGTTCCCATTGGTTGAGACATCTACCAATGGGATTTGGTTCTACGTTAGGTGTGGATTTGCTTTAGTTTGATTTAGACTCAGATTTGGTTTATTTGGTCACTTAAGGTACAGTTGTACAATGTTCAGTGAAATGTTATAATAATATAATAATAGCTTCAGATATGTGCTCAAAATTGCAAGAACTACAAAATATAATACCAAAAAAAATACACAAATGTACATATTTACATATGTGCAGTAATATAAATATGAATATAACAGTAGACGGTATAACTGTTTAATAGTATACATATGGTAATGACCGAAAGGACGAGATCGCGAATACAAGCGGCCGAAATGAGTTTCCTCAGGAGGGTGGCTGGTATCTCCCTGAGGGATAGGGTGAGAAGCTCAGTCACTCGTGAGAGACTCGGAGTAGAGCCGCTGCTCCTTGGCGTAGAAAGGAGCCAGTTGAGGTGGTTCATCTAGTAAGGATGCTTCCTGGTCGCCTCCCGAGGGAGGTTTTCCAGGCACATCCAACTGGGAAGAGACCACGGGGCAGACCGAGGTACAGGTGGGGTGATTACATCTCCACACTGGCCTGGGAACGCCTCGGGATCCCCCAGTCAGAGCTAGTCGATGTTGCCAGGGAGAGGGAAGTTTGAAGTCCCCTGCTGAAGCTGCTACCTCCGCGACCCGATTACGGATAAGCGGGAGAAGATGGATGGATGGAGTATACATATAGTGTAAAGTAAAGTGGTGTGGTGTACTGCAGATAGTACAGATTCATAGTAGATGAAATAGGGTTGTTGTTGTATTTGTATACAAATGTCTACAGACAGTTAGTCAGTATGGGTTGCTCACATGTATGTATATACATGTATATATATGTATATATATATATATATATATATATATATATATATATATATACACATATGTATATATATATACACATATGTATATATTTATGAAACAGGTGGTTGTCTTGGATGTGGTCTAAGAGATGCACATTATAACTATAACATTTCATTTAAACTATAACATTTCATTTAATCAGAGCGGCTCTGTTATTACCCATAGTTAAACTTTAACACAGGGCTTCTCAAAGGTCAGTGTGTACACACCTTGGCGTGTGAAATAAACGTATTACAATAAGTGACAAGTCGTAATGATAGTTGGTCATTATTCTTAAAACATAAAGTAACATAAAGTAGCATAAATATAATCAATTTGTTTGTTTCATTCTGCTAGTTTAAGTGTATATTATTGTGTTTAAAGTAGTATACTGATGTTTGAAATGATTCCCTTTATGCAAACGTGGCCAGAAAGTTATTGTAATATATTATATTATTATTATTATTATATATTCTAATTATATAAATGACTCAATAAATAAATAGTATAATAAATAAATACATGTATAATACTGTATGTAAATGAAAGCTTTGATTACTAAATAAATGTGTGGGTTGATTTGTAAATTAACAATATTTCACATAAATTTGAAAATACATAAATTATCTATTTATTAGACAAATAGCATCATTTTATATTCATGTATGCACATTGTAGTCACCGTGTTTGACCAGTAGGTGGGGACATGGTCAGTCATCTCTCCTCTATCTGTATCCAGAATTACTCTACTTTACAGAATAAAACTTGCTTGGACTTTAGTCAAATAAATTGTTATCGTCAACAGGGTTAAAAACAAACCTTTTTTTCGGTGTAAAACTGGAATAAATAATCGTTTCTCATTAATCTGCATTATGATTTGATGATTGAGGATTGTATTTCTAAATGCACTTCTTTATTAATGAATAAATGTAAATTTATTAAAGTCATTTTTGCAATTTCCTTCATAGAAAAAAAGTTATTTAAACATATTGCATTTAATATTGCATGCAGTTGTGCAAACCTTTCTCCACAAGAGGGCATTCGAGCCTAGTCTACCTTCTTAGTTTAACTTGTGTAGAGGATTCGTTTAGTTTGCATTATTGTGCAAAATAAATACATGTAGAATGTATTGCGAGACGTTTAATCTCAGTCCATTCAATTTAGTTGGTTAGAGTGCATAAATATGAATTCAGTTTGATTTATTGAGGGAATAATGGATTATAAAATAAATGTGTCTTTCAGGAAAGTTCTGCATCATCATACGTATAACAATGATGAAAAGAGACAAACAGCTGAATCCATGTTTTAAAAAAAATAATTTAATTTTTATTTAAATTGTTTAGAAAAAGAATGGTATGGTAACACATCCCGTCCACAAGCTGCAAGCTCCATGAAACACAACACACACACACAATTTGAATAGTCAACGCACAAATAAAACCATACACACAAACAACATAATACCAATAGCAAGCTGTATAAGCAGTTCAGAAGGAGTAAAGGCATAACCAGTATATGCATACAGGAACTGCTGCAAATAAAAATGCACCACAGGCAATATGAAATGTCCATTCACACCGTAAACAAAACGTAACCGCACTCGATTCAAAACTCAAATTTAAAAAAAGGACAAAAGCTAAATTCAAGAAAAAAAAAAGAAAAAGAAAAAAAAGGTGAAACAAACACAAAATAGACGTATCTCGAAAGAGTTCTAAATGAGTCCAAACCAAAAATACTCTTTAGACCCACAATGGGTCAAACTTGTTTATCTCTTATAAAGAGAGCTTAATAAATACAGTGACAAACACTATGCAAAGCATCGATCGGATTTCAACCCTGGGGTTTTCCCTAACCCATTTATTTTTCCAAAAGTAGTTCATTATTCCCCCTAGAGGGGGGGGGGGGGGGAAACTATAATATTTATTATGGTCTTATATTCAATATTCTTATATGCATTTTTTATATAAGGCTTCTGCTTTTGCTCATTCCCTTCTTGCATAGGGGTTCTCAACGTTCCAAGCACACATTGTTTTGTTCCTCCCCAAAAAAACCGAGACAAACGATTATGATGGAGCAAACTGGGACCATGCTCGGAACACTGGAATTGCATCCCGACAGTTTTACCGTCTATTTTAATTGGGTGAACGAGGCCAGGAAAACATTGTACTTCAAACGTATTGCTTTGGCGACCATTTAGCCCTCAATTATTACACAATTACCAAATGACCGAGATCTTTGACAAAATGCTAATATAAAAATGACTGAAGATAATATTGCATGGATTAAAAATTGAAAAGTAACAAAACCAAAACAATTTAAAGTTCCATAATCTGGTTGGTATTGCATTTAAAGTGTCATCACGCTTAAGCAAGGCGGATGCTTATCATTTCCCCCAGACACAAATGTTAGCCACACAGCAGCTTTGGTTTGGTGAACGGAACTCTCTATTAGTGATATAATCCTTCCTGTCACTACAGCCCTACAGATATCCACAGGCCTCTCAAAAGCATATGCCATGCAATTTAAATGAAAATGATAATGCATCATTTGCCATCTTAAGCTACAGATGGCTTTACCAACGCACCCTGCAAATACTGTCACAGGACTCATTTAGCTGCTCGTCAATGCAACATGTTAACTCATGGAGAGAGCAAGTTTTGAACAGTTTGTAGAAAAGAGAAAAAGCTTCCAAATCGGTCCAGTGCTTTTTTTTTGGTTCATAACAAGCAAGCGACAATAAGCCAACTAACAGCTCACCATTTGAGTCACATTAAAAACACATGTCCCCTGTCAATCCAAAAGGTTTAAAAATACTCTCAGGCACTTCTTCACTCTCTCTAAGCGATTACTCAAGCACCACAATGGGAAACAACAGCAACCAATAAAATAGAAAAATGGAGATGGGATGAGCAGATATTCTCTGGTTATACCGACCTCTGCAAAGTGGAAACAGTGGCCTTTAAGAAACCCACTTCATCTAGTAGCCAGATGACCCCCAGCGACACTATTTACAGCAACATGCCTCGGCCTGGTTATACTACTTTGTGAAGGACAACAGGGCATTACAAGACATCTACGACCTTGTGGTGGGCCATTCGCTGGAAAGCACACTTCCCAAAACCATGGCCTTGCATCTCTTCCACCGTGTCACACCGTGGCTGCCCCAGACATGGCCCACTGCAGTAACTGGGGGTTAACCCCAAACACGTCTAGCAGAGTCATTCCTCTTTTTGGACACGAGGCGTGCTTCGACCGGCCTCCCCTCTCCCAGAGAGATGGAAGGAAAGGAAGAAAGAGGGAAAGAAAGAGAGAGATAGAGGTGAGCTCCGTGAGCTTCACTCCACGGGAGTGGTCCCGCTACTGGCCTTGACCGCGGCCCTGCTGATGTGCAGCCAGGGCAGCTTGGCGCAGTTCTTGAAGAGCTGCTCGATGGCAACGTGACGCACGTGCAGCTCTGACGCCAACGAGTCCTTCTCCTGCACGGTCGCTGTCAGCTCCTCAAACACCTCTGGAGGGAGGGAGGGAGAGAGAAATGGCAACTGTCAGATTAAATAACGACACAGAGGCAGGGTCAGTACAGATACAAGGTCTCACAGAGGCAGTACAGATACAAGGTCTCACAGAGGCAGTGTCAGTACAGATACAAGGTCTCCCAGAGGCAGTGTCAGTACAGATACAAGGTCACACACACACACACACACACACACACACACACACACACACACACACACACACACACACACACACACACACACACACACACACACACACACACACACACACACACACACACACACACACACACACACACACACACACACACACACACACACACACACTAAATGGGCCTGACGCCAACTTCCATTGAGTTGATTAAAGTGGAGACCCACATACGCCTTGCGTTAAACATGCCAGAGCTGCTGTTCTGTTGAGACACGCTGGCAAAAATCGGATAATCTTTGTGGCTGAAGAGTCTCCCTGCTGAATGGTGGAGTAAACAAACAACACTGGAATGTGTATGCATAGGGCCTGATTCAGGACTCATGTGGGAAAAGCTGACTTGCCAGTCATTCAGCTCTATCAGGTTCAATTCAGAGGAAAGCTACAAGCCAGAACTTGCACACTGTGTGACCTCAAACATGCATACTTCAGCAGCAGTTGGTAATTCTCTGAACAAAGCAGTAATACATTTGTAAATGATTAACAAAAAGGGGATGCTTATAGATAGGGTGGTTCAGCCTGCTCTTGTATCACATGGGACTTCTTACTTTGGATCTGCAGCAGTAGCTTGGCATTTAGCTGGTGGAGTTCATCCATGTTCATTTGAACCACTGAAAGACAAGAACATTCACATTAGATCAAGCTTTTTACTCACAAATACTTTGTACCACAAGGTGATACTACTACTGCTACTACTACTACAATAACAACTAATGAAGTACAATAAAACGGCATCATCATCGGTGGAGACACAACAATCATCTTTGAAACGTTAATCATTCTGCAGTTCTCACGTTCATCTCTGCTGTGCCCGCGGTGGCGGCGGCACCCGTGGCGCCTCTCGTCCCCGGCCGCCGGCCGACCGCCGTGGCGTGGCTGACCACGGGCGGGGATCAGCCCCCGCTCCTCCGCGGCGTGGCACTCCAGCATGCCGACGGCGTAATCGGGCATCCCGCACTTCCTGCCGGCGGCCTCCCAGCGGGCCGTGTAGCGGGGCACCTGGGCGTCCGACCGCGGCGCCGGCTCGCCCCGCTGGCTGTGGCAGAGACGCTTGGTCCCGACGCCGCGGTCCACGTCCTTGTTCTGTGCGTACCGGATGATGCGGCTCAGCTTCTGGCCCAGGGCGAGCTTCACACCCTCGTAGGCGCTGCGCGAGGAGGCCTTGGGGTGCGACAGCGTCTGGTCGGCGATGAGGTGGTACTTCTCAAAGCAGTCCCGGTGGCCACGGAGCGACTTGGTGTGCAAGAGGGCGGAGGTGGGCACGCCTGCGTTCACGCACACAAAATACCAATAAGATGAAGCAGTGAAAAAGGTCGACCCGAGGCTTTAATGACGAGCGGCCTGTCGATGCTCCACTCAAAGCCGTGCATGAGGTAGCGGTGCAAATAACAATTATTTACCTTTTAGAAGAGTCTAGATATATATTTTTTTTATATCATAAATAATAACTGAGCTCACACTGAGCTCAGTCATGAGCTCACAAGAGCATACAACTCAGAAAAGCTACTATTAGCATTCATGAAGCTGCATGCAGCAACATTTTGGCATTTTCACTGGATCAATAACCGTATTTTAACTAAAGTCCACCTGACTTCCCAAGTCATAACACCTATTGAAGCTTCCAGACTGGAATGAACCGGTGTTCAGCTAAAACAACCAGACTGACCTACACCGTTTTCCTCTGCGAAAGCTGCTTAGCATGGAGAGGATTTAGCGCAAAGAGAGAGCATTACATTTACCCAGTCTTAATACATGCACAATTTCAATTCATTGGGGAACTTGAGTGATGGAACTAGATATTCAAGGAGCGAATACACAGTGAGTTGTTGGGTATTTCCACACCAACATCTTACCAAAAGCCATTATTGGAACAATAACAGTCAAAAGTGACATTGTCTTAGACGAATGCAAAATGGTTGCAAGTCACTGTAATATGCGGTTGGTGGAGGTTGGTAATAGTTCTTTAAAAACACACATCTGAATATCATATATTATTTAGCATGTCTGAGAATTAGCCCAAAGCCACCGTGGGTCAAGCATGGGTACATCCACATCATGAGATGGAGCAGACATTGTAAAGGCCACAGCTGTGGTCGAACATTTTTGTTATAATGAGGTCCAACACCTGAGAGCAAAGTCAGACAGCCTTTGGGATGTGGCCTTCATTACTATTAAAAAAGGGTTTGATTAACACTGGATAATCAAAAAGGCAAAAGAGAAAGTGTGTGTGTGTGTGGGTGTGAGGAACAGACATACAGTAGAATCAGGCTCAAACATGTCACAGTACTGCAAGTCATTTTTCCCCACCTCATGGCTTTCAAATGGCCCATATTTCTCAGACAGAGACATACACTGGAAGCTTGAAGCTGAGCCATAGGGATTAGTCTTTCTCTTCTACCTATTCAAAAACAACAGTGCTAAGCACCGATATATACACCAAACTGTCTCAGTTACTCAGGCCCTGACCAAGGCATAGCTAAAAATACATAAGCATAGGAACATAGCTGTTTAGCTACTCTACTTCTGCCGTCTGCCCCCCTTGACCATTTCCTCCCATTAAACACTGATGTCAGGGCCAACAACAGGAAGCTAATACTTGTTCTCCGGCGAGTGTGACAATCTGATCTGATCCGCCCCCACGCACACACAACACACACACCGTTACAAAAATGTAGCGCACACGCACACACTCAAGCACAGACACACACACATAGCATGCAGCCTCAAGATAAGCCTTAAGATATACATATTTGTTCATCTGTTTATCATTCAGCTGTCCTTATCTGATATCATGCTCTTTTTAATAGAAAAGGGAAATCTGATTATGTGTGTCAAGTGTGCGGCGGGTCAAGCCCAAGCCAGGGTCTACAAATATCCGTTTGTCTGCCGGAGCCACAGCTGTGGGAGGAAGATCAAATGACTACAAACCTACCAACCAAAAGCATAACAACCCTTAGCGGAGTCGGAGGTTGTGTCACTGCCACAGCCAGCCGTTCACCAGCATTAGGTGTTAGGTGGGTGTTTAGTTCCTCTTCTAATGGAATACGGCCTAAGAGACTTTCAGAATAGCTAGAGTGTTGGGGGGGGGGGGGGGGGGGAGGCAGTAGCTCAGGAGCTAGAGCGGTCGTCCGACAACCAGTTTCAGCCCATGGGTCCATCACATAGCATGAGAGCGTCTATTTGTAGCTCCTCATTGTATGCACGCGTCGGCACCAAATGGCAATGCTTAAAAAGGTCACACACACTCAGACACACAAATTGTAGGGTTGTGAGTGGATCAGTGCGAATTCGCACCACTTCATAGGCTCCAATAAAGAAATAAAGGCTGCACAAGCCCAGCAGACACAAGCCACAGTCCCTCGACCACCACCACAAACAACAACACTAACACCACACCAGCAGCAGCCAAAGACCTCACCCAGGCTAAGCAGCTTATCACTGCAGTTCTTTCACCATTTGAGGCAGGAGCAGATGTGCGGACAACAGGCTCAACACACTCAGAACATTGAGTGGAGCTGAACCCACATTGTCTAGCAGCCACAGGCAGGGGACGTGAATCATTATGACACTGGTGAGCAACAGGCAACCTCTCTCTCTCTCCCACCCCCCCCCCCCCTCCCTCCGGGGAGAGGTGTTGCCAATATTCAGTGATAATGGCCCCTCGGTAAACAACAACAACCCCCAAACTAAAAAGGCACAGCAGCGCGGTTCGGCATCATCCCATTACGTGTCAAAGCTAGCTAGACGTGGCTCAGGCATTGGTTAGTGAATTCATTTTAAAACACATAACAGCGTGCCTGGGAACCGTAACTCTTTAGCAGATTTGCTGCAAAACGTTGCACTTTAGTTTTACCTGTCCGCTTCTAGTAAGTACAACAAAAAATAAATGTATGTGGTGGTGGTGGTGACGCCTGTCGAATTGGATCAGAAGTGACCTATGTGAAAATTCCAAAGGGAACCAATGCTGATGCTATGGGCTAGGACTTTAGCT
This sequence comes from Muraenolepis orangiensis, assembly GCA_027704905.1. Classification (NCBI taxonomy): domain Eukaryota; kingdom Metazoa; phylum Chordata; class Actinopteri; order Gadiformes; family Muraenolepididae; genus Muraenolepis; species Muraenolepis orangiensis. Next base: position 5,693,048 of record CM051011.1, on the reverse strand, counting down.
ACTCCCTCTTCAATAAACTCAGCCTTTAATGCAGTGGTTAAAACAACTCCGAAGACTTCATCATTACCTGACGTCGCCTCTTGGGTACCGTCATGGAAACAAAGTAATCTTATTACCTAATCTGATCTGAGGCTGCATGCTTTTTCGCTGCTCAGTTGCTCACTTCGTTCACTTTCTACACAAGAGACAAATGAGAGCTAATCCAATCCAGGCTGCCTTAGGTGTCCAAGGATCAATACACACACGTTGGAATTCGATGTTACGTCTGAGATGCGTCTCAATATGCTTAGTTCTCTTAATTTGCTCCTGGTTTAACTTGTAGTGCAGTCTATTAAAGATTTGCAGTCAATAGTAATCGATTAACCAATACCTATAAATTATATCTGAAATTAAAGTTAATCAAATCTTATCTGCTGCTTTTATTGAACTATTACAAACTGAGTCAATAGTACAATGTTTCACAATGGATATTTGAAATGTCAATGTACATTAAAGACATTTTCTGACTTTCTGCCATTGCCTCAGGTAATCGTTGTTGAATGTATCCGGTCCTCAACAAACTTCAAATTGAGCTGGTACTACGAGCAGAGCCAAATGTCTACATACAGCAAGTTCCAATATGGAGTCCCATCTACTTATGCATGGATCAAACTGGGACCAGACACAGCCCATATGGACTTGCACTCCTCTACAATCTACTCCATTTGACCTGTGACTTGAGAATGTGTGGGAGGTAAAACATAAAAGAACTCAAGTCATTGCTTAGTTTTCCTTTAAAATATGACTACTGTCACAACTGTACTACAAGCACGGTCAGCAAATACCTGGACCAACACAGTGTTTGCCAGCACCGTCGACATCATTGGCTCTCTTTAACCTGCATTGTGACCGGTTCATCCAGAATAGACGTGCCCTTTTTGGAGAATAGACCATGTGCCCCACCCCTGCCCAAATAATAACACTGATCTGCTTTAGAATCAGTGGTTTTGTGGTAGCTTTTGGGAATTCCCAGATTTCCTCAGTTGGGTTATTTTGCCGGATCTGATCTCAACCTCGCAAGCCTGTATTATTCCAGACGTTGGATGCAAAAGTCAGACTGCATTGCGAAATAGCGGAAACTAATTGGGCTTGGGGTTGGCTGGAGGACTGCCAGGATGGGAGGATGATCCAAAAGGTACCCAAAAAGTAGGTCTATTTATGGCCCTTCATCTGCATAACACAGGCAGGCTGAAGATGACACTGGCTAGTTCTCCCAAGAGAACCATCGCTTCCCACCTAAAAGATATAATATGGGAGATATTCCTCCCATATTCCTTTATAACCTTAATGAGACGCCTTTCTTTAGATGCATCTGCTTCTGTTCATGGAAGCTGTGCCTTGGACATAAACTACAATGCAACATTTAATGGCCATCCTTAATTCCATGGAAAATACCATTACCATTGAACACTAATGGTCAATGTGGTTTGACAGTGTTTGGTGTGGCAATTTCGCATTTCCCCGTTGTCGACTGTCAAGGCAAAGTAATTTGCTGCATTCCCGACTAAGGGGAGAAAATGGCCAGCTACGTCCATCAGGATGACATTAATAACCCTGTGTAGTGGGCTGCTCATTATTGAAACGCTGCGAATACATACAGCTTCAAGAGGTCTCTCTCAGGAAACAAGCAGCTTCAGCTAAAACAAAAGCCTGCACTTCCTGTTGAGGCACAAACCATCCGACGCTGTAGCCCGGTGGCTTATGCTATTTGGCATATTATCGCGAGTGTGTGGCGTCAACATGAGCAGGGCCGTTAACCTGAAACGGTCTCTGAAAGGCCGCTCTAAGAAATTGTTGACCAGTCTGCAAAGCAATTGAAGAGCTTGTGGATTGGCTTTGGTTTGTTAGTGAAGTTACATGACAGCTTTGGCCTCAGCTTGACATCTGGTGTAACACACGGCCTTCTGTGTCCCATGTCTGTCCATGGCTGGTCAGGAGAGCAGTGAATGTGTAAACATTCCAACCATGGCCTTGGGTTGCTCTTAAAAAATAACAATTAATGTATATAATAACCACAGCTGCCTGTAGCTTGACAGTCATTCCCTGCCATTTAACTCACAATCCCTGGAAAATGGATGGTGAATATGTTAATTAATATTCATAGCAGCAGCTATAATGTACTATTCAGAATGGCATAAATATTCAGTATTCAGCGGCAGCAGTTCACCTCCAAGAAAGCATGATATGCCACTGGATACAAAGGCCCAATGCACGCGTTTCCTTATAAAAGTCAGTGTGTGTGCGTTTATTTACGGGATTGAGGGGACATTCTTTCCCCATGGTTTCCTGGCTAGTGAGCAGGCTTTTGTTTTCCTCTCCTCTGATGAAGCCATGCGGACGGTGATGCGGTCGACTCGGGGGCACAACAGAGCATAGCGATTGGTCAGTTAGGACTCACAGCCTGGCCTGGGAATCCAATCGAAAGAAACGAGGCAAGCAAAGTCCTTACTTCGAACTAAGCACCCACCAATTTAACACCAGCAACCACCCCATCCCCCACTATACCTCTAGGCACAACTGTTACATAAGAGACAGTTTTATTGCCCCACACACACACGCTATATCAAACTGCCATTCCTTTCAATGTATGTGGGCACAGTGATAATGGTTATAATGCTATTCAGTCGTCAGTCGACAACACACATGATTTTGGCCAAGCATGGATATGGTTTCTCCACACAAAAAGTCAAAACACACAGGGATTTCTAAATCTTACCGTTTCCTCTACAGCCAAATGGGATGTTGTTACCATGTGTGCACTGGCAGACTTAAAATGTTCCAATAACCAATGAATCCAGCCTTCCATCCCTATATAAAGCCTATGACACACACCCCAATTGATTAAGCCATGTGATGCTGTATGACCAGCAAGACACGCTCCTTTTGTGCAATGATACATTGATCATTCCCTATCAAAACCAGAAGAAAGGAGTCCTCTGTGGATGGAGGAGACTATCTAAAATGGGGTCCATATCTAATCGTTTAGCAAACGGCTACTCTCTTCCTTGTCGTCGTCTTTGTCTAAAAAGGCGGTTCATTAAGTAAGTGCTGGGGGGGGGGGGGGGGGAGAAATCCCACTTCAAACATGGCCACTTGCACAAGAGAGCAAACGTGAAATGGGAGGCGGCTTAGAGGTCTTCACTGGGAAGGAGGGAAGTCTTTCATGGACATTATATGCTGCACAAAACAGACCGGCTTGGTCGCTAGATAGCATCCGTCAAAAAATGAAATTAAAATAAAATACCGGCTACAAGTTCAGCCAATCTTGCAGCCATACAACTCTGTGAAACAGACTCAAGCTCTGGTGGTGCTCTGAATATTTGATCTGAACATTATTGGTACATCTCCACTGCAGTGGAAAGCAATAGGCTATATTAATTGCATACACATTATATTTTCTTAATTTATCCCAATCAACTCCCTGCTAAATGTGTACATTTGGTGGCAGGGCGGAAAAATAAGGACAAAGTTATCTGATCATATAAGAAATTTAAATTAAAAAAAACTTCAAATATGTCATGTTTTTAGTCAAAAATCTTTAGACATTCATGAGCCCATTTGGAATTGCAGAATATTTATTGTAGTAGAATGTTAAAGTAAGAAGCATGATTGAAAAAATTCCTGCACTTAATAAAACAATCCAAGACAATGCATTGTCTGTTAAGAGCCCCAACCGACCTGAGATTATTATGGTGTTTGCTCTCCAACGGACTGTGAGCAAACAGCGTGACTAGAGTGAGTGAGAACAGCTAAGTGTCGTTATCTTACCTTCAATAGTGAGTTCGAAGCAGACATGGCAGAAGGACATGGTGCCTGTGTCCGTCTCCAGCTTGCACACACTGCAGATGTTATCATCGTTCAGGTCAATGTTCACAAACTGCTCCTCTTCGTCCATATTGCCTATAGAAGCGAGATTAGGGGAGAGGTCATTTGTAATTTGATTAGTTCTAATTTATTGTCATTGCACACAGTACAGCAAAAATAATTTGGCATCTAACCAGAGTGAAAATGTTACAGTACACATGGTAATATATAATGTACAGTGGTTAAATAAGATGTAAAGAAAAGTCTACTCGGTATAAAAACAGGTATATAAAATAACTTATAGTGTAGTTATGATATGTTCAGAATACATACAGGTTAAGTATACAAGTATTAAGTATACAACAAGATAAATATTATATATAAGCAGGTAGTGAGCAGGGGTCACTTATACTTTCTGTTGATTCTTAAAGACACAGATTGTGTCCACAATTCCATTTAACTTTATATACCAGGTAGGAGCATCATAAATACAGTTGAGGACTTAATGATCATCATCCAAGGTGAAAAGACAATGAAGAGACCATAACCATTTGTAATGTATGCCTCTTTTTCGTTGAGTTACTACATGCCAGTATCAAATAAAGATTGAGCAAGTAATTCTAAACATTTGACCGCCAATGCCTTTCGAGGTAAATGCCATTATCACGCAACGTCAACATGAACTCTTTTAAAGAGGGTGTTCTTGAAATTTGATTAGATTCAAATGTATTGTCATTGCACAGCACAAGTACAGTGAAAATGATTTAGCATCTAACCAGAGTGCAAATGTTGCAGTAAAGTGCATGGTAATATATAATGTACAGTTTACAGTTGCTAAAAGATAGTCTACTAGGTATAACAACAGTTATAAGATTACTTATAGAGTATATGTGTGTGAGATATGAGCATAATAATACATGTACATATACATACATATATATATATATATATACACACATACATACATACATATATACACACACACACACACACACACACACACACACACACACACACACACACACACACACACACACACACACACACACACACACACACACACACACACACAGGTATAAGTATTGAACAGGTAGTGATCAGGGGTATGCGATTATGAAAAACAGGATCAATATATATAAATGTATATACAGCCGGTAGTGAGCAGGGATATGCAGTATACGGCAGGTACAGTAAAAAATGTACACATGTACAGCTATGTTATCAATACATAGGTAGAGGTAGGTAGGTAGTGATTTAAAAAGTGATTAATGAATAATAGTTAGTGAGGACGAGTTGTTTTGGAGTTGATTGTTTACATTGCTATATATATATATATACACGTGTATCTTGAAAGAAAAACTAACTCGACCAACTCAAGGGCATTTGGAGACAAAGGTAGACATGCTTCGTTTGTTCAAACTTTAACTCATTGTAAAAGGAAGGCTATTTTACTTATATAAAGACACGATAATTACCCTCTGGGTTAATCTAATTGCGTACACACAGATACTTGATTAGTATATACTATAGAGACTCGTATTTATAATCGTAAATACGAGTATTTTAGCGGTTTGTTTTGGTCCTAGCAGCTGCTAACGTTGAGCGTTGAAATGCATGCATAACAAACAAGCAAGCTAGCGAGTGTTAACCCGCCATTAAAGCTTGTATATATATATATATAGATATCTATATATATAGGTGGTTGTGGACCGTTATTTATTTTACTTCCTTTACACTGAGAACCATCGACAACTGGGAAACCGTTTAGATAACGGTTATTATAGTGGTGTAACTTACCTTCTGTGTGCCTCCTTCTTCTCCTCCGGTGAGGTTTGGTACAGCTGATACCCAAACATCAACCTCCGCGTCACGCTTTGGAATAAACTATTATGGCCCGTAGAGGGGGACGACGACCCTTGTGACAAAGAGCGGTGTACAGGCTCTATCTCTCTGCCTTCCCACCGTATCAGCGATCTATCTATCTATCTATCTATCTATGAAGCAAAAATAAAAATGTATCCATTGTATATTTCCGCAAAAGTAACATGAGTATCCGTTACATTTGGTGAATATATATATCAGCGTCGAACCACCCCCCACAGTCCAGAGATGGTTTGTCCTCACCACCACTACTACTACTACGTCATCAAAACAAAAGCCTCTTCTTGACTTCCACAGAAAATGTGACGCTTTACGATTTTCTTTTTATGTGATTATTGATTTGGGGGTTTATTATTATTGTTGAGAGTGAGACTTGGATTAGAAAGTGAGTTTGTGTTGTTGTTATTGAAACACGCGTTGGTTGGATACTTACTCTTATTCCCGTAAAGGCGCCCTGCTTTAAAACAAATCCACGCGTGGGAATTCCCGCGAAATGAGGAACTACATGTATGACGTATTTCACATGTATGACGTATTTCACCTTTAGATATGGAAGTATGGAAAATGGTACGTGTGTGTGGTATGGAGATATGTGTGTGTGTATATCTATATATATATAGATAAACACAGTATATATATATATATATACACATATATATATATATATATATACACATATATGTATATATATATATACATATATGTATATATATATATATATATATGTATATATATATATATATATATACATACATATGCTACATATATATATGTATATGTAGCATTGATATGTACATTAACAACATGCTACATATATACAGTATATATATATATATATATATATATATATATATTTATAAGTTAACTAACAGACCAACGACATGCGTTGGACAAAGTCATATTGGTTCCCAAACTATGGTTGGCTTAACACAAAGGCCAGCGCTTCTACTAACAGGTCCCAAAAAAACCTACAGGCTACTGTGAAGTGAATATGAAGTATAGCTGGTTTGAGCAGCCTCACCTGGCCAGAGTCTGGCTGATTGGACTCTGGGGCCGGGCGCACACCTAAATACACCATTTTGATTGGCCATTTGTAGATAGGAACGCTTACTCCCCATTCCCTCCCGCAGTATAAATCTTAAAAACAACACCATAAAAATAAAAATTATATATACAATACAACAAACCAAAAAGAGCAGCAAAGTGACATAAATGATATGTACATGGTTTTTATTTTATTTTATTTTGTTTACAAAAAAATTTCAAAAACATTTAAAGTGCCAGTAGTGCAGCAGCATCGTGAATACAGTGCAGTAACTGTGATGAGTCCAGAAAGTCCAACAAAATATGATAGTGTAATGTTAATGACATGTTATGAAAGTGAAAGTGGCAGCACTCCTAGCAGTTCAGTAGGTCACTGCCTGAGCATAAAAACGATCGTTAAACCTGGTAGTCCTTGTACGGATGCTGCGCAACCGGCGACCAGACGGTAGGGGGGAGAAGAGATGGAGCCCAGGGTGGTTACGGTCCTTTATGATATACATGGCCTTCTTCCGACATCTGATTCTAAAGATCTCCTCAATGCATGGAAGTGCACACCCGATGATCTTCTCTGCCGTCCTCGCGACCCTCTGGATGGCTTTATTTTCCCGTGCAGTGGTGTTGCCGTGCCACACAGTGACGTCACCCGTAATCAAGGCAGTGTATTGGAGAGGAGTTGACAAGATGTTAGAGCCAGAGCAGGTGTTAAATGTGGACATGTCCAAGCTCTCCATCAAGTGTGTGTTCCAATGGCTGATCTATCCGGTGTGCCTTGATGACCCCAAGCCTCACCCAGTTCTAGAGTCTAATCAGCCTGACTCGGCCAGGTGAGGCTGCTGAAACTAGCCACCAAGCACACATTCTCCACAGCTACAAAACAGCAAATGAATAAAAAATGGCTGAATGGTCCACGGTTGCCAATGGAAACCAGTCTTACCTGGAGCTGGAGAGGGCCCCCAGAAGCCTTCATCCCTAGGCTGTTCCGAACCAGCAGTCTCCCAGCTGGGATAAAGCAGAGATGGGTAACTATGGCAACAACAGTAATTCTCCACAAGGTCTCTCACCTGGGAGAGAGGGAGGTTAGAGTAGTTTCTTATCGGAACTATCGTTTGTGATTTTCCAAGTATGAAGAAGTGTGTTTAAAACTAGCATTTATGATGGGCAGATAGATTAGCTGACTAGCAGCACCCCCTGGTGGCCAGGGGACACCTATACATGTTCTAGCTAAATTATTGACTGTGCTGATGATGATGATGTATTCAGCCAAAAAATATGTGAAATAAAATAAGTATATGCTCATATATATATATATATATATATATATATATATATATATATATGTTCATACTAAATATTCTTATATAGATTAGATACAAGAGTCAAGTCAAGTCAAGTTTATTGTCACTTAAGTATAAGCAGTGAGTGAAAATCTTATGTGCAATACCCGACGACAGACAGCAGTTATAAAAAAACTTAAAAAAACGGAATAGAATAAAAATAAGTTAAAAAGTACAAAACTGTACAAAGTTAAATATATAAAAATAAAAATGCAATTTATAAAATGCAATATATCAGCACAGAAAAAGAGCAATATATATATATATATTATATCAATGTGATAAAATATATATTGTTATATGCTATACGCCCTTATTCAGCAGCCTGATGGCCTGACTTTGGAAGCTATCTCCAAGACTATTTGTGCGGCACTTGATACTGTGGTATTGCCTGCCTGACGGTATAAATGAATACAGTTTTGTGGCTGGGGTGGGCATTGTCTTTTATGATGCGTTTGGCCTTGGCCACGCACCGCTGGTTGTATATATCCAGGAGGGAGGGGAGCTCACCTCCAACGATATACTGGGCCTTCCACACCACCCTTTGAAGCGTTCTGCGCTCGAGTGTGTTGCAGTTCCCGTACCAGGCGGTGATAAACCCTGTAAGAACACTCTCGATTGTGCCGGTGTAGAATGTTCTCAGGATGCGGGGGCCCATGCTGAATTTCCTCAGACGCCTGAGGAATTTACAGGCGTTGTTGGGCCCTTTTCACCACGTGTGTGGTGTGCGTGGACCATGTGAGGTCCTCGGAGATGTGCACGCCGAGGAACTTGAAGCTGCTGACCCTCTCTACTGCAACACCGTCAATGGAGATAGGGGCGTGCTCTCCTCTCTGCTTCCTGTTGTCCACGATCAGCTCCTTGGTCTTCTTGACATTGAGGGCGAGGCTGTTCTCCTGGCACCACTGCTCCAGCGATCCAACCTTCCCTGTAGGCTGTCTCGTCGTCGCCGGCGATCAGGCCCATCACCGTGGTGTCGTGCATAGCCATGCAGTCGTGGGTGTAGAGGGAGTAGAGGGAGTAGAGGAGAGGGCTCAGCACCCATCCCTGGGGGGCTCCCGTGTTGAGGGTCAGTGGCTCTTGGTGTCGAGCTTGGCAGGAACTATCGTGTTGAATGCTGAGCTGTAGTCCACAAACAGCATTCGCACATAACAGTTATTTCCCTCCAGGTGGGAAAGGGCAGTGTGGAGGGCCATGGCAATTGCGTCGTCCGTGGATCTGTTTTGACGATGGGTCCAGCGTGGCAGGTAACACGGAGCAAATAAATATATAAGATACAAGATACATAGATACAAGATACATAGATACAAGATACAAGATTTGTATTGGCCATTTGTAACTGTAAATACATCCCGCAGTGTAAATCTAAAAAACAACACCATAAAAATATTATATACAATAAAATAAACAAAAAAAGAGCGGCAAAATATGATATGTACATGTTGGTTTTTTACAAAAATCTTTCAAAAGCATTTAAAGTGCAGTAGCATCGTGAATACAGTGCAGTAACTGTGATGAGTCCAGAAAGTCCAGCAAAGTATGTAAGTGTAATGTTAATGACATGTTATGAAAGTGAAAGTGGCAGCACTCCTAGCAGTTCAATAGGTCACTGCCTGTGGGTAAAAACTATCCTTAAACCTGGTAGAACTTGTACGGATGCTGCGCATCCGGCGACCAGACGGTAGGTAGGGGGGAGAAGAGATGGAGCCCAGGGTGGTTACGGTCCTTTATGATGGACATGGCCTTCTTCCGACATCTGGTCCTAAAGATCTCCTCAATGCATGGAAGTGCACACCCGAAGATCTTCTCTGCCGTCCTTACGACCCTCTGGATGGCTTTGTTGTCCTGTGCAGTGGTGTTGCCGTACCACACAGTGACGCCACTCGTCAGATATTAGTTAATATTACCATATATAATTAGTCCATTGATAATTAGGATTCATGCTGAAGAAGGCATATTCATAACACTTTGATTGTGCACTGCCCCCAGAGATCAAAATAATAAATAAAACATGCACATGCTAAATATCATAATGAAGGTTTAAGATGTTACATTTTTTATTTTAATTTAGAGTCAAGGGTTTCTTTTTAAATGCTTGTAAAATATTTTTTGCACAATATAACACATGTCATCCATCATTCACTGTATTTATGTTCTTATGTTAATTTTTTATTGTGTATAGTACTTTAATAGTATTGTGTTCTAGATATTCACACTGTGGGAGAGGGAATGGGGAGTAAGCATTCCATTGTACTTTTGTTGCAAATGGCAAATCAATTCATTCTTGAATGTTCTTGATTCTTCACAGGTGTTGCTCAGGTGTTTCCCAGCTCAGCATAATGATATCAATCTTCCCTTGAGCAGACTATAGGCCCCATAGAAGTACATAAGTCCTTCCTTGAGGTGGTGGGGGTCAGGTACCGGAGTGGGCGGATTGTACAGCCAACCCCCGGGAGACAGATTGAGTTACCTGTATTTATGGTTGTAATCGCTGCTCATACATTGTTGTACTGTGGACAATAGGATGTCAGGCAATTTCAAACCAGTTGTTTACTCACCAATGATAATTCCTGGACTGGCTACGTAGGGCCTTATAAACCATTGTACCACACCTAAACGGCATTGTTTCTTCCGCCACACAGAATGGCTTTATTTCATTCAACGTATCCTGTCATGTCCTTAAGATACCTTACCAAATATAAACCTTTGTGTCAACATATCCAACATTCCCAAATCCCACCCTCTTAATTTTTCTTCCCCGGTCCATGAACCAGAAACCTTGTTATCGTAATATTCACCCTTATCCATTAACTAGCCATTAATCTCATGACTCCATCTATGCTTACACACACACGCGCACGCGCACACGCACACACACACACACACACGCACACGCGCACACACACACACACCCCTGAGCTGTATCCACAAGTTACTGCTTGCCTCGTGTCTTCAGAGGCCAGGCCTCTCGAATCTTGTTCGACAAGTTCGGCGAGGTTCAACTGAGTGGAGAAAAACAGCCTGCAGCTTCGCGATTACCCCACCGAGCCAGCCAGTCGTAGGTTAGTAGTAGTACGACAGCTGTGGTTACTAAGGTGTTGCTGCTGCCACTTTGCTTCTTTTACACTCATCGGTCTTGTCGGCAGACCGGTTGTGTGTCCGACACGTGACGAGAACAAGGCTCCCTTGTCACTATCATACTTTGCTGGACTGTGTGGACTCATCACAGTTACTGCACTGTATTCGTGAAGCACTACTGGCACTTTAAATGCTTTGAAATGCTTTTTGCACGATTCACAACACATGTACATATCATCCATTAGTCACTTTGTTGTTATTTTGTGTTCATTTTTATTGTATATATTATTTGTGTGGTATTGTTTTGGAGGTTCATACTGCAGGAGGGAATGGGGAGTAAACGTTCCATTGTACTTATTGCAAATGACCCATCAATATATTGTATCTTGTACTGTATGTGTTTGGATGCAGTGGTGGTAATGAGGGCCCTTGGCTCACATGGTGGCCCCCCGTGGTGTGAGCAGCCAGGTATGCCAGCCATGGCCAACTGAAGGGAGGTGAAACTCCTGTCCAATGGGAGTTCCTTGTGGGGCAGGCAGGAAGGAAGCGTTCAAAAGGTTAAACAAAAAACAGTCACTGCTTTGGTCAGAGAGAGATTTGTGTACGTACAGTATGTGAAGGTCATTTTTTTGGTAGATTTCCTCAATGATGCACATACTCCTACTGCAGTGGGTATGCTTCATGTTCATGAGAACAAGACATGAGAAATGCCTCAAGTAGTGTTACATTTGATTCTATCACAGACCGTTCAGGAACTGTGTTCGCAATGTTCTATGTCCGTGTCAAGAAGTAGTTGCCATAGTTTATAGTTCATAGCCATTGTTTTCCATATATTTACTTTATACATATACATATATTTATATATGCGTGTGTATACAGTATATACTTTCCATGTATACTTTTCTTCATGATTCAGAAACCAATAGCAATGTTTGTTTGACCATCCAGAAAAATGAAAAGCTAGGAATAATCCTGCTCAAAACGGACCATAGAGGTGAAATACAAGGTGAAATACTACCAAACTATCACACAGCATCTCTCATCACCCCATCATAACTGTAACTTATAAACATATACCGTACACACATATATATATATATATAATATATATATATATATATATATATATATATTCAAAATTCAAGATTCAAGAATATATATATATATAAAGTATATATACAGTATATATATATATATATATCCTTACATTGCTTGTTGTATAGCAATCTATGCTCCCTCTTCCTCTTTTAATACACGATTATTTCAATGCAGCTCAGGGGACAAAATAACTTTGCCTTATGCTTTCCCATGCTTGCCCTCTGAGAACTCAGCAGTCTCTGGCCCTCACTTCCTCCATGCAGGCTTACCCCCGTTACTTCCTCTATGTATCCCCCCCCCTGCACACATACCTATCAGACGATGCAGTTCCATCCACACATGCCCATCACGCCCCCTTCAGTCGATGTCCCAGCAGCACCCCCAGCAGGGCCCTGGTAGCACATGGATGCCTTGGGCTGTGGTGGATAACAGGATCCATTACCAACTCCTGGTTCTTAAAACACCCACACAGGCCTACTTCCCCCCAGGCTGGGGGGGGGGGGGGGGGGGAAAGCACAGCACGTGTCGGCGTTTTACCAGCACCCATAGGGGGTGGGGGCTTTGGGCACCTTTGACAGGAGGTCACCACCAGAGTAGCGGTGTGCGTGGGAAGGAAGAGGGTGCAGCAGACTTCCAGATGTGGTGGCCCTGGTGGAGGCTCAGAGTCTGAGGATGTTCAAACTGTGAGCCTGAGGCCACGCATCAGGCTGATGAGCCCAGGTCACAGAGGCCTGGCTCTCTCTCAACACTTTGTGAAAGGTTAGGCATAATAAAGTCAACAATCAAATGCAAAGTATATTTTTATACATTTAAGTTTCTTTTAAGTTCTTATAATCAATTCAATTGGTTTGAACTTGATTTTTACAGGCCTGGGGCCCAACCACAGGTGCTTAGCGATCATGTTAATTTGTATTTGAATATTTTATACAAATGTAAAATGTTAACATGTTTCCACTGAGTCAAGCAAAGGACCATGTTAAGGGGGACAAGTGATAATAAATCTAGATATTTTTATATCATGAAATGGCCTGGGAAAACGATAACCACTATTGTATTTTGCGATATAATAGACAAGGGACAATGAATGCACAAAGCCGTTTGTGAAAGAAAAGGCCGAGTCTATCTTCCACCCATCACCCGGTTCAAGACCTTGACAAGAAGATTGGCCCAGCAGCGCCACGCTACCTGAGCCTCGGCGGAGCGGTGGTGATTCAGTGAAGGATCGCCGGGAACCAGGTAACATGGCGCACTATAAACCCAGCGCCAGGCTTCTAATTACCCCGTTTCGCCAGTCACTTCACGGGTTCCCTCCGCAAACACGGGCGATCCGACTACACTCACTTAAAGCCCTGCCGCAGCTCGGCTTAAGAGCACAGGAGGGAGGGCTCGGGTTACAGGGAGCCGAGCCCTTGAGGCGTCGGCGATGGCATGTTGGCTTTAGCGGGTGATGAAAACTTCAAGTGGTCTTCTAAAGAATTAGCCAACAGGCTGGAATGGCAGGTCTCTGCTCTGCCCCGCCCCCCACCTCGCCCCCCGCCCCCCTTCCCACACACCCGTCCTGCGATCCCCCTGGAGGGCCGTTCCCATGGTCTTTGCCAGCCTAAGCGTGCTGATAGGGGTCCGGGGCAGCCAGAGACATAATAACATCCAACACCACACAACAGATGCAGACATGTCTGCCTCTGGCACCAGGCATCATAATGCCTTCTTGACGAGAAGTGAGCGCCATTGTACGCGAGATTATGGCCTGCTGCTATGGATGACTGTTAAAAATATATAGGATTGTGACTATTATTACAAGACATATTCACAAGGTGGGACCATCTGGGGAGATGGGATTTGCAGTAGACTATCCTCGAGACCTCTAATAATGAGATGAAATGATCAGTCCTATTAATTGTAAAAATGTACATTTAATGTTCAACAATACACAACAAGAAATACATCAACAAAATCAGAAAACGATGAGTTGCAAAAAATTGGCAAATATGGCTTGTACAGTTCCATGGCTGTATACGATAGATGGACACAAGCATCAAACTGCATTTGATAAGATAAATGGTTAATAGCTTAATAGTATCCAATCAAAAAGTACCCTTAATTGGAAAATGTGTTGATTGTGGAAACCACAAATTAACCTGCAGATTTTGATCAAAAAGCTCTAGCGATGTAAATGCAAAAACCTTACTGAATACATGTTCCGTTTGACTTGATAACACACAGCAGAACGTTAAAAACTTCAACCAAAACGATTCAATTCTACAATACTAATTTTCAAACCATCTTATCTTCTTTGTCTGAACCGATCATACATGCAAAAGTACGGTGTACAAAATGTGTCATTGCTGTATAGGTTAATGGTATGTATGTAGTCAAAAAGTAATAGTCCAACCTCTTAGCTAGGTTTCAAGATGGCCATCTTTGTAGTTTTAGTGACGTATTTTGGTAAAGATTCATCCACACAGCAGCTAAATATGTCACAATTCTTTGGCCCATATCATCCACCACAGCACTGTGCTTTGAATGTTTAGCTCATGAACATACTGTTTAGGAAACACTGAAGAAGAGGTCGGCTAGGAGGGAAAGGGGGCCAAAAATACTAATGGAAAATCCAAATCCAAATACTTTCTGATTACAAACACGCTTGTTTAGTTGAGAATACACAAGTCTAAATTCTAAATATTTTGGACTATATACACATTGTATTTACATTGTACATATTTACATTAAAACATTTCCCGCTAATAAAAAAAAGCAAAAAAATGATTACTAAATACAATTGTGAAGTCTTAAAACACCACAGAATCACACCTTTTAGCAACAAATAATTTCTGGCTGCTTGTAATGGCGGAATGAAAAAAATAACAATTTAAAAAGACGTGACCCTTTTTACCCGAGGTTACCCCACCAGTAGGATCCTCTGAAAAAGTGTTTTTTAAAAGTTCAATTAAAATCCAGTCCTGTACATTAGCGTCTTTAAGTGCTCATCAGAGCTCCGAGCACCACCGCTGGCTCGAAGTGTCCGGACGCTCCTTGCTGTCGTGCTCCGTCAGTTTGAGTATAACCACTTTCCTCGGGAGCTGCATGGCGAGCGGCGCCCTTCGAGGGCTCTCCGCCAGCGGTTCTGTCGCCCGCGTCTCGCAGACAGAGTCCTGCCGCTGTGGCTCCTCTCCTCCTCCAGCGCCGGCGCTAGCGCCTCGCCATGGGGCAGCAGCAGCGTGATGACGTCCGTGTAGCCGCCCTGCACGGCCAGGTGCAGCGGTGTGAGGCCCTGCCGGTCCGTCAGGACGGCCCCCTCGGGCCAGGAGCACAGGAGCTCCCTCACCACCTCGCAGTGTCCGCCCTCGGCCGCCAGATGACACGCCGTACGCAGGGCCTGGTCCGAGCCGCGGGGGTCTGCCCCCTCCTCCAGCAGCATCTTCACGGTGGCCAGGTGCCCAAGCTGGGCGGCCAGGTGCAGGGCCGTGTGACCCTGGGCGTTCCGCCCGTGCAGGTCGGCCTGGTGCTTGACCAGCAGGCGCGAGGTGCTGGTGTGGCCCGTCTTTGCCGCCACGTGCAGCGGGGCGTTGGCGCCGGCCGACGTCAGCCGCGTGTCGGCGCCCAGCTCTATGAGGATGCGCGCCACGCGGTACTGGCCCCGCTGGGACGCCAGGTGCAGCGGCGTGCGTCCGTCCGCCGTCCGGCCGTCCACGTCGGCGCCGGCCTGCTTGACCAGCAGCTTGCCGATGCCCAGGTGGCCCTGCCAGGCGGCCAGGTGCAGGGCCGTCCAGTTGTCCCGGCCGCGGATGTGCACGTCGGCGCCGCGGCTCAGCAGCACGCGCACCACGTGCTCCTGGCCGTGCTGGCACGCCACGTAGGTGGGCGTGCGACCCTGGCCGTCCGTCTCGTTGAGGGCGGCGCCGCGGTCCAGCAGCAGGCGCGCCATGGCCTCGTCTCCGTTCTGGGCGGCCCAGTGCAGCGCCGTGTACTGGTCCTCGTCCTTGGCGTTGATGTTGGTGCCGCGGCGGCCCAGCAGCAGCTCGGCCAGGGGCTTCAGGTGCTTCTCCGTGGCCAGGTGCAGTGGCGTGGAGCCCCGGCCGTTGGCCAGGTTGGGGTTGGCGTTGTTGAGCAGCAGGAACTTGAGGGCCTCCTCGTTGCCCAGGGCCACGGCGTGGTGCAGGAGGCTGTCGCCCCCGTCCAGCAGGAGGTCCACGTCCTGCGGCTGCAGGATCTTCATCAGCTTGGCCGTGTCGTTGGTACGGATGGCCTCGCACAGCTTCCGCTTGTGGATCTCTGTCGAGTCTGTGTTCAGACACAACCAACATATACATTGAACCATTAAAGACTACCATTTTAAAAAACTACACTCTGTAGATTGCACACCTCTGCCACACCAAAAAGGGCCCTGGATCCGGATTCAGAGCCAGATCTGCACCAAAATCCAATCCTAATAGAATCGAACTGTTGCTTGGCCCATAAGTCATCTATTCACCACGTTTTGCCCAATTCCATACATAATTTATCGAGTCATCTTGCCAACAGACCAACAGACGGACAGACAAACAAACTGGGGCGAAAACATAACCTCTGCCTCATCTGCGATGGCGGAGGTAAATATATATAGATGGTGTGATCGCCTTCTTTGCCTACTTGGCAGCTCTGTGTTTAGTTTTGGATCAGTCAGTCAACAATGAAGTTCTGAGCATAGCGGGTGGATGACGCCGGTCCTGTACACTCACCACACGTGCTCTCCTTCTCGAAGGACAGAGAGATGGAGTCCTGGGAGGAGAAGGCAGAGTCCACCGAGGAGATGCCCGACAGCCTCTTGCAGGTGTCCTCCTGGCTGTGGCCGGGGTCCTCCTTCTTCACGCGGTCGAAGCTCCGGGAGATCCCAGAGTCCACCTGGCTCAGCAGTGCCGACAGGCTGTAGTCCTTCTCCGGCAACATGGCCGACTTGGGACGCACTGGCCGGTTGTCCTTCACCTGCCAGGTACACCGAACATGGACACGTTAGTCAAAAACAATTAAAAAGGTTCAACGACCCTGTCAGCAGTGGTTTAGAAAGCAGTGAGACATTGTTGTATACAAGGATATACCTGAATATTGCAAATAATAGCATTTCATTGAAATATATATCAATGAATGATTGTACGTGTCTATTTTGATTGTGCGCATGTATATACACAAAAAAGACGAAGTGAAGTATACAGGGATATACTTAAATATTGCAAATAATAGCGGTTCATTGAAATACATATGTATATTTCAATGAAATAATTGTACTAAATGAATAGCTGAAGCACATTTTTAAAAGTGTTTCCTCTTCTTCAATTGATCTCACAACCCCGTACTATTCAACCCCGTACGTATTCAGTCCCTTGACCGGGAAATGCATCCTCAGTTCTCGTAATGAACAACAAACAGACGATGATGACAAAGCAAAGTACGCAGGTCAAATATGCCAACGGCCCACATTCCCGGCTGCTGATGTAACTGTTTATCAGGATCAAATATTTACACGGTAAATGTTTAACACGTCTCCCGTGTTTTGGAGATGACACCCTGTGCCTCTCATGTGATGTGTCGGGAAATAGAGAGTATACATAAGGAGATCTTGGTCAAGCTACAGACCAGGGGCGACAGGGCCTTTTCAGTTGCTGCACCCTCCCTCTGGAACGCCCTCCCCATCCGTAAGGCGACCACCCTACCATCCTTCAAACAACCACCCTACCATCCTTCAGACAACCACCCTACCATCCTTCAAACAACCACCCTACCATCCTTCAAACAACCACCCTACCATCCTTCAAACAACCACCCTACCATCCTTCAAACAACCACCCTACCATCCTTCAAACAACCACCCTACCATCCTTCAAACAACCACCCTACCATCCTTCAGACAACCACCCTACCATCCTTCAAACAACCACCCTACCATCCTTCAAACAACCACCCTACCATCCTTCAAACAACCACCCAACCATCCTTCAAACAACCACCCTACCATCCTTCAGACAACCACCCTACCATCCTTCAAACAACCATCCTACCATCCTTCAAACAACCACCCTACAATCCTTCAAACAACCACCCTACCATCCTTCAAACAACCACCCTACCATCCTTCAAACAACCATCCTACCATCCTTCAAACAACCACCCTACCATCCTTCAAACAACCACCCTACCATCCTTCAAACAACCACCCTACCATCCTTCAAACAACCACCCTACCATCCTTCAAACAACCACCCTACCATCCTTCAAACAACCACCCTACCATCCTTCAAACAACCATCCTACCATCCTTCAAACAACCACCCTACCATCCTTCAGACAACCACCCTACAATCCTTCAAACAACCACCCCACCATCCTTCAAACTCTCGCTCTCAAGACCCACCTCTTCAGACTGGCTCTCCCCTGCTAAATATCCTCCCCTCTATCCCATGACTCTACATTTAAAATTATACTCCTTTTTTTCTTATCCGCCTTCTATTTATTCGATGTACCTATTAAATGATTAAATGCGTTCCTACCTTATCTGAGAGGAATCCGTTACAGGGAGCCAGCTCAGATTCTGGGGTGGGGTTCTTGGGTTCCTCCTGAGGTTTGGAGCAGAGATCTTCAGCTTCTGTTGTGATTTCTGTGGAGGGGTCAGAGGCTCCCGTCAGGTTTTCAACAGTGACTGTGCTCCATGAACAATAACAGAAGAACGGCACACGAAAACGTCCGTAATTCCAAAACCATAATATCTCTTTAAATTGAATAGATCTTATTTTACGTAATGAAATGCTGAATCGCTCTTACCACCTACTACAACTACAACTAGAAATACTTTCAGATTCAAGATTTTTATTTGCCATTTGCAACAAGTACAATGGAATGTGTTCTCCCCATTCCCTCCGGCAGCAGGAATCTTGTAAAACAATATACTCAAAATACTGTACACAATAAAAATATCAATAAAGTGACTGATTGATGATGTGTTGAATTGTGCAAAAACATTTAAAAGCATTTTAAAGTGCCAGTAGTGTGCAGTGGCTGTAATAAGTCCAGAAAAAGTATGATAGTGTATTGTTATATGGATGACAATGTTATGATAGTGGCAGCACTCCTAGCAGTTCAGTAGGCATCCACTGCCTGTGGATAAAATACATACATCAGCTGGGGCTCCGACATTGACTACAACAACAACACACATTCCCCTGAAGTGTGAAAGCCGATGCTTCCAGAAGAACAAGAAGAAGAACAAGAGGCGAATGGCGTCACTCACCGTGGAAAGAGGGCCTGGCCCCGGGGGAGGTAGCCCAGCAGCGCTGCATGAGGCCCAGGAACCCCGAGCAGGCCGGGGGGTGACTGCGGGGCACGCTCCCCAGGTCGGGACGCACCCCTTTCACCACCTTCACCATGATCTGGAGGATGTTGTTCTCTCCTGGGGAACACATTCACAAAGCGATGAGTCAATCAATCACATACAGAGTCACAACAAACAAAAAGGGTATAATACTAATTCAACTATTTTTTATTACGATTTCCCATTTGGTGCGAGGCTTCTCCCTTGTAAATCTATGGTGATCAAACATGGGATTTGCACGTTGGCCAGCGCGGGAACAAGCACTTCCACGTCGCACAACACAATCTTAATTCCAGTTCAGGCCAGGCGAGAGAAGAGACAACAGAGCCAAGCGGAACTATCGGTCTGTTAGCGGCTAGCATTATCGCTAACTTCCCGTGGGCCCAAATAAGGCTGTGAGGGGCGTGAGGCGAACCTCTCTGCGAGGAGCAAGAAGATCAAGGAAATAAAATGCGCTAAGGACTTGCTGGGTTGGGCCTACTCTGTGTGTGTGTGTGTGTGTGTCTTATATCCAACCCAATGTCTCTCTTTAATTAAGTCTGGGGACGTATAGAATACACCGAGATTCCTCTGTGCTGCTACCTGATACACCTGAGAGAGGAACAAAAACTAACACAACACCTGTCCCATCCACCTGCTCCTTTCCTGGAATTCCTCCGGCACACACACACACACACACACACACACACACACACACACACACACACACACACACACACACACACACACACACACACACACACACACACACACACACACACACACACACACACACACACACACACACACACACACACACACACACACACACACACACACACACACACACACACACACACACACACACACACACACACACACACACACACACACAGGATGTGGGCGTGTGTTAAAGAGCTGGTGTGTACACCGAACCCTCGTGTCTAGACAATGTTTTAAGCACAAGGGCCTGTATGTGGAGACGTGCCAAAAGGCTTATTCCCCAACCCATTGTGCATGGAGTGAACCGTCCAGTGGAATGGGCCGTCTCACCTTGGTAGGGCTTCTTCTGCGTGAGTACTCCCCAGATGACAATGGAGAAGCTGCAGGAGGAGGAAGAGGAAAGCACAGGAGAACAGGTCAATTACACAGCAACTCGGTAATCCTCCTTCGGCACACAAAGCCATTATTTCAACCCTCCGTCACCATGGAGGCCGGTGGACTCCATGGTGACTCAGGGTGAGTAAATGGACGTGGAAAAAAACAAAAACATTATAAATTTTTTTTAATAATAATAATGCCGGTGTGTACACAAGAGGGTGATTGCCCGTTAACGCCTATGAAAACAATAACAGCCACACCTGCGCGCACGCGCTCTCACACACACGCGCTCTCACACACACCTGTAGACGTCGTGCTTGGTGTCAGACACCCGGTCCTTCTCGATGATCCTCTCCGGGGGGAGGTAGGCGATGGTCCCACAGAAGCCGTCCCTGCTGAGGTCGTCGGCGCGCGACAGACCGTTCCACCGCGCCAGCCCGAAGTCAGAGATCTGGAGCCACAAGAAGTACACAGAGTGCTGGTTACAATAGTGATCGTGTCACACTGGCTCTCTCGCGCTGTGTGTGTGTGTGTGTGTGTGTGTGTGTGTGTGTGTGTGTGTGTGTGTGTGTGTGTGTGTGTGTGTGTGTGTGTGTGTGTGTGTGTGTGTGTGTGTGTGTGTGTGTGTGTGTGTGTGTGTGTGTGTGTGTGTGTGTGTGTGTGTGTGTGTGTGTGTGTGTGTGTGTGCTAACGAGGCCCGGTTCTACGAAGAGAGAGCCCCCCGAATGGCCTTATGGTGTACATTTATTATACAAGCTGAGGGCGACACAACAGGCCTGTCAAGTCATGGCCTGTCGTTCTCCTTCTACAAAAAGGAGAGTCTCTTCCCCACTTCCATGAAGAGAGCACACACCCACTCGCTCAGTCACATGCATGCACAGGGTGAGTGAGACACACACACACACACACACACACACACACACACACACACACACACACACACACACACACACACACACACACACACACACACACACACACACACACACACACACACACACACACACACACACACACACACACACACACACACACACACACACACACACACACACACACACACACACACACACACACACACACACACACACACACACACGGCAGAGGATGACAGGATCTCCACGGGTCCTGTCTGAACAGGCCCCCGGTGAGCTGTTTACATCAAGGTATTAAGCCAGAGATGTGATGGTTCCCACCCTTTTTCCTACAGTGCAGTACAGTTAAGTGATTTTAAAGGGCCCCCTACTCGCTGCCCCAGAGCGTGTCAGGAGCAGATCTGTCATTTGGAAGAAGAAGAAGAAGAAGAAGAAGAAGAAGAGAGGAAAGTTGAAAGATCAGCACCTTGCAGCACGGTCTCTCTTCCTAGGATCTAGCAGATGGCTTAAGATGCTAATGGCCAGTGGGCTGCAGCAGTGACTCCAGGGGAAAATTCTATGTACCACAGACGCATTTTTGCACAGCACTATTAGCCCATAAAATACATGATTTTATGTTGCAGGTCCAAATAAACGCTGTTTGTACACAGTCAATTGGCCTATGGTGACACAAACGTATTATTTAATTTGTATATTTATTTTTCTATACACAATTATATGGACGGGGCGGCAGTAGCTTAGGAGGTCGCCTCATGCTGGTTCCATCCCCTGACTCCTTCACCCTAACTGCTCCTGACTGCTGGCTGTCTCCTTGCTGGCTGTCTCCTTGCTGGCTGTCTCCTTGCATGGCTGACTCCGCCGTCGGTGGATGAATGAGTGTATGAATGGGTGAATGTGAGGCATGAAAAGCACTTTGCTGTGTAACTTGCTATATAAAAAAAAATGTACCATTATAAAAAATTATTATATTATAAGAATGTATAGTATTGTCTTGAAGGGAATGCCTAATGGACACGTTTGAATGTGAGCATTGAGCATTTACAACGCCTTTAAATCAGGGCAATGACACATGCAACTCCATGCTCATGTTATCATATCACCACTTTATATATGATCATTTTGTATCTAGCTTACCCTTAGCACTGTGACTCAGCGCAATGTAGCGTGCTACAATCCAGCACACACACACGCACACGCACACACGCTAAGACAGACCCAGACAGGAACACACCTGTTTTGTGAGCCAGTGAGTAAGGCCTCAGTCAGTGATCAGGGATTGTCACTAATCAACAAGTAATTAAAACAGTTTCCAAATACGTTCCGGAAAAATGAACAGCCAACATAACACGTTTGTTTGGTGTACTTCTCTTCTGTAAAAATAACCTTTCCACGGTGCTGTGCCAAGAAGTACTATGTATTGTTCATGTCTCACCAATACAATTATTGTTGAATAAATAAATATGTAACAATAACATTTCAGTTTTAAAAGGGGAAGCGTAATATTTACATTTTCTTCTTGTCTTTTTCATACGCTTACGGTATGCTAACTGGGTGTATGTGTATGCTGTTGGTTAGCTAACATTATCACTTTATAAAGTCTAACTTGACATACATAGAGCACATTCATTCAGGTCAGGTAGCTCAGGTAGGATATGGCTGTGCCATATATAAACCTTCAGCCCGAACACGCACGTCCGTGCCGTGTCTGGACGGACACAAAACTATGTTTTGTGGTTTTGTAAACGGAAGGAAAATGTGTCACTAGTGAATCAGCATGGAGGACGCCCTACACACATTGTCCATTTCAACCACCTCCATAGACCTAGTCCAGTGGGTCAATAGTAGTACAGGAGTCAAGAAACTCCTATCCAGTTCCCCATTAGAACTCTTGGATTTATTTCAGGCATGCAACTTGAAGTTTGTCTTCCCAAAGCCGGCATTGTATCCCAAGAAAGAGAGAGGGGGAGCGCTAAGGGGGGAGACGCGGTCCCCAGGGGCCCTACCTTGACGTGGTAGTGGGCGTCCAGCAGGATGTTGGCCGGCTTCAGGTCCAGGTGCAGCAGCGGCGGGTTCATGCAGTGCAGGAAGTTCATGCCCACCGCCGTCTCGTGGATGATCCGGAAGCGCAGCTCCCAGGGCAGGGGCTCGGCCGCCAGCAGGGTCTCCAGGGAGCCTGTCTCCATGTACTCCATCACCAGGCCCTGGGGGTCCTCGCAGATGCCGTACACGGGCAGCACGTAGCGGAACTTGGCCGCCTCCATCTTCTTGGCCTCCTCCAGCAGCTCGGCGCGCTCCCTGCGGGGGGGGGGGGGGGGGGGTAGGTTTGGTTAGGATTGCACCACAGCTCTGTGTTTCTGCTATCTGACGATATAGCTGATGCGAATCGCACCGGACACGGTGAAGCCCCTTGATAATGGAAGAATGGAACCATGATACAAATGCAAAGTACCTTCCTTATTCGTTAAATAAGATATACCTAAATCTGATGATTAGACTCTGGGGCTGGGTGAGGCTGACCTGGTTCATCAACCACACACACCAGATTGTTTCACAGAGATTTGCAACAAAAATAATAATAATTATAATAATACGCAGCTGCACGGGTCTTGACCTTTAATGACATTCCAGCTCAGCCCGAGAGAGAGAGGAGAGAGAGAGAGACACACAGAGAGACTCTTTGAACAGACCACTTGTTCTCAAGCGTCTTGCTCAACCTTTGCACAGTCACTCTTTATCAGCATGCAGGAGCTACAGCCCTGCATGCCTCAAAATGACCTCAACACAACACATCTACAGATCTAGCGAGGAAGAGGCCGGAAACCAGTGTGACACACACACACACACACACACACACACACACACACACACACACACACACACACACACACACACACACACACACACACACACACACACACACACACACACACACACACACACACACACACACACACACACACACACACACACACACACACACACACACACACACACACACACACACACACACACACACACACACACACACACGGCGGGTCTTAGACTATTACAGACTACGAGGTGGTAAACCAGACAGGCGGCTTTATAAAAAAAAAAAAATTCCCCCTTCAAGTACGGCTTACGCAACACTTTTAGATCTTTATCAGTGGAAAACTTGACGTATGGTGAAAAATCACTCACTAATTTGTGCGCACGTTGTGTCCACGAGGACACGGGGTTTGAGGAGTAAGGAGACACTCGTTCCCCCCCGCCCGTTCCCCCCTCCCCCTTAACTCCACACAGCCAAACAATTGTCCCTTCCTGGGCAGACGGGGGCCGGTGGGACCGGTTCCACAGCATCCTCATTGTCTGAAGCACACGGCAAGCCGCCTGAACCCATCCAGACAAAAGGTGGCTTTGACTCACCGAGGTGGACGGACGGACAGATGTGATTTTGAGTGTGTGTGTGTGACAATTGATGTCCTCTGCTGGTGTTTGGCACTACTGATAACATCTTTGGCGTACGTTTACCTAAGGCAGGTTGAGCAACCGGTTAAGAGACGCAAAATGACGAAAATACAAAAACGGGTTTACTGTGTGTGTGTGTGTTTACACTGAGCCCAATGAGTGTTGGATCTAGGTTGTCGGAGCTCCCTGACTCAGCTACTGAACAGTAGCTAGCTACTGCGCTAGCTACTGATCAAAAAGTTGATCTCACTCCGTGCCAACGTCCCTTACGTTGTGTACAAACAGATCCGATCTCACACACACACACACACACACACACACACACACACACACACACACACACACACACACACACACACACACACACACACACACACACACACACACACACACACACACACACACACACACACACACACACACACACACACACACACACACACACACACACACACACACACACACACACACACACACACACACACACACACACACACACACACACACACACACACACACCGTGTCCCCAACACTAGAGTCAGGAGGAGGAGGAGGAGGGTCTGACTTAAGCTTTTCATCACCTCCAGTGAGGAGAAAAAAAACAACCAAACCAAAGGCTTGTTGTAACTCGATCCCTCTCGTTTGTTTATTTCAAATTATGTCAAGAGTTCTTATAACGGGTGGTGGTGGTGGTGGGGTTGAAGCAGTTGACGCAATATCCAAATGACACAGTCTCCCTACCCCCCAGGGCATTGCTTTTGTGTAAGAGTGTTATGCCTTAATGGAACAGAGAAGAGAGGAGACACAGGACAAGTGGGCCGGACTGGAGCCGGGACGTTGTGTGGCGTACGATGCCAGGGGTCGAACCCGGGGTCAGCGCCATTAGTGGGTTCCCCGGGACGTCGTTTACCACCACCACCACCACAGAAGAAGAAGAAGAAGACAGTGACGAAGAGGTCTATGCGGAGCTTGGATGCCCCCCGGCGGCCTGTCCGTGACCCGTGTGGGATGTTAGTACGGGGACGACCTCTAACGGAGTGGAGCGGCTAATCGTCTGGACGTAAAGAAGAGCAGCGGACGGTAGCAGCAGCTACTGTCTGTTGCATGCAAAGCGAGGGAAAGGAAGTAAAGAGTGTCTTCACTCTAGCACGGCTAGCGTTGGACCATGAGCCCCGTGACTCACTCGGAGAACCACCGGGGTTCAAATCAAAAAAAAGCTGAAGAAGTGGGGAATCGTTGCGATGTTTGAAGGCCCTTTTTTGATATTCAAGAATCAAGATGTTTTTTGTAATTTGCCATATGCAACACGTACAATGGAATGCTTACTCCCCATTCCCTCCTGCAGTAAGAGTTTCCTACAATAACATTGAATGATATCTATCATATCTAATCTATATCTACAATAATATGTTTCAAATGCCTTGCTGGGGGTTTTGCCTTTATTAAGACACGGAGAGGTTGGTTTTTTTGTGTGCGGGGAGAAGAGCAACAAGCACAAGACAAGCCAAACGAATGCTGCCTGAGGTTATGGTCAACAGAGTATTTGGCTGGAGGGCTGAAAGGGTCGTCAAGAGGTCGCGGGGAATGATCTTCATCCGTGACCCCCCCCCCCCCCCCCCTTGGGCTTGTAAAACAAGTGTGGAAACGTTCATCCAGTGGAGTGTGGTGGAGTTTGAGGCCTACACTGTGGAGTGTTTGTAATGCCTCAGCTTCTGGTTCACAAATATGCAACACGCACAAACAAGCCACGCAAACACACAGACATACACCCTTGCACATTCCCAAGATAAAGTTACTCCCCACAATTGTAAAAAACAATCTTCTCGATTTTGGACACACTCACACTCACACACACACACACACACACAATACATTACCTATTGATAGACAACGGCGTATGCCAGAGCACTGTGTAAAGCCTGGGGATGTGTGGGAAGGGGAGGAGAGGTGACGTTATCTTGCCCCCCCTGCCCCCCCCTCCACCTCCTCCTCATCCTCACTCATCCTCCTCTTTCAAATGGATCTTTATTAAAACCTGCCACTCCTGGCAACCAGGGCTAGGTGGGGGTAGGTGGGGGCTGTAATGTGGGGAGGTGAAAGTGGCTTTGAACTACTCTTTGGAAGGTCTCTTTGGAATGTAAATAAGCAGCAGAAGGCCCGGAGGACGGCGGCTGGTCGTATATCTAAAAACACTTTGACAGACGACTCTTGTGTCTCCCCGAACCGGCTTTCATAGCACAGGTTAATGGGACCGGAGTTAATTAGAAGCAGTCGACATTTGAACTTCTTCACACGTGAGAGAAATATTGAGCTTCTGTATTAATATACAACATAGACCAGAAGTAGAGCATAGGCCCTTAAACCTAAAACACGGAGAAGAACCACATAAATACATGGTTCTTCTCCACTCTAACCTGCTGCTCCACTTCACCAAATCCAACAAAAAAACGAAACCTCAACACACACACACACACACACACACACACACACACACACACACACACACACACACACACACACACACACACACACACACACACACACACACACAACACACACACACACACACACACACACACACACACACACACACACACACACACACACACACACACACACACACACACACACACACACACACACACACACACAGTAAATGAAACACTCACTTCTCGTCCATGTGAAGGCAGGGAGGGCACTTGATGGCGAGCCACGTCTTCCACTGCACATGACGGACCTTGTATACCTGTCCAAAGCCACCTGAGCCGATCTTCTCCCAGCTGCCAAACTCTGGGGAATCAAAGGTCCTCAACAGCCCCATATTCCCATGGGGAGTGTCGTCCATATCCAGGTCTGGGGGGGAAGAAACTCTTCAGTTGAGAGTGAGGGAGAAGAATAATAATAATAAAAAACACCCTTCCTCCAAATGTTTGTGGTGGAGTCCAATCCTGAGAACTGAAGACACACTCTCTCTCTCTCTCTCTCTCACTCACACACGCAGACTGACTTCTTCCTTGTTTTTGCTCCAGGTCTACTTCTGCCTGCCTGGCCCCGCCCACAGAATAGCTCCGCCCCCCCCCACCCCACCAACTCCAAGCTCAGGTGAAGAACGAGGTGGGCGGGGCTTCTTTTGTGCGTGACATCATTTCCTGCATGTTGCCACACAGGGCAGAGCCTCACCAGCCACTCACCAGAGGGGGGGAAAGTGCACACTATGTACACACACACTACTATTACTACTCGTATTCAGCTCTCCACAAAGCCAAGCTAGAAGCTAGGCTCACGTTTCTCCTCACAATGAGACAGAATGAGTCTTTTGCGCTGACACAGAATTTAAGAAGCTAGGAATGTGTTGTATCATAACACAGTGCTTTTGTTTGCTCCAAGGACAGTTATTCAGAAAATGCCCCCCCCTAAGGAAAGAAGGGAAAGATGGTTCTTAACAATAACAGTACAGTTATGTGATATTGACCATATGCTTTAGGCCTTTGGCTAGTATAGTGGATTCAATTCCATCCATACAGCATGGGCTATGTGTGTTTACCTGGTCTCACCTTGCATGTGGGTGAAATGTGTGGCTTTGTAATTCAATAGCAACAAAATACCCCACAGACAAATACATGGTCTACACACAGTGGAGACGGCTGTGAAAACCCATGGTAAGAAAACAACAGCCTGGACTGGATGTTCTCTTAGGGCAAACAAACCTAACTGAATTGAACTCATTATCAAATTTCATAATATCTAAACAGTCAGGGTATTCTGACACACCGTGCAGGGGTCAGGTGTGTGTATCCATTATTGTAAGACGCTTTGGATAAAAGCGTCTGCTAAATGACTGTAACGTTATGTAATGTATAATGATTATAATGATGTATGTTATTAAAAACCCGAAACCACGTTACAGGGTGTGAATAGTGTGCAGATGCAAGTGTTATGTTGAGTGAATGTTTTCCCATTGACATGCAACGAGTCAACGATGCTGCAACAAGAAAGGCCGTGTCACACCCTTTCCCCCACCAACACATTAACATTTAGCACATTTAAAGTGGGGCCTGCGACCCACCAGTCCAAGCATACAATTGAATTGTATAGTAGGGGGGGCTACTATACAATTGAATTGTATAGTAGCCTGGCCCAAATAGTAACTTCCCATTTTATGCAGTCCGTTTGAACTACCACAAAAGACAGGGCGTTTCATTCTAATCAAATCCTTACAGGGGCCCTGGTCGTGTGGGTCACCCATTTTTAACTTTCTAAATCTAAATACTGGAGGATTGAATCCTCTTGATTGGTCACATACAGTGAAAAGTGTTTTCTGCATTTAACCCAGCCTAGTATTAGGAGCAGCACTTTTAATACCAGTAGGCCTACATACCGGTAACGTCATCCATTGTTACAAAGATGAATTATATGCAACCTGTAATTATAAACATAGACATGCTGTGTATTTGTTCCATTGCCCAAAATAACGATATGGAATTAGAATCTATATGTTTAGTTGCAAAAATGATGCAGCCTCGTTGAGAAGCTGCATGTTGAGATTTCCGGCGCCCGCCCTCAGGGGGGACCCGGACCCCCGGGTTGGGAACCCCTGATCTAGACCCGGGCCGGACTCAAGGGTTGGGAACCCCTGATCTGGACACGGACCCCCAGGTTGGGAACCCCTGATCTGGACCCGGACCCCCAGGTTGGGAACACCTGATCTGGACCCGGACCCCCAGGTTGGGAACCCCTAATCTATGGTAGGATCAGGGCAGTCGTCGTCATGTGAGTCTGTCGTGGACCATAGTTCTAGCTCTAATTGGTAGTGGACCTACCGACCAGTCCATGACGTCACACGAGCCTCCGCAGAGACCAGCCGAACTCACCGGCCCGAGAAACGTCGTTGGACGTCGGGATGAGAGAACATCCGTTCCGTCCAAAGTCTCCTCTGGGGGTCATACGTCGGTCTCTTCAGGTCCTCAATAATAGTTTAATAGGATGGCGATATTTGGCGTCCAGATAACGTTAAATATATATATATACACTTTTTACAACTACTTTCTACACTTCTTAAATACACATTGGAAACGGTATGTCATATAAAATATGTCTTAATGAGGTCACCAAAGCAAGTGCTATAGCCAAATGAGCAGATGATGTCAGATGGATGACACGTGTTTATCTGAATTTGGAGTGTACAGCGGAGGACACGACCCATCCGATTATCAACGCATCACTCTACCGTTGGGGATTTATTGCCCCCTACTGGAGAGTTTGTGAAAGTGTTACGTAGAGTAAACCACTAAATAAAAATAAGTTGTGGTGAAAATTTCTTTCAAAATAATACAAGTTGTGGTGAAAATTTCTTGAAAATTAATAAATTCAAAATAACAAACGATTTTCAAGGTCATTATTTTCAAATGTTTACACACAAATGAAAGCATTATTACCAATCTTACGGCTTCCATGTGTATGTGGCCATCACATACATGTTGGAACAGGAAGCAAAGCTGTTTTTATTTCAATAAATGTACCATATTGAGTGAATCAAAAGTTGTCATAATATTATATTTTACATTATACATGCGGCATAGTCAGTCCTTTTTTCAAACGTGCATGTTTAAAAAATAAAATAATATATCTTGACATTTACCATTGCATTTCTGACCCTTCAGACTCAGTCCTCTTTCAGTTTAAAACAGTTTGTATATTTGACCGCAATAACAAAACAATGTAAAAAAAAAACTTTAAAAAAAAAGGCAAACATTCATTAGCTTCTTTAAGCTTCCGTGGGGTTTGATAGGCATCGGGGTGACCATGTTCAGAGTTCTATAAAAAAGTAATAATAAAAAATAAAAAAAACAGGACTAGACTTTGATACAAATGAATGTGAGGGGTGACCAGCACCCCCGGCTCTCTACATCAGTAGCTGTACATCTGCTGTCCCGAGCTGCTCTGCTGCTGCTGCAGGTCCGAGGGTTGGCCAACCCCCCCGCTCTGCTGGCCCTGCTCCGAGTCCTGGCCGGGGGTCTCTTGGCCCTCCCCCTGACCAGCCTCCAGCCCCGGGGCCCCCTGACTCCCCTCCGCCACCGCTGCTGGCATGGGCCTCCACGCCAGGCTGGGGGTCTCCATCTGGTGACCCACCATGGGGTTCACATACGTGGTGAGGTTGATGAAATGGGCCACCGACTGCGAGGCGAGGGTGGAGGTGGTGGTGGTGGCGCCGCCCACCGCGGAGGAGGAGGAGCAGGCCCCGATGACCCCGCCTACCAGCGTGGCCGGCGCCCCCTCGGGGCCCGCCTCGCCGGGCCGGTCGTGGAGCAACGCGGAGCCGCTGACGGTGTCGAAGGTGACGGTGAGGATGGAGTTGTCCAGGGTGAGGGGCCGGTCGCCCGCACCCCCCGTGGTCAGGTGGCCCACGGCCACGGGCTGCAGGCTGGTGAACTGGCCGCCGCCCGGGTGGGTGTCGATGGGCGTCACCGTGATGTTGGTCAGCGCCACGGAGCTCCCGCCGGGCGAGGAGGAGACAGCGGGGGCGCCGATGGGGTCTGTCAGCACCACCACCTGTGAACGTCAAGCATGGGCAACCGGGTCAGAGCCACAGTCGTCGTCGTCGTCCCCCCCCCCCAGCGCGCAGTCTTAGTCTATAGTGCTTTACTGATGTGGAACTTTTGACCGCTTACATATAAACATCCTGAGAAAAATATTGGACTGTAATAATAGGACTAGACCAGGAACAAGTGAGTAGAGGCCTTTACTGTGGAAAGGTTCTACATAAACGCTGAGCTTCGAACAGGGTTTATTCAAATGTTATTTTACACATGTTCAAGGCTTCTGAACAAATATGATCAACGTTTAAAAAAATAAATAAAAATGTGGACAGATGAGTTGTCTGATTTTGAGTCATTCTAAAGGGCAGCAGGGAAATATTCTCCAAGTAAAAAGCAACACACAGTATAAGTCACAGGTATTTGCTCTATTCATTCAAAGGGCCATCAGCGTGATGCACTCAGTGTGTGTCGGTGTCTTCAGACCAACATGACGCACGTCTCAATCCTAAATCCAAAAGTCTTCCTCCTCATCAGTTTCATGATCTGCGCTTGGCTTCTTTCATACCGGTTACATCTACATACAGTACATGTAACCGGTTAGTGTTTTGTGACGCTAAACCACGGGCTGACCTGTTGAATGCTCTGTACGGCCGAGCTGGTCTCCCGCTCGTCGCCGGCCAGGGCGGTGGTGAACTGGGCGGCGATGGGCTCGTCCTGCCGCTGCTCGGCGAAGTCGCCGTACTCGTCCGACGAGGAGAGCTCGGGCTCGGCCGCCGCTCGCCTCTGCCTCTTCCTGGTGTGGCGCTGCTGGGGCACGCCGTCCTTGTCCAGGCTCAGCGTGGACAAGGACAAAGGGATTCCCTTTGTGATCTGAGCAACATGGACCACAACACGGTTGGGTTTTAACACTATTGGCAAATGGACAGCAGTTATATTAGCGCTTTTCTAACCAGTGCGGCAGCCACTCAAAGCGCTTTACAAGTCAAGCCTCACACTCACACATTCATTCATACACACATTTGTACACCGACGGCGGAGTCAGCCACGCAAGGCGACCGCCAGCACGTCAGGAGCAGTTAGGGTGTCTAAGGTGTCTTGCTCAGGGACACCTCGACACTTGGCTAGGAGGAGGAGCAGGGGAATCGAACCAGCAACCCTCCGGGTTGTCAGATGACCGCTCTACCTCCTGAGCTACTACTGCTGTTGTGTGCTCAGGGTCACAGGCGGGCGGTGAATAGAAAGTACGACAATAACCTGCACGATGCTGATCGACGACTCATCGATCGTCGGGGGTTCCTGAAGATCGTCAAACTCGTCGATTCTCACAAACATTACCTGGAATGACATTTGAAAATGAATTAATTAATTTAGGATTTTATGTAAACGGACAAATTAAATCTAAATCTGGAGGCTTGAATCCTCTTTATTGGTCACATACATGTAAACACACAGTGAAATTACTTGCATTTACCCCATCCTAGTATTAGGAGCAGTGGGCAGCTATTGTATACACAGCTGCCTGGGGAGCAGTGTAGGGGTCTGGTGCCTTGCTCAAGGGAAACCTCGGCAGTGCCCCAGGTGTTTCAGGGACTTGAACCGGTGACCTTTCGGTTGCCAAGCCAAGTCCCCAATGGATTGAGCTATCCTGCCGCCCCGTCAAATTAGTCAAAAACACAGACCAGACCAGACGTGGTCTGGTCTGGTCACCCCTCACCTCTGGGTGCTTGCGGCGTATGTGGCGGTTCATGGAGGCGCGCGTGGACACCTTGGTGCCACACAAGTGGCAGGACTGGGCCTCCACCCGCTCGTGGGTCAGGTGCACGTGCTTCTGCAGCATGTACTCCGTCAGGTACTTCTTATCGCAGGTGCCGCACGTCCACGTCTTGCCCACTGCGGGTGGGTGGAGAGAGAGAGAGGAGAGAGAGGAGAGAGGAGAGAGGAGAGAGAGGGAGAGGGAGAGGGAGAGAGAGAGATTAAGATATTACTCTCTTATTACATTCATTCATTCAGCACACCCTCTTGTCCAAAGCGTCTTACAATAGTGAGAGAGTGAGTAAGCAAGGAAGAGAGCTAAAGAGTGAAAGAGAGCTAAAGAGTGAAAGAGAGCTAGAGTGAAAGAGAGCTAGAGTGAAAGAGAGCTGAGTCAAAGACCCCAGAGCTGGAGCCAAAGAGGGAGTGAGTGAGTGAGTGAGAGAGAGAGAGAGAGAGCAAGAGAGAGCGCTAGAGAGTGAAAGAGAAAGAGAGAGATGGAAAGATAATAAAACAATAGAAATGTGTCAAAGTTTATTAATAATAATAAAAATGCATGATTCATCCTCAATCAAGTCTAGTACTTACCAAGTTATGACTTGCAAGCTCACACTACTTGCTCACACTACTCCTTTTGGGAAGGTTTTAAATCAGTTTGCCATAATGCATGTGCTTGTTCCTCAGTCTGTCTGAGTAACATAATATCCATTACACATGTTCCTACAGACCCCATGGAGACTAAACCCCAAACGGATCTTGTAACCAACACGTCGAGTGCCGGTTCACTCCGATTCCGATGAAAGTTGACACGAATGCCAATCTCACCCTAACCTCCGTCCGAACCAGGACTGAGCGTCTTTGTGAGAGGCCAAGTTCCTCCTTGTATAAAGAAACTATTGGTTACGAATAGAAACTCCATTCCCGGAAGGAGGGACGATCGTGGTCTTTGGAGGATGCAACACCTCCACAACTACTGCTGTGATACAACGCCTTCATGAGCTAACCATGCATGTGTGTGTCTACTGGGTATGGCGAGAGTGGGGACCCCTTGCCTGTGTGGATGAGTTTGTGTGTCTCCAGGGTTGTCCTCTCGCTGAACGTCTTCCCACACAGCTCACACATAAAGTCCTTTATACCTGCGGGGGAACAGTCAGTCACACACACACAATTAATAGACATTATGCTTGTGCCATCAGTCAGTCAGTCAGTCAGTCAGTCAGTCAATCACACACACACACACTATTGGAATCGGGATTATTGACCTATTTTCAAAAAAGGTGCAGAATTCTTCTGAAGATCCAAAAGATACAGGAGACATCCTACTGGCGACGGACCCGATGACTCACAGTCACATCATCTCCCTCCCCCTCTGCCCCCCCAGCCCCCCGGCTGGTGACTCACCCGTGTGCCTCTTGTAGTGTTTCAACATGTTGACCTTTTGGGCAAACTTTCGGTTGCACTCCTTGCACTCGTACTCCTTGATGCCCTTGTGCAGCTTCATGTGGTGCCGCAGCGCGTGCTTCGTCTTCATGCCTGAGACCACAAAACAGAAAACAAAGTATTCAAGAACTTTTTTTTTTTGAATGCTGATTTTGTCGACCTACGCCACTTCGGCAGCAACTAACAAACGTGCGAGTGGCAAACAGGTTACCCGTTAGTAGCCAACAGGGTACCCCTTAGTAGCCAACAGGGTACCCCTTAGTAGCCAACAGGGTACCCCTTAGTAGCCAACAAGGTACCGCTTAGTAGCCAACAAGGTACCCCTTAGTAGCCAACAAGGTACCCCTTAGTAGCCAACAGGGTACCCCTTAGTAGCCAACAGGTTACCCCTTAGAAGCCAACAGGTTACTCATTAGTAGACAACAGGTTACCCATTATTGGCAAAAGGTTACGGTATGTTACCTGGTAGTAGCCAACAGGTTATGTTACCCGTTATTGGCAAAAGGTTATGTTACCCGTTAGTAGCCAACAGGTTATGTTACCCGTTAGTAGCCAACAGGTTATGTTACCCGTTAGCAGCCAAAATTATGTTACCTGTTGGTAGCCAACAGGTTATGTTACCCGTTAGTAGCCAACAGGTTATGTTACCCGTTATATTATATAAATAGATTATAATATTTTAAAATATATACCGGTAAATGAATACATTTAATAAAAAGTTCTACTACTGCGGGACTCCGACCTTTTCCGCACTCGGCGCACAGGAAGTCCCGGATGTCGTCGTGGACCCTGAGGTGCTCCTTCAGCATGTCCTTCCTGGCAAACGACTTGCTGCACTGGTTGCAGCCGTGGCTCTTCACCCCTGGGCCCGCGGCACACGGTAGCGTTAGCAGTGGACGGCGCGGGGCAATGTACACTTTAGGACGGCGGTGGTATGGCAAGAATCCCATCCTGTGTGTTTCTCAACCAGACACACATTCCAGGCGTAGCTGGAAGTCACTCAGCACGTATTGTGCTCAAGGACATTTTAGACATTTTTGGTCTGTACTGGTGGTGTGTGTTACCTGTGTGTGTGTGTGTGTGTGTGTGTGTGTGTGTGTGTGTGTGTGTGTGTGTGTGTGTGTGTGTGTGTGTGTGTGTGTGTGTGTGTGTGTGTGTGTGTGTGTGTGTGTGTGTGTGTGTGTTTTGATTTGACGCAACATCAGTGAGTATAGCAAATGAGGGGATGAAACAATTTCATGGATGGAAGTGTACCTGTGTGGATGACCTTGTGCCTCTCCAGGTTTCCGATGCTGTTAAATATCCGGCCACAAATCTCACACGGGTGAATATACCTTTGGAATACATATATACACATTCATATAGTTAGCTATACAATACTTTATAGTCAAAAGTAACTATACTAAGTATTGCCAGTTCATCATGGTGTCAGCAAGAAAATAAAGGACAGTATTGCCTTCATGTCATTACTTGAACATAGAAGAATTTTACTTCCCCCCCAAAGCTTCTATATGGCTAAAATACCTTATGATGTTCCTTAGTCTGTAAAAAATTAAGTATAACCTTTGACGATTACAGGGTAGACAGGGTTTAAATTAGTTTGGAACGCTATGATCCACTACAGAAAAATTTAAAACACTTGAAGACACCTGAGCTTGAGTCATCTGTGGTGAACCATCAATATATTCAATATTTCAAACCCAACCCATCAGTAGTCTGGATCCCCCGCCCCCCCCCCCCCCGCGTCTTACTTCTGGACGGCGGGGTCGGGCAGCTGCTCGCGGTGGATGACCAGGTGAGCGTTGTACGTGGCCTTCAAGGCGAAGCGGCGGTTGCAGATGGAGCAGCTGTAGCCCCGCTCCTTGTGCCGCTCCATGATGTGCTTCAGGTACTCCCGGCCCCTGGAGAAGGACAGCTGAGCAGAGGGAACACACACACACGGGCACACACACACACGGGCACACACACACACACACACACACACACACACACACACACACACACACACACACACACACACACACACACACACACACACACACACACACACACACACACACACACACACACACACACACACACACACACACACACACACACACACACACACACACACACAATATGGGTCCCTGCTAGTCAGCAGTTTTTAATCTCACATCGTGAGAAATAGGAGCTATGTTGATAGATGGGAGCAACAAAAACAAGCAGAAGCTGTTTGGTTCCCTTTAAGTTTCCATCGGGGCTCAGCGCAGCCGCGCGGAACCTCACCTGACACTTCTTGCAGTTGTATTTGTGGCGCTCGGGGTCGTCCTCATCCTCGTCTTCGTCCGAGTCGTCGCTGCCGTCCACGGAGATGCCGATCTTCTTGATGAAGCCCTGCCTCTCCTGCTCGTCCATCAACGCTATGTCCTGGAATAAATAAGATACAAGATGTTTTATTGGCTATTTGCAACGTGCAAAAGTACAATGGAACGCTTCCTCCCCATTCCCTCCCGCCAGTTTGTACTTCCGGGGAACCTGACATGCAACAAGATAACTGCATACCTGTATACTTACCTGTATACTTACCTGTTGATATATACCTATAATTCTGCACATATCTCATACCTACTCTAGAAGTTATTTGATACTAGGTATAAAAACAGTATATAATATAATATAAATATATATAATGTTTTTCACATCTTATTTAACCGCTGTACAGTATATATTCCCATGCACTCTGGTTAGATGCCTTATTTTTGCTGTACTGTACTTGTTCTATGCAATGACAATACATTAGAATCTAATCTAATCACATGAGGGAACTTGAGACATGAACAACGTGTTTGATGGTTTTGCGGTGATATTCGTCTCAACAGAACATATGTTTGACAGTATTGCTGTGGAATTTCATTTCACCAACAGTTCACCACCGGTTTCCCAGGCCAACGCGGCTCACCTTGAAGTGAACGTGGATGTGGTCTCGCAGGACGTCTACGCGGAAGAACTTGCGGCCGCAGATCTCGCAGGTGTACTTCTTATCTCCGTGGGTCAACAGATGCTTGTTCATGTTGCTGCGGCAAGAGAACACCTGAGCGCGCGCGCGCACACGCACACACACACACACACACACCCCAATGAGAAAATTATTGTTGCTTTGTTGTATTTAGCAATGTTTTGCATGCATGTTGTGCTAGCTTAATCGACGTCTGCATGTGACTCAAGGTAAACACAAAGTGTGTGCAATGGCCACATTTTGGGACTGGTTTCTCTAATAGAAGTTCTCTTCTTCTACATTTAATCACCCGTCATGTGTACAAAGCACTCATTAAACTGATGAATAATTATTATAGTATTATATTATAATAAAATTCATGTCCCGTTGACTAGTGACAGTCATGGATGCATAACCATCTGTGGTCACTTTATCTAAAGCCACTCACGGTGAATTCAGATACATATCCCTAGGGGGCAGGTAGGGAGTAGACACCTTGCTCAAGGAGGCCTTCAGGTAAGGGATATGCAGATAGGAGGGAATGGACATGCTAGTCCTGTGTATTACATTAGTCATCAAGCAGACGCTTTTGTCCAAAGCGACTCGACTTACAATATTGTGTTCAACAAAGGTAGGCAAGAGAAAAACTCTTTTCACCAGAAGTGCAAAAGTGCATTTCATTCCCAACAAGTCGCCAAGAACTGAACCCGTGTTCAGGTACTAAATAAGTTGGCAAACAATATAATCTACTTAGTAAGACGCTAGTATGCTAGTAAAAAGTGATAAGAGGAAGCGCTAGGAGTAGGGCTCCAGGAAGGGTTTCCTGAAGAGGTGAGGTTTCAGCCTGCGGCGGAAAATGGGCATCGACTCTGCAGTCCTGACATCTGCGAGGAGTTCATTCCTCCACTCTGGGGCCACAGGACAGAGAAGAGTGTATTGCATCCACCATGTAACACGAGACGTCTCTCACCTTGCCGCAGATGGGACAAGGTGAGGGCTCCTTCCGGTACTTGGCCCCCTCCTCCCCGCTCATCTCCAGCTCCTCCCTCTTCATGTGCTTGGGGGCTGCGCCGCAGGGAGACACAGGGCAGAGGTTCAAACCACAGACCACAGTTCAGTTTAACAAGTCATAATCTGCATGGGAATGAATGAATGAATGAATGAATGAATGAATGATGTGGCTCGGTCCGTAACAGGAGCACTGCACAGCCGAGGTTAAGGCTGTACAGCAACCCCTGTGGAGTGATCTAGAGGACAGCGCTCATTGAGGAATGCTTACTTTGCGATATATCCACAGTACACCCTCCAGCTCCAAGAGGGATAATGCAAATACAATTCTCTGATTGACCAAGACAATCATCCATACATAAACCGACACACTGTACACTGTGGCATTGAGGGTAACGACCGGCGACCAACCCATGCCGTGGCGCCGGTGGTGCTCCTGCATGACGTCTTTGCGGTAGAACATCTTGTTGCAGATCTGGCAGGAGTACAGCTTCTCGCCGTGCTTCTTCTTGTGCTTGGACAGGTTGCTGTTGGTGGAGAAGAACCGCGAGCAGATGTCGCACTGGAACGTCTTGTTGTCTGTTGTCAGAGGAGGGAGGAAGGGGAGCGCTGGAGTAGGAGAGCAGTAGGACACAGCTACACACGCTAAAACACAAAACATGGACTGTACAGTCGTGGACTAAATACACCAATGGCCAGGCGTGGTGGTACGGTGCGATGCGATATTATTGCGATTTTCTCAAATCTTTTTATTGCATATTGCGATTTATTAGCCTGCTTACTTAATGACTTAACAAATGATATCCCCAGAAGGAAAACAATTGTCAACATCTGTTTTATCCAATAACATAACGTTTCATCTCACCAAAAACAAACTAGCACCATCTAGTGGAATGAAAAAGCAATTGAAAAAAATATATTAATAATAATACACTTGGTGTCCCGGTCACCCATTCAACACCTAGCTTGTTGGGAGTAGTTGGGGTTGGATAGGTTTGCTCAGGGACACCTCCACACGCCAGGACGATCCGAGAATCGAACCTTCCGGGGTTGCCAGGCCGCCCTGCTGTGCCCCCCCCCCCCCACCCCAGCTATTACCGCATAGCTTTAAAAGTCAAAGATCATTACCTGTTCTGCAGTTGTGAAACTTCAAGGCGTTCTCCAGGCGGAAGGACTTGTCACACATGTTGCAGATGTACTTGTACTCTGGGTCCGGCTGTGGAACACAACACCTATTAATAAGGCACTTTAGAGGGTGTGTGTGTGTGTGTGTGTGTGTGTGTGTGTGTGTGTGTGTGTGTGTGTGTGTGTGTGTGTGTGTGTGTGTGTGTGTGTGTGTGTGTGTGTGTGTGTGTGTGTGTGTGTGTGTGTGTGTGTGTGTGTGTGTGTGTGTGTGTGTGTGTGTGTGTGTGGGGACATACGTACCAGGTTCTTGCTGTGCTTGTAGGAGATGTGCTGCTTCAGGCTCTCCTTGCGGCTGAACAGCTTGTCACACTCATCACACTTGTAGAGCTTATCCCCTGGGGAGAGGAGACACAACGGGGGGCGTTACACAAACAGAAACACAACGTCATACAGTCTCACTGCAAAAATGGGAGCTCGGAGTGGGGGCCGTGCTTGGGCATGGGATCAGTAGGATGGCGAGGGGGGCGGAGTCTAGTCGTACCGTGTGAGCGGATGTGTCTGTTCAGGTTGCTGCTGTTCTGGAACACCTTGCTGCAGAGGCTGCAGCGGTACACGCGCTTGTGCTCCCGGGTCTTGTGTCTCTTGAGGAGGGGGGCGGTGCCGGCGCCCGTGCCCGTGGGCAGGCTGCCCCCGCCCTCCGGGTCCGCCTCCACGCCCTCGGGGGCCGCCGTCTCCATCAGGGCCTTCACGTCTGGAAGGAGACGTGCAAAGGGATGTGAGCATCAACAGGGAGGACACAGCCCGCATGGTCCCATGCTGCTCTGATTGCCGGCTCCTTATCGTACTTTATATTATTTGTTTGGTGAAAGGAAAATCCTTGCCGACTTTTGGTAGGCTGAGGAATGAGGCAATGAGGCAATGAGGAAAGTGGATGAAAACGACTTGTGGTTTTTCTGATAACCGAGTGTCAATGTAAGCCAAGCTTAGTTTTCAAATTATATTCATGTTTAATCACTATATACGCTTCGTAACTAGAATATAAAAATAGACCTAAAATTAGTACACGGCGGAAATATTAAATGGCTTTGTAAATGTAGAACAATAAAATATGGCATTTTTACAAAATGATATAAGAAGTACTTTGAGACAGGGTGGAAAGTGTGGTGTGATGCACGCAGACCTACGGTATCGGGTACCGCTGTTGGCCTTGGAGGAGGAGGAGGATACGGCCCCTGCCCGACGGCCCCGAGTCCTCCGCCCGCGGGCCCCGGATCTCTTGGGGGCCAGCCGGACGCGGGCCCTGATGGGGGTGGTGGTGGTGGTGGTGATGGCGGCGGCCTCCTCCACGTTGCAGCGGAGAGCCATGAGGGCGTCCTCTTGCGGCAGGAGCTGTTGCTGCTCCTCCATGGCCTTGGCGTCACGGAGGGGACTCAGCAGGGGTTGGTCTGGCGGACACCCGACGGAGGAAAGAAGACAATTTGGGTGTGGGGCTTCTAGCATTTTTATTTTTCAAACTATACCTTTGATGGATGGATGGATGGATAGGTTGGTATATATATATCCACAGATTTACTTTATTCAGCATCGTTTGTTACAGAAGAATATACAAAAAAAACAACGAAATATCAATATTAGAAAAAAAACGGGAAATAGGTTTGAATAAATTATCAAAAGTTAGATGAAAAACATGACAGAATTTGGCCAGCACAATAATACAATATGTACAATAATAATAATATTTTTATATAATAAACCGTACATGGACACATTTTTAACTAATAACCACGTCCTACAAAAGAGCTTCACCTTACTACGGTTATAGATTCAAGAGACTTTATTTATCCCGAGGGAAATTAAGGTGCAACAGTTGAAACAGGGGGAATAAATGCACACAAAATATACTAATACCTAAATAACAACAAACTAAACTAAACTAAACTAGTATAAACAAAATATAACTAAATGAAATCTAAATGAAATCTAAATGTATTGACAGAATCTAAATGTATTGACGGAAAATAATAATGGTTGACTTTCACTCTTTCACCCTATGACACTTTTCCATTGTCCATCAGAGAAGGGCCTTTTGGAAATAATACAATATCTGTGAATAATGGCTGTCTAAATAAACTTCCGAACATAATGGTCAGATGATGGATAAAAAATAAACTCACCTGCGTTCATGTTTTCATCGGCGTCAGGCATGGCGGGAGATACGGCGTCCATCAAGGACTCCGCCCTGGCAGAGGAAATCCCATCTAATGGGAGAGATGGTTATACCGTGAATACCGTGAATATCACTATGATTTTGATGAATGAATGAAAATGTTTATCAGCAGTAGGGAACGGGTTGAGAACCCTTCTAGAACAACACCACGACTAGAACCACTACTAATCTAAAAGGAAAGGATCTATAAAAACTGGTCTGCAGTCTGTCGTACTACATAAGCATTGAAGGACATTACGCATTTTAAAACAAACGGTTAGCATCTTAAATTTAGGTCAATCAT
Organism: Muraenolepis orangiensis; assembly: GCA_027704905.1. Classification (NCBI taxonomy): domain Eukaryota; kingdom Metazoa; phylum Chordata; class Actinopteri; order Gadiformes; family Muraenolepididae; genus Muraenolepis; species Muraenolepis orangiensis. Next base: position 5,650,684 of record CM051011.1, on the reverse strand, counting down.
GATTATTTATATCATGGCTGTGACCATTTTATTCAGCCAGTTTGATCACTTGGCTGCTCTCTGGCGCCCCCTGCTGACCTGGTGGCGAGGGCAGGATGGGCGGCCGGAGCATGGGCATGTCCAGCTTCTTGGCATAGAAGGCCCCGTACCAGACCCGGAGCTCCGCCCCCGGAAGCACATCCTGGAGGGAACCACACGACACACAGCAGGGTGACACGGGGAAACACACCTTGGGAAGATGTGGATGCCAATCTGGCAACGAATCGCATTCCGATTGAAACGAACCGGTTCAATGGAATCATGGTTTAAAAAACAAAGCATCACCCTGATGGGAAGAGTTATAGTTAAAGTGTACGTTTTCTTTTTTTCTTCCATTCTTGGATGGAAGAATCATATATCATATATCATCTATTGGTCCAGCTGGATACTGGACCTCCTGTCGGACCGCCGCCAGGTGGTGAGGATGGACAGCACCACCTCAGAGCCACTGACCCTCAACACGGGAGCCCCCCAGGGATGCGTGCTGAGCCCTCTCCTCTACTCCCTCTACACCCACGACTGCATGGCTATGCACAGCTCCAACGTCATCATCAAGTTTGCTGACGACACGACAGTGATGGGCCTGATCGCCGCTGGCGACGACGAGACAGCCTACAGGGAGGAGGTTGGATCGCTGGAGCAGTGGTGCCAGGAAAACAGCCTCGCCCTCAACGTCAAGAAGACCAAGGAGCTGATCGTGGACAACAGGAAGCAGAGAGGAGAGCACACCCCTATCTCCATCGACGGTGTTGCAGAAGAGAGGGTCAGCAGCTTCAAGTTCCTCGGCGTGCACATCTCCGAGGACCTCACATGGTCCACGCACACATGTGGTGAAAAGTGCCCAACAACACCTGTATTTCCTCAGGCGTCTGAGGAAATTCAGCATGGGCCCCCGCATCCTGAGAACATTTTACACCGGCACAATCTTACAGGGTGTATCACCGCCTGGTACGGGAACTGCACCGCACTCGAGCGCAGAGCACTTCAAAGGGTGATGCGGACGGCCCAGTATATCGTTGGAGGTGAGCTCCCCTCCCTGGATATATACAACCAGCGGTGCGTGGCCAAGGCCAAACACATCATAAAAGACAATGCCCACCCCAGCCACAAAATGTATTTACTTCTACCGTCAGGCAGGCGATACCGCAGTATCAAGTGCCGTACAAATAGGCTCAGAGATAGCTTCCACAGTCAGGCCATCAGGCTGCTGAACAAGGGCGTATAGCATATAGCACGATGTATATTGTATTACATTGATTTATATATATATAGCTCTTTTTCTGTCCTTATATATTGCATTCTATAAATTGCATTTTTATTTTTCTATATTTAACTTTGTACAGTTTTGTACTGTCTTTTTTACTTCTTACTACTTTAATTCTATTCTGGTTTTTTTTATAACTGCTGTCTGTCGTCGGGTATTGCACATAAGATTTTCACTCACTGCTTATACTTGTGTAAACTGTGAAGTGACAATAAACTTGACTTGACTTCTTTAAGTGACTAAATATTAAAAATATTCAGATTCAACATTCAAGAATTGTATTTGCCATAATGTAGGACAATGGAATGCTTACTCCCCATTCCCTCCCGCAGTATTCAATTCTAGAATACAATACTATACACAATAATATAAAATATGACAATTAAGACAACAAACAATTAAGTGATTGATGGATGACACGTGTTGAATTGTTGCCAAAGAAATAATGTAATTTAAAGGCCAACATATGAAGGGGCATGAAGGGTAAATAAAAGAGAGATGTCGTCATCAAGTTGAACCGTTGTTCCAAGGCCGAAGAAGAGAGAAGAAGAAGGTCCCACTACCTGGGAGGTGTTGTAGTACACCTCGTCGTCCTGCTGGTAGGCACTCAGGTTCTGGTGGGCGTGGTCCCCGGCCGGCCTCACAAGCATCATCCAGTTACAGTCCTCTTCGCTGGACGAGTCCAAACACACCACCGCCCCGTCCCTCTGGAAGATCTGATCAGCAGACAGGGGGGCGCGCGCGCACACACACACACACACACACACACACACACACACACACACACACACACACACACACACACACACACACACACACACACACACACACACACACACACACACACACACACACACACACACACACACACACACACACACACACACACACTTTGATTGAGAGGTCAGGCAGGGTAAATATAAACATGTTGATGATATGTTTGTAAAGCCTAGTCTGAATTGTAAAGAGCTTTGTGGGTCTTCAAAAGCGCTATATACAATGACATGAATTTATATTATTATTTATATATTAACATTCGATTTTTGCATTTTTAATAATTCGAACTCGGCAGGACAACTGACCAAATCGCATTACCATTTATTGCTATTCAAAGATCTATTAAATGAAACCTGAGGAGAAAGGGTATTTTTTGGAGTCGTGGATAGCGCTGATCTTAACAAATTGTGTCCGCACCTTCAGAGGGAAAGGTCCTTCTCTCTCCAAGTGGGGCATCCGCTTGGCCTCAAACGGCCCGAACCGGGTCCTCTTGACCAGCTGTCGCTGTACGAACACGCCCTCCACCCCATGGGACACTTCTCTGATCTCCAGACTGCTTGGCAGTGAGGACCTTTTTTTAAAATGGAACACAGCAGTAAATTCGTGTTTACTGGAAACACTATAGGATGATGACTAAAGTAATCGTCTCCTGACTGGAACATGTATATCTAAAACAATAAAGGCTTCCTGTATGGCAGCATTACTTCCTGTCTGTGTATCAATCATCCAGTACACAGACATCATTAAAGCAACATCCCAAATTGATAAGTTACATTACTATATATCATCGTACATATATCATCTACAAGTCACTGTGTATACTGTATATCATCCATCAGTCACTTTATTATTATTTTTATTATCAGTATAGTTATATTCAAGAAGTGCTTGCTTACTAAGGAATGCTTACTCCCTCCCGCAGTATAACATTCTAGAACACAATACTATAAGAATATTACACACAATAAAACTAAACATTAACATAAAAAAAACAATAAAGTGATGGATGATATGTACAAGTGTTATATTGTGGGGAAAAAAAGCATTTAAAAAGGCATTTTAAAGTGCCAGTAGTGCAGCAGCATTATGATCAAAACATGAATCATGTTATCGTATAATGTTGTATAGTAAAAGTAGTACAGTGTTACATTTTAGGAAATTCATACTGCGGGAGGGAATGGGGAGTAAGCATTCCATCGTACTTGTTGCATATGGCAAATAAACATCTTGATTCTTGAATCTACTAGTTTAGCAAAAAGTACCAATTGAGTTTTGCAAATGCTTAAATGCTTAATAATAATAAATTCCCCTAGAAGCATGGAATAACTTGTCAACCAAGAATATGTTTTTCAACTGACTGCATGACATAAACTCTGGGGCAGGGATGTTAAAGAGAAAGAGTTGGACAAGAGCATGTGTTTAGTTTGACGGGTTGAATACAACAATACAGCCAAGATGATGCATGTACTGTAACACAATCATAAAGATCCTAGCAGTGTGTGTGTGTGTGTGTGTGTGTGTGTGTGTGTGTGTGTGTGTGTGTGTGTGTGTGTGTGTGTGTGTGTGTGTGTCTCTCTCGCTGGTTCACCTGGCCCGACTGAGGACAAACGAGTCCTGTACGGTCACTAGCGGTCCCAGCTCAGGACACTCAGAGTCATGGTACTGGCTGCAGTCCTCACACCCTGGAGAGGAGGAGGGGAGGGAAGGACGGGGAAACACCATAAAACACATTTATAATGGCTCAATAATGGCTCTCTCATATACATCCTTTTAACAGAGGGATTCATACTCACAGATGAACTCATCTGGAGCCTCATCGGTCATCATGGCAAACCTGCACATCGAGAATGAGGTTCATTACGATACGTACATGTGACACAAAGAATACGAGCTTGGCTTACAATTATATATATATTGCAAACTTCATTCTACACAAACGTGAACTCCTGTTGAACAAATGAGTAGTTGCAACAGTGCAAAGTGTGTTCTTCGAAGCAATGCATTCATTTAATATGGGAGGTAATATAAATGGCTATATCATTGCAGTGCAAACAGTAGAGAAATATATATGAGCTGGTCATCTTATATGTCCATATATAAGAGCTGGTCATCATATATCAATATATAAGAGCTGGTCATCTTATATGTCCATATATAAGAGCTGGTCATCATATATCAATATATAAGAGCTGGTCATCTTATATGTCCAAATATAAGAGCTGGTCATCTTATATATCCATATCTAAGAGCTGGTCATCTTATATATCCATATATAAGAGCTGGTCATCTTATATGTCCATATATAAGAGCTGGTCATCTTATATATCCATATCTAAGAGCTGGTCATCATATATCAATATATAAGAGCTGGTCATCTTATATGTCCACATCTAAGAGGGGGGGTGGGGGTGTCGTCATCAACCGAAAGTGAAAACGCATGATGCAATCCCAATCCCGTTTGGCAAAAGCGTGAGATCCAGGATCATCCCGAGCGGATCCTGTGACTCGGACTCTCGCCGGGTTTTAACTCCGATCTCGGCTCGGAGGAGGAGGAGGAGGAGGGCGGCCACCGCAATGTAACAAAGAACAGTCGGCATGGCGGCTGGACCGGAGCCCGTCTCCACTCACGATGTCAACCCCCGGCGCGTCGTCGTAAAGACCACCCCCCCGGGGGACGGGCGGCGGCCCCCCTCCCCCGGGTTCAATAGGCTTGCACGTTTGTCCACGGAATGTTAAAAACAACGAGCAACGTACGAGTTTAAACCGGTTTACCTTTATTGGTGAAGACTTAGTCCATTTATTGAATCCAGACTCCGGGTTCCAATCCGCTCCACAGAGATGGCGCAGGACCGGAAACGATATCCACTGTAAGTGAAGCATTGTGGGTAATGTAGGCGATTTGTGGGTTGTTTGTACTACAGAAGTGAGCAAAGGGAAACGCAGCGTTTGAATTTGGCTTTAAAACCCCATATTTACATATAACAAATGAGGTAATGTCACACACACACACACACACACACACACACAATCATGGGAAGAAAAAAAAAGTTTATTAACCACATAAAAGCTCATTGCTTGAATGAATTACAATTGCATAGCTTACAGGCTGCCATTTCCTAAATGGACAATGAACGTTTGCATGCATTTAAAACAACGCGACCCCTTTATTTCGCCATTCTTTAGTCCTTAATAATAATAGCATATTCTTATTCAACCTGCTACGTTGCTATAAGTTAGGACCTTTAGTTTAGTAACTAAACCGTTCAGCCACGCTGTATAGAGGATTCGCTTTGGTCGGTGTCACATGTGTACGTAGAACGCTGTCCCCTTTTAAGAAACGGTATTTACGTCAGTCTACGTTACGACATACCAGTGACCGTTACGTCACTTACGGCAAGCCGCCCTGCATTGAACAAAGCACGTGTTGTACCCGTTTGTATGAAGTTGTGATCTACAAATAAAAGACAGCGAGCAGAAACCTCCGAGTGATCATTTCATCACATGGTGTCAGAAGTGGCCAGTGAGTCACAATAATAAAGGAATGGCTAAGTTAACTGAGTTTGGGAAATGTCGAGAGGAGAACATCCGCGATCGCATCGTCGTCGGGATGTTGGACAAAGAACTCTCATGCTAACTACAGCTGATAGCAGACCTTTTTGCTTGCGGTGACGATACAGACCATCAGACAATCTGAGGAGGTCACAGCACAAGTGAACATGCAGGGGGATGCTGCAGGATCCGTACAGGAAGTGCAATATACAAATAAATATAAGAACTGGAAACAATGTGACTAGTCAAAAGATAATAAATGGGGAGGACATTTGGCAAAGCACGGTATGACAAAGATGACACCGTAGAGAGCGTCCTGACAAGTAGCGTCACTGTGTGGTACGGAAACACCACTGCACGGGACAAGAAAGCCATCCAGAGGGTCATGATGACGGTAGAGAAGATCATCGGGTGTGCACTTCCATGCATTGAGGAGATCTTTAGGACCAGATGGAAGAAGCCTATGTCCATCATAAAGGACAGCAACCACCCTGGGCTCCATCTCTTCTCCCCCCTACCGTCTGGTCTCCGGTTCCTCAGCATCCGTACGAGGACTACCAGGTTTAAGGATAGTTTTTATCCACAGGCAGTGACCGACTGAACTGCTAGGAGTGCTGCCACTTTCACTTTCATAATATTACACTTGCATACTTTGCTGGACTTTCTGGACTCATTACAGCTACTGCACTGTACTGATGATGCTGCTGCACTTTAAATGCTTTTAAATCTTTTGCACATTCAACAGATGTTCATACCATCTATCAGTCGTTTTGCTGTCCTTTTTTTTGTTCATTGTTATTGTATATATAATTGTTATGGTATTGTTTTTTGAAATGTTTACTGCAGGAGGGAATGGGGAGCAAGCATTCCAATGTATTCCATTGTTACAAATAAATATATTGTATCTTGTATGAAAGGTGCCCTGCAGGGAAAGCAACATGCCATAAACACTGCAACCAACAGACATTCCACTGGACAGCCCGGGGGGGGGAACTATTCTAACAGGCAAGTTAGAATATGCGTCGACCTCAAAAGGCTAAACTAATCAGTCAAAAGAGCGTTACATCCTACCTACCTGCAATGAGATAACTGCCAAGTTAAGCGGTGCAACAGTGTTTTCATCCCTCAATGCTGCAAGTGGATTCTGGCAAATTCCACTGCACCCAGACAGTTGCAAACTGACCAAGTTCATAACTCCATTTGGACGATACTGTTTCAAGCGGCTACCTTTTGGGATTTCCAGCCCGCCGGAGATCTTTCAGCGGAAGATGGACGTCTGGACGTCTTCATGGACGACATCCTGGTCTACGGGGCCTCGATGGAGCAACATGACGCCCGGCTAGATAAGGTACTGCAGCGGGTTGAATCAGCTGGCTTGAAGCTCAACAAGGAGAAGTGCTCCCTCAGACAGAGCCAGCTGCGCTTTTTGGGCTATCTCATCAACCAGTAGAGACCTGATCACGAAAAAGGTGGTGATGAGGCGATTCGACTATCACCACCTGGAAATGTACAGGAGCTAAAAAGAGTCCTGGGGATGGTGAACTACCTGGCGAGGTACGTTCCGGGCCTATCTACAGTAAGTCAACCACTGTACAAGCTTCTAAAGAGCAAGAATACGTGGAACTTGGACCACTCACAGCAGTCAGCGTTTGAGGATATCAAAGGGATGCTGATGGCCGCACCGGTCCTTGCCTTCTATGACGTCACCAAGCCCACAGCTGTGTCTGCTGACGCCAGTAGTTACAGACTGGGAGGCGTGCTCCTCCAGCTCCACGGAGAGAAGTGGAAGCCTGTCGCATACTGCTCCAGACGTCTCTCTGAAGCAGTCACGTTATGCCCAGATAGGAGTGTCTAGCTGGGGTTTGGGCCTGTGAGAAAGTACCTGTGCGGCTTGGATCAGTTAAAGCTCGACCGATCATAAGCCATTGGTGCCGCTTGTCAACAACAGGAGCCGGCGTCCCCGTGAGATGCCAGCGCCTTCTGATGAGACTCATGAGGTACAAACCTGTGGCGGTATATGTGCCTGGGAAAGCACTCGCCGTTGCTGATGCCCTGTCCCGGAGTCCACGGACCCACACAAGAGAGGAGGAGACACACAACGAGGTGGCATGCTACGTGGCTGCAGTGATACAGGGCATCCCAGCATCAACAACAAGAATGGACAACATCCGAAGAAACCGCAGCTGACAGCGAGCTACAGTCAGTCATCAACCTTATAAGAAGAGGATGGCCTGAACATAGGGCAAGCATACCAGTGAAACACGAACTGTCGGAGGCTAATAGCTTAGTCAAACGCGGAAATCGGATCGTTGTTCCAAGGGCACTGAGAGAGGAGATTCTTCAGAGAATACACAACGGACACCAAGGGCTCACAGTGCAGAGACAGAGCCAGCTCATCAGTTTGGTGGCCAGGGCTCTCAACATAACTAAAGCTGGGCCCAGAAGCGGGCCCAGCTAAAGGAGCCGCTCGCCCTCGACCTCTGTGAACACAAAAAGCACAATTACCTAGTGATCTCAGATTACTATTCCCGGTTTGTGGAGATATTACACCTGCAATCTACAACCAGCACTCAGGTTATTCAAAGAATGTAAACAACCTCTGCTAGGTTTGGAAATCCTGGATGAGGTGGTGAGCGACAACGGACCTCAATTCTCTACAGCGTGGGTGAACAAAATAATTCTGTACTATAGAGGATTCGCTTTGGTCAGGCTGCAAGTCCATTGCCATGTAAATGCCTCTTTTGGTACAATAAAAAATAAATAAAAAATGGGGGAAACATGAGTATAAGTCTCAAACGTCCAGAGACCAAAACGTCCTCAGTCTAGGAGTCAGGTTTGTGATTATGTTCCCGGCCTTCGGGATAAGACAGTCCCGATTAAAACATGTGGTCTCATTGAAGAAGAAAACAGGACAGACCGTTTAAAAAAATTAATTTAAAAATAAATAAATTATCTTTCAAAACCCATACATTCACTAGCTGGGTTAAAAGCAAACAATAAAATAAGTTTAAACCGTTTAACCAAAATGTGTTCACTCTATCCATGCTCATTCAAAGCCACGATACAATTTAAGTAAGATCTCTGAAATTTACATTTCAATCAGTGGAGATATGAGTCAAATGAGCACAGAACTGTTTATTAACAAGCACTGCAATTTGTATGGCTTAAGAATAGTGTTAGTCTCTATTCTGGCTGGTTTGGTTCCCTTTGACACAGACAACCGCATGAGTGTAGTGTAGGACAGTGGTTCTCAACTGGTCCAGCCTCAGGGCCCATATGGGTCATTGGTCATTAAGTCACAATCCAAAAATAAGAAATGTATTTACCAATATTGCAGTAATCAACAATGCCCTCATGAACTGTTAAAATGATTGTGAACGAAAAAAGCTGCAACAATTTGGGCAAAAATCAACGAAATTGAAAGCCATTGAAACGTGCGTGAATTCATAGGGCTCCTTTCTAAAGATTGTGGTTTGGCATATACTTTGCCAGACCATGAAAGGCCCTCGTCGCGCCCTCGTTGAGATCCACCAGTTGAGAACCACTGGTGGAGCAGAGTCATCCTGGAAGACTGACACAGTGGATAGCCATTTGAAAACACGGCAAATAAGAAGTAAAACATTCAAATGACAATTACACACAGTGCGATATTTTCCACAATAACAGTGTAACCATTGCATTTTAGTTTTTTTGTTGTATTAATTCAAGTTCTTGTGTAGCTGTGGTGACACAGCAACATGTCTTAAGACCGTAGCCAATGCCAATCCTTATGAATAATAAATGGGTAATTATTGATGAATTTGGATAACTTTAATATTAGGCCTTGCCGCTTGTCGTTTTTTATCGTATAACATATAGAATTTGTCAGACTGACAATCAAGCGGTACGATATTAGTATTCATATACTTGATATAAATTCCTTATTCCATAAATGCAAACACTAGTTAGTGTCTTCAAATGATTAACATTCTCTCCTTATCTTGCAATAAAAAAGATATACCAAAAAAAGGTCTCCCTTTATGCCCTGTTTACATGTAAAATCACTAGGCGAATACTGGCTAAAATCCCCAACTAATGAGAGCATCTTTCACCATTGCACTCGCAGATCAAGTTCAGGATTAACAGAGGAAGACAAATTCATGGCCGATATGCAAATCATACACTCGCCACTATTCATCTTTGGCCTACAATAGCCTTGAGAATTAAAGATTATTCCTGCCCCTCCCGGTGAGCAGGGTGCACAGTGAAGACGCACACGCCCCGTCCATAGTGTCTTAAGCACAAGGCCACTGACACTCTTAAAATGTCATTTCAAATGTTTTTTTTTAAACGTTGCATAAAGTCCAAATAAATAAAAGACTCTGCTTCTGCCTCCCCATGAATGCCAAGAACTCCAATTGCAAAGTTGGTGCCCACTAGGTCTTGCACAGTGGCGTGTGTGTGTGTGTGTGTGTGTGTGTGTTCACATTGTCTACAAGGCTGGGTTGAGGAAGGATACTTAAACAGGGTGTAGTGGAGTAGTTTATGTGTAGAGGGCGGGGGGGGGGGGGGATACCTAATAAGCAATCGCATTCATGCCCCGTATGTTTCAAACCATGTCTCCTCCGTCTCAGAGCGTGTGACGGCGCAAGAACGCAGCACACGGTAGGTAGGGCTGAGGTTAGTCCACCGAGAGACCAGGGAGGGACATCTAGCCTGAGGTGCTGATAGTTGACGATGGCAGGTGGGGGGGGGGGTAGGCTTTGGAGTAGTAGTAGTAGTAGTAGTAGTAATGGCGGTGTGGTTCGGGGCAGGGGGTCACTGCGGCGGCGGAGGCGGCAAGGTGGAGCCGTTAGCTTTGCTCTTGTGCCTGGGCATCAGCTTGCTGCGCATGCGGCTGAGCGTGGCGGTGCGGCGGGCGCGGTCCACCGCCGCCGGGTGCTCCAGGTACACCAGGTCGTTATGGGACTGGCTCATCCCCGGCTCCTTGCGCTGGTGCCGCCGGCGGAAAAACAGCTTGGCGCTCTTCTGGAGGAAGCTGCCTGCGTCCCCCGGGAGGAGAGGAAACAGATAGGAGGATGGTGATGAGTAAGAGATATGCGAGAGGACACTTTCAAGGAAACAAACCCCGTCCTTCAGGACAGTCAATCCAGTAAAAGGTTTGTCACATCCAGGAGTTGCCAGTCACATCCGGGAGTTGACATTCATTGGCGTTGTGGTCTGCTTTATGTAGGGCGAAACTAAATCCAGGTTGAAACTAAATACAGCAAGACCTGAAGCTACTCCTAGTAACTTAAACATTGTCCTACATTAGGGTTCCGTGAGTAAGGTGGGACACTTTTTGGACCGGAGGTTTTGTTTTCTCCCCTGTCCGTTAGCAAGATAGCTCAAGTTTTGGACAAAACTTGGTGGTTAGATAACTGATGGCCCAAGAAACAACTGATTTTGGCACAGATCTGGAACCCAATCCAGATCCTGGGGACTTTTTGGTGTGGCAGATGTATGCCCTCTTTGAGGTTTTTTTCTCTACTGAGTTTTCTAAGCATTAATGTGGCAGGACAGAATCCAAATATCCACACTTTATAAAAATAAAATACAAAAATCCATTGGGCAAAACATCAATCTGTCTATATATCAATATATATGGTGTTTGATTGTATACCACCCCAATGGAAATGTCCCCGTCTTCTAAATAATATTTCCCGTCATCCACAGATGACTAGTGCTGATAACAGGAGAAGGCACGGTACTGAAGACGGCTGGCCCCTACACTAAGCTGTCAGGGCATCTGAAAGATACACAATGGTATTTGCTTATGGATGCAGCAAGCTTTAGTAATACCTCATACCACCTAATCTATATCATTTGGGAGAAATATGCACACACTCATATGCAACAAAGCATAATTACATCCATCCATAATTACAGCCATCTCATAGTGCAGATCAAAAGTTGAGTGTTTGGCTTTCAAAATCAAATTATTAAAATAACGTATATTGATTAGAAACAAACACCACAGTGCTACATAATACGGACTAAGACTATTGTATTCTTACTTACTACACACAAAAGATACATTAATAGCCTACTATCCAAGGGCTGAACAATATATGCAGAAATTCACTTTATATTTTAGGAGAGAAACAAGCATGTTTATAAAATGCATAAAAATGCATATTACGAATAGCCTACAATTGAACATTCTACAATGTCCGAGACGCATATGAACTTATGACATAACAATCACATCATATTCTGTCTATGTTGTTCAGCCCCACTCAGTCCGGACGGAGAGTTATGTCATTGTCACTGTTGCACAAGTAGGCGTTCTACTCTACAGGCAATCTACAAAATGACTTACTCGTCGGAGCAAAACGGCAGCTTAGTAGCGCCACTGTCCTCTAAGGTGGCATGGGAGAAAATTCAAAGAAGCAAGGTTTGAGGAGCATTAGGAGGAGCACCAAGACCAGGTCAACGACACCGTGGGTACACCGCCGGGATTAAGCCGGTCCCTCCGTGGTTTACCTCTGGTCTTCTTGCAGCTGGCCTCAGACACACACATGGACAGAGAGGAATGCTCCAGCTCGTCGCCCGCCTGGCTCTCCCAGTCCTGCGGGGGGCGCCCCAGCCCACCGGGGCTGGTGGGCTGGGTCTCTGACAGCGGTGGAGGGCTGCTGGACCCCGAGGCGATGGCGGCAGTCACGTCCTGGGTGGAGCTGCCCTCCGACATGGAGGCGTCCATGGCGGCGGCGTAGTCCGCCATCATGGCCAGCTCGTCGTCCTGGGACAGCGGGGTCTGGGCACACGAGTTCGCCCGAACAAAAAACAGTTTAACATGTGCGCTTAGTTTCCCTGAAAACAACCGTGAAGATTCAAGACTTGATTGTCAACATGAATATATCACATTGTATGTGCACAGTGAAATGCTAGGGTGACAGACTGCTCTACGAACTATAAAGACCAGAATGCCTTTTTTGTCCAGAAAATGTTGTTGTAAGTACAACAACATTTTTTAGCAATCTAGTTACAAAACAATACAAAATAGAAATTATGTAATAACACAACTAAATAATCAGGTTAGAAAATTGCCATAAAAGACTAAATGTATACTTAAGCCTAAAATGTTAATACAATGGATGTTCACGACTGGTGGAACCGTATCAACAAATTAGCTTTCGTTTTGCAGCACAGAAAATAAATGTTGCTCTCGGCAGAAAAAGGCCCCAAATCATGCCCCAACCAGACCCCAGTGACGTCTCATGCTCTTATTGGACGCCGCAAGGCGTGAAAACTGGCCAACAATTTGGCATGATCTACCCTCGCTTACTCAGAAACTCATCATAAAAAAAACCCCAGCAGTGGTGCAACTGTGTGTGTGTGAGAGAGAGGAGTTCAGAAACCCTAGACCCTCTGCCACACCCCGGCTGAGTTGCATCGCAATCTATTTCACAATGCGTTTGTATTCCCGTGGCGATGATTGATCACCGACATACCGATTGTAGAGCTGCTATAGTTGAACTCGACCAGAGCCTTATATGATACGACAGTGTTCTAGTTTAAGGCGAATCATTGTTTTAACAGTCAAATCAAATCCTTAATATGTTCCAGTGTTATTGTTCACCTCATACAGCTGCAGCTCATGAGGAAACGTTAAAGGAGCCGCAGGGAGCAGGAAAGACTCAAGCAGCTGCTACTCTATTATTTGGAGTTACATTTTGAGAGTTAACATTGGTTGCGTTTGATGATAGATTTCAAGATTCAAGATGTGTTCATATGCCATATGTATAATAAGTACAATGGAACGCTTACTCCCCATTCCCTCCCGCAGTATGAATTTCAACAACAATACTAAACTATGCAATACAATACTATACTATACAATACTATAAACTAAACTGGCTGCGGTGACCACCTGCGTCACGTCGACGCAAGCTCCGTCGCGAGGATCAGCGGTACCTTGGTGATGCCCGATATGATGATGGTGCTCTTCTTCACAGGGGACTTGAGCTTCTGCTTGGCCGACTGGTACAGCTGGCGCATGGCCGCCTCCGCCACGGGGTCAGTGCCATTCAGCATGAGCAGCTCGGTGTCCGACGACGACAGGGTCTTGCTCCCCATGGCGCCCCCCGCCACCGACGCCGGCAACTCAGAGACGCGGCGCTCCGACAGCTTGGACTTGGTGGGCGTGGACTTCAGGGAAGACACTGAGGGAATGGAGGATGGAGTTACTTCCCATGTGGTGTGGTGTGGTGATGCTATCACACCCCTTTGACCGGGCTGGGGAGATAGTAGTGTATCCATGTTCAACTTGCCCTAGAAGCAAGCCCTGAAAATTGTGGACAGCTTTTTTGCCAACTTTCCGCTTTTCCTCTGCATTCTTATTTTTAGTTTTTTTATACATGCCATTTTGATCAAACACTTTGAGGACAAGCTGTTCTTTGTTCTGGTAAGAGGGCCTCCAAGTCTTTTTACTTTTCAGGCACGTTGTGTTTTAACAAGAACTTAACGTAAATAGAATAAGACTTAAAAATGCACAGAAGCAGCCGTGTCATGAACACAATGCACCAGAGAATTCCATTAGAAGCGCAGCAGGAGCGGCCCCCCCTCAGAATGTTCCAGACTGAGGTGACCTAAAAATGCAACGTGCAGGTTGGGGGAGGGATTATGTGGCCAATCCAGTTCAACATTATGTTAATTATTCTAGATTTATAGCCTTATAAAAAATAAAGAAAAAAACTGCTGGATTCAGTTCTCAGATCTAATTGGAGTGGATGGTCAAAAACCACAATCTTGAAACGTGGGGAAATGAGGCGTGTGCCACAGGGAAGAAAGAACCAACAATTAAATTTGGTGTCAAGGCTCGAGGTGCACCTCTCCACTTTGAGATTCTACTCACCATTAGTCCCCCGTCCCCCGGGTCTCATTTTGAATATATTTGCGATACACACACTTTCCCCACATGAAGCAACCTGCAAGCTGCTCTTTGGGCCTCTCCGGGCACTGGACTGTACCCCCCCCCCCCCCCCCCTGCAGCCCCGTCTGTACCTGTGCTGAGCGGCGGCGGGAGCGGGCGGCCAGGCTTGCTCTTCACCGCCGTGATGGTGGTGACCACGGTGCCGCAGGGCATCACCGTGCGGTCCATCTCCACCCGCTTGGTGGGGGCGGGGGTGGGGGGCAGCCAGGAGCGCACCTCGCTGGGCTCCAGGTACGTAAACTGGAACGAAAAGAAGAAAGCGGTTATTAATAAACAAATTGCTTGTATAAGAGTCATGGTTATAATGAAGCATCAGCTACATCTGAAGCAAAGAGTTCAATTGGAACTGATACTTGCCCTACATATACAAATAAAAAGGAGGGTGAAGCTAGGAAACTAACACAGAAGATGAACTTGCCGGTGGGATGAACGACCTAAACAATGTTGTTTCAGCCTGTCCGGTAGTATCATGTCAATAACATGTCAGGTAGTGAGTGCATAGTCTTGAGCCAGTAGTAACCTACCTCAGTAGTCAGTGATCCAGTCACTTGGTCTTTGGTCATGAGTGCAAATGTCTGCTGTCCTTTGGGCTGCATCTTGGCGAGATGGAAAGGCACGGCCACCTGACCTAGTAAGGAATCTGGCAACACAGGTGGCACGTCATTCAGTCTGGTCCAACCGCCTAACCGCAACCCATAGCAACTGACTCAGCAAGAACACCCATTACAGTTAGATACAGGAATGTGTGGACAGACCACTCTACGACATATCCCAACAGCATCAGCTAATATGGCAATATAACGTGTCAGTACATCATGATTACTTGATTGCACAATGCAATGCGGTACAGTGTGTGGGACTCCATCACCTAGGCTGGGGGTTCACACACTTTCCAAGGTCATGTATCCCCTCCAACATTAAACCTCCTGCGGTGTACCCCCTCTGCCCCCACAGATGGTGGAGGTAGAGGGGTGACATCCAACTCTCATATGTTACATATGAAGACAGTGCTATTGACTATTTTGCTCTTTATTCAGCCTGGTAGAAAGCCCTCTTATCATTTTAAACAAGTGATATGCACATCAGCTCAAACACAAATGAATGACTTCTCTGGACAGCAAAAGTTCTAATAAAATATGAAACAATTTAAGTCATAAGAAGAAATGTCATATTCTGGTCTTGCAACAACCAAATAAGTGACCAATTACAGCAGCGTAGGGGCGGTTGTGTGTTATTTTAAAATGGGTTTATTTTTTAAATGTTTTGGTTTTACTGTGCATACCCCTGGGGCTACATGTACCCCACTGTGGGAATAGCATAACTAGGCTCACATGTGTAGGCTGAGGTGGATGTAGGATAGGTGTTTAAGAGCTCATTTTGACAGTTAACATTGCCTTCTCCACACACACCTTCTCCACAAGATCTAGCAGCACCCTCTTTGTTGACAACCAACTGATAAACACTTGTTAAACATTGGTTTAACAAACGTTTAACAAGTGTTTAACTTGTGCTCTATGTAAATAACGTCGCTCTACATTTGCCCTTCTCTGGCTGCAGTGACGACCGTCATGTCAATGCAAGCTCTGTTACTAGAATGTACATATTGGAACACAGGCGCCTTCTCACTCAACAAAGTTCACTAAAACGACTTTGATTCATGATCAGACCTCTTACAACGGGTTGACTTTAAATTATTATTATTAAAAAGTATACAGAACAGTGTGTCTGCCATCTGTGTGTTACACACACACACACACACAATGTGCCAAGAGACCACAGTGGCCAGAGGAAAGTCGATGTACACCTATGTATGTACACAGTCAGCACTTGAGGGGCACAGCAAGCGGTTTTGCTGTGGGTAAAACTTTAATAGGAGGAAGGGACAACTTTCAAGTTTGGTAACAGCTTTTGCCCTATTTTCCCCTGCACCTGTGCACAAGCAGTGTGGCAGTTTCTACTAGTGTTTCTAGTGATGAACTGGGCTCTGAGGAGTATGATACGATCACTCCCATCTCCCAGGGTGTTCTGGCTCATCTGACCACGGTGCGACCTCAATGTGACTTTCAAGCCACTGGAGACTTCTCAAGCAATCCAACCGGATGGTAATGAGCGGCATTGAAACGCCAAATGTAACCCAAGCTCTTCGGACAAACTTTGCCAGCTATTGGCAACGAACTGGGTGATAACAACATGATAGGCGTTTTACAATTGGATTTATCGGATTTTCTACTAAAAACAGACAAAGTCGAGAACTCTCTGCCTCCTGACTTTGAACTGTACTGTGTTCATTGAATCTTGATTGTGTGTTTTAAAAGCTGATGCCAAACTTCACCCTGTGTCATGCAGGACAGACAGACACCAGGACAGACACTCTTGCCTTACCTTCTTGAGGTTGCCCATCATTTAGCAGCTGGATGTTGAGCTCTTTTGAACGCCCATTCAGCTCACTAGAGAGAGAGAAAGAATCAAGATTCTAGAACATACTACAAATCAGCAAAAGATAGATGTAGATAGATTGATTGATTTACTGGTCTTCTTCTTAATGTATCCCAGCCTCTTAAATCGATCCACTGCACTTAATTATGGGTATTTAAAGTAATTGTTTTCTTGCGCATGCTACAGCAAACGTACAATATGAAAGGCTGGTCCCAGGCGGGCGAGGTGGTGTTCTTCTGGACTGAGGTAGAGAACCTTTGTGGAGGGTCGTCCATCTGCATCACACACACAGGATTCACGCCGGCTGCGGAGCAAAGAGCACACGGGACAATGCATTGCTCACGGACCGTGTATTCAAACAAAAAAGGGAACACTTTTTTTATAACATTTTTCACTTCCAGAAAATGTTCCTTGATAAAAATCTGAGCCATTCAGCAACAAAGGGACCAAGACACAGGCCAGTGCAATATATAAATAACTATACCCCAGGCAGCACTCGCAGCAGAACTAGGACAGCACGTGGTGACGTGACGGGAGGAGGAGCAGTGAATTCGATTCGGCAGCGATCCTTCCACAGATCAAACCGCTAATGCGACGGGGAGATTACAAATTGCTGCGACCACTTGCACATGATGCAGAAAAGGGCGGGGCGGGGGGGGGGGGGGGGGGGCAAAAGCGCATCTCAGATCGTGAATAATACATCGGTTTAGCGGGACGGCCCACAGCTCCTGTCTGGGCGATCCGCTTGCCTCAGTAGAATTGGATCATTTATGGCAGACGGGCCAAGTAGCTCTTTAAGCAAAGTGGGCCCAGGCTTCCACTCTGCTGGGAGAAATGGTTAGCGAGGCCCAGAGTATAGGAAGAAATCAGTTTGAGGAAAAAGACCCTGGCGCCAGGCCCTGAGGCCGAGCTAATCAATAACAACCACATCAGGGGAATGGTCTTCTTCATTTTGAGTGGAAGGCAGCCGGTGGTTTTTTTTTGTGCAATAAGGTTGCGGGAATGAGTGAACATTTGGTGGGGAATAAATAAATAAATCACATGATTTATTAACGGTCATTAAAAGGGAGACATGCATAGACGTGCCTGCTTGTTCATAACAAGGAAGAGCGTTTGTTGACTGATGTAATTGATTGGTCAAACCTGAGGGTACCACGTGTTTACTGGTCACTTCATGCGGAAATGTTGTGGTGAGTGCAACAAATATGCACGCTTCTGCAAAGCTTGTGAACTAAATAACTCGTTCATTTAAAACAAACAAGTAGACAAATAAGTAACTGGTCCACGTTACGGCCTATGACTTCACCCGACGATATTTATGATTTATGATCATAATCCTCAGGCTCACTTTAAGTGTGTAACATTATAACAAAATGACTTCTGTCTGTTTGCGTTTGGTTTGCACACACTTCCACATCGGGAGAGTTAACAAAAAAAACCCTCGAATTTCGAATTTGAATTGAAACAAACATCCAATACTTTTCAGATGCTGAATATTATATACACAAGACCATGACTGACAGTTAGAAGGCTATTGTGGATTTTAGGGTTTCCTGTGGCTTTGCGGGTGGGATAGAACTGTTTGGTTTGAAAAGGCAACAGGAAAAGGTCACAGCAGCCAGTCCTATAATCATGTCTAAAGACACACAAAACCCTCCCGTCAAAACACTTGAAGGCCGTACCTTCAGATCCACCATCCTGATTGAGGGTGACCCGGAAGTTTTTGACCAGCAGCTTCCAGTCGTGTGCCCGGGGGGGTTTGGGGGGGGACAACACCTTGTTGCACGACTCCTGCTTTCAAGAAACACAACAGGGAAGAGGACGTCATGTGACAGCCAACACAGACGACAAACCTCCACCTCGTCATCCAGGTAAAGGCCATGCTCAATGTCCACGCTACAAACAGCAATGAGGAAAGAGGGCGGCATTCACACAAATTCCAAAACGCAAGCCACTCTAATAAATACAAATTCACAAATAGCTTATTTGGCCGCGCCACACCAGGTAAACACTGCAGATGACGCACCGGGGCCTTTTGAGAGAATCTGAATCTGAATGACAAGCCCACTTATTCGTCATTATGGCCCAAGGCTGTAAACGCCATCCATAAACAAGGCTTTTATTTACTCAATCCACTCAGAGATTACAGACACACGTACCACCACCACCACCACCCCCCCCCCCAAAGAAAAGAGTGTGCACATCACCAGATATGAATAGCTTGGAAAAACTATAACAATAATAGATAATAATAGAACGATATAATCAAGAACCGACACAACATTTGAACATCATGTTTGTAGATATCGGTGACGCAGCAACAACTTGCATCCCCACGCTGTGTCCCTGAGCAAGTATCGGCCTAGCCCCGAGGAGCTGGCGGTGGACCCCGCCGTTGGTGTACTGCGTGTATGAGAGGCGGAATAATGTGAAGAATCTAGTGTAAAGTGCTTTGAGTGGTAAATGGACTGCATTAACGTGGTGCTTTTCTAACCAGTGGCCACTCAAAGTGCTTATAAATGTGCTCATAAATGTGCTCATAAATGTGCATATACATGTGCACAAACATGTGCACAAACATGTGCATATGAATACACTATGGCATTCGCCATTCATTCCCGTGACGTGCGGTCAAGCCCCCGGACCGCGCCTCACGGCTCACGGTGTGCCATGTGACATGTGGCTGTGCTGCGCTCACCTTGCGCCCCGGGGTCTGAGCGGGCCTGCAGCTCAGCGATACGGAGGGCCGCGTGGAACACAGCAGCCGCCTCACCCTCTCCTTTAGCTCGCCACCGCCGGAGAATGTTCCGTTGTCCTGAAGATGGAGGGGGGGGGGGGCGACATCACATGTCACAGATGCTTCATATGCACTTTGCTGTTCTGCACTTTTCATGCAGCTCTACTGTTCGTGAAGCTGTTGCTTTTTGCACCAGTACTGTTTCATCTATCAGACACTTTGTTATTTTATTTTGTATTGCTATGGTATAGTGTTATTTAAAGTATATAGTATAGTATATAGTGTTGTTTATAGTATAGTATAGTATGTATAGTATAGCATAGCATAGTATTGTTGTTGAAATTCAAAATGTAGGAGTGAATGAGGAGAAAGCATTCCATTGTACTTGTTGCACATGGCAAATTAAAACATTTTGAATCATGATATGATAAAACACATGTGTGCTTGAGAACTGCATTCAAATTAAAACAATACATGTATTGGTCAGTATTTACTAGTATTTGGTATTATTTTGTCTCTTTTATCCAAAACCGGCATAGTAAATTCAGATACAAGGAGACGTCTTGCTCAAGGACGTCTACGGGTCAGGCTGTGGAAATGTGGGGATCGAACCCAGTACCTCTCAGCTGAGAGTCGAACACCATCGCCACTGCAATAAC
Source organism: Muraenolepis orangiensis (assembly GCA_027704905.1). Classification (NCBI taxonomy): domain Eukaryota; kingdom Metazoa; phylum Chordata; class Actinopteri; order Gadiformes; family Muraenolepididae; genus Muraenolepis; species Muraenolepis orangiensis. The sequence continues at coordinate 5,630,270 of CM051011.1, read as the reverse complement.
CACCTGACCCGCCTTCTTATTCTTGAAAGTGAAAGCGCAGCGTTACCTGGGTGAAGCTCGAGGTGAGCCGTATGTCCCGCGTGTCCATGTAGGACACCCCCCATCCCACCTTGACCTGCTCGCCTGCCTCCTGGAGGTCAAGGTCCAGCTGGGGAAACACGGAGCACACAGACAACATGAGCAAGGTCAGACCTGTGCTTTACCTTACCGCCTACTGGAATCGATTTGGAGATTCCTTTACATTTATGAGGTTCTTTCGTCACACATGACTTGTTATGTTATTTCATTCCACAAAACCAAGATGTAACAACTAGTGGTGAACAGATTATATTTAGACTAAAACTCTTGGCTCTCTCACAATAAGACCATGAAATGAGACCGCTGGGGAACAAAAGCATAAACAACGATATCAAGCTTGGTGAGAAACCACTCAACTAATTTCCTAGGAAACAACAGCGCATTAATGGAACTGACCAACAACTTACTACCTAACGTAACAAAAAAGGAATCATTCAGTGGGTACAATTGGTTGAGAAACCGATCCAGCAACTTCTTTCTTTCACACACACACACACACACACACACACACACACACACACACACACACACACACACACACACACACACACACACACACACACACACACACACACACACACACACACACACACACACACACACACACACACACACACACACACACACACACACACACACACACACACACACACACACACACACACACACACACACACACACACACACACACACACACACACACACACACACACCTCCTGCCCCGGCATGCCTGGATTCCACCGCCAGTGTACTACAGTCGCCTCTGTGCTACAAAACAAAGGCCTCATCAGATCCCAGTGCAAAATGCCCACACGGACATAACAATAATACAAGACCGATGGCCCTACACAGAGAGCGTTTTCAAACAACAGAAAAGTGACGTCTATGTTCAGTTCAAGTCGGTGTGTTCCCCTCAAGGAATAACATTGTGGCCAGCTGCAGCGAGTCGCTGTGAGATCAGCACATCGTAAACTCTTGTTTGGTCCGGTGACAAATATAAAAAATGTGCCCGGTAAGCAGGAATGTCTATGTTATTAGCATCGCACGCACGCACGCAGCGAGGCCTCGTGACGCCATACAGTAGCGCGCCACTAACCTGTCTGAAAACAAAAGTGAGAGCGAGGGCAGCGAGGGCACCGTGTGCATTGTGTGTGTTGTTCATTATCCACGTGGAATAACTGCACAGTGCAGGCCTGGGCCAGCAGCCACTGCGTCAGCCGGGACTGTTCTAGCACGGCCAAGAGTCAGAGCCAAACACACTGGAGCCTTTGGTCTGATTCTGGATGCTCAGGAGTAAAAGGGGGAGGAGGGGGTCAGTGAATGCTCCAGGGCAAAAGCACGAAACGACAAACACCAACCAATCAACAGCTGAAAACAAGTAAGCCCCGCCCCCAATCCAGAGCTGAGCCTTCAAGCGGCTCACTGCCATTGTATTTACGGCAGCGCTGGGAGATTAGGCCCACAGCCGAGCCAAGCAAGCCCCCTATATTGGTGTATAAATAGCTGTCATTCATCTGGAAGGCCTGCTGTGCCTGCTGTTTAGGAGAACGCAATTCAAAAGCAGGGGCGGGGGGGAAAGCATATAGGTTAATTATACATTACATCATTGGTTTTTTTTGTCCCACGGTACAATAACCATAGCCATCCGATGCCTGAGCTAAAAACTGGTTTGACCGGGACCACTCAGTCCAGGACCTTGGCTCTTACCTGTACCCTACATGACTTAGTTCTGTGAGTCAAGGGCAGAACGGGCGGGCCAAGTTTTCCCTTGCCAAAGGCCCACTTTATGGGCCTGGCCATAATTTAAATGAAGCTCTTCGGGACATTTCCCTAGGACAAGCATTTAAATGTGTTTCCCCTGCCAACAGGGAGACAAGGCAAGATTGCTACCGTTCAATCAATCAGCAGCAGAACATCAGCAAAACAGCCCTTGCATTTAAAAACTCCCGGTGACTTCCGAGTGGCACCGCCCCCGCTTCTATGACCCGTCGTTTAGTAGACATTAAGCAAAACACACAAATTAATGCGTGTGTGAGTACTGCTAAATGGTAATGGTCACGGTGTGTTTACCTGTATCTCCAGGGGAGCGATCTCCACGGTGTACCTGCGTGGTTCTGCAGAGGACGTGGCGTTGAGGCCGAACCGAAGCTTGTCCCCGACCAGCTTGCAGCGAGCGGCCTGTCGGCGAAACACCACAAGGCCTTTTTAAGAAGGAGGCTTCTACCTGCTGAGTGGGACCAGAGGGGCCCCCCTCGCCCTCCTGTGTCAACATGAACCATTTACCGTTAAGCAATGTCAACATGACCCAGGCTTTGTGCGTTACCACATGCTAAAACAATTTGATATTTTTTTTTTTAAAGGGGGAAGATGGCGCCCAATAGGAGGATACAGGATAATACATAATAATACTACATAATAGACACGGATCATTTTGTTTCTTTACAAGATGATGACATGATGTCTATACGAAAAGAGTAAGGATTTTGACTGCAGAGGGTTTGCGCCGTGGAACCATACGCTGGAACACACAGGTGTCACAGGGTATTTTCCCGTGTCACGAGTGCTGTTTTTCGACAGCAATTCAAACGTCTTAAAACACACAGTCTAGAGCCGAGAGAGTTACTGCTTATTAGAGCCCATTTAACTCTAATAACAGAGCCCCAGGCGTCTCAATTTCAGGTTACATCAAAAAAAAACTTGCTCAGCAAGTACAGCCACAGGCAGACCAAAATGAATACAGGTTAGCCTGTGATCCTGTTTCTCTGCATATGCACTCATAATGCAAAAGCAAAAGTGAAACATTAAAAAAAAAAAAATGCAGGCACACCCTAAACATAGAATAAAATATCCTGATTCTGAACAGATACAGACACTATTGAATCAAGTGAGGACTGAACTCAATTACACTGTATTAAACGGAGAACTGAGCTTATTCCAATAAAATACAATACCATATACACATACCATACAATACTAATGTAGTATAAGTAGTGTTTGTTAGAAGTGAATGCCTGGTCAAAATATCTAGAAAGTGCTAAGTTGGCAGCCAGATTTATATTATGCCTCGAACAAAAATGCAATTAAAAAAGGCTAAACGTCTAATTTCAAAATGCATTACAGAACAACTGGAGAACATTGCCGTCAGGGGCAATGGACAACAGGGTGCATACAGGAAGAAGAGAACGCCATCAGTCTTGAGGGGTTGCTTTCATAACCCTACTCCATGTTAAGGAGGACAAAACCGGATAGATCCTTGGAAAACAAATGCTAACTTTATCTGGGCCTGGAAGGAGGGGGGGGTGGGTGAAGTGGCACTGGCATTCAACAATGACTCAATTGATACAGAAACAATCGCCACTGACCCTCAGCATGATTAGACGAAAAATGTACTACTGCAAATCAAACGGAAGCATTACATTTGAAAACAAAACCGCACAGCTGTTTCAAGTACTGAAAACAAAAATAAAATGGCCATCAAGAAGATGTGCTTAGTTTACCTTGCGGCCGGCAGACTTCTGGAAGCTGCAGACTTCCCTGACCACCAGGTCTGATGACTGGAGGCCATCCTCATCGAATGACAACGAGAGACCCTGTGGGGCAGTGATTGGAGGACATGCATTACTGCATGTCGGGGGGGCAGATGCATGTGCAACATATTAAGTAGAAGCAAATGCCAACAGAGAGTGGGCGTGAAATCGTAAAAAATGTGTGACGGTAAACCTAGGCTGTAAAAACGTGAATCTGCGTTGCCATCACTGCACTAAGATGACCACAGTTACAATAAGATGACTCAACATCTATGGATCGTTATCTTGATCACACACACACACACACAATATGTGCAACAATGAAAATAAAAAAAACACATTACTCGGATATTGGACCTTAGAGACTGTGGATCCAGTCTCCAGCCAGTAAAGGGATAGAGGAACCATATATGGGGATATGGTTTTAATCTAAAAGCACATATAGGCGGAGGATGCACACTAGTCTGTGTGCAGGTTCCACGTACCCTCCCCGACTCCCGTGCCTCCTCGTCGTTCAGCGCCCTGCACCAAGCTCGTCTCCATTGACTTCTCCAGCTGGGCAGTGACAGCGTCCACTTCAACAGGGCGTCCGCTTCCTCCTCCTCCCTCGAGGACCCATTGCTGTGGGCCGGTCGACTGCCGCCGTGTTGGAAGTACTGCACCAGGTACACCAGGATCGTGACCAACGACGCGATGAAGAGTGTGACCATGCAGAGCCACTGAGGGTCTCCCCGGCCGAAAAACAACCAAAAGTCTGACATGCTGCTTGGGAAACTAGTGTGTCTCTCTCTCTCTCTCCCCCCCACCTCCCCTGAGGTACACAAGATACTTATGATAATAAGTTACGATCTGGCATCACTTTCTTTCCTAAGCAAGGTGAGCAGCACCTTATGATCAGTCAGTCCATCTTATGATCCCCTCCATTCAACGACTGACAGCTAAAAACAAACCCTCCTCCTCCTTAAATAAAAAGTTAGGATCGTTGTTTCCCATGTTATGGTTTATTTTTTACAAGGTGACACACCTGTTAGGAGTTTACGAATTTTACAGGAGCGATCGAAACTTGCAAAAAAAAACACAAAAAAACAACAACCAGAACAGGAGTTCAGGAACTACACCTACAGTCCATATCGGGACAGTCGGTTAGCTTAGCTTCACAGAGCAACGACATACACACTCCGATAAAGTTTCTCAAATGGAACACGTTGTGTCCCGATGTTTCAAACCCTCCGAGTAGGTCGCAAAGGAAACCCCCACCACCCCCTCCCTATTGACGAAGGGACCCACAACATAGTCCCCGGTGCAGTCGGCGTGTGTCGTGATATATCGTACAGTCGCCTTCTCCTCCAACGGCTATGTGGCACCACTACTAACTACTAACTGTGTTTCCCACAAGCCACCGCGGCACCCCCTTCCTTAAAGGGGCCGCTACTAACTGCGTTATCGGACAACATACTGCGCGGAATTATTATATATTAATATAATATACACAATGGTGTGTTTTTACTGAGCGATTAATTTTTTAAACCGTCTCAAATAGTGTATATATACACTCATGTTGATATATTTGGGGGTCGTGCTCAAATTTAAATCGTGACCGGACTACTACTACTGCGCCGACCGAAACGAGTAATTTTGATCCACTTCGTTTCCCGTACTGTAGTCGTCATCGGTTTCATCGGCGGAGAAATGGCTACTCTCTCTCCTCCTCCTCTGCTGGTGTTTGTATTCTGTCATATCCTCCATTAGGCGTTGAGTTATCAAACACTCGAGTACATACACGCTGTAAGGTGTATGTATATATATATTGGGGGCTGACGTAACTCAACAACAAGGTAAACGTTTTTAAAAACTACAACCTATAGCACAACCTACAGGCCACGCCCATTCACCGAGGTAAACAAACCTTGTTTTGTTGTCAGTCAGTTCTGTATCATTATTTTCGGACGCAAGAATATACTGGCGACAACAACCACCTAATAATATCAACTAGTCGATAATGGCAATCTAAGAATTGTTGCAGGATGAATTGTCGTTCGGAGGTCCTTGAGTTGACGGTGGAGGCGAGGCAGGTGGAGGAGGCCATGCTGGCCCTGCTGCACACCATCCTCCTGCACCGCAGCACTGGCAAGTTCCACTACAAGAAGGAAGGCACCTACTCCATCGGCACCGTGGGCACCCAGGACATCGACTGTGACTTCATCGATTTCACCTTCGTCCGAGTGTCGTCGGACGAACTCGACAGGGTGATCAGTAAGGCCGTCACCGAATTTAAGGTAACGTAAGGTAGTAGGCCTGTGTGTTGGAAAAATGTAGTGTCTATTTTTCGACATGTACTAACTAACTTTGGACTTTTTGGATTTTATCTTTCACTTTTTTTCTCCGTCAGGATGCCCTGTGCAATACGGGTAGCGATGGCATGGGACAAATATCCCTGGAGTTCTACCAGAAGAAGAAGTCCCGCTGGCCCTTTTCCGATGAGTGCATCCCCTGGGAGGTGTGGTGCGTCAAGGTGAACGTCGTGCACCTGGCCAACGAGCAGGAGAGGCAGATATGTCGGGAGAAAGTGGGGGAGAAGCTCGGTGAGAAGGTGATCAACGTCGTCGAGGTCATCAACCGCCACGAGTACCTGCCGAAGATGCCGACCCAATCGGAGGTGGACAACGTGTTCGACACCAGCCTCAAAGATGTCCAACCCTACCTGTACAAAATCACCTATCAGATCACTGACTCGCTGGGCACATCTGTAAGCACAACCATGCGGAGACTTATTAAAGACACACTGGCACTGTGAGAGACAAATACAGTGAGAGAGAGACCTGTGTAGTAGGCCCATGAACGGCTGGCTACATTTGAAGCTGCATATTTTGGTCTCCTTGAGAGCTGTTTCTCTGTATTAGAATACACAGAATATCAGCTATTGTTCCATGTTTCGACATTGTTTTCTGTCTGCCTATTTTTTGTTGGTGTTGTTGCAAGATTGCATTACTCTCCCTGATTTATTCACAATAACCTTCGTATCCACGTAAACCGTGCACCTTTTGAAGTATAACTAAGTAAAGTACGCAATGCTATTGTATAAAGATTGGTTGAATTCCTGAAAATAAAGATTGATCACTGCGATATAGGGCTGAATCAACATTGTATCCAAATATCAGGAGCTGCATTTTTTTTGACAAGGGTAAACTGGGTAAATGTCAATGTATGACACCCTTATACATGAAGTGCTGCATAGATGCTTTGGCCTACATACTTTTTCTCCAGATGTAAGAAAACTTGGTTTGGTACAGACCAACACATGTCACATCATGATTTGAATATTTATATATTTCAGTGGAAATTAAAATAGGGATGCCAGAGATAATTCACACTAAGAGTAAATCATATTGCATTCGCCATATCTGTCCAAATAATCGCAATACGTGTTTTTTGTAGATAAATAATGTATTTCCACCAAAGGATACATCCATGTGTATACATAGGGCTCTCTGACCTGAAACCATGAGGTCATGTTTCATTGAGAATCCCTTCGCATGGTAAGAACATCCTAACTTTTAGCATGCAAGAGGATATCCTCATCTGTGGGAAAACTTCCTCTCAGCATATTTTCATTGAGACTGTGACCTGACACATGAAGTGCACAGGATTTCCAGTCTGTCGTTTAGCGAGTGCTTTCCAAGTTCACCCCTATTCTTCTTCCATCTCCCTCGAGTTCAAACCTTGAAAAACATCTGCACAAAATAAAAACATTTGGATATTTAAGAATTCCCTATTATGGTAGTCACATAAAAAAAATTGTTTCTGTGTTTCAAATGCAATTTGGACTTTAAGGGCAGAGGTCAAGGGCCATGCAGAGTATACATTCCCTATTTGTGTTACAAATACTGTTAACCATGTGTAGAGTCGATTTGTGTTATACACCCCATAGCTCAAATTGGCTCGACTAAAAATAAAAAAAACATACTGGATTATTATACTTTATTACAGAAATGAAGCACAAAACTGTAGAAAATCCTAAACAAATCTCCATAAGCAACAATAATGCAACCAATACTAATACAAATATTAATTATTGCAGTAATAGCACAATTATATACGAAAAAGATCATGTTTTATATACTAACAAAATAGGTACAAAATCGAAAAATACAAACACTGCCATATACACAATATTATAATCTAGTCAATTCTTTGAAATCTTTCATATATAGATATATTCATATAAAGTTGCACAAAATTGAAAGAGCACTATAATTAATACAGAATTTCAGAAGAAAGAATGTAGACAATGTTTAATTCTATGTTGTTAAACCACATCTTTGGAGTACCGGTACTCCGGTAGGGACTTTGTGATACGCCACAATTATTTTGCCGGTTTGACTTGAATCCTAATTACATTTCGGGACAGATTCACTTCTACATAATAAATATAAAGTCATTAAGACCACAACCCCTTCAGGGTATGAAGTGCTGGCAGGTAAAAAAAAAAAATTTAAAAAACATGGCAGGAAAATTTTATTTATCAATTAAATAATGTATTTTCCAACCTAAATGCCTCAAGTCATGTGTGCTGCTAGTTCTACGGCTGTTCTCTCTCTGGCGTTGGTACATTTAAGAGGTTTTATGCAGGTTATGGAGGTGGCAAATGAAAATAGCTAATTTCAGGGGAATCAGAATACAATCAAATAATACTATTCAATAATGAGTCTAACACCATTGAGTTAGAGACTTAACTATTTGTTCGCCTGAGTCAATATTGTTATCTGAAAACTACTTTGTGCTTCTATGTGACGGACAATAGAGAATGGACAAAATCATTAATGATCATTAATGTTTAAGGCCACAAAAACATTGTAAGAATGATTATTTACCAAAACTAGGACTCTTGTCAGAGTTTACCTACGGTGTATAAAGAGTCTTCGTAATTAAAAAAAAAAAGTTTAGAAAAAGTCAGTACTGTAATTGATAATATGTGGGGAATTATAATTGAATCCTGTGAATCGAACCATTGGCTAAATATTGTGATCCTCAAACCTAGTATTTTGGAAAGATTTTTTCTGCATGAATCTTAACAAATTCATAGTGTTTACATATCTCCATGGCCTACACCTTATCTATGCTTGTGCCATAAATTTGTATTCAATCAACCAAAAAAACATGAGATGACCCATCATTTAAAGCATCATATTCTGCAGCTCCTGACCGTCAATAAAAACAATAGAATGGATGAATATCGTGGATATGTTCTCGTGATCACGCCGATGTGACAGTGATTAGTAACAAAGTGCATACTGATTACATGCTTGTTGAGGCCACCATGAGCAATACATCTACAGATCTAACCGATCTATACATAAAACACTAACCAAGTAAGTAAGCCGTTCTTCGTACGAAGAAAACGCTAAATGAACTAGTTTTTAAAGTAACAATATGCAGACCATCCAACCATCTCATTGAGTGAGATCTGAAATAGCATTTCATTGCACACACATTACCCATTACACCTCTAATGCACATGACCACTGGAATACATGACATGGAGGCAAGCGAATAGGCTGTACATTCAAAGTCTTCCTTTTCTTAAGCTGACTCGTGTAAGCAGAGGTGTGTTACAGCAATATTAAGAATCATCTCTCAGGAGGGCAGGGGGAGAGGGTAAAAGTGCACTCTCTGTACGATGCCTACATGTGGCCGTGGCTCTGCTCGTGGCTCCAGAGACTGAATGCGGTCTTGAATGTCCTGTGACAAAGTTTACACAAATACTGCCTCTTGAAAGTCATGGCAGAGTGAGTGGGTGCGTGGTAGAACAGAGTGTCAGATTCCTGAGTGCCAGACGACTGCTCCACGCTGTTGGACCTCGACAAAGGGCTGTGATTGACGTGTTGCCTTTCCATTTCTGGATTGTTGCCCGTGCATTCGGATGAGCTGCCGGGCTCGGGGCTGCTGGGCGCGTCAGCGATTGCCACAGCTACAGGCACGGTCTGGGCTGGCTTCGCTGCGGGGGCTTGTGGCGCAGCGTGCCCAGAGGAGGTTTGAGGTGTCGGGGGAGGCGAGGGAGACGGCGATGAGGGGCAGCCGTCGACCTCTTTCGCCCCGGCGTCCTCTCCGGCGGACATGTGGGACTGGAAGTGGCTCCAAAGGCGAAAGTTTGTTCTGAAGGATTTGTTGCACAGGTGACAGATAAAGGGCTTGATGTGGCACAGCAGCTCCTGGTGCCGGTCCAGGTCTTTGTGAGAGCTGAAAAGGTTGCCGCATTTCTCGCACGGCCAGACGCCCGCTTCCTCTGTGGCGTCGTTATCGTCGGCGTCCATGTTTTCCCTTTCGCACACCGCCTCTTCCATGGGCTCCTCCTTGACGACCAGCTTGCCATGGTGTGCCATGCTCAGGTCCTCGGGTACGTAGGAGGAGGAGTCTTCCGATTCGTAGATGGGCGGAACCGACAAGTGGCCGTAGTGGAGGTCCTCTCCTGGATTCCCTGTCGGCATGTGGTCGTGGCTGTACTGGCCGTGTCCCAACAGGTCCGGTCCCTCTTCGTCGTCCTCATCGTCGCCCCCCCCCTCGGCGCCTTGCGGCTTGAGGTTCAGCTGGTCTTTGACAGTCATCATGTTCTGATTGTGGACCTCCACCTGGTGGCGCCAGATGCTGAAGGACGACTTGAAGGTGCGCATGCACTCCAGACAGGTCAGCTTCTTGTACTTGCAGTGCGCCTCATGCTCCTTCTTGACCGTGGCGCTGGAGAACCGGAGGCCGCAGTAAGGGCACACGGTGGCGTGGCGACAGCCCCGCTCGTGGTCACCCTGCTCAGAGAGCGACGTCAGCTTCACGTTGCAGAGTCTACAGGCGTACAGGTCGGCGTGTACGTCGTGGGCGTCGTCGTCCTTCTCCGGAACGTGGATGTCGTGTTCCCGGTGGAGCGCGCTCTCCCTCGGCGCGTCCGGCTTGTCGTCGTCGTCGTGTGTCCTCAGGTGCTGCCTGTAGTGGGACTGAAACAGAAAGACTTTCCAGCAATATGGACATGTGAATTTGGTCGTCGGTCTATTTTTGGTCAGTTTAGGAGGCTGAATGCTTTGCTTATTCCTCTTGAGCTTCCAAAGCAATGCTTTCTTCACTTCCCTCTCTCGCACCATGTCAATCAATCTCTTCTGAAACTTCTCATCCAGCATGGAGGCACTGGAGGAGGAGGCTGGGTTCTGCATGACTCCATGCTGAGTTTGGCAGTGCGTCCACACCTTGAAGTTGGTGTGGAAGCGCTTATGGCAGATTTCGCATGCATACGGCTTCTCTGGGTTGTGATACATGTTGACGTGGCGATGTAGCCCAGCGTTGGATCGGAACACTTTCAAACAGTTCCAGCATTTGAAAAGTTTACCCTGACGTGGCTCCCTTACATCATCATTCATGTTATCATTGTCATTACCATCTAGGCTGGGATTCTGTGGGGCCATAGCCTCTACCATGATGTCGTTGACAACAGCCATGTGGTCAGACTGATAGTGTTCATTTAACCCTCTGGACTTTTTGAAGGGATATCTCCTGTTGTCTGCCCTCCCCTTTCTCTTTCCAAAGGTATCAAAGCCTGGCTTGGTCCCCTGTTCGTTATTATTGGGTTGAAAATGTTTTAGGTTTTCTGGCAGCGTGTCGCCGATGGTGATTCGAATGATCTCCAGGGGAGCTGCAAGAGGGCTGCTGGGCTCTGCCTTCACGCGGACCCGTTCGTCTACCTGAGTGCCGCGTTCGCCGTACCTGATGGGGTACTTTGACCTGAGGACAAGAAGGGAGGACGCTTTGGAGCCGCCGTTATGCTCCGACGTATCCGTCCCGGCTCCCTTCGATGCCAACTTAACGACGGACTGCTCGCGGCCATGCAGTTCTTTGAGCTCCAGCGTCGGCGAGAAGACGGGAACGGGGCTATCCATGGACAGCGATCTGCGCAGTAGGCTTTTGATCAGTGGCCCGCTTCGGTCGATAGCCTGGCTGGGTTCGCCCTGAACAGAACTTCTGCCGGGGTAGAGGGGATCCTCGTCTTTAATGCCAAACTCGCCTCCGGGCTGTGACCTAATGTGCTCTACTTCCACGTCGCTGAAAGACACAGAGGATGTGAGTTGTGGCCTCACCATGGTGGCCTTTAGCGGATTGCCTTTCAATATGGAACTGTACGGAAAGACGGGCTTCCGATCGGCGTCGTCACTTGTTCCGGTTGCTTTCGAGCAGACGGGTTGAGACTTGTGATGCGAGGGAGGCTGAAAGGCTTCTGGCTGAGTGGATATGGGCGACGGCGGCCTCTCTGTGGCTTTCCCGTCAGGGCGACACACAATGACGCTCCTTGTCTGACCGTCGGTCTCATCCTCTTCTGAGAAGGAAAGCCTCTTTCTGGAGACACAATAGGACACGTGGGGCCTTGTGGACATGATGTTGGTCAGGAAGGGGATTCCTAGGCTGTAGCCCAGTTCCTGAATCGCTGCCAGGCTGCTCTTGTCCACGAAGAGCGAGGAGGAATACATGTAGCTCAGCACCACCTCGAAGGGGTCTGCTTCGCAGAAATCCAAGTGGACCACTTTCGGCGCCTCCGGTTCCATCCGTGTGAACAGAGACTGGAAATACTCACTACTGGCTGCCAGAACACTCCGGTGGGCCTGGTACCTCTGGTCCCCCACCACCAGGACCGTGTCACACATCTGGCCACTCAGGCGCTGCTCGTTGAGGACCCCCAGCACAGAGGGCCCGTGGAAGGGGTTGTTGTAATGCACTAGGGTCTCCATCGTCTCCTGGAAACAAAGCAAATCAATTGGATCTTAATGCAGGAATATAAATATGAAATACATATAATAATATAATACCATCCATCCATAAATATAAACCAATACCATGTGTTTTTCCAAATATAGAGGTGGCAATTTATAATGCTATGCATTTATAATCAGATTGAATTCAAATTAATAAATTTGACGGAAATTTAAAGGAGTACATTTTTGTTTTCTTAGCTTATTGTGGTTAAACTTCTAGACTCTATAATAATAATAATAATAATAATAATAGGTTATTTGTTTTCGTATTAAGACCATACAACAGTACAGCCTGTTATTACGTATGAGACATCTACTTTAAATATACAAGACTAAACCAAACAGCTATGTTTACATTGTAACTTAACAACACTTGTTCAGCCTCGCTGACGTGCGTTACACAGAATGGACAGCAAAACATTGAACGATGCCCTTCTATGCCTTTCCTGTTATCATGTTAGTGCGCTTTTATTTCAACTAGGGTTAAATTCCAATTCAAAACGTTACACATAAACACCGCATATGATGCATGCATAGATTAGATTCAAATGTGTTGTCAGTGTTCAGCACAAGTACAGTGAAAAGAATTTAGCATCTAACCAGAGTGCAAATGTTGGATTAAAGTGAATAGGTATATAAACAGTTATTACACATACTCTATATTACTTCTAGAGTATGTGTCAGATATGAGCATAATAATAATAATAATAATAATAATAGGTATATATATATATATATATATATATATATATACACACACACACAGGTAAGTAAGTATAAGTATTTAACAGGTAGTAATCAGGTAGTAAGCAATTATGAAAAACAGGATAAATATATATAAATGTATAGAGGTGGTGTAAATACCCAACGACTGCGATTGCTCTTGCGATTTTACTTTTATTAACAAATAAAACCTCCTATTTTTGGATTACGCAGCGGCTTGTTAAGGACAGCAGCATCTCAACACATCTCAACACATGCGCAGCAGGAGGGAGGGAGGTTCTCGGTTCTACAGGCATTACATCATGACTGGGGGCACACCACCACAACAACAACAAGCGGACCAAGCGATCGAATGTGTCCATTCATTGGGTGTTAAACACACATCAATGAGTGGTGACTTATTTCGTATTTATATGTGGTCGTCGCCCCTCCCCCTTGGTATAGCAGGGACAATAGTGATGGCCCGTTCGTTACACGTTAGTGGAGGAGCGCCTGTGAGAGACGTGGCTGCAGCATTCTGGATGAAATGTCACTTCATAAGTAATGGCGTAGGCTGCACAGGTAGTTCGCAATGGTATCTTTAAACACACACACACACACACACACAACAACACAACAACACACACACCATGCAATACCCGGGCTTAAAGTGGTTCTTTATATATATATATATATATATATATATATATATATATATATATATATATATATATATATATAACCATGCACTTTTACTGCAACATTTGCACTCTGTTTTTTAGATGCCAAATTAATTACGACGTACTGTACTTGTGCTGTGCAATGACAATACATTTGAATCCAATCTAATCTCATCTACTCTTGATTTAGATATAGTGTACAACATTTGCACTCTGGTTAGATGCCAAATTCCTTTCGATGTACTGTACTGTACGTGTGCTGCTGTATGTACTACTGACAATACATTGCAATCTAATCAAATCGAATCTAGTATGTTGTTTTTACATACATTGTTTTACACACACACAAGAGAGAGTATAGTTAGTTAGTAAGACGACAACACACCATAACACTCATGATTAGAACACGTACTTGCATTATATATAGTGTTATATATAGTATAGTGTATATAGTACATAATATAAAGTGTATTTTTGAAATGGGAATGTTGATGTTGGGGGGGGGGGGGGGTGGAGGTGGGGGTGGGGGGGGGGGGGGTGGAGGTGGGGGAGGTACCCCCCCCCCCCCCAAACATCAACATTAAAACAGCATTCATAGATGAGATGAGAGATGAGATGGGCGACATGTTACAGGATCCCACTGACTGAGTGAGGTTCAGACCTCATCGAGTTACGTCAGGGACAAAAAACGTTTTCTCTACCAAAGAACCAACCAACTATGTCGTGTACAGCTGGCTAATATCATCATCTCAGCCCCCACTAAGTTGTTGTTGTTTTGGTTTTAAGCAGCATTGAACTTACCCTCTCGGTTCTTATTTGTGTTGTTGTTGTCTCCCCCCACAACTGAGCATTTAAAATAGAAGCAGTAGTCTGCTGTAGAAAACGGCGCTGGTCGTGATTCCATCCATCTTGAATTTGACGTCATCCCACTCCGGGGATGAGGTCATCGCAAAGAACGCTCGTCACGTGCACCGCGCGTTGATTGGCTGGGGTCTTGGTGGGGGGCGGGACGAACGGCAGACCGTGGTGTGTCGAGGAGCTGTTAAAGGAACAGGTTACATTAGTGTGTGTGTGTGTGTGTGTGTGTGTGTGTGTGTGTGTGTGTGTGTGTGTGTGTGTGTGTGTGTGTGTGTGTGTGTGTGTGTGTGTGTGTGTGTGTGTGTGTGTGTGTGTGTGTGTGTGTGTGTGTGTGTGTGTGTGTGTGTGTGTGTGTGTGTGTGTGTGTGTGTGTGTGTGTGTGTGTGTCAACAACACAATACACAATACTAATAATAATTTAGCATTTGGACACAGGGTTAGTGTTAAACCATTGCGTGTGGATCATTGAGTTACAGATAGGACATTACAGTAACAGTTTACACAATAGAATACGAATTAAAAAAAATATATGTATTTATTCAATATGTATTTATTCTTATTATTTAGAGTCAATTATCTAGTTATTGAAAATAAATAGCCTACATTCATACATATTATTTAATTTAGAGTTCATTTAGTTATATTTTGTTTATACTAGTTTTGTTTATACTAGTTTGTTGTTATTTAGTTTTTACATTTACATTTACATTTAGGGCCTTTGGCAGACGCTTTTATCCAAAGCGACTTACAAGGTGTACATTAGTTTAAGCAGACAATAGCATAACACTGAGGTACGCAAACATAAAAATAGAGCAGTTCACAAGTATTCATATTAACAAGATGAATAACACAATTTCGTACTGCTAGGTCACCTGCTTAAGTAGCTGTGATAAGAGCGTGTTATCAACATTAAGGATATACACTTGCTAACATATACAACATGCTAAGAGCTATTAATGTCAGCAAGTTTAGGGGTTTCACAAAGGAGAAGGAGGGTTCAAGGAGAGTCCAGGTGGACTCTGAACAGGTGGGTCTTGAGTCTCTTGCGGAAGCTGGCGAGGGACTCTGCCGTCCTGACATGAGACGGGAGTTCATTCCACCACTGTGGAGCCAGAGCCGTGAAGAGCTGGGTCTTGGACGAGCGATGTTTGGTTGTCATCAGTGAAGGTCGAACAAGTCGCCTGGCAGAAGTTGAGCGGAGCGCTCTGGCTGGGATGTAGGGTTTGACCAACGCATCTCAAGAATCAAGAATTTTTAGCTTTTAGGTATTAGTATATTTGTGTGTGCATTTATTCCCCCTGTTCAACTGTTGCACCTTAATTTCCCTCGGGATAAATAAAGTTATCTTGAATCTTGAATAACAAGCAACCAAATGATAACACAGTATAACAAGCAACCAAATGATAACCAAATGACCACGGCTCAAATGCTATGATGGTTCAAATTAGCAGATGTATACAGTGTATACAGGCGTGCACGCCCCCATCCTCATCAACGGGTGTGACCTCTCGAGGACCTCTCTTGGACCCTCAACACTGCCTCACTGGTAAAGAAGGCTCACCATCACTCTTCTTCCTGAGGAGACTGAGGAAAGCCCACCTGTCCCCTCAGATTCTGGTGAACGTTTTACCGGTGTGCCATCGAAAGCATTCTCACCAACTGCATCACAGTGTGGTACGCCAACTGCGGAAAGCGCTGCAGAGGGTGGTGAAAACCGCCCAACGCATCGTTGGATTACCCCCTGCAAGAAACACCACAAACCGACCACAAACGGTGTCTGAGGAAGGCACGAAAAATAGTCGAAAACACCCAACCAACCAACCATGGACTTTGCCCTCCTCCCCTCCGGGAGGCGCTACAGGAACCTTTGTTCCAAGTCAAGCAGGCTCAGGAACAGCTTCTTCCCCTCAGCTGTCATCTCCCTGAACTCTGCACCACGATGACAGCCCCCCCCCCCCCCCCTCCCTCACTCTGAACTCTGCTGACAATACCCTGTCACCATCAATGTCTTCAACGACCTTGCACTGTATCATAACTCCCGACCTCTACCTATAGTTTACGTATTTATTGTTTACATACCTGTATGATAGCAGGTACATTTTTACTGTACTTACCGTATATATATATATATAAATCTTCAACTGTTGACACCCCTGCTCACTTCCTGCTGTATATACATTTATATATATTTATCTTGTTGATACAACGCATCACTACCTGTTTACACTTGTATACTTACTTACCTGTGTATATTAATATATCCATATCATTCTGCACATATCTCATACCTACTTTATTATTATTGTTATTTTATACCTGTTTTTAGCAGACTCTTATTTCATAATCACTGTACATGTTATATTACTATAGACTTTGCTGCCACATTTGCACCTTTCGACGTACCTTTCGACGTACTGTACTTGTGCTGTACTGTACTTACTGTACTTACTTGTGCTGTATGTACACTGACAATACAGTTGAATCTAATCTAATCTAATCTGCAGGCTCTGCATACAAATAGTTTTGTTCTTCATGCTGAAGCGATATCTTATTTTGAAAAAAAGTGCATTTGTTTATTGTTTTAGGATTACGATTAAAGTGGAGCCTTTTTATTTGTCACACCTCTCTCCCCTTACTTGACAATTAACCGTCACACACTGAGAGTTTGCAGCGCTGCCATGGCGACGGGGCTAACAACGGTATCAACGGTCACCAGGGACCACGGCCCAGTCGTTTTCCCAGCATGCACCTCTCTCCTACTGACACCAAAACATGTTTACTCCTGCTGACAATTCAAAGGACAAATCTACCATATAATAAAAGATTCCCAAACCACACATGTTCTGAACTAGACGCAAAGCAGATCACATCAGAATCAGAAGAAGTAAATCATATTAATTTTAATAAAATGCTCACTTTCGACGTGTCAGAGCTTACCATGTCACCTGTATAACCCCCCCCCCCCCCTCCACACCTCCATTGCCATATGGCCGACTGTGGTTAATTTGGTTCACCTGGGGGGCCGTTGCCGTAGCTATAGGGGAGGGGTGAGAGCGGGATCACAGAGCAGGATCTTCAGCCGGTGAACACACCCTGCATTCAGTCACCACCAATATTCGCCAGGAATATGCAGGTGACTGAATGCATAGTGGGGGAATTGGTCTGCATCGGAAAATGAACTGGGTCCACTCGGTGTGGATGGCTGGGATCCTTGTGGCCTTCGCAAGTGGATACAACACCATGCCTGAAGGTAGGCCTCGCCGCTGACCGCTTCTGTTCTGTTGATTTTTGTTCATTTGTCAGTTAATAGGAATAACAATGTTGTATACTGAGGGGCAATTTGTATTACAATGTAATTATCTTCCTCTCACGTTCTACGCCTTTAATTAACTCCTGTGAACGAGTCCGCATTGCGTCTACACCTCATCTAGTCACGGGGCAGAAGCTTTTATCACACCTCCCAGGTGAGACGTCACTTCCAGATGGATAAATAAGAATGGAGCACACTCTATTGTACAGATATGTATATATCTATATTACTATACAGAGCTCCTGAGAATAAAACAAATCACTATAGAACTTTCGCTGAATGTCATGGAAAGCAATTGCTCATTGAGTTTTGAATTCTCCCAATCTGAGCAACTCAAGATCTGCTTCCATGAGGAACTGAAACCACAATCAGCAACACTCTCTCTGTGCCCGTTGTGTGTCCTTCTAGGACGTGACTTATCGATGTTCGGCTACCACCTCTGCGCCGTCAACGAGACCCAGACGGTGAGCTGCGTGGTGGTCCGCGCCACCCCTTACACCGTCCAAAGACCCTGCGGGGGCTGGCTGTCGTGGATGACGTGCCCCGTCACCCTGTACAAGATGACCTACGGCACGGAATACAAGGAGGTCACCCGAGAGGTCGTGCGATGCTGCGGGGGTTTTGTACGCGTGGGCGGCTACTGTGCGCTGCGTGAGTCCTTTCCATCTGCTAGCAATGACACAAAACCCTGACCTAGAGTGAACTCAAATACCTGTAATGCTTAAGTGCTCCAGGATGCCTATAGCGTAGTATGTGGACATTTAGCTCTTAAATCGAAATCTGGAGGATTGAATCATCTTTATTGGTACACACACAGTGAAATGTGTTTCTCTGCATTTAACCCATCAGGATAAGGAGCGGTGGGCAGCTATTATATATACAGCGCCCGGGGAGCAGTGTGTAGGGGGTCTCGGCAGTGCCCTGGTGTTTCGGGGAGTTGAACCGGCGACCTTCTGGTTCCCAAGCCAAGTCAGTACTAACAGACTGAGCTACTGCCGCCCCAATAGTGTATTAAAATAGTGTATTTTATTACTTGTTACTTGTCAGAGCGCAGAAGGCACCGTAATACTGATGATTTAAAATACTTAAGTCATAATCCATACTGATTGATGGTATTCCTCATCAGATGGGACAGGGTATTTGTGTGCCCAAAGCCTTCCTGTAGACCAGTGGTTCCCCACCTGGGGTCTGCCAGAGATCTCGGGGGATGCATGAAGCTGCATATATTTTGGACCTTCTAATTAAAAAGGGAATATGAATATAAATTACATATAATGTAATCATTTTGGTAAATGGAACAGAAACACAAGCATGTCTTTTTGTATGAATAACAGGTTAGATATAATGAATCTGTGTAGCCATTGATGACGTTTCATTTTAGGGAGGGCTCAGTCTCATATATAATAAGGTTGGGAACCACTGCTGTAGAGTAGACAACCTGCCTTCATGACATGCGTCTCAAGTCGTTGGATTAAAGCGTTCTGTTAAATCAATAAATACTACTATAATAGTAAATACTAATGTCATACACATTATTGACACTATCAGCAAACAATACCTCAGTGTTCCATGTGTGTGTGTCCATGTATTAATAGTGAGTTATATCTCCTCTTCAAGCACTCAACAGAACCAGGGAGTTCACCACCAAGCCAGGTGTCTGCCCGTCCACAGACGAAGGCCTGCCTGACGGGTGTGAACGGTGTGTCCGGGACATCGACTGCACAGGTTGGCAAAAGTGCTGCCAAACGTCCCATGGGTTCCGATGTGTCGATCCAGCCAGTGAGTATTTATTCAGAACGATTAATATTTCACAAATCTTCTAATGTTCTTTTGGTGGAGCCCAAAGTCCTCTTCCTGTGTGTGTGTCTGTGTGTGTGTGTGTGTTATTTTACTATTATCTTTTTGTTTATCAGCGTTTTCACATTACGAAACAAATGGAGGATGGAGTCTCAATGTGACGGTGACGGTGAAGACGGACTACCGTGGCATGATGGAGGGAGGACTTCTCAACCACACACGACTGTTGCACGCCTTGGTATGCTCCAAATGAACATCACCACAAACACTATCAGTAGGTTTAAGAATGTCATTATATTTTGAGGTTTTTCATCATTTTTTTAATTAATTAATTAATTAATTAATATATATATTTGCATTATTATTATTATTATTTTTAATTTGTATATATATATTATTTTTTTTATTATTATTTTTAAATATATTTTATTCTGTCTTATTTTTTTTCTCTCAAACTATTAAATTATTTTACTGTACATGCAATTTTACCATGTCTGTAAAGCGCCTTGGGTGTCCTGAAAGCGCTATATTAAATCGAATGTATTATTATTATTATTATTATTATTATTATTATTATTATTATTTAGAAAGTCAGAATGAATCTTGAAGCGCGCCCGAGGAAAGCGTACTGTACGCCATGACCTGTCTTGGGTTCTTAAAGTTGAACACATGCTAATTGGTACTGTTTCTGTGTCTGTGAATGTCTGTGTCACTTACAAGGTGAGCGGGGCCCTGGACTCCTCGGGGGTTTCGGTCCAGTATCTCAGCTCCTGTCCTGTGGATCCTTACAGGACAGCCTCGTCTCTGATAATTGGCAGCAACGCCACACTCCCCCTGGACGACACCAGGGCCAGTATACAGCTCCTCCTCAGGGACATAGCAGAGGTGACCTCTGTCACGGTGGAAGGTGAGGAGGAACAACCTCACGGTCAGAAGGATTTTCATGGAGAACTTGAAGAAGAACTTTCTCTTTCTGTATATACTGTATATACTGTATGTATACTATTTATAATCGCAAGTCGCGGTTAATTGTCATTTATTCTAAATAAGAATGAAAATAAGAATGAAAATCCTCCGGTCAGAAAGATTTTCATGGAGAACTTGAAGAATAACTTTATCTTTCTGTATATACTGTGTATATACTTTTTATAATCGCAAGTCGACATTTAATTGTCATTTTTTTCCAAATAAGAACGAAAATAATTCTGAAAATCCTCCGGTCAGAAAGATTTTCTTGGAGAACATAAAATCACTTTCTCTTTCTGGATATATATATATATATATATATATATATATATATATATATATATATATATATATATATATATATTTATACGTTTTATAATAGCAAGTCGACATTTCACTGTCATTTATTCCAAAAAAGACAAAATATATGTATCAAGTTTATGGGCCAGTAGGTGTCTGCAGGCATTCAGCAGATTTGTTCCGGAAACTATGAGGATCATGAATCATCCCACACACTTATCATCAAAAGGCTTACATTTTATATTACCAGTCACAGCTAAGTACAAAAACCGAGCTATACATCATCCGCCTTCGTGTGTATGTGTATCGTACTGTATAGTGACACAGTTGCATGCTTAATGCCTGTCTAGCAGTCTAGCTGTTGTGTTCCTTACTGCGTATGGAGGTTTGTGATTCACAATGTCCCCCAGAGCTCTGTGTTCAGGAAGCGTGAGTCAGTCTCCCGCCACCGTTTCCCTCCCCCGTTACGTCTTTTTGACGCTCTTCTGTGGAATGCTTCCTGAATCACTGGAAAACTATCACCAGCACACACCAACGCATGCACACACACGCGCACACACACACACACACACACACACACACACACACACACACACACACACGCACGCACGCACACACGCACACACACACACACACACACACACGCACGCACACACACACACACACACACACACACACCACACACACACACACACACACCAAGCACACACGCACACACACACACACACACAGCACACACACACACACACACACACACACACACACACACACACACACACACACACACACAAAGGCACACACACACACTTGTTGTTAACAGTGCTTCATTCAAAAAATGGTGTAAACACATTTCAACCAAACTTCACATAGTTAATCTAACAATAACGTAATGTTTGATTATCTAAACCACTTATTTGCATTTGCACAGCTTCTGAGCTTGTAATACAGTGGCGTAAAATAAATAAACATCATTATATATACAAACCACTATATTTTATGCAAATGTTGCTTGTTTAGTGCCTTCAACATATACTATACTACTACTACTATACTACTCATATACTGCATATACAGTACCTGTGCCTAATACACCTATGGATGACCTGACAATACACACAATGTGTCTCCACTTGTCTGCGCAGACGTGGACGAGTGTGCACATCCTGTTCTCCGTAATTGCTCCCCTTGGGCCGAGTGTAGCAACACTGTGGCGTCTTACAACTGCACCTGTCACCACGGATACAAAGACGTCCATCCCCAGAACGCTGGAGCGTCGTGTGAAGGTGTGTTGACAAGTGGCAGCTCTCTCTCTCTCTCTCTCTCTCTCTCTCTCTCTCTCTCTCTCTCTCTCTCTCTCTCTCTCTCTCTCTCTCTCTCTCTCTCTCTCTCTCTCTCTCTCTCTCTCTCTCTCTCTCTCTCTCTCTCTCTCTCTCTCTCTCTCTCTCTCTCTCTCTCTGTGAATGGGTGGACTTTCTTTGGTTTGCATGTTTGAATGTGTGGGTATGGGTTAGTGTGTGTGTGTGTGTGTGTGTGCGTGTGTGTTTGTGATTTAGAGAGAGAATATGACTTGCTATAGAGACTATAAATAGTTGACAGTGTCAGAGTGACTCAGAGATCATTTCTGTCTCAGCAGGCTCCTATATCAAACTACATATAGAAGTGAGCAGTGCCGTACCCTACATGAGGACTTCTTTCCTTCCTTCATGAGGCTTTTCCTCGTCTCAGATAGTCGGGAATGTGTTTTCCATTTGACGTGAGGAGGATGACATCTCTCATCCTTTTGATCTCCAGTTGACCGGCCTGCCACCGATGCACCCGCCTGTGCAACCCCTGGAGCCACCCTGGACGGCCCTGCCGAGAATCACACCCGCCCCACAGATTCAGCACCGACGGCCCCGCAGACGAGCCCCGCTGCCTCCACCGGCGCCACGCCACCCCAGGAGTCGCCCACATGTGGTGCGAAGTGATGTGACCCCTCTTCTGTGAATGTGGAGAAGCCAACCGGAATGTGTTAGCAGTCTCTGTTGGAATGAAGCCATAAATGTGTGAGGGCCTAAGAAGTTGGCGGCGGCGATGGGAAAGCTAGTTATTCTGTTGGATGATATTCTTGATCTTTTGATCTTTATAAAAGGTTTCAGTTAAACTTGATGTAGGTAAGATTCAAGAGAGCAGAAAAAAACATTTCAGCTCCCTCCCTTTGTTTTTTTGCCATTCAGATGTATTTG
The DNA here is from genome assembly GCA_027704905.1 of Muraenolepis orangiensis. NCBI lineage: Eukaryota > Metazoa > Chordata > Actinopteri > Gadiformes > Muraenolepididae > Muraenolepis > Muraenolepis orangiensis. Next base: position 5,607,044 of record CM051011.1, on the reverse strand, counting down.
CATTCCACACACCTGTGATTGACATGCAAGATGGATACCTCACATCACTCACTGCTGATTGGTCAGGACATGTCTATTAGCTGGGAATGGCCTAACATCTAACTTGGCTCATACAGCACGGCAGGTGCAGTCAACTTGAAACTGATATTGCCACATTTCACTCAGTAATAGCTGAGCTATGGCTAGGCCATGTCTTACAAATGACATTCAAATAATAGCTCTTTAATCTACAGCACCTTTAAGGAGTGTTAAATGGAATACGATATGACATGTTTTAGAACTCCTTGAATCTAACTACATGTCAATATACCTGCATTACTCACAGTGTCTTCTTCTTCTTCTTCTCCTCCTCCTCCTCCTCCTCCTCCTCCTCCTCCTCCTCCTCCTCCTCCTCCTCCTTCTTCTTCTTCTTCTTCTTCTTCTTCTTCTTCTTCTTCTTCTTCTTCTTCTTCTTCTTCTTCTTCTTCTTCTTCTTCTTCTTCTTCCTACTCTTCTTCTTCTACTTCTTCTCAACCTTCCCACAACCACCGGCCAGCTCCTCCCCAGCTCACCCAACTGTCTTTATCCAACATCACGGGCACCTCCTTTTCCCTGTACTGGTCCAGCCCGTCCCCGCGCGACCAGACAAGCTACCGTGTTGTTTTGAAAAAGGGGTCAGAGGTCATCAGTTACAATGAGACCAATGACAACACATTCAGCATGACAGGTCTGGATTTTGGGGTGCTCTACAGTGTCACCGTCACCCCCTGGACATGTGACGGGGACACCCAAGGGGAGAGCCGCACCGTGCATGTGAAGACAGGTATGATTGTTAATGCCAATCACAGTCTGATTGTTCCAGGGAATCCAACCCTTTGTCCACTCACACACACTTCCCAATCTCGAAAATGTGTTACTAACATACAACTTTGCGAAGCACAACCCAATTAGCAAAATAAGCCATACTTAATTGATATCAAAGTAATGATGCATTTCATCATTAAAATACCATTAGCATCATTTTTGTAACACACAATTCATATTTTAATAAAATACAGATGCAGTAGCCTAGAGGTCCACTAGGGAGCCGCGACCCACAGGTTGGGAACCACTGCTCTAGATCAGAGCATATGTACATGTGTATCACTCTTTAGGTATTTATAGAATAGTTGTGGGATGATAACATAATGATCACTGTGCATTTGATATATAGTACTATGTCTTTCTCTCAGCTGCTCAGACCCTTGCGGCCACTGTGAGAGTGACAAACATGAACTTTACTGAAGACTTCCTAAACTTCAGTAGTGAGGCCTACTTAAATTTCTCCACAAGTATTAAAGACGAGGTATGTTGGTCCCTCAGACCTATCTCAGTAGTTCATTCATTTATGTTTACATACACTATACATTTTCCATTTTCTTCTGTAATCGCTGCCCATTATTTAGGTTCTGGCAATAGTTGATCTGTGCTGTGATCTGAATCCACCATCATCCATCCTCCATCATTCATCCATCATCCATTCATCCGTCGTCCATCATCAATCCACCATCATCCATTTATTCATCCATCATCCATTCATCCATCCATTCATCCATTCATCCATTATCCATCCATTTATCCATCCATTCATCCACCATCATACATCGTCCATCATCCATCTATTCATCCATCATCCATCATCCATCATCCATCCATCCATCATCCATCATCCATCATCCATCATCCATCCATTCATCCATCTATTTATCCATCATCCATTCATTCATCATCCATTAATCCATTATCCACCATCATCCATCATCCATCATCCATCCATTCCTCCATCATCCATTCCTCCATCCATCATCCATCTATTCATCCATCATCCATCATCCATCATCCGTCATCATACATCGTCCATCATCCATCATCCATCATCCATCACAATCACCATCATCCACCAACATCCATCATCCATCCATTCATCCATCCATCATCCATCATCCACCATCATCCATCATCCATCATCCATCATCCATCCATCCATCATCCACCATCATCCATTCATCCATCATCCATCATCCATCATCCATCCATTCATCCATCTATTTATCCATCATCCATTCATTCATCATCCATTAATCCATTATCCACCATCATCCATCATCCATCCATTCCTCCATCCATCATCCACCATCATCCATCATCCATCCATTCCTCCATCCATCATCCATCATCCACCATCATCCATCATCCATCCATCCATCATCCATCCATTCATCCATCCATTCATCCATCATCCATCATCCAACCATCATCCATCCATCCATTCATCATCCATCATCCATCCATTCATCCATCTATCCATCATCCATCATCTACCTACCAACATCCATCATCCATCATCCATTCATCCATCTATCCATCATCCATCATCTACCTACCAACATCCATCATCCATTATCCATTCATCATCCATCTATCCATCATACATCATCCATTCATTCATCATCCATTCATTCATCCATCAATTCATCCATCTATCCATCATCCATCATCTACCTACCAACATCCATCATCCATATCATATCCATTCATTCATCCATTCATTCATCCATCCATCTATCCATCATCCATCATCTACCTACCAACATCCATCATCCATTATCCATCCATTCATCCAACCATTCATCCATCATCCATCATCCACCCATCATCCATCCTTCATCCATCCATACGTCCATCCCTTGTTACCAACAGATATACCAGTCTCTCTCTCTGGAGATCAGGGAGCTGGTGGATTCAGGGAAGGTGAGAATCGAGATCACCAGCCTGTCACAGGGCAGCATAGTGGTCAACTTCACCATCAGCTCCGCCGAGAGCTACGATCATCTCAACGTGTCCTACGCCGTGCTGAGCTCCCTGGTCAACAGCACCAGATACAACGTGGATGAAGACAGCACATATGTATCTGGTATGCATCTCTCACAGCTCTCTCACAGTCTGCAGACTGTCTGCAGTCTATATGTAGACACCCTTGACCAAGATGCTCCGGCCTTCTTTGTTATGTATGTAATACATATGTATAGCAGATGCTTTGGTTAAAAGATTTCAGATGTTTTTATTTGCCATGTGCCACAAAGTACAATGGAAAGATTACTCCCTATTCCGTCCCGCAGTATGAATTTCAACAACAATACTATACTATGCTAAACTATGCAATACTATACTAGTATACATAACTTTACTATAAACAATACTATATTCTACATACTATATACTGTACTATAAACAACATAATATTCTACCTACTATATACGATACTTTATACTATAAACAACACTATATATTACCTAATATATACTTTACTATAAACAAGACTATATTCTACCTACTATTTACTATACTATATACTATGAATAACACTATATACAACCTACTAAATACTATACTTTAAACAACACTATATACAACCTACTATATACTATACGATATACTATAAACAACACTGTACTATAACATACTACAACCATATGTCTCTCATTAGGGCGTCTCAAATGTACTCTCACAGTTTTGTTGTCATTCCTCTAGATTTTGATGAATGTGCCTCAGGGCCTGACATCTGCTCCCAAAACGCCACATGTGACAACAACTGGGGCTCCTACACATGTGCTTGTACTGACGGCTTCCAAGACATGGGTGGTGATTGGCCAGGACGAGACTGTAGAGGTATATGGTCTACTGATGTTCATTTGTAGCTAGAGAACGTTGTCTCTAGATGTTACTTTGTTGGATGTTGTTTAAAACCCTTCATTTAACTTGGTTCCCTCTTTGTGTAGCACTGGTGGAGACAACCACTCTAAGTCCGGCTGCGAGCAGTGCTAACACCATCGCTACTACTGCTGAACCTGCTACCACCTACTTAGCCACGCCCACCACTGCACCTACTGCTACCACCTCCTTAGCCACGCCCACCACTGCACCTACTGCTACCACCTCCTTAGCCACGCCCACCACTGCACCTACTGCTACTACCTCCTTAGCCACGCCCACCACTGCACCTACTGCTACCACCGCCTTAGCCACGCCCACCACAACGCTACCTACTGCTACCACCTCCTTAGCCACGCCCACCACACGCACCTACTGCTACCACCTCCTTAGCCACGCCCACCACAACGCTACCTACTGCTACCACCTCCTTAGCCACGCCCACCACAACGCTACCTACTGCTACCACCTCCTTAGCCACGCCCACCACAACGCTACCTACTGCTACCACCTCCTTAGCCACGCCCACCACAACGCTACCTACTGCTACCACCTCCTTAGCCACGCCCACCACAACGCACCTACTGCTACCACCTCCTTAGCCACGCCCACCACAACGCTACCTACTGCTACCACCTCCTTAGCCACGCCCACCACAACGCTACCTACTGCTACCACCTCCTTAGCCACGCCCACCACAACGCTACCTACTGCTACCACCTCCTTATCCACGCCCACCACAACGCTACCTACTGCTACCACCTCCTTAGTCACGCCCACCACTGCACCTACTGCTACCACCTCCTTAGTGACACTACCCACTGACGGGACCACCATTAGCAAAGTGACGGCGGACATCTCGGTGGAGTGCCGGCTGGCGGCCATCACAGTGACGGTGGCCAAGGAGTTCCTGCTGACCAACCAGATCAGTGCGACGTCCCTGTACCTGGGCCAGGAGTCCAACCAGGCCGTGTCACTGAACAGCACACACGTGGGCCTGACCGTGGCCTGGAGCGAGACCAAGCTGCTTAGCGTAAGTTTGTTTCCTTTTTTTTTTTTTTTTTTTTGAAGGGCCCACCCACTGATATCACCAGGTGTGATATCATTTTTAGATGGTCATTGACACAGTGATATCGCACAGTGGGCGTGTCCACTCAGATGTAGGACTAGATCAGTCTACAAGCCTACCCAGTGGACCGTACCAACTGGTAGGCGTATCTATCTAGCCACGGTCCATCTCCCAGCCGTGTGATGTCACTGTGCCAATGACAATTTTAGTCACGTGAGAATTGTTTTGAAAGAGGCTGTAATGGCTCATTACACTCACACACACCTGGTGGTGTTATAGGGGGCCTTTAGTTTAAGCAATATCTCAATATGGTCCTACTTAAGGATGTTATGACAATGTTCTCATGTGGCCGAAGATGTCAATACAAGTACAATGGAATGCTTACTTCCCATTCCCTCCCACAGTATGCATTTTCTAAAACACTATACTATAACAATTCAAATTAAAATACTGTACACAATAAAAAATAACAATAAAGTGATGAACCGATGATATGTACAATTGTGCAGAAAGCATTGTGCACGTTGTGTGCGCTTCTTGAGTTTGAAATACAACGAAGATGATCCAAGAATGTGTGTGTGTGTGTGTGTGTGTGTGTGTGTGTGTGTGTGTGTGTGTGTGTGTGTGTGCACTCAGAACAACACCTACTACACGGCCCAGGTGACCCTCTTAAACAGTGCGGCGCCACAGACCGCCAACGGCACGGCCAGCTTCGCCCGGAACCTGCGGGTGCCCATCCTCTGCACCTACCGGAAGAGCGTCCTCACCTCCACCAACTTCGGTGACGTCGGGTACCGCCGCCTTCTTCCGCATCACGAATAGCGTTGTTTTTATTGCGACAGCTGTAGGCTGTATCGTTGTTTATGTGTCAGGGTCATATCGGGGTATCTTATTTCTATTCCTCCTAATTATCTCCAGGTACGACATGATCGTAGACCCCATTGCCGCGCAGGGCTCCTTCAAAGTGCTCATGCAGCTGCTGAACGGCACGGCTCCCCTGCCCAACAACTACTCCTTGACCCCCGATGAGGACGTGGTGGTGTCCGTGGCCCTCAACACCTCGTCGGAGGAGATGAGGCTGGTCATCAGCCAGTGCTGGGCCACCCCCACCTTCAACCCAAAGGACCCCCGCAGCTACGTCTTCCTGAACAGCAGGTGTGTGGTATAGTTGCGTTGGTTTGGGAGAGTACCTAATTAACCAATTACAAATTTAAACAATTACCAGAAGTCAAAAAGTTTAAAGTTAAAGTTACATTTAAAAAAAAGTAAAAAGTTAAAATGTTAAAATTTTAAATATATTAAATATAAAAATGATTAAAAAAAATGAAATATAGAAAAATGTATGAAAAAATAAAAATTAAAATAATAAAAAATACAATAAAAACGAAGGAAAATAAAATCAAAATGGCATTTGAGTGAGTCAGTGGTGTTGTTGGTGAATTGTGTGTCTGTGTCCACCATATAGCTGTCCCATGCCTCACTCCTTCACGAACATCCTGAGCAACGGGAACTCAAGCTCCTCCTCTTTGTCCGTGCGTATCTTCTCCTTCGTCCAGCTGGACATCATCTACCTCCACTGCCATGTCCAGATCTGCGTGGAGATGGGATCGGCCACCTGTGTACCTGTGAGGAACCACTCGTATGGAAGCAGGAAGTTCAACCGATTGATTTATTCACCCCATTCCCTGCCAACTTGAAAAGGTGGTCAACCCAATCAAATGTGTTCTTTCAGGACTGCAGTGAGCGGACGGCCCGCTTTTCCAACAGGTTTGGTTCAGCTGTTGGTTCCTCTGGGGCTCTGATTCGATTTAATGGGGGTGAGTGGGTGCTCTCTATCTCTCTCTCTATCTCTCTCTCTCTCTCTCTCTCTCTCTCTCTCTCACTCTCACTCTCTCTCTCTCTCTCTCTCTCTCTCACTCTCACTCTCTCTCTCTCTCCATCTCTCACTTTCTCTCTGTCTCTCTCACACACACACACACACACACACACACACACACACACACACACACACACACACACACACACACACACACACACACACACACACACACACACACACACACACACACACACACACACACACACACACACACACACACAAGAACAAACACACACACACACACACACACACACCAAGTGACATTGAACAGTGACTTACGGTTCCTGACGACTGTACTACACAGAAATCCCAGAAGAGGACATCACCATGCTGGATCTGGTGGGCTTCAGCGTCCTGGGAGTCCTGGTCTCCCTGCTGTTCATGGGAGGTCTCATCTGCCTCTTCTTCTACCAGAGGAACCGTATCGGCCACTACAACTTCAACATCAAACCCAAACAGGAGAGCTTCACCTTCCACGCCTTCAATACGTAGAGTCGCAATGAGCATTCAACTGACGCAGGCCATAGGATTAAAGTGCTTTAGTCCTATGACGCAAGTCAATTGGAAAATGTCATCGTGCAAACGCTTTGAAGCCCCATCCCGCAACAAAATGCTATAGATTAGCGCTGTGGCAAAAGTATATATAATATGTCTTTTAAAGCTTACCAAAGTATGTTGCATACAATTCCAAAATCGGCAGCTCGACAAAGGAACAATGTCACCCAATATATTACCCAATATTTTTCTACAGAGACGGAGTGAGAGATGTTAGTTTTTTGATGTTCTCTACTTGTACTTAACAGATGATGATGATGATGATAAAGTTGGCTGTAATAATTCCTCTCAAGTGGTTTTCCGTCTTGTGTTATGTGCTATCCACACACTTGAGGGTGCTAGTGTTGCAGTTTTCACACAAAGTGAAACAACCGATAACAAGGTGGACGCCTACAGTACAAGTGGGAGGGATAGACTTAGAGGAGCACACCATCAGAAGATCAGATGCTTGGTGTTGATAAGTACCATGAGGGAAGTCTCAAACCACAGACAACAGATCTGGAACACCTAGCAGCCACACATACACACATATACAAATGTTTTCATTTAGAATGCACTGGACTTTGAGACATTTGGAGATAATGTCTGTGGTTGGTGCTACGTCTGCCACCGCAGAAATGCTGTACTTACTTAAATACTTAAAGACCTGGTGGGCGGAGCCACTGCCTGGTGCGCTACGTGACAAACACACAGCAGAAGAGGGCTTCTCTGAGGATGGGGAATGCATAATACGGCGGGTTGGCTGGTGGCTAGGCTACGTTACCATCTGGAGAGCTAGCACCTAAACCCCTCCCCTACCAACCCCCGCCCCTGATGAACCCATTCTGCCGCCTGAGATCCGCTGCCTGGTTGCCATGACAACCGCGGGCCACGCGCAGCCTCCGTGCCCGCCGGAGGGAGGGATGGAGGGAGAGGGATGACATGTAGAAAAGCGTGCAGCATTTCTTTCTTTTTTTTTATCCAGCGGGTTCCTCATTTGTTCATCATTTGTGGCACGTGTGGTTTCTAGAGGAAACAATGACCATAACACGACCATACAGTGTGCAGTATGGTATAGGGTCGTTTTGTGTGTGTTGTGCGTTTGCTTTTGAGTTACGAGGTCTGATTTTGGGTTGGAGATTTAAAAACCCTGCAATGCACCTTTCGAGGTGTTTATGTTAGATCATGCCGATGGCGTCTTTGTGTATCCAACACTAGGTACTGTATGTCCTTGTAGCAGTTACACGCTGACAGGGGGGCTGGGCTGTGCTCCCTTGACGACCAGCACACAGGTATACACTGTAACAAAACAGTTGGTCCGCAAGGTGGTAAACTGTTACAGGCAGAGCAGCTGGGACCCACTCTCTCCCTGGGTGTGTGTGTGTGGTGATGGCTGGTTTATCCTGTAGGGCCTTGATTGCTCTCATGCATCACAGGTATGCAGCCTCCCCCAGCCTCCAGAGTCTAATCAGTCTGACTTAGGCCAGGTGAGGCTGCTTAAACCAGCCACCAAACACACACACACACACACACACACACACACACACACACACACACACACACACACACACACACACACACACTCTCTCTCTTCAGCTTACCCTCCCCCCACCCCCCTTCTCCATTATTTTAGGGTCAGTGTGCCCCTGAACCCCAAGCCTTCGTCCTCGATTTATGTGTGTGTGTGTGTGTGTGTGTGTGTGTGTGTGTGTGTGTGTGTGTAAGTGTGAGTTCACCAGAATCCCTAGGCATAACATTAGACCCAAAGTCCTCACAGGTCATGGCTAATTAGCGCTCTACACACCTGTGCGGTGTACATAAACAGGCCTCAGTGAAAGCATCCGTAAGTAAGGAGCATAATTACACCAAGTCTTCTCAGCTACAAAGGGGTAGGTATTCGTGGTGGTGGGGTTGCTGACACTGCATGTATCTATATACGGGACGCCCAGATACGTGCAGCGTCAGCACGTCTTGAATTATATATATAGCCTGTTGTGTGTCGCAGTGCCCCAACAGATTGCCAACAAAAAATCCTGTATTTTTCTTTTTTTTTTAACACGGGTCAGTAAGGGCATTCTGCCTTTCCCTCTGCTTACTTTTAAAACTGAGAAGATGAGGAGGGAGGCTTATTATAGGGAACACACAGCAGGGAAGCCATTCATGGCATGAATTAGAACATTAAGACGTAGCCACCCAAGCACCCATCAGCGGCGATAGAAAATGTTTACTGTTTTGAAGTTGAATGGTTTAAAGCTACACACACTGATCGCTGCAAGAATCCGGGAAATGCAGTTTAAAAACGTTAAAACTTTTCTCCATTTTACCTTTGTATTAATTACTCCCCAAATGAATAAGTATTCATGGGTTACTTATTCTTTTTCATTAGAATTATTATTCAGATATTTTAGGAAAACTGTTTAAAAATGTGAAAAATACTTATGAACCAACAGCAAGTATATATATATATATATATATATATATATATATATATATATATATATATATATATATAAGCTTTGAGTGTTGCGAGTTGACACTGAACCCATTGCCTCAGCCAGTGCTTTCTCAGTGCAACTGGCAGAAAGCGAGCGCCTTAATGCGTCCTGAAGTAGCAGGAGGAAACCCCTTGCAGAAGTATTGAGTCCACACACGAAGCTCCCCTGGGTTGGAACCCAGGGCCCTGTCACAGTACGGTGGCAGGGCCCTGGGGGGTTGGAACCCAGGGCCCTGTCACAGTACGGTGGCAGGGCTCTGGGGGGTTGGAACCCAGGGCCCTGTCACAGTACGGTGGCAGGGCTCTGGGGGGTTGGAACCCAGGGCCCTGTCACAGTACGGTGGCAGGGCTCTGGGGGGTTGGAACCCAGGGCCCTGTCACAGTACGGTGGCAGGGCTCTGGGGGGTTGGAACCCAGGGCCCTGTCACAGTACGGTGGCAGGGCTCTGGGGGGTTGGAACCCAGGGCCCTGTCACAGTACAGTGGCAGGGCTCTGGGGGGTTGGAACCCAGGGCCCTGTCACAGTACGGTGGCAGGGCTAAACACTGCACCACCACCACCACCACCATTATTGATGACAATAAATGATAGCTTGGAGCAACTGACAAAAATACAATACATTCTAGCAACTTCCAAGCGTGTTTATTTACATTTGAACCAATTCACATACAATAATATCAGGGTTTCTTATTTTAACCCTATTTTTTGTTTTTACATTTACATTTAAAGAAGCACTTAATGGTGTGATTATTTTTTAAACAGTACAGTACATTAAAACAATATATTTGTGACCTGAAATTAATACATAGCACCGATGGAATAATAGCTTTGGATGAGAAAACAAACATGTTTTTAAAACATGCGTGTCCTACACTATGTGCTTTTAGGCTAACACAAAGCTTTAAGGGGGTTGAAGAGCACTAATCTCTTTTGCTAAATATAACTATATATTACAATACTAAATATGGAACACTTTATTTTACAGGCTATTCCACCATTTTAAGAAATCACAGACCAATACAAAGGTAAAATGAAAGCTATGCAGGAACTGGGTTTGGTTTAGCACTGTACACATATGCACCCTGGATTTTACCGGTATAGGTAGGAATAAAATATAAAATCTTTGCCAAAGAAAAATATCACAGCCTTCTCTTTTAATTTATTATCTGAAAATTATACAGTAGACAGTATATTATACATTCATCATCGTTGGTATTGCAATTCTTAGTGTTAGTGGTTGTAATTGAAAACCCATATACTGACGACACTGAACTGACTTTTTTTCCATTTTACCTTTGTATTAATTACTGAATAAATAAATTAGTATTCATGAGTTTTTACACTTATTGTTATTATTATCATTATCATTCAGATATTTTAGGTGGAAATAACAGTCTGCGAAATAAAGTGTTACCCAAATCATAAATATATATACTGTATATATATACATATGTATATATGTATATATATACACAATCGATATCTCCAGACATCTTATGCTTTATGTCGGTTGGGCTTTTGAAGCCTGTCGCTGTGCTAATCGGTGGGTTTTACGTCCGGCGCGAAGCGGACCCCCCCGGTGGTCCGACGGGCCTCGGGTCTTACCACCAGAGGTTCTGACTCTCCTCCAGAAGCACCCTGGGCACCACGATGATTGGCTCCGAGAACCTCGTCATGAATGTCCCTTTAGCCAGGCAGCGCACACGTTTACATAGCCACGAAGAAGAAGAAGAAGAAGAAGAAGAAGAAGAAGAAGAAGAAGAAGAAGAAGAAGAAGAAGAAGAAGAAGAAGAAGAAGAAGAAGAAGAAGAAGAAGAAGAAGAAGAAGAAGAAGAAGAGAAGAAGAAGAAGAAGAAGAAGAAGAAGAAGAAGAAGAAGAAGAGAAGAAGAAGAAAGAAGAAGGAGAGAGAGAGAGAGAGAGAGAGAGAGAGAGAGAGAGAGAGAGAGAGAGAGAGAGAGAGAGAGAGAGAGAGAGAGAGAGAGAGAGAGAGAGAGAGAGAGAGAGAGAGAGAAACACAAACACAAACACAAACAGAGGATGAGGTGTTTCTCGCAGACAACTTCTCTCTAGCTGAGCACCCTGTGACCACTCATTCAGGATGTTGGATGTGGAGAGAATGACTCATTAGGACAGAAAGTAGACAGTAGTACTTTGTCACACAAGAAAAATCGAGTTGAAGTAAGGTTTAAACCAAGGGCATGATACTAGCATTTGTGGTCTTGCCAATTCATCCATTCAATAAATAAAAGGCCATTATTAGGAAATAGAGTCAGTGAGATTTCAATGAGGGTCTCGGGATGTTCAGAGACATTTAAAATGTAATTTAAGTCAATCGAAGCCAAGGTGCTGCAGAATGATATAGCTTTAGGGCCAAATGCAGCAAGGAGATTACAGCCAGAGCCAGTTCCAATTCATACTTACCCTTCGTTGAGTGTAACCATGAGAAGAATGCAATACTCAAAACGCTCAAGAGACAATGCCCCAGAAACAAGTTGGATGAAATGGAAAAACTGTGGCGAAGAGACAATGTGCAGAAGTAAGAAAAACAAACATGAAAACCGAAAACATTGAACCGGCGTTGAACAGTTTCACAGCAAACCGACAATACATGATGGGGAAATCTTCAAGAAGTGGGAGAGGGTCTGATGATCCCTCCCTTCCTGCTCATCTAAGGAACTAATTCCACCATCCATCGTATATTCATGCGACCGTGCAATGGGGTTAGGCCCCGCCTCCCGGCTTGCAACGACGGGCAGATGTTTCACAGAAGGACGAGCGATGATGACTTGACGGTCAGAACCCAGGGCTTCTGGGAGCAAGAAGCAGCGTAAGAGGAGGCCTTGCATCTTACATGGAGGGACAGAGAGACGGCATGCGTTGCAAAACAAAACAAAAGACACACTCGCTTTCGGGACACCACCGTACGTACCCAGATGGAAGAGAAATGCATGCAAATGTCTTATGTTGAGTCGAATGTCTGAATGGATCAATCTGGATTGTTTGTGCACAGCAGGGCGTATGGTTACCCGCTTGGATTGAGTATGCGATGGTCTACCATATAAATGCAAGAGTGCCGCCGTGACACAAATAATAAACAACAGTGGAAGGGGGCGGGTATCCTTCGTATGAATGGGAATGGGTGGGGGATTGTGGCTGGCGGTTGTTGTTGTTGTTGTGGTTGTGGTAGTTGGTTTCTTGTTGTGTTGTAGTCACTGGTTGTTGTTGTTGTTGTTGTTGTTATTACCTGGGATCTGGAAGTGCACAGCCCCACAGGTGTTGCTTAAGGGTCTGCACCCAGCCAATGTCTCGGATTGGCTGGCAGAGTTGTACGTAGTGGTGCTGTTTTAGCACAACCCTTTGAAAACGAATGAGAATGTCACTCAGTTAGCACCGTGAACAACACATCCCACGCTGCACACTGCAAGCAAAGACCTACTGGAGCATCACCAGCGTCACCTGGGGGTTAGGAGTACGTTACCACGGGTTACAGTTTATATCTTAGCATCACACCCGATTGAAGCAGTGACTCAAATGGAACATACTGTATACATCATTGCATCATTTGCGTAGCTACAGACATATCACATGACATCTTATTCTGGAATCGGCTTCTTAGACTTGTGTTTTACATGCATGTTGCAACAGGATTTGGATGAGTTGTATGAATATATTCAAGGCTCATTCATCATATATTCTTCGGTTCTCATGTGGAAGCGATATGCATGAAGCCGAAAAGCCAGAAGAACTTATGCCAGAATGTGGTACCAAAATTGGAATATGCAAAAAAGAATAGTGAGCAATAGCTAAATTCTCTTCCATGTGGATAATCATCATTTAATGATATGATCTATCTCACCAAGGCAAGGACGGGAAGAGAAAATATATACAGACACCTGCAGTCTGTATTTCTCAACAAAAAGACCCAAGAAGACACTGCTTTTTTTCTGCTTTTGGCATTTATTTGTGATATTTCATTAAATATATGCAACACAAGCACGTCACAGTAAAATATATATGTATATATATTTTTTGCCCAACACATCACTTTCTTAACCACACTTTCTATCCTGCTTTGCCTAAGAATGACAATAATAATGCTAATAATTAATAATGATTATGATGTCAGCACCGTCAGGGTGCTAACCACTGTTTACATACACTTCCCAAAACCAGCACCTCCATGGAAACTGGAATTATCATGTCACGTGACCAAAGATGGCGTCACATGATCAGCAGTGGTAATGATTAATAAATATATATATCAAATTATAACAATGAGCGATGCGGATTGGCAGAGGAGATGAAAACAGTGGAACCGGCTTCCCGGGAGGCGGTGGTGGCCGGTCTGTGTGTGTGGGGGGTGAGAGTGGTGGTGTGTGGGGGGGGGCGAGGGTGGTTGTGGTGGGGGGGGTGAGGGTGGTGGTGTGGGGGAGGGGGTTCTGTGATGGGTGAGCCGTGAGGCAAGGCAGGCCTTTTACAATGTACAATGCTCTGCCATTGTGCTCTCAACCTTGCACACAAAGGGGTGTAAACAAAACGAAAGTCCTGTTCGATACTAAGAGTATCAAGATACGAAGACGTACAGAAAACACAGTCGTTTAGTGCGCTTAGCGTTAGACCTCAGACCAATGCAGAGCTCTGCCGGCCACATTAAGACATGTACAATAAGTTACCGCAACAAATACAACTAGCTTTTTTTTATTACCATTCTTACTTTCGACACAAAAATTATACGGATTCTCGATATGATCATTAAGATATCTCCATAAATAGGATCTCATACGTTTTAAGCTCTTAAAATATGATTTGGTATACTTTGGTATACCAAGCGTTGCGTACCGTTTTTTTTCTAATTGCCCAACCCGGCCAAGAAAATATAAACCCATTCACACTCACATGGACATTAAATAAAGTACATACAGCAATCAACATCAACCAATGTCCAACCAAAGAAAAACATGAGCTTAATGTGAGACGAGCAGAATGACATGCAGTCTGAAACAGAGGAAAGCCAACGGCAGTGAGTCAAGTCAGAGTCAACACACAGAGTGCATTCAAACTCAACCTAGGCAACATGGATGACACCTCGTATCGTGTAAAAGGATGGATACGTTTGAACCAATGAAAATAGGGCAGATCATTCACTCTTACAAACACATACATAAGGGTGGTTGAGTGTGGTAAACAGTTCACCCTAGCTTTGTGTGTGTGTGTGTGTGTGTGTGTCCGTGGGTGTCTGTCTGTGTCTTGTCAATTAAGGACTATGGAGGGGTGAATTCACAAGCCGCTATGGCCTGGTATAGTGACACGCCTCAGACACTGTATCTGACTACAGGACAGCACTGAGGACTACTAAAACCTTCATCTCTATCATCATCTACGCCTGACTCACAATCGTCTCGAGGACTAGTCCATCTAAGTACAGTATGTCATTACCGTCACTGTGCAATTGACAAAAAAGCGGTCATCGAGTGTTGTTTATCCGTTATGCAAATGACCGCCGTGTAGGGCAGGGTGCCCAGGTGGTTTGCTGACAGCGTAGTGAGTAGCACCACTGTGAGAAGTGACCTGGAAAAACAAACAAACCCCTCGCGATGAGGCGACCTCATGTAAATGTTGGCGTGATGGGAGCAACACGAGCAAACGACGAGCACAAAACTCCAGACTCTGTCTTTGTATTCAACTCAGCGCCGCTTGATGCTGGTGTCGGCCGAGGGCTTTTCGGTTTTTGACACAATGCAAAACCAAAAAAAAAAACAACAGAAAAACATCAGACAACAAATCATTTCCGTCACACATCATCAGTCCGGCTTTGTGCTCTGCATTCACAGCCGCCGAGCGGGAGAGAGAGCGTAGCAAGAGGAGCAAGACAAAGAGAGACAGAGCAGGCAGCAAACCAGAGCATGGAACCACACACACACACACACACACACCTCTGATTCACCAAGCAGCACGCTTATCAAAGATGTCAGGGGGAGTTTCTTTGCCGTCACCATTTTAACGAGACATACACAGAGGTTGGTATCCGTGGAGCCAAATTCAAATTAAAGATACGTTCTTCTCCTGACAAATCCTTCATAAACGCAAACAAACCTGCTCAGTCGACGGAAGCCAACTTTGCAGAATTGTTTGTGGGCGGGTCCATGCAAAGAAAGAAAAAGAAAACCCATCCTGTGGCTAGCCAGGCCGCTCGTAGCCATGGCAACCAAAAGATGAGGCAGAGAGGAAGAGAGAGAGAGCGGGGGTGGTGGCGGCGGCGGAGGAGGTGGATGCTCCTGCCCACCCGTGACCCTAGAGGTCTCATCTGAGGCTGGGAGGAGCAATGACATCCAACATGTGCTGTTGAGATTATAGGATAAGTTTTACAGTGCGGTTAAAGCCCACACAACCCGGCCAAGAGGTAGTGGTTACTT
This sequence comes from Muraenolepis orangiensis, assembly GCA_027704905.1. Lineage (NCBI taxonomy): Eukaryota > Metazoa > Chordata > Actinopteri > Gadiformes > Muraenolepididae > Muraenolepis > Muraenolepis orangiensis. The sequence goes on along the minus strand of CM051011.1, from coordinate 5,590,926 downwards.
TGCAACGTGAAACGGGGGGAACGAGAGAGAGAGAGAGAGAGAGAGAGAGAGAGAGAGAGAGAGAGAGAGAGAGAGAGAGAGAGAGAGAGAGAGAGAGAGAGAGAGAGTCATATACAGACAGAGGGAGAGACAGAGAGATGGAGGGGTGAGAGCAAATACCAGAAACCCCCAATTTCATATAGCATTTTCCTTTATGCTCACCCCCCCCCCCTCCCCTGAAAGAAAAACAATAAATAAATCAAACAGAGAAAGAGAGAATAGAAGTAGTGCTAACAGAGAAAGAGAGTATAGAAGTATAGAATGTATAGAGTATAGAAGTAGTGCTTAATGTTGTTTTACTCTTTTGCCTCAGCCAGTTTGTTGTTCATCTCTTTACTTTTCTCCTTGTCCCCCGGCGCCGCGAGGCTCCCGTCCGGCCCGTCCTCGGGGGCCTTCTTCTTTGAGCCCTTCAGGGCGGCGCTCTGCTTGTCCTGCTTGGCCTTCTTGACCGGCCTCCCCGTACCGCCGCCCTTCTTGGGTTTGGAGCGGGAGGAGCTGTACCGGTCCTCCTGCAGAAGATGGACCACGGAGAGCCGGTGGTGAGTCAGATAACGGCAGGACAGCTCAGTCTGTTGTGGACTTGTGGCTCGGGAACCGGAAGGTCGCCGGTTCAAGTCCCGATAAAAAAAACCTGGGTGCACTGCCGTGGTGCACCTTACCTTGAGCAAGGCACCAGACCCCTACACCGCTCCCCGGGTGCTGTGTATGCAATAGCTGCCCACTGCTCCTAATACTAGGAATACTCATTTCACTGTGTGTGTGTGTGTGTGTCCATGCATTTGACCCATAAAGAGGATTTGATGGATTTGAGGGAGGTGTGTGAGAGAGAGAGACGGCGTTACTGCACTGCTATGTTTTGAAGTGTATAACGTTGGGTTCATCGGTTGTTGTGACTTTAATGCACTACAACTACTAATCACAAAACAATTCTACTGACCTTGATAAGCTTGTGTTCTGGTGCCTGTCGTCACGACTCTTTATAAAACTAGTCCAATTGTTATCGCATGCTTTGATTGCTCTCAGCCCCTTTAGATGTACGTTGATTACGAGTTGAGTACGTTGATTTGAATATAACCAACGGTTAAATTACTAGATACAAACCAACCTCTTGTAGCTGCAGGGAAAAAACATGGGTGACCTTAAGGCTACAATATTTGAGTTAGAAAATGTGCTCTGAAACACAATATTTTGTGCCGACACAACATAGAAGGCAACGGTGACCTTTGGGTTAATTGCCCATAAAATACCATGCCCGAAAAATACCATGCTAGACATTTTTCTGCAGATTAGGTTTTCCTAATCAGCCGAGTGGACCCCATGCAGGTACCCCATGGACGTTATCAAATTCAGAAATGTGAGCTAAATATGATTAGGTTTAGACTAGGCAGGCTATGCATGTCTTGCATACTGCAGCTGGAAGAGGACCAGAGCAGGCGGGCGGTCCTCCTCACCTGTCGGATGGGGTCCAGGTACGGCTCACTGTACAGGCTGCGTATCCTCCGGCGCTCCAGGGCCTTGTTGTCGGACGGCTGCTGCTTGGCCTGCACTCCCCTGTAGGTGGCGCTGTAGCTGGTCTCAAGGTTGGTCTTGTCGTCGGGCGGCAGGTACTGGGACTTGGCTCGGATCATCCTGGCAGGCTTCACGTCCTTATAGGCCTTGAACTCTGTCCTGTGTGGGGAAAGGGGGGGGTGGAGGGAGGGAGTAAGGGGGGGGGGGGTGGAGGGAGGGAGTAAGGGGGAGGGAAACAGACAGTAGGAGATCATCAGTGGGATCACAACCCCAAATGCTAGATTGGGTTCATTTGGCAGACGCTTGCTTGTATCAAAGTTTACAATCGATGGTTGGAGCAGCGACAAAGCATTGCGCTGCATGACCGGGTTTCTGAAGCAACAGAGCAGCCGGTAGGAGTCAGCACACAAGCCTTACACGCTGTTTAAATCACAGAGAAGCAGGGGGGGCTACGAAGGGAAGATGCTAACACAAGCATTTTATTTCACAGGTTTTAAATGTATAAAACGTATGCCTGAAGCGAGGAGTCGTTTGTCCAGACAGAAATGCCAGGTTATAGACAGGACAAGAGTGACCAATGTGCCAATCCTATATCACATATTAAGGTTATGTTTATATTTCACCCAGTATAGGCTGTTTCTTTGGACATTTGTACTCTCATTAATCCTTTAATAAAAGGCAGTACATATAATATACCGTTTATATATATATATAATTAAAATATAATTATATAATTATTGTTTCAACTACAATACTTCACAGGGACTTTGGCATTTTGGCAATAACCAATAACTTTAGAAAAAGGACTGAAAACGTAGTTTTACATTTTTTTATAATTTGTTGTATGACAGAGGCTTGATGAAGACGATTCCTTCCGAGCATATTTGTTTAAAAGTAAATTGTTCAAAAAAACTCCAACCCCCACAGATACCACAATGTACTGTATACTACACCCGCTGTATACTACACCCGCTGTATACTACACCCGCTGTATACTACACCCGCTGGACTGACAAGGGAGAAGCCCACTGCTTCATTCTCCCACAAAGGCAACACCAGTGATGGGAAGGACTGAATTAAGGCAATCTATTAATAAGGCGGATAGAGAGAGAGAGAGAGAGAGAGAGAGAGAGAGAGAGAGAGAGAGAGAGAGAGAGAGAGAGAGAGAGAGAGAGAGAGAGAGAGAGAGAGAGAGAGAGAGAGAGAGAGAGAGAGAGAGAGAGAGAGAGAAAACAAGAGAACGAGAGAGAGCGAGAGAGAACGAGAGAGAGCGAGAGAGAGCGAGAGAGAACGAGACCACGAGAGAGAGAGAGAGAGAGAGAGAGAGAGAGAGAGAGAGAGAGAGAGAGAGAGAGAGAGAGAGAGAGAGAGAGAGAGAGAGAGAGAGAGAGAGAGAGAGAGAGAGAGAGAGAGAGAGAGAGAGTGAGTGAGAGAGCAAGAGAACAATACAGCAACAGAGAGAGAGCGAGAGAGAGACACACACACACACACACACACACACACACACACACACAGCAGGAGCGCTGTACTCATTAGAGGAAGTCAGCACCAACATGAAACAACATAGAAATCCATAATGCCGTGGAAAAAGACCGCAGTCGAGCGTCTCAGCGGATAGGAAGCAGCCGTGAAGGTTGTCAAGCACAGACCCCCTGCTGAGTGGGACACACTGGGTTCATACAAAGGGACTGGCAGCCGGAGATGACTAAAAAATCAATAAAAACATTAAACAGCCTACAGCCTAGTTTATATACTATTATTATATACTATATACTATATATATATATATATATATATATATATATATATATATATTATATACTATTGTAAGTCGCTTTGGACAAAAGCGTCTGCAAAATGACTGTAATGTAATATATATATATATACATATATATATTACAGTATATATAAGTTGGGATCGTTGAAACCAGTAAAACCTTTCTATTTTCTAAAGTCTAGTTTTGCAGGTGTTTTTCAATGTCATTTAACAGTCCCATCTTGAGATCTTACAGTAATGTCTCGTATCTCGCGTAATGCTGTGACAGTGTCACACAACGTCTCGTCTCAGATGAATAAATCAACATTAATGTACTGCACTCCTTGTCATGAGTGTCCAGTTCATCACTTACAGACAAATCATCTTCAAAGGCAATTCAGAACATCGTATAAAACTAAGTGACGCGTGAAAATGCTGTTATATCATCGTCATCATAGAGAGCTTGACGGAGCCTCAAAGAAGAGAGAGGTAGAAAACCCGGAGAACGGATTACCCAAGCGGACTGAAGTCCATTATTAACGCTAGGCTGGGTCTAGACACCAGCAATCCAGACAGGTTACACA
>CM051011.1:5509538-5582038 GCA_027704905.1 Muraenolepis orangiensis | reverse complement strand
AACTCATCTCTGATGTATGCCAGTCATCTCTTTATAGTTTGTCATTGTCTTTATGTGACCGATGACTGTTATACCTTGTAAAGCGCTATGAATGTAGCAGCATCACTCTAGCTGGCTATGCTAGTGCAACCCATCATTCTTGTTGGCTTGTTGGCCGTTAAAAACACAAGACATTTATCTCAGGACGTAACTCTTCTATGTGACCACTGAGGGGGCTGGCAAAACAGGATTAAACGGCAAACCGTCCAACTGACTAATCACCATTTTGTGAATGACTGCCCTAAAATTGTCACATGGTGTGATGACATGACAATTATTGTATATTAGATTAGATTAGATTAGATTAGATTAGATTAGATTAGATTAGATTAGATTAGATTAGATTCAAATGTATTGTTCAAATGTATTGAGTGCAAATGTTGCAGTAAAGTGCATGGTAATATATAATCTACAGTGGTTGAATAATATGTAAAAACTGTCTGCTGAAAGAAAACGACTACTAAAAACAGGTATAAAATAACTTTAGATATATCAAATAGATATAGGTATGAGATATGTGCAGCATCATAGGTATATATAACATGTGAATGGTGTATTTCTTCTTAAAGTAATTCACTTCATCCTAATTCTGTACCCTTGCTCTCTTGGAAATCCACAGTTTCCTTGCGTAAATGTCTTCATGTTTTTGTTATTCCTTTGTGAATCATGGAGGAGGGTAAGACGTCGTTCAGAATAAATCTTGTTATCATGATTGGTTGTGGAAACTTGGGGAAATGACAAACAATGGAAGTGCAGAAGAAGACCTTCTTCTGCTCATGAATAAAAGTGGTGAACTTAGTGTCTGGTTCCTCAATGCAATAGGCTGGTGTACATGGTGGTGTACATTTGATGCTCTAGATCAGAAGACTGTAGACAATTACATTACATTACATTACATTACATTACATTACAGTCATTTAGCAGACGCTTTTGTCCAAAGCGACTTACAATATAGTGCGTTCAACAAAGGGTAGGCAAGAGAACTACTCGTCACCAGAAGTCAAAAGTGCAATTCATTCCTTACAAAAATAAATTGACAATAAACTGAGAATACTGGGGAGACCACTCTAGAAATAGACGACTAAGGAGAGAACATATATTCGTAGAGTAATACTCTAGAGAGCTAGAGTATTGCATCTTGCATCCCTACTGAGCTGGTGTGACTGTCCCAGTTATTATTATGCCAGTAGGCCTAGTCTGCTAAATAGGACAGAGGTTAGACCTGGTCATTAATGCTTTTCGTTAGGCCCTAATGGGTTTTTGCTATGATATCAATATAAGGTGGCAGTAAATAGCCTTTACGTGTTCCACTACTCTGATAGCGATTAGGGGGGGGGGGTTGTTGATGTCACATGTAAACGTACCTGTATGAGCTGCCGGTGGTCACCTCCTCCTTTATCTGCCTGTTCAGAGCATCCACGGCCGCCCGGCCTCTGCCCTCTGCCGTGGTCCCTCCTTCCACTTTCATCACCACCTTCTTCTCCCCCGGGGTCTTACTACTACCGCCACCAGTCGCTCTCTTTTTTCGGTCATTTTGGAAAATGTCTTTCTCCTGCACCTGGTCGGCAATGGCGCTCTTCTCCACGTCCCCGTCGACCTCGGCGGTTGCGTGTATGGACCGCGTTCTGTGGGAGCCGTCCAGGACCCGGTCGTCGCCGATGGAGATGGAGCGTGGCGGTCTGGGGATCCACGGGTGGTCGCATCTTCTCGGGATGGGCCACGGCTTGAAGTCCTTCTGATACTGGGTCTCGGTGTTGAAGGGGGTCTCCGGGCCGTGGTACTCGTGTTTGGGCTTACAGCTGGCTTCGGGGCGAACTTTCCAGTGCTTAAAGTCCTGGCGAGTCACGGAGCTGCTGACGCGCTCCTCCGAGGCGCTCCTCCGCGGTAAGCCGGCCGCGTAGCCCAGCTCCGCCCGGGTCGGCTGCGCGTCTATGGCCACACGGGGAGGATGATGAGGATGCTGATGCTGCGCCTGTTTCTGATGGAGGTTGGACGGCTGCAGCTGGATGTGCTGCAGTTCGGACACATCGGCGTACTTGCTGAACACCAGAGGCACCGCGATGTCAGCCTTGTCCAGCTGGTTCCACAGGCGGGACATGCAACACGCCCTGGTGATGCAGGGCCACGCCATGATAACGGGGTGGCTTTTTTTCGTTAAACCCGTTCGATCCAAAACACAAACGTATGTGTCTTGCGAATACCCCCAACCCCCCCCCCCCTCCCTCCCTCCTCCTCCTTCCTCTCTATGGTCGGAGGGCCCGTAGTATCCTGATATGTGATGTGCAGAGGAAGAAGATATTCGTTTGGGTTTGCGTGGAGATGGTTTCCAAATACGTTTTCAAACCAAACCAGGTCTTAGACCTGATACATCCATCGTGCACTCGATTAAAAAACTAAAAATCTGCCTGGGTTTGGGTTGGAAAGAATTGCTTGTTTTTCCCGTTCGTTTTTGACGTCGGCTTGTCTCCTCCGTTCCGTCCGGTCCTGTGGCTGCAGGAGAGAGAGAGAGAGAGAGAGACATAGAGGAGAGAGAGAGAGAGAGAGAGAGAGAGAGAGAGAGAGAGAGAGAGAGAGAGAGAGAGAGAGAGAGAGAGAGAGAGAGAGAGAGAGAGAGAGAGAGAGAGAGAGAGAGAGCCCCGCCCTCCAGCAGCTCAGCATCCCGAACGGCACCGGAGGAAAACAACCTGACTCGTTGGTTAGGCTCTAATCACGTGACTCTAATGTGGGGGCGGGACCCTTCCTAGAGCTCATTAGCATGCATATCAATTAGGCTCAAGTGTTCACACAGTCTATATATAACACCACCCTGTTATAGATCCAGGCCATTAGGTAGTAATAATAGTACATGTATAGTAATAAGAATAAGAAGAATCATCATCATCACCATCATCATCATCATCATCACCATCATCATCATCATCATCATCATCATAACAATAATATTAACAACAACAATAATAATTATCATGATAATTATCATAAAATAATATAAATATAATAATAATAATAATAATTATTATAATTATTATTATTATTATTATTATTATAACAACACCAACAATACTCCTCCTACTACTACTACTACTTATACTACTTATACTACTACTACTTCTTATAATAATAATAATAATAATCTTGATAATAACACACACACACACCCCACACACACACACAGGAAATAAGAAATAATTAAACATTATAGATTCAACATTCAACATTCCCCCATCTATTGAGATGTAGCCTTTTGCCTATCGAACCATGCAGAGCCGTGGGTCAAAGGTCGGACGTGGGGGAGATAGGGAGTAATAAAGGCCACATTGTGTCTGATAAGAGGTGAGATGATGACGATGATGAAGAAGCAGGTAGAAGCAGGTAACAGAGACGACTTTGAACCCACAACTTCACTGGTTCTCCTTCGGCCATTTCAGAAACGTTAGCCTTTATTCCGGGGCTTTCTGCAAGAAAAAAATGAAGATAGAATTCGCCCCCAGAAACGTGCCTCTGGACCGGAGGCTGCAGACGGTGGCTGTGGTCCAATGGATCTACTCCTTCCTGGGCCTCGGTGAGTTCAGTCGGTGTAGTTTCACACAGGTTTTGGGAGCTCGTCAAGAGGTAGAAGAGTACCCCAGCATGGGAAGATGAAGATGGCATGATGTCATTGCTTTTTTCTAGTGCTTCTGTCCATGCTTCACATGCACTGTCCTATGCAGGCCCATCGTACTGTAACGAGACCATACTACTCGTCGCAGGTCTACTGCCGTGCCATTGCAATGACTCTGCAGAAATGGTTAAATGCTTTCAAATCTTGTGTTTTTCTGCGAGAAACTGAGCCATGTTTCACGAGCTTCAGGATTCTTTTTTTTGGAACACATGCTTTGCATAAATTGCACGAGTAAAGATAGATTCAAGCTTGAAGCGGTTCTCACTACTGACAGCTGTTTGCAGTGACGGGGCTGACACAACAGACACCAATTATGCACCTTTGACTATGCATCGTGAAATATATATATTTTTTCCAATCAGTGAATGCATGCATTATGTTCACAAAGACATGTATGAATGTGCATTGGGTCTGTTCATGTGACTCGTGTTATAACAATTTGAGGGTGGCTATGTCAAGATCAAGATCAAGATTTATTATTTGCCATATGCCAAGTACAATGGAATGCTTACTCCCCATTCCCTCCTGCAGTATGAATTTTCTAAAACACTATACTTAAAAAATACTTTACACAACAAAAATCACAATAAAAATAACAATAAAGTGACTGATGGATGATACTGTACATTGAATTGTACAATTGTACAATACTACCGCAACAACATTTGCGGTAGTACAGCAGTACAGTGCAGAACAGTTCATTGGCTGTAATGAGTCCAGAAAGTCCAGTAAAAGTATGATAGTGTGGTAATATAACATATATAAATATTTGACATGGATGATAATGTTATGATAGCGGCAGCACTCCTAGCAGTTCAGTAGGTCACTGCCTGTGGATAAAAACCTGTCCTTGAACCTGGTAGTCCTTGTAGTACAAATGCTGCGCAACCGGCAACTGGACCATAGGGGGAGAAGAGATGGAGCCCAGGGTGGTGGACATGGCCTTCTTCCGACATCTGGTCCTAAAGATCTCCTCAATGCATGGAAGTGCATACCCGATGATATTTTCTGCTGTCCTCACGACCCTCTGGATGGATTTCTTGTCCTGTGCAGTGGTGTTACCGTACCACACAGTGACGCTGCTCTCTACGGTGCCACGGTAGAAGTTCACCAGCCACCGTTTGCATATGCTGCTTCTGCTGAGGCACCACAGGGCATAGACACGCTGGTGTGCCTTCTTCAGCATGACCTCTGTGTTGCGGGTCCACGCCAGGTCGTCAGAGATCTGTAGTCCTAGGAAACGGAAGCAGCTGACGACTTCCACCGGTGTCCCGTCCAGGCTGATGGTAGAGTGGGTGCCCCGGTGGCTCCTGAAGTCCACGATGAGCTCCTTAGTCTTGCTGATATTCATTGCAAGGCTGTTGTCCTCGCATCATCGTGTCAGCCGGACCACCTCATCTCTGGACTCAGTTCTGTCGTCCTCGCTTATCAGGCCAATAACTTAAGTGTCGTCTGCAAACTTGATAATCAGATTGTTTGTTCTGTGTGGCAGCACAGTCATGTGTGTACAGCGAGTACAGCCGGGGACCGAGGCAGCAGCCTTGGGGTGCTCCGGTGTTGAGGACGAGAGTGGATGAGATGTTGTTCCCAATCTTCACCACTTGAGGCCTGCCCATCAGGAAGTCCATAATCCAGTTACAGATAGGGGCGCCCAGACCTAGGTCCCTCAGTTTCAGGACCAGCTTGGAGGGCACGATGGTGTTGAACGCCGAGCTGTAGTCAATGAACAGCAGTCTGACGGAGGTGTCCCTCCTGTCTAGGTGCCGTGTGTAGTGCCAGGTAGATGGGGTCGTCTACAGACCTGTTTGGTCTGTATGCAAACTGGAGTGGGTCCAGCGGACCTCGGACTCGGACAGTTGTAGAACATAGTCCTCTGGGTGAATTTGTTGGTTGGCTCAGAGTTCCCCCTATAAAGTTAAAATACAATCAAGAGTATTAGAGTGGATAATCTGACCTGCGTTATCAGAGTAAATCCGTCAGAGCAACTTAACTCAATTAGCTTTGGGCCAGACACACAGTCACACCAGGGACAAGTTCAAAATCCTAAATACAAAGTTCAATTATTTTGAATTATATTCAAATCAACATGACATATTGCTGAACATTTATATCTCAACATTATTATTGTAGATGGACAATATAGTTACATAGCTTATATATAATGCATAGCACTACTGACCTCTTGCAGTTACCACGCTACTGCATTCTTGCTATTCATCCCCATTGCAATACATAGAGGTGGTGCTTTTCTATATAGTATATAAACACACACACACACACACACACACACACACACACACACACACACACACACACACACACACACACACACACACACACACACACACACACACACACACACACACACACACACACACACACACACACACACACACACACACACACACACATGCATGCTGCTGACATCACTGACAACAGTATAGTGACCCTGATCAACTCTCTCTCTCTCTCTCCCTCTCCCTCTCCCTCTCCCTCTCTCTCCCTCTCTCTCCCTCTCTCTCTCTCTCTCTCCCCAGCACCCACCTGCATCGCGCTGTTCGTGTACCTGATGTTCACACGCTTGTGGCTGCTCAGCGTGCTGTACGCCCTCTGGTGGTACAGAGACTATGACACGCCGTCCAAAGGCGGGCACCGCGTACCCTACATTTGTGGCCTAAGAATGTGGGAATACCTCAGCGCCTACTTCCCTATCAAGGTGTGTGTGTGTGTGTGTGTGTGTGTGTGTGTGTGTGTGTGTGTGTGTGTGTGTGTGTGTGTGTGTGTGTGTGTGTGTGTGTGTGTGTGTGTGTGTGTGTGTGTGTGTGTGTGTGTGACTGTGTGTGTGTGTGTGTGTGTGACTGTGTGTGTGTGTGTGTGTGTGTGTGTGTGTGTGTGTGTGTGTGTGTGTGTGTGTGTGTGTGTGTGTGTGTGTGTGTGTATGAGGAAATACGTGAATACGATCTAATGTTATCTTTATATATATATATATACATTTAGAGAAAAATACATACGATAAATTTATATTAACAAATAATAAATATATATAAATCGTATACATTTAGCTTGTAGGTAGCCTACATCCAACTGATGCTTACAAAAATGTATCTGTTGATTATTGTAGTGTTGTTATTTTAACTCCTAACTCCTATTTTAACTCCTACGTTACACCAAACAATACCAACATATAACCAACCAAAATACTAATAACTAATACTAAAATACGAATAACTAATACTAAAATACGAATACGATTAATTTCATACCGTTTTAATGAAAAGGGTAGAGGGAGTAAGGTTTCTCCTGGCCTAGTGTCCACCAGAGGGCGCTGTGACCCATTGCTTTTGCCGTGTATAGTTGGATGAATGTCTTTATCTTCATAATATATCGATCGATCGATCACGTGCCTGAAATCACAACCATAGCCAGTGTTCACTGGTTATATACACACATGGTTGTTGTGTGTTTTCATTACACTGTTGGTATAGATTTTTGATAAATGCGTGATAAATTGACAAATTATGGGATGGGGGGGATAGGGACGACGAACACATACTGTTTAAAATAGATGAACAAAAGAATACAACAAAAACCCGAATACTGACACTGTACTACTTGAGTCCTTACACCTGACCTGTCAGGTGTCCACCTTGTGGCCACACGAGGGTACTGCACACTGACTAAAACATCCAAGTATATGGAGCCCAGTTATTTTTTTGGACTCACCATAACAAAAATACCACTGGACCACTAGTCTGGAAATATTTTTCTGAATATACTGAATGGCTCTGAAGCTGATTCTGTCAATGGATCAAAGTGTGCCATAAACGTATCGACACCTTCAAGTTCATAACAAAGTCATTAAGAGTTGATTTGTTACTATGATTATTATTATTATTATTATTTATTATTTTAACGTCATTTAAGAACATATTCCCCTGCACCTAGACGCTCGAATGATAGGTGTAGTATTTGACTTTGAATATATCAATCGTCCCTTATCACGGGACTCCTTTTGGTGGAGTATTGAACAGGGACTCCATCGACGTGGTGCAATCCACTAAACGGCACGGTGCATCTTACCCTTAAGCAAGACTTACACTTTGAACCGTGCTGCTGATAAAACACAGAGAACATCAACAACAAACAACTTGTTCAGGAAGGCTGACATTGAACTCACTCTGGACACAACAACCATCCCGCAGTATGCGTTCAATAGTATCGTTGATATCAATCCTAAAATGAAGATATTGATTTATTTTGATAACCATTTTTATAGTATAAATTACCCTTAAAATGATAAAATATGAGGTTAGAAACATTAATATTAAAAAAAGACTAGCTTTACACTGAAACCATAGTTGAATTATCCATACACTTAATGTAATGTAACATAATGACCCTCAATTAGACTGTTTCAGAATGGTGTTTGGAATTCATAAGCATATAGTGATATTTATCGATGGTGTGTTGCCCATTCCCCATAACTATCACGATAATAAATGTTTCCATATCGCCCAGCCCTAGACCTAATCAATTATTCAATGCAGAAACCCTTTGTGATGGACTGTAGGCTAATGTACTCTTAATTTGTAGAACAACAAAACTTAAACCTTTTGCTGCACGTATATAACAACTGAAGGACTGTAAACGTCATAACTCTCGTGTGAATTTTACCCAGAAAGCGGTTGTGTTACTTACTTACATACTTACTTACTGTACTTATGTGCGTTTCCAAGAGAAATGCCAATGTGTCCGTCCTCTGACACCATCATCTGACTGTATGCCTCGTTAGGAGATCAAACGAGCTCAATGTTAAGGCTGTGGGGAGACGAGACACTGTTGCCTTCCAACGTGTCTCGTCAGTCACTCTCCACCAGCGTCTCTAATCACACTGCAGTGTAGTGATGTGTCGGTCGCGAACGAGCCGGCTCAAAGAGCCGGCTCTTTTTAGTGAACGACGGGAGCCGGCTCGCACCCGCGAACGAGCCGTTATTTTTTTTTTTACGGGTGCTCCGCGTACATGCAGTGACTGAATGTCACTGTCATGACTGCATGTCATGCTGTGCATCACGTGAGGATAGATAAGGAGGGAGGGCCGCGTGTGCTCAGTGCTGATAGCTGAAAAGATGGAGGGGTGACACTTCACACGGTGAAGGGTCAGTTTGCGTCGCGCAAATAAGATGAGTGAAAGTAGGAAAAGAAGCAGCATTTGGCTGCATTTTAACAATTGTGCAAACACAAAGGCAGAATGCAGAATTTGCAACATGAAGCTCTCATATAGAGCAGGGTCCACAAACCACCTCCACAGGCACTTGAGAACTGTGCATCCAACAGTTCAGTTGGAAGAAAAAAGGCAGGTCAGACTGCCTGCTTCTGCTTCTGTGTGTCTACTCCACCTGTTGTTGCTGCAGCTACAGGATCTACCCCCCATGCATCAGGTACCCAAAAACCAACAGCTACACAGACCTCAATAAGCCAATTTATATGCAATGAATGGCAAAGGCAATGAATGACCCCAGCTAGACAGAACATAGTGGATGAAGAATTGGCCAAAATGATTGCAAGTGATTTCCAACCATTTTCCATTGTGGAGGACAAGGGATTCCGAAGCTTCACACAGGCTCTCAATCCAATGTATGTTCCTCCAAGCAGGAAAACACTCTCAAAAATCATTCCGAGACTGTATGATAGAGAACGTGCTTCACTGCAGGCCAGGGTTAAGGAAGCTACTGCAGTTTGCCTTACCACTGATTGCTGGACATCAAGAACCACCACCTCTTTCATGTAAATAAAAGGTATATGTGGTAAAATAGAAGAGCCGTTTGGGAGCCGAAAGAGCCGGCTCTTCTTGGTGAGCCGAGCCAAATGAGCCGGCTCACTCAAAAGAGCCGGAATTCCCATCACTACTGCAGTGACCACCACCACCACCACCGCCGCCGCCGCCGCCGGCTGATCTCATGACGTCACATTCATAAGGACACTCATCTTTTGACTCTTGGCTCAGAGCAAGCTCCGGGAACTCCTCACCACACCGTGTGTGCGGTACTAATGGGGATGGGTTGCTAAACTCCAACGCCCGCAGCCGACCCTGCTAGGCCTCCTTGAGTGAAACGCGCCCTAGCCTTGCCTTAGCCGACCCTAAAGCTTCATTCATGGCACGTATCGGAAATAAATCACTGTTACAAAGTAACTTTGGTTTAAAATCCAAAGTTATGACATAAAACAACATGAAAGAGTAAAGTTAATGCAGAAATAGTAACATAGCATGCTCCTAATACTAGGATGGGTTAAATGCAGAGAAACACATTTCACTGTGTGTTTACATGTATGTGACAATAAAGACGATTCAATCTTCCAGATTTAGATTGAGATTCCTTGCTTGGTCGCTGAAACTAAACAACAACATACAGATGGAAAGGATTGATCGTTCCCCCCCCCCCAAGCGGATCTCCCAGGTCCTAGGTGTGGATCTGTTGAGACACTTTTCGACCACAGACACAAACCCACGCGTAGCAGATGTTGTTTTGGTTGTCGAGTGCTCTTGACTGTGACCCCTGGTACACCCTCACCTCACAAGCCCCCCCCTCCACCCACCCAACTCTATATATCCTGATTGGTGTTTGGCGGGGTTGGTTTATCCTTAGTGAAGAACACTAGCATAGATTACCTTATCTCTTACGGACAGTTGTTTCTGACCTCACCTGTTATAAACAGCTATCACATCTAGCAGTCCATGTCTAATCAGGACACTTCCACACAAAAACATGTATACATATATACATTTATAATACTAAGGTGTTGTGGGATAACAATAATATGCAGTATTGTATACATATTCATTATATGAATACATATACTAAACACAAACATAAGCACATTGGTTTTTGTACGATTTTGTACATGGGTGAATATTTAAACTTGGAATATTTGCCGCTGTCATATGCAACTGAAGGACGATAGGTCAGGACCATGCATACAGTGCAAAGGTACACTATCTATATTCAGTGTAAACACTGCAAACTGACATTCTATAGGTGTGTTTGGGGGTGTGTGTCTGATCTGTGTTATCAAAGTACGTGTTTGTCAAAGCAGCAGTTGGCTTTGGGCCAGACAAGTCACATTGGAGTGTATCTGTGGAGTGTGTGTTGTTGATGGCTGGTTTAAGCAGCCTCACAGAGTCAAAGCTGATTAGACTCAAGATTCAAGATTCATTGTCATATGCACAACAATTACAGGAAGCAGTTGTTGGAAAATGTAACTCTTAATCCAAGGCCGCCCCTGAATTGTATATTAAAATTAAATATAATGAAATATCTAACAAAATATAGAACCCAATAGAAATATATACAAATAAACGTAACTATAAATATACTATAAATAAACTGTTGAGGTGGGTGTGCAAAAGTGACAAATGCAGGAGGTATGGAACAGTATTAATACATGTATAAATATATACATAACATTGCAGCATTACATTACAGTCATTTAGGGGAAACTTTTGTCCAAAGCGACTAACAATAGTGCGTTCAACAAAGGTAGGTAAGAGAGAACAACTCGTCACCAGAAGTGCAAAAGTGCATTTCATTCCTTAAACGTCTCCAAGAACTGAACCAGTGCTCAGGTAAAAGAACAACAAGTTTAGGTAAAAGTACAATTAGTTACAATATCTAACTTACTAACAAGCAAACAATCTACTTAGTAAGACGCTCAAGGTCTTAGTAAGAGGACGCGCTAGGTGGAAGGATCCAGGTAATGTTTCCTGAAGAGGTGAGTTTTCAGCCTGTGGCGGAAGATGGGCAGAGACTGCAGTCCTGACATCCATGGGAAGTTCACTCCACCACTTTGGGGCCAGGACAGAGAACAGCCATGACCGCGTAGATCGACCACAAGGGCCCCTAAGCGAGGGGGCAAGCAGACGCCCTGAAGTAGCAGAGCGAAGTGGACTGGCAGGGAGGTAGGGCTTGACCATTGCCTGGAGATAAGAAGGATCTGTTCCTTTCACTGCCCTGTAGGTTAGCACCTTGAATTAGATGTGAGCAGCTACAGGTAGAGAGACAGGAGAAGGGTAGATGTGTGGGAGAACTTGGGTTATAGAAATATAACCAGACATGTATATAAACATAGATGAGTGGAGTGTTTTGACGACAGTATTCATAAGGTGCAATTAAAGTAAAATGGCAATAAGATGCCAATTAAGTAAATTACCGAATGTCTTATGTCTTATGTCCAGAGAATGAAGTTGTCCCTCAGCCTGGTGGCGCTGGACTGGATGCTGTGGTACCTTCTGCCAGATGGAAGCTGGCAACCCAGTTTGTGGCTGGGGTGGTTGTGGTCTTTAATGATCCTATTGGCCTTCTTCTTACACAAGGCTGGGTGTAGAGGTCCTCCATGGAAGGCAGTTTTCACCACCCTCTGTAGAGTCTTGCGGTTGAGGAGGGGCAAGTACCATACCAGGAGTGATGCAAACAGTCAGATGCGGACACTCTCAGCGGGGCAGGAGTTGCAGAGTATCCTGGAGTCCATGTTGAGCGTCCGCAGCCTGTGGAGAAAGAAGAGCCGGTTTTTATGGAGGCTGTTTTTATGGTGGTGTCTGTGTGGTGAGTCCAGGTCAGGTCTTCGCTGATGTGGACCCTGAGGAACCTGAAGCTGTAAACTCTCTCCACTGTAGTCCCATTGTTTTATCTAAATCTGGAGGATTGAATCCTCTTTATTGGTCACATACATGTAAACACACACAGTGAGATGTGTTTCTCTGCATTTAACCCATCCTAATATTAGGAGCGGTGGGCAGCTATTGTGTATACAGCTGCCCGGGGAGCAGTGTAGGGGTCTGGTGCCTTGCTCATGGGCACCTCGGCAGTGCCCAGGTGTTTGGGGATTGGCGAGGAGAGAGAGGGGCGTGTCCTTTTCCCTGTCACTTCCTGAAGTTCACCATCAGTTCCTTTTGTCTTGCTGACGTTGAGATGGTGGTTGGAGCTGTGGGAGGCCACGCAGTCGTGCTCTGGGGCCGGGTGAGGCTGCGTGGGGCAATCAAGGCACGCAGGATAAACCAGCCATCACGTGGACATCATGTCAGCATTTTACCACCTGCTCGGCCTGCAAAACATTACCAACTGTACAATAAACAGTCTACCCGTGTCCTGGTCCTCGTCTGTGTCAGAGCCCAGCCAACCACCTCAGATGGCGTGTGACAGGGGGTCAACTGCTGCAGGGACCAATACAAAAATCCCAAACATAAGGGTGCAACAGCCTCACACTGAATGTCAGCAAGACTAAGGGGCTCATCGTGGACTTCAGGAGTTACCGGGGCACCCACTTCACCATCAGCCTGGACGGGACACCGGTGGAAGACGTCAGCTGCTTCCGTTTCCTTGGACTACAGATCTCTGACGACCTGGCGTGGACCCGCAACACGGAGGTCATGCTGAAGATGGCCCACCAGCGCCTCTATGCCCTGCGGTGCCTCAGGAAAAGCGGAATAGGCCAATGGTGGCTAGTGAACTTCTACCGTGGCACCGTAGAGAGCGTCCTGATGGGTGGCGTCACTGTGTGGTACGGCAACACCACTGCACGGGACAAGAAAGTCATCCAGAGTCTCATGAAGACGGCAGAGAAGATCATCGGGTGGGCACTTTCATGCATTGAGGAGATCTGCAGAACCAGAAGAAGGACATGTCCATCATAAAGAACTGCAACCACCCTGGGCTCCATCTCTTCTCCCCGCTACTGTCCGGTTGCCAGGACTACCAGGTTTAAGGATAGTTTTTATACACAGGCAGTGACCTACTGAACTGCTAGGAGTGCTGCCACTATCATATAATTGTCATTAACATTACACTGTCATACTTTGCTGGACTTTCTGGACTCATTACAGTTACTGCACTGCACTGCACTGCACTGTATTCATGATGCTTCTGCACTACTGGCACCTTAAATGCTTTTAAATCTTTTTGCACAATTCAAAACATGTAAATATCATCCGTCACAATTGTTCTTTTTATGTTCATTTGTATTGTATATAGTATTGTTTTTAAACAATTCATACTGCGGGAGGGAATGGGGAGTTGCCATTCCATTGTACTTGTTGCAAATGGCCAATAAAACATCTTGTATCTTGCATATATAGTGCCTCGTATTACATTATATTATATTAAGTATTGTCCATCCATCCATCTTCTCCTGCTTATCCGTAATCGGGTCGCGGAGGTAGCAGCTTCAGCAGGGGACTTCAAACTTCCCTCTCCCTGGCAACATCGACTAGCTCTGACTGGGGGATCCCGAGGCGTTCCCAGGCCAGTGTGGAGATGTAATCACCCCACCTGTACCTCGGTCTGCCCCGTGGTCTCTTCCCAGTTGGATGTGCCTGGAAAACCTCCCGACCAGCGAGGCGACCAGGAAGCATCCTTACTAGATGCCCGAACCACCTCAACTGGCTCCTTTCTACGCGAAGGAGCAGCGGCTCCTTAAGTATTGTTAATATCGAAAATAAATAGCTGAGATATTCATCTGATGGCTAGTACGAGATTTTAGAATGGAAAGATTGAGTTGATGGTTTGTCCAAATGTCACCGTTAGGCCAAATGTCACATTTATTTATTATTATTTTTATTATTTATTGGTCACATAATCATCAATAACCCATAATAGGTCACATGTTAAAATTTCCAACAGGTTTCACATAGACATGCACTGATTGTCTGTTGAAATACATTAGAATCAATGAAGTGTGTCTCTGGTCTCCCTGGTCTCTCCCAGCTGGTGAAGACCGCCCACCTGGACCCCAGAAGAAACTACGTCCTGGGCTTCCATCCCCACGGTGTACTGGTGGCTGGGGCCTTCTGTAACTTCTGCACCAACGGCACGGGCTTCACACAGCTCTTCCCGGGCCTCACTAGCTACCTGCTGATGCTGCCACTGTGGTTCAGAGCTCCGTTCTTCCGAGACTACATCATGAGTGCAGGTCAGGCCCTGTCTGTTCCTTGGTGATCACACAGCGTGAGGTGTCCTCATGATGGATAGTTCCATCTACCAGCCTACCCAGTGGACTGTGGCAGCTGGCAGACTGATCTATCCATCATGTGATGCCACCAAGTATCAGGTAATTGTTGTTACACATTTTAGAACATTTTGAAAGGGCCTGTGCCTTTTATATAGGGGTCCTTACAAGGGCCCTTATCTTGTCCAAGGGCCCTTTCCACTACCAAACCCTCTGAACATCTATCCACTGGTGACATCATGGAGGGGGGGGAGTTAATCTATCTATCATACGTCTGGGTGGGGGACGGGGGGATCACCAACTTTGATCAAGTACATTTATAACTTGATCAAGTCCATATATATATATATATATATATATATATATATATATATATATATATATATATATATATATATATGCTAATGGCTCACATATAGCGTTTGTTCCGGTTGCAGGTCTGATCCCGTCAGACAAAGCGAGTGCGGGCTACATGCTGGAGAGGAAGGGCGGCGGCAACGCTGTGGTCATCGCAGTGGGCGGAGCTCCAGAAGCCCTGGACGCTCACCCCGGCACGTACAATGTCCTCCTGGCTGAGAAGAAGGGCTTCATCAAACTGGCCATGGAACACGGGTATGAAACAGAGCAGGGAGACGCACGCAAACACAGGAGCATCTCTTGTGACTTCACGTGTGTGGGAAGACAGAGCTACTGTGTCAAACTGTTTTGCATCAGTTGATGTGTGTTGAGCGTGCGTGTTTGCAACTCACATGGTTATTTTTTCTGCAAAAGCACCCATTTGACCAAGAATCGAAAACAGCTTAACGACATGAAGGACCACATCATGGGATTCAGTAACAAACTAGAGGGCCCTCAGTAGAGCGCATACCTCCGCCACACCTCAATAATACCCCTTTGCTAAATTTTCTGAGACTAAACAATCCCCTCTTAAGCAATTCCTTGATCCGGATTCGGATCCGGATCTGCGAGGGGGGCTGCACCGATTTTTCCAAAATTTCCCTTATTTTCCTTAAATGATCTTATATCCTAATTGGCATTCCACCTAAACCCTCACCAAGTTGTATGCAAATCTGTGTGTAACTTTGTGAAATATTCCACAATATATCTCCCAATACTAAAGAAAAAGTTCCTGTATCCCGATTTGTGTCGGGATCTCCACCAAAATGGAATCAACTCATAAGTGATCTAGCCACCAAGTTGTGTCCATCTTCAATGGCGGAGATAATGACTTGCACCCTTTCTTCTAGCGCTCATCTGGTACCAATATTCTCCTTTGGGGAGAACGAAGTGTTCGATCAGGTGGGGAACGAGAGAGGCACCTGGCTCCGGGCGATCCAGGAGCGGCTGCAGGCGGTGATGGGCATCTCCTTGCCTCTCTTTCACGCTCGTGGCGTATTCCAGTACTCCTTTGGCGTGCTGCCTTACAGAAAACCAATCCACACCGTCGGTGAGTTACAGCTACAATTCAAACTATTTATAATGACATATTAAACAAAATACTGCACTGTTAAATCTGGTTTTGTTGATTTCAACGTGATTCAATATTACTTGCAATACTGGCTGAAATAAACGTGTTTCTTTCCCTTTCTGAATGCACACTTCTGGGACTATAATACCCAGAATTCCCTCCAAGGATGTATTATTATTAATATTTTCAATCTTTCTTGAAGCCAGGGAGGAAGTAGTAGACAGTAAAATCTGAAATACAAAGTGAAGCACATGTAAACGCTTCTTCTTCCAGACCAAGACCAACACTTGAATGGCGGGTTACATTTTGCTGATGAAAACATTTGGGCCAGGTCATCCAAAACGAATATTTTGGGATGGAATTACAATTCTCCCGTTGGTTGACGTAGAAGTGGAACACAGTGTTATTTGTTCAAGGCACTGTTGATGATTGCTCCACAATCGGGTCTCCTTCTTGGGAAACCCACGTTACTGCTGCTGCCTTTTGCTCCAATGTCTTTATCTATATACTCACAAATGGTGTCCATGCTGTTTTTCCATACGATTGACTTTCTATGCTGCACCATGTAAGGCTTTAGGAGGACAGCGCACAGCTGTGGTCAGAACACCAGTAGGAGGAGGACAGTGGAGGATGGTGGTGCTCTGAATGGACAATGGGTTCAAATGTACACTACATTAATAGTGACGAATGACGATTTACCAACCAGTTCAGTTTTCGATTTAGGATTTAGAACACATTATGTTGTAATATAAAAGGCTGAGATGATGTGTCAATCTCCCCCCCAAAAAAATGATGACCAAGGGGCCAGGTGGGTGGGTGAGAGGGGAGTGGAGGAGGTGTTTGAACCCAGCTTTATCTGGCCTTCATCAAACCGGTCTGCTGCAATATCTCTGCAATCGTTTCTGGCACAGAGCATTTATCTCGTCGAGGTCCAGCAGAGTAAAGGCCACAATAAAACGCGAGGTCACATTTGGTTTTTAAACACACAATAATCCCGTTACCCAATTAGACTGTACATATTGCATCTGATACCTCTGTATGCTCACCCTCTGTGCCAGTGGGCCGACCAATCAGGGTGGAGAGGAACGAGAAGCCCTCGGGGGAGCAGCTGGACGCCCTCCACCAGCTCTACATGGATGAGCTGAACGACCTGTTCGACAAACATAAGACCGACTACGGCCTGGACAAGGACACCTTCCTCAACTTTGTTTGAGTCCCAAAACAACAGAGAGAGAGAGAGAGGCTCACGATGTATTTGAGACGAGGAAAAGGGTCCGGGTGGAGGCTTTTAGAACCAGGCCTTTTACCCCCGCACTTAGGAATGGTTATAGTTCATGATCGGCTGGCCAAGGTAGAGAGCTTGTGAAATAATTGGCCGGTGCCTTGCATACAGGTTACCACACCAGCTTCACCTCGTAATAAAACAAGAGGAATTGCAAAAGTTTGCAGGTCATTATTGGAAAGTTTACAAACTAGTAAGATGTGTTAAACTCAAAACTCAAATCCGGGGTTTTTAATTTAAATGTGTCTACCCAATATTAATTCATACTGATTGCGTGTACATTTACATTACATTTTTAGGCTGTGAATCCAAGGTTGAATATGCATTGGAACATAATATAATATTAATGTATTTAGTAATATGAAATCACTTTCAATATATATATATATATATATATATATATACATATATTACTAAATACATTAATATTATATTATGTTCCAATGCATATTCAACCATATTCAAATATATATATATATATATAAATACCCAATATCTAATTCCCCCTTACATTTCATGTCATCATTTATTTGACTGAATATGTCTGCCACAGTTTGTCATTTATTAAATGTATGAGAAAATGTGTGTTTTTTCAATAATTGAATCGTTTAGTTATACTTTAATACATATTTTCCCCCCTTCTCTTTTTATCAAAAACGGTTAAATCAGAGTAGATGCCAGAGGATACATTTGGCTGGAACAATGATTGAGGTTAATGACCTGCCAGCCCTTTTTTTCATCAGGCAAGTGGCACAATCTTTTTGGCACAAAGTCTGGGTATCACCAATACTCTTTCAACACAGCCTGGCTGAGCGAGCCAGACACGAGGGAGGTTGCCCAGAAAGAGAGAGAGACGGATAGAGAGAGAAAGAGTGAGACAGAGAGACAGACAGACAGAGAGGGCTGTAGAGACAGAGAGAGAGACAGGGAGATATAATATATATATATATATAAATATCTTTCATACACTGTCTCTCTCTCTCTCTCTCTGTCTCTCCCTCTCTGTCTCTCTCTGAGAGGGATGCAGAGACACAGAGAGAGAGAGAGAGAGAGAGAGAGAGAGAGAGAGAGAGAGAGAGAGAGAGAGAGAGAGAGAGTGTGCGAAATATATATATTATATATATAAAATTTATATATATATATTCTCCTTGTCTCTCTCTCGCTCTCTCTCTTTATATATATATATATATATATATATATATATATATATATATATATATATATATATATAACTATGCACTGTATTAGGCTAACCCTAATGGTACCATGGCTGTCCCCCTGTCCACACGGTGTGTTAATAATATTGGGTGGATAATGAGACACACTCAGTCACACACCAAAGAGGTTTGTGTTGCCTATAAAGGACCATGAAAAGCATCCAGCAATGGATATATTATTGACTCATTTTTTAAGTCAAAGGTGAAAGTACAGAATTCTTAAAGGCGCCCTCCTGTACATCTTATCTTGAATCATAAATAGTGTTCATTTGGTTATATAATGTGCCTTACACATAGGTTTACAATGTTTTCGTTGATAATATAACATAAAATATCCATAAGCGATAGAACATAATTAATAATCAATAAACATAGTTATGGGTTGAATCAACACATCAACTGCTCAGTTAACCACACAGGACGAGGTTGAACGTAATAGCCTAAAAGAAAGTGAAGAGAGTGAGAATCCTCCCACACCTGCTGCTGGCCTCATGTGTGTACATGTTCTTAATCGATCTAAATATAATACAAGCCAGGTGCCTGAGCTCGACCAAAATGTTTTTTAAGCAAATTGGATATGTCCTTTATAAAATAAAACATATATAAATCTTTTTTTTTATTCCAAGTTATGAAGTCCAAATTGCACCCTATAAAAAACAATTACAATTTTGATCAACTTTTTTAAAATTATAATATATAATATTTAAAAGTACAAATTTCGCCAGCAACCAATTCAAGGGTAATACATGGAAATCACCATCTGCGACAATTAATACAATATGAAATCCAAGTAGTTTAGAGGAAAGTAGGCTATACCAAGAAAGAATTAAATAAACCACACAGCCACGTGTTACACACACACGACACACACACACACACACACACACACACACACACACACACACACACACACACACACACACACACACACGCGCGCGCGTCACACACACTGGCTGGTGTGTCTTAGAGACACCCTATTCACCCAATCGATGCTGCTGGCGTCCACCTCCCTCCTTACTTCTTTATATCGCATTATTGATTCGTTCACCTTTCGCTCCTCCCATACTCTGATTAAATGCCCGCTCCGGACTCCCCATGCCCCGCAGTCTGAGTGAGAGGTGAAGCCGCCAGTCATGACAGGAGAGCTGTGGAGAGACTAGAGAGACACACACACACACACACACACACACACACACACACACACACACACACGCGCGTTGACAGCAGCAAACTATAGTGTTAGAAGTTGTGTAGGTTGTCTCGATTCATCGTCTCCCCCAGACATGAAGACTCTTCTTGCTGCATACTCGGGTGTTCTCAAAGGTAAGAGGATTTTGGGGCCATCATCAACACCTGTCGATCTATAGCACACGACTACCTGTTGGTTTGTTGTTATTGATGCACCCATTGAGTCGAATTGCTTTGTATTCTTTGCTCGCTTTTCTTTTCTTTATTTTTTTTAAAGGAAAAAGCAAAGGTATTCATCGTGTTGTTCTAGGTTTCCTTTTGATATGTGTTGTCATACTCCAAACATAACTTTGGATTTAACACGTTGGCTATACAGCTTAGAGAACATGATACATGTGTTGGTCTGTCAACTGGCCCAAAGCAATTTTTAGATTGGCATATTTTATATTGATTTGTGGTGTTGTTGTCTTGTTGATGATCTTGTTGTTTTGATTGTATTCAAGTACTAGCCTTCTGGGTTGCAGTTGAAAAGTGAGCTCTACAAGATTAACTTCTAAGGATACTTTTAGTTAAGGTTTATGATTATTATTATTTTTTATTTTTTTAAATTTCTACTGTAGAAATTTCTACTGTAAATGTTGTCTGAGTGATCCTAGGAAAGCTTTAATTTGTCAAATCTGTCCGTTCACTAAATGAACTTATTGAGGAGCGTATCGACCTGGTCCAAGTAGCCTGTGTGTGCTTGTTGTGGTTATTGACATGGACACACTGCACCTCTCTGATAAGGAAGTGAAGGTGTACTACAGTTCTCCCAGCTGGGTGCAGTAATGCATTGAGGCTCAATTGCTGTACCGCTGGATAGTTTTGCTTGACAACATATTGTTAGACAGTTCAAATTAACGAGGTGAACTCTTATGTTCTCACTTGTATTTTATTTAACCTCTGTAGTAATCCTAGTTCCACCATACAAACGGTGGAATTTCTGGCAGGAATTTCACATCTCAAACTAGTGAACTTGGATCTGGCTCATGCCAGGGAGTCGAAGAGATGGCAGTAATATTAATACAATACAACAAATGAATACATACTTTCCTTCATTACTTTTTAAACCAAAAGTCCTATCTTTATCGTCCTCTTAAGAATGTCCCCACCTACCAAAGGTAACTGTGGTCATTGCATGTCTCTGACTCTCCCCGTCCCCCCTCACGCCCCTGTCCCCCCCCTCATGCCCCTGTTCCCCTCCCCCCTCGCACATGGAATCGATTGGCCCTGTGCGGACTTAAACCCTGCTAGCCATCATGGTGTGTTGGGATTATTTGCAAATGGGGATAAGAGGTCACTTAGGCCGTCTTTATTGGCTTTCCTGAGCTGTGAGCTGCTCTGGCTCTCTGGATCTAATGCGGGACTCCCTCACATGCCCCCCCCCCCCCCCCTCGTATTAGGACAGAGTCGCTGAAGGAAGGGGGGAGAAAGGGGTCCCTTGGTCCCATGTTTATGGGGCAACGGTTAGATGGTGATGGTGAGTTTGTGCATCGTGATGATGTGTGTGTCGAGTGTGGTCTTATCGGTTAGGCTGACGCACGGAAAAGTTGAAAAAGTGTTTTTCTTTTGCCGTGGTTTGTCCATAGATGTAATCCATTACCCCTGCTTGGTGCTGTAGGCTAGTTCAGAGTGGGCCTATAATCGATTTAGTATTTTGTGTATATACTTTTTCTTCTTTAAATATTTTCACAAAGGAGGGATTTATGGGGATTTTCATGTTTTGTAATCATTCTCTCGCTCTCGCTCTCGCTCTCTCTCTCTCTCTCCAGGCACTGGGGCCAGTGTTCTCTCTGCTCTACAGGACCTGCCCTCTCCTCCCTGGCCCTGCAAATCCAAGATGAAGAAGCATCTCCAGTGCTTCTCGGTGCTGCAGTGGGTCATCTCCTTCTTGGCCCTGGGTGAGCGCAACGGTTTAGCTCCTCACTTCTTACCCTGAGGAGGCCCCTTATAACCAGGTCAATCCAGTAAGCCGCATGTATAGTTACATTTTGATTTGTCACACACACACACACACACACACACACACACACACACACACACACACACACACACACACACACACACACACACACACACACACCACACACACCACACACACACACACACACACACACACACACACACACACACACACACACACACACACACACACACACACACACACACACACACACACACACACGTGGAATAATGTTCCGAGCCTTCAGCACATAGAAAGGACTCCTTGTTCCCTTGAACTATTGGCTGCCCTCATAAATGTAATGGATCAATCATAATTGTAAACCAATAATAGTGACTAAGTTACTTTTTAAAATTTAATCCACGTACAGTAGCAGCAGTTTAAATGAATCAAACCAGCTAACCAAGTACCTTTACAAACCATAGAGACACATATTTACATTTCTGTTGAGAATATACAAATGTTCCCCTGAGGGAACTAAAGGCAAATTCACTATTCCGGACAAAACAGACAACCAATACTTTTACTCGGAATTACATCTTTACACAGTAAAAAATGTATTTTACTGTGTAAACAGTATTTTGATGGCACTTTCTTTCATTTGCTTCCCTTCTCCAGGTATGGCGGCCACAGTGCTGCTGGTCTACATGTTCTGCACCGACTGCTGGCTGATCGCTGCCATGTACACCGCCTGGCTGATCTTGGACTGGAACACCCCCAAGCAAGGTGAGACACCCCTACAGGTGACGCTGCTGCTATTACCTGCACTGCACACGTCGACACACCACCATCGATGCATTGACGGCCCGCCATATGACTACTGTCACATGATACTTGTGGTCATGTGACTGTAAACCTGGAGATGACATCGGCCGCTTTTTGTCCAAACGCTTTTAATTTTAAAAAAAATTGGAGGGAGTTATCTTTTTAGTTATTTTTAAAATCTTTTTAATTAACGGTTTCTTTCATAATGGTTTGATTTTATAGTATTTTAAATCCTTTGTCGTGTTTGAATGGTATTGCATCGTCATGAAATAAAGATATTGACTTATTGTGATACCCTGTAGTTAAATTACAAAATTAAGATATGCCTTTTAAAATGATCATATGAGGTTTGAAACCTCAGTGAGACAGGAAAGTTGGTTTTAGTCTGATACTGTGCTATACATTTCCATATACTTAAATGTATTGAATGTATTTATTAATATTGTGTAAAGTTCCCCATAATTATCATGATAGTATGTTTTCCATATCGCCCAACTCTGGGTAACGCTAACTCAAATGACTTGATATAATAATGTCATATAATATAAGAAAAATAATATAATATTATTATATATTTTTTTAAATATTATTCTGTATCACATCTGTTTGGGCTATATGCCGCTCTAAGAATATTAACAAGCAAAATTATATTTTATGAATACATAACTATGTGTTGTGACTTTTATAAGACTTAATACAACAGTCAGACATATTCAAACTATATAAATCTATTTAGGTGGGAGGAGGTCTTCCTGGGTCAGAAACTGGACTGTCTGGACCTATTTCAGAGACTACTTTCCAGTCAGGGTAAGTTGAGATATGCACCCAAAATGTTTTATCAAGCATGCCTATAATCTACAATTGTTTGCAAGATAGAGACAACTCTAAACTGCCAATGTTCCATCCTGAACAGGTCCCATAGGTCCCATTCTAATGCTAACTATCGTGTATAGTATATTGTTTTTTATTACAGAGGTTGTGAGTGTTGCCCAGACTTGGGCAACACTCATCTAGTCTAGCTAATCTAGAAGGGGATCCCATATCAGCTGTACGTTCCATGCAGTCCCTGGCTCCCGGTTGATTAGAGCTTGATGTTGATGAGGAGTTCCATTAGACTTTGCTTTGTCTGATAGGCAATGAAGAGCAATGCTGAGCTGGTGTTTTGTCCTCCGCTCCTGTCCTCTGTACCTTGAGTTTCGGCTGGAAAAACAAAGCAGACCCTACACTACACAGGGAGCTATAACCAACAGTCTAGCATATGGACATCATGGCCGATGGCACTGAGAAGAGGGGCCTGGCTCAAAGCTCCAACTCTTGTTGATTTAAAATATAAAACGACACGGGAAGAGTCAAGGTTGCCCAGGACATTTTGGGTGATTTGTTCCTTTCAGCCGTTCTTAGTCAAACAAAAGTTAAATATAAACCTCAGGGCATTACCTTATAGACCATATACATGACGCCAACAAGTAGAATGATGACTATATAATGCCTTACTCGTGATTTGGCTTATAGGCTGGATTTGGCTCTGCATCAGACACATTGGACAGTACAATTCATACCCATGCCATACAGTAATTAAATGACAGGGATTGATGGATTTTGAACGTGGTCCCTGAAGGAGCCTTGAACTTTGCTCACCACAGTGTCTTGGACTTTAACCATCTGTCTTGTGTGTGTGTGTGTGTGTCCTGATGAGCTCATCCTGTTAACTCGTGATAGGTCTTGTTTATCAACTGCTGCTGTTGTTGAAAGCTTGAAATCAAGCTTAATTTACCCCATCTGGTTCTCTATACATTCTGTGGTGTTTTAATCAACGTTAAAAAAAATATTAATATGCTCTCTTCTTTGGTTCAAATATACAAATCCTTAAGTATCAAGGGGTTCCAAGGGTTTTACAATTGGTTTGTTGAGAAGCATAGTGTTCAGAATTATTACGCACTAATAAGGTAGAGGGCAACTTTGTTGAAATGAAAAGAAAAGTGTGCTGAAATTGTATATATTAGAAACTGGCCCTTCTGCACAGCCCTTGTCAAACTGCCGGTGTCTCCCCTTGGTTCTCCTGTCATGGCGGAGGTTGCTGATCCAGTGTAATTTTCTATTTGCCTTTCTAAGTCCCCCCCTCGCTGCCTCTGTCAGGATCTGGGATGTAGTCTCATCGGCTAATGCGGTTATGCAACTGAATTGTTTGACTACTGCTCGTTAATGGAGCCGAGAATACACAAAGAGTTACGCGTGCGTGCGTGCGCGTGCGTGTGTGTGTGTGTGTGTGTGTGTGTGTGTGTGTGTGTGTGTGTGTGTGTGTGTGTGTGTGTGTGTGTGTGTGTGTGCTAGCTATGTTCCTAATGGTTGTGTTTGATATAGAGTACATGATGTTTGGACCTCCATGCCCTTGTGAAACTCGGGGGGGGGGGGTTTGTATTTAAATTAATGTTGACACCGTGTTGTTTTACACTACCCGTGTCAGGGCCACAACATCCAAGAATGTTCCAGGGTTTCCAATTACCAATTGGAACCAACCAACCAATTCCAGTAGTGTAGAAATCATTCTAACGCATTATGTGTTGTTTTCCTCCCATGTCTTCCTCAGCTGATCAAAACCCACAACCTGCTGCCCAGCCGCAACTACATCTTTGGCTACCACCCCCACGGAATCTTTTGTTTCGGCGCTTTCTGCAACTTTGGCACAGAAGCCACGGGCTTCTCCAAGAAGTTCCCTGGGATCAAGCCGTCCCTGGCCACGCTGGCTGGCAACTTTCGCCTACCGGTCCTCCGGGACTACCTCATGTCTGGAGGTACAGTAGAGGTTTCAGTGCCTTAAGCGACATACGATCACATTGACTGCAATGGGTTGAGCTTTGGGCCTGTGGCACGGGCCAAATGGCTTTTGTTTATCTAAGCTTGCTCAGTTTTTTTATTTGTATTTGTTTCTGAAATATTTCAAGCTTTTATTTTTATTTTTACTGTATACTGTAATGAATTTAATTTTTATATATATACATGCATTTATATGTATTGCTTTGGATGTGTCTGGGAAACCTGTTAGACGTAATAAAGCAGCAGCAATATCAATTATCTGATTAAGCGGGGTAGAGTAAACGCCATAAATCACCATAAATGTTTTTAATCACTACAAGTGATTAAAAACACTACACCCATACAACAAATATAATCAAAGTATCAAGTCAGGATAGTTGGGGTGTAGGGGTGATTCCCAGTGGGAAGGCTCTGGGTTTGAAACCTAAATGTCTACCCCAAGTCTAACGTAAGCATCCTTCCGCAAGATACCCAACACCTATCTACTTACACATCACATCAATAGCATATATTTAATACAAATTAAGTTCTCCCCTTGGATCAAAGACGTATGACTTTGTCACAATACATAATGGTGCAGTATAGTAATGACTTGTCAATTCTGTGTCATTTTGTCCACCACAGGCATCTGCCCAGTGAACAAGAACTCCATCGACTACCTGCTGACGTGTAGCGGCACAGGGAACGCTGTGGTGATCGTGGTCGGCGGAGCAGCCGAGTCTCTGGAATGCGCCCCAGGAAAGAACTCCGTCACCTTGAAGAACCGCAAGGGCTTTGTGCGACTGGCCCTCCAGAAAGGGTAGGCCTGACACCGGCTTGCACACACGCACAATCTCACAAAACCTCATGGAGAGCCAAGACCGTTTGAAAGTACAACCAATACAATTGACGCTCTGAATTAAAAATATCTATGATTTGCTGTGAAAAGAAATAGGAGATGGAAAATCGTTTTTAAAGCTTTGTACAAGTTTCATAATGAGAGGATATTTTTTAAAGGGTGACTCGGACATGCATATGCCCAGATCTTGAGTTGGATAATTAAAGCGCTTCAAACTAAATCCCATAATCTGGAGTAACGGTCCATTTGGTTAACGTAATTTGTCAACATTCAGTGCCTGCAAGTGGGCCACCCACCTACATACAGTCTGGCTCCCTTTCAGGTTATACAGTTTATTCTCTTGTTGTGCCTTTTCCAAAGAGGCTTTGGATTTGGGAATGTTCATTCATAACAACTTGGATCACATTCCAACCAAAGAAAAAGAAGCCAGCACGTAGTGGATTTGGGTCACTTAAGTTTAAAGCACTAAAGTCTGAAAATAATCTCTGGTGTGTGACAGGTTGTACATATATATAATTTTGCTTGTTGTGAAACAGGCAAAATTGACAATATTCGACAATATTATGTTATATTATGGATATTTGCCTTTCTTAATGTGCGGGTAATCTACATTTGACTATAGTTAGATGATATAAAATGTATAAAAAGTTCTTTATTTTCTAAACTTTTTTACTAGTATTGGCAAAATATGTTTTTCAAAAACTCACAAATAAATGTTGAGTTATCTGCTGTGGTCTTTCCTCAGGTCGGACCTGGTTCCCATGTACTCGTTTGGGGAGAACGATGCATACAAGCAGGTGATCTTCGAGGAGGGGTCCTGGTGGAGATTGATTCAGAGGAGGCTGCAGAAGATCGTGGGCTTCGCCCCCTGTGTGTTCCATGGGTGTGGCCTCTTCTCGGGGGACACCTGGGGCATTGTGCCTTACTGCAAACCCATCACTACCGTTGGTGAGTTTAAAGTGTCAGTTCTTGGGGAAGGGGAACCGTCACACTCTGCTGCTTTCTTAATGTAAGAGTACTGCTTCACGCGTGTCTTTATGGGTCTTGAGAAGCACTTCAAATACATTAAATCCGACTGAGAATGCAAATCCCGGACCAATGACTAGGGTCAAACTTATTTGACATATTTATTTCCTCAGAAAAACGGAAACAGAGTTGATGTTGCAGACAGCAATTATATCACAACACACATATGAAGCAGTACTCTCCTATAGTACAAAGTGTGACATTCCCCTTTTAAGATAATATTTTGTTATTTGTGTTATGGACGCAATTATTTTGTATGCTTAGTTTATTTGTTGGTTTCCGGGTACTGCCGGGTAACAAAAATGATCCGTGTTTAATGAAATGGAAGAGGAGGTGCTGATGGTGGAGTGTTAAGATGTGTTTACACAAACGATGTTCGTTGTTTCACCATTTAATAAGAACGACCAGTTAAAGGGATAAACTGTTCCCCCTTAAATCTAAAAGCGCGTCTTCAAATGTGCTCTCATTCAGTAATGATGTTTTTAAGGCCATTATTAGACGGTTAGCAGCACACCGTCAGCAGAGGATCCGCACTGTCAATATTTACTCTGTCCGGCCTCAAGGGCACATTAATGTTTAACTCCTACTAATGCAAGTTCAACTTTTGATTAATTCTCTGTGTGTTTGCTCTCTGTGTTTCCAACCAGTCGGGGAGCCCATTACAGTGCCAAAAGTGGAGGATCCCCCCCCAGATATGGTGGATCAGTATCACGCCATGTACATCCAGTCCCTTCAGTGCCTTTTCGACAAGTACAAGACCCGCTTCGGTCTCAAAGAGAGTGATGTCCTCGAAATTCAGTAAAAATAAAGGGTCGGTGTCCACCCCCTTCCCCCAACCCCCCCATCAGACACTCATGTGCCTTGCTCCAATTTCCTCCGGATCACAAAACTCTGGACACACACACACAAACTCTTTTTGTGTACATAGACACTGGCTCACTGACGCAAGTGTAGTTTGTTCTTAAGAAAGTGCTGTGCAGGTATAATGAATCGGTGTGAACCTTAAAGAATGATGAAGTCCTTCCAGCTGGGTTTTGTTTTTCACTCTACAAGACGACTATTCGGAGGATGCACTGCCGTCAACGGTCCCTCCCATCGTACCGATGTCTTTTCCGTTTTCAATGCTGTTTAACACTGTCAAAAATAGATGAGGAGCACACGGCTTGTTCCACACACAGTTCTGATAATTGTGAAGGGGGAGAGCAACAAGCTACGGTAACAAAACATTCATGAAGTGCCATATTGTTGTTTTTTTGGTTTATTACTCACTGATGCATATAATTCTCTTCTTGAGATCTGATTTGTATGCACACTTAATGCAAAAAAAGAGAGATTCCACTCTTAACATTGGGCAGATGGACCCAAACCCTAATTGAGCCAAAGATGTGATGGCGTTCCTACTCAATGCACACATGTAGGTGAACGCAGAAACCGTAACGACTGAATTAATGTTGCGAATGTCATGCCATGTTTTTGGTGCTTTAATTATTTGCCAGAAAGTATTAATTGTATTGTGTGAAGAGGTAGACACTGATTCAATCGATTTTTTTTCTTCAATTAATAATACTTGTGCACTTTTTTCAAAGTGACTCTGAAATGAGTGAAGAGAGTGACTCTGATGTGTGTGTGTGTGGTGTGTGTGTGTGTGTGTGTGTGTGTGTGGGCACTACACTCAAAGTGCAGTGTCTTTCAGGTCTTTAAGCTTAATCGGAAGGTCAGCTTAAAAAGAAAGTAGTATTATTGAAGGAAAAGTGTAATGTTTGCTAATTTCAGCGTATTGCGCTTGACTGGTGTCTGCAGTTGGTATTATTTTGAATATCTAGTATTGTCTGTATTAAAGCATCATTGATGTTTGTTTGGAGGGGAAAATGAGCATGTATGTGTTCATGACATACCTGGGATCAGCAAGCCATGCTAAAAGTTGTATCTGAAAAGTAATTTCTCATCACTTTACCATGTATGTCCTGCTAACGAGCAATGGGCAGTGTCTAATCCATGTGCAATACAATAAAAAAGGCCTTCCTGTATGGGTGCATAATCGGTCTGATAATATTTAAATTAAACTTTTGTATGTTTTCCAAAAAAAAACGTGTCGTCTTGATACATAACATTTCACATGTACATGACAATATTTCATACATCTGGTGATTCAACCGTTTTGTGAGAAATTCAGTTCAATTTTTATAGAACATATAATACTTCACACAGCTCTTGGCTGAATGCTGCCTCCCTGAGGACAAGTGAGGTTAACATACAAGGAACTTGAATTATACACGTCATGTATTTCTAATTCCTTATTTATAAATCTTCTGTATACATTTCATCATATTTTGTGGATATGTAATTATACTCTAATTACTAATGCGTTTATTTACTAATGTGCTTTTCATGAGACTCAAATGAGACACTTTACAGTATTAAAAAAAATACATACTTTTATATTTGACTTTTATATTTTTACATATCTAATTATCTAAAAATACAATGCATACAGAGGAAAACAACAGGTTAAAAACCTAAAACGTCATCATCGCCCCACTACAATACTCGCTGTGTGTACCGCGGCCCCTCCGGGTCACGCTGTGTCCCGTGCGACTTCCTCCTTCCAGCTTTGACAGATCCACGCCCCTCCCCTTTTCCCCCCAACGACCGTCAGACGAAAAACCAGCCAATCGCAACACACGGTTTGAAGACTACGCGTTGACGGACGTGGCCTTGAACCAATCATCAGCCTCGAGGCTGAGGCCTCCTCCTACTCCAACCAAACCGGACATGACCTCCGGAGCGACTAGCAAAATAGCTACTTTGTTTTTGTCGCTGGGTTAGCCGCCGACAGCCTAGGCTACTACTACTTCGGTACTTTCCCCCTCCCCAAAACAACAACAATGTCCGCACGTTTGAAGCATACGACACGCGTTGCACGAGTGTAGTAGACGCAAACGGATGGGATGTGTTGTTGTTGAATGAAACGAGCTCGCTAAGCTAGCTAGCTTAGCCGCCGAAGGAGGATGAGCTCCTTCGCCGGCCGGGATGTCACCAACTCCGGGGTCTCGTCCACTCGAGCTTTGCACGTAGAGCTCACTTCTCAGCAGGTATGTGCGTATTGCCGACTGCATGCTATGACATATATATATGCAGGTTATAGAACAATCTCCAGGCCTACGGGTTTGGTAGCTTACGGGGCTAGTTAGTAGTTAGCTGCCGTAGCTAAAGCGTAGAGCCACTGTGACAAGCATCTCTCCTACTACTACTACTACTACTACAAAGCTCCACGACACATGATTATAATAACGCTTTACTCCGTTTCCCACGTGTGTATGTATGTAGGTATATGCAACTGGTTCTCGCATTGCTGTACGTGTTGAATGCACTCCCGTTTAGTTCAGTCTGCAGCAGTGTCACCGCCCCGAGCTCAGGTGACCTGTTAAATGGAGAAAATAAACACATACACAGCAAATGTCACTGTTTTCCTATTTAATATTCTGGGGCATTGTCTCATCCATTGTGTCTTTTAACCCTTTTGACTCGTGACAGTCAATGGTCCATCAATTGAAAAAGTAAACGATGCATGCATATTTATTCCAGACTTCTACTAAAACCCTCACACAAAGTTGTGCCATTTGTTGTTCTTCTGTGGCCCATAGACCTGTGCAGAGGGTGCATGCTGCCTTTAGCAAGGATGGTATAAGTGTTGGATTGTTGATCTTTTATAAGGCTGTCATATTATGGTGCTGCCTTGTAATCATGTTTGCACCAGTTTCTACGTCGTGTTTTTTCAATGGATATGGACGGGGTGCCTTATTGTGCAATCATGTATAACCCTCTACAACAGCCTACTGCCTTTTCAATCAAAACGGAAGAGTACTTGTATATGAGCCACCTTGGATATCTCTATGCACGAATGCAGTACATAAGGCTTCGGGGTGAATCCTAGCCTACTGTATACATTTGGTATTAGTTAGATATAGCTGCTATATGTGGATCCTGGATTAAGATATAGTGGTGTAAATGTTATTGGGTTTGCACAAGTGTCATGCCATCATACTTCTTATGTCTTTAGTCTTTTTGTACATCTTTGTAAGGAAATAGTGGTCAATAGTGGAAATACCAGCAAGACATGGCACAAATGGCATTGTATTCAAGGTTTGGAATGGAATTATAAAATAGTTTGTCCTCTTATGTTTTAAAAGTTGTAATCTGTATTTAATCTGAATTTGTGTTATTACCACAAATCCACACATGGGAAGTTTAAGATGATGTTCCTAGAAAGAATGTACTTGGGGACCCACTTGTCTGCAACTCCATTTGTTCTTGCCTAGTTGGTCCTGTGTGTTGTGTAATGCAACATGTCTGTTCACTCAATATTGTTAATCATTCTACGCAACCTCTCATATTATAGGCTTTTGTATTAAATATTCTCAAATGATCTAAAGTCCTGTTTATCCTGTCAATCCAAGATAGATTGACTAATGGAGTGTTTACCCAAGTGTGTGCAAGCGCATGTGTGTGTGCGTGTGTGCAATCGATTGAATTGGCTGCTGCATTTTAAAGAATTCATTACTTATTTTTTGTTTTTTATTATAACAAAATGTATTCAGGGGAATCCATCCTGTGTTATTTAGAAATTCGACAAAACTGAAAGCTTTCACAAGAGAGTGTTTCTGTCCATATCCTGTCCCCAAGTCTCATAACAGACTAAAGTGTTTTTGTTTCCAATGCCCCTAATCTTATAGGGAATCCCATGACTTAGATTTTGCCACTGAATGGGGGCTGGGAGTTGCAGTGGGGGTCTTCTTGTAAGGAATGTTGGTCAGTTGTATAAGTCTACAGGGATAGAACTATATGTTACTGTGTTCTTGTGTGTACCATGGACTATGTTGTTAGACATACATTAAAAAAATACATATTTAAGTTTGGGACGCAGTATAGACTGGTAATGTTAAATGTAATACTGTCTTTGTAAAAAAAAAAGTTTTTCAGATTGACCTTTGCTGTGTCAGGTTAAGTCACGCTCAGCCAACAGAACACATAGAAAGTTAAGAAATGGTCCTAAAGTCCACTTTCACTACAATAACTTCTACAATAACACTCTACACTTCATCGGTCCCACCTTTTTTTAGAGAGAAAGCCATAGTTGTGAATCAGTATTTATTGCTTTGGACATGCATGTATAGGATCATAGTCTGGGGGCTGGTGAATCCCTTCTATTCCTCATGAGTTCAAGCTAGAGGGGATGGCATGCCACCAGTGTGACTCAACAGTTGTGAAACAAACCTATGTTTGATCTTGTTCTTCTCATAAATGAATTCTCATGAATCTGCACTACTTCACTGTGCTGTCGGCCTATAGCGCTAGTCTCAGACATTTGAATGTACGTTTTAGGCTTACAGTCAAAATCCACAGCCAGAATTACATTTGCTGGCATATTTGTTTGGCATCTGTCTCTGACTGTCCTAACCCTCTGGTTGCATTTCACCTGGCTTTCATTTTTGGTTGCAGATGTGTAGGCTGTGTCTCATGAAGATATCCACTTGCCTTTTATGTGGCGTTTGCCAGATGATACAGAATGTCTGGTCTTGCTTGCTTTTGTTTAAAAAAAACAAAAACAACCCTATGGAATGTGAAAATATACTGACCGCTGGTGCATTGTGCTGCCATTCCAGTCAATATAGTTGACCTCTTGGTTGGTCAGAATATAGCTTTTCAGCACCCCACACAGCTCGGAGGAGGACGTGCACCTTAATTTGCCTATATTGATCATAAAATGGGTGGGAGGAGTTATTGTCAACAGAACCCCCCCCCCATCCTTTTTTCTTCCTACACCTCTAGACTGCCTCAAACCTCACATATGTGTTAGTTTAGCCAGTCAGTGTTGATGCTATCTCCAGAACAGCATGCCGCGTCTACTGCAGACTGGTAGAACATACAGTGGCGATGGCTGCACACACATGGAAGGCCTTTCTTTGAAAGCACAGGCTGTTCTGGGCCTTCCTGTAAAGGGCCGCATTGTTGGGCCGCATTGTTGGCTTTCCTGTCCCCGTTTAGGAGTGATTTCACTCCCCCACGTCATGGGCTCACCTTCTCACCCCTTGGTGGTTACATGGGTTTAGGGTGGGCCCCTTGCTGCTCTGCTGGAGGACTTGTCATACCTCTGCCTTTTTAGACGCCTTTTTTGTTATTATTTAGCAAGTGTGAGTGTGATGGCAAACGGCATCTTTTTCTGACGTAAAATACGATGACTGATGTTAAATGGCGTTTTTATTTGTTTTATTCATAGTACATAAGGTGTACACATGTGTTTAATGCTACCAGCCACAGTTATTTTCTGAAAAATAAAAATAAATCGGATTTAAACTATCAATCTAAACGTTTGCTGCTTTATTTAGATTCATATGTATTGTCATTGCACAGCACAAGTACAGTACAGTGAAAATAATTTGGCATCTAACCAGAGTGCAAATGTTGCAGTAATATATAATTTACAGTGGTATAAAAACGGTACAAAATAACTTATGTATGTATAAGATCTGTATGCAGAATTATAGGTATATACAGGTAAGTATACAAGCATTCAACCGGTAGTGAGCTGAGGTGAAAAACAGGATAAATATATATAAATGTGTATATACAGCAGGTAGTGAGCAGGGATATGCAGTTGTATCAACAGTTGAAGATTAATATATTTACGATAGGTACAGTAAAAATGTTCATGGCTATCATACAGGTATGTAACCAATAAATAGGTATACTATAGGTAGAGGTAGGATATGTAGGATACTATAGGGAGTTATGATGACGATGATGATGATGATGTTATGATATAGTGGGCAGAGTTTGTACGGTGGGCAGAAGAGGCGGGATGGAGTTCAGGGAGATGACAGCTGAGGGGAAGAAGCTGTTCCTAAGCCTGCTTGACTTAGGACAAAGGTTCCTGTAGTGCCTCCCGGAGGGGAGGAGAGCAAACAGTCCATGGCTGGGGTGAGAGGTGTCTTGGACAATTTAACGTGCCTTCCTCAGTCACTGTTTGTTGTGGGTAGTCCTTATTGCAGGGAGTGGTAATCCAACGATGTCACCATACCACCTCTGCAGCAGCGCTTTCCGGTCGGAAACAGTGCAGTTGCCGTACCACACTGAGGATTTATGGGGAATTCCAATGTTTGTTTCATGGAGTGTCATAGGCTCAAAAGAATGCCTTGGTTTTTCGTGGCTGCAAATAAAGCAAGTGGGTCAGAGTAATCGCTCATGACAGCCAAAGTCTTCTTTTATTTTATTTGATTGTGGTTGTTAATTAGTTTCATTCAAGATCTTTAAAAGAATATAAATTGAGCGGAACTAATGTTGTGCGTCCGCGGTTCACAAAGGGGACGTCACTTCTCAGTCCCTGAGGAGTATTTCCCTGCAGCGTCTGTGTTCCAGGTGTTAGTGTTAGGGTTATTCCATCAGATTGTACTCTTAACTGCTATATATTAACAATACAAATGTATGGATTAATACTTTAATCAATTGTTGTCCACACTCAATCTCAGCCTTTTATGAATGTCGGACAAAAACAGATCCTTAATGGATGAATCGTTTATACACTGATTAGTCGACCATGAAAAATGAGTTGTGCACGTCCCCGAAATCAATCACGTTTGTCACTTGCGATGACTTGTGATGGGTTTTTGCTTATTATTTATGACTTAATGACTTAACCGAAAAAAAGAAAAGAAGAATAAATGACCGTGAGATTAATTGATTATGAAGCGGCTCCAATTGAGACATCTTTCTAGATAATGTTATCTCTCATGATAGGCCTCTCTAGAGCTAGCCTGAGAGCAGGGGATAGCTCTCTCTGCGCTACGCTACCTTCCCCCCCCTGCCCCCCCCCCCCAACCATGTCTCCATCCATTTTCATCATTCTGCTGTAGTCCCCCCTCCCCCTCACCCGCCGTGACCTTTCTTTTCTCCTCTCCTTCTCCCGGGCCAACAGAGACGGCTACGTCACCTACGAAGCATCGCCGCCAGGAACATCGTCAACAGGAATGGCTCCCCCCTGCTCGACACCTTCTTCACCCTCCACCTCTGTATAGAAGACCGCATATCCAGAGGTGTGTGTCTCCATACCGTCTCTGTCTCTGTTTCTGTCTGTCTGTCTGTCTGTCTGTCTGTCTCTGTTTCTCTCTCTCTCTCTGTCTGTCTGTCTGTCTCTCTCTGTCTCTGTTTCTGTCTGTCTCTGTTTCTGTTTCTCTCTCTGTCTGTCTGTCTCTGTTTATTTCTGTCTCTTTGTCTCCGTCTCTCTCTCTCTCTCTCTTTCTATCTGTCCTACACTCTTTCTAATGACTCTTATGACACACACACACACACACACACACACACACACACACACTGTTTCTTTGTCCCCATCTCTGTGTAGTGGCTGGTGTTTTAGATGTCTCTATGGCAGACATAGAAACCCTAAACTAGAGACAGCCACCCGTTTGTTTCCATTAGGTGCAGTTGAAGCCCACGTTGTGTGAAAGTCCAGTGTGACGCATGGTCATTTAAACAGCATCTTTAGTGGGATCCCATGGGTTAAGAACACTCATAACCATGGGAAATGACAGCCACTGCATTAGACTGTGTGGATATTTCTTCTTTTTTATAGTCTGTGGAGAACAGGCTTCATTTTGGTCAAGAAGGGATCACAGAAAACATTGACATCTTGGTAGTAAAAGTCAGTATGGTAACTTGTAAGATGGTTGGATTGTCCCAAAGTTGCTTATGATACCTTTTCTAGAAGTGCATGTAATGTTGGTGTGTAATAGAATGGACCACATTGGGGAAGGAAGAAATATAGTGAGAGTAGAGTAGTATGTCTGATTTGTAGATTTAGTATGTCATTCTAAGAAACTATTTTATTGAATGGAATACATTGCACGTATGAACTGTATGTATGTGTTGGTCTCTTTTAACCAGACTTTTATTACTGTCTTTGCAGACTTTTACAAGAGTGAGATCATACGAGATTCGCTGGTAAGTTATCGTCGCGCAAAAACTATGATCTAAACGTCCTGCCTCGCACGGCGGCTATGACCTCTTGTCTGGGGCCGTACTGTGCACACGTCCCAGCATGTGTGTTTCATCATGTGTGACCCAACTGTAAACTTTGCGATACCTGATCTCTGGCAGTCTGCTCTGTTTGTGCAATGTTTGCACACTTCCTTTTGTTACTGCACTACAGAACTGGCAAGCCATTACTGCCAGGCCAGGTTGTCGGCTGCTGACATAAGCACTTTTCCTTGCATACTGCAACCCCCACGCACGCACACGTACACACGCACACACGCATGCACACACGTACGCAGACACACACACACACAGGCGTACGCAGACACACACACACACAGGCGTACGCAGACACACACACACACACACACACACACACACACACACACACACACACACACAGGTGTACGCAGACACACAAACACACACACACACACACACACACAGACGTACGCAGACACACACCTGCACGCAGACACATACATACACGCAGACACACACATATACACGCAGACACACACATATACACGCAGACACACACCTGCACGCATACACACACATATACACGCAGGCACACACACCTGCACGCAGACGCACACAGACACACACATGCACGCAGACACACACATACACACGCAGGCACACACACCTGCACGCAGACACACACATACACACATACACGCAGACACACACAAACATGCAGACACACACCTGCACGCAGACAGACAGACAGACATGTCTGCTGCCTTTGTCCTCTGGCAGCCCTCTGTTCTCCTATATACTGTGTGTGTGTGTCTCTCCAGTGGGCGTATGAGACGTCTATATACTGTCTCTCCAATGAGGTAATGAGACGTCTATATACTGTGTCTCTCCAGTGAGGTAATGAGATGTCTATATACTGTGTCTCTCCAGTGAGGTAATGAGACGTCTATATAATGTGTCTCTCCAGTGGACGTACGAGACGTCTATATACTGTGTCTCTCCAGTGAGGTAATGAGACGTCTATATACTGTGTCTCTCCAGTGAGGTAATGAGACGTCAATATACTGTGTCTCTCCAGTGGACGTATGAGACGTCTATATACTGTGTCTCTCCAGTGAGGTAATGAGACGTCTATATACTGTGTCTCTCCAGTGAGGTAATGAGATGTCTATATACTGTGTCTCCATTGAGGTAATGAGACGTCTATATAATGTGTCTCTTCAGTGGGCCAATGAGACGTCTATATACTGTGTCTCCAGTGGACGTATAAGACGTCTATATACTGTGTCTCTCCAGTGGACCTATGAGACGTCTATATACTGTGTCTCTCCAGTGGGCCAATGAGACGTCTATATACTGTGTCTCTCCAGTGGACGTATGAGACGTCTATATACTGTCTCTCCAGTGAGGTAATGAGACGTCTATATACCGTGTCTCTCCAGTGGACGTATGAGCCGTCTATATACCGTGTCTCTCCAGTGGACATATGAGACGTCTATATACTGTGTCTCTCCAGTGGACGAATGAGACGTCTATATACTGTCTCTCCAGTGAGGTAATGAGACGTCTAGATACTGTGTCTCTCCAGTGGACGTATGAGACGTCTATATACTGTCTCTCCAGTGAGGTAATGAGACGTCTATATACTGTGTCTCTCCAGTGGACGTATGAGCCGTCTATATACCGTGTCTCTCCAGTGGACGTATGAGACGTCTATATACTGTGTCTCTCCAGTGGACGAATGAGACGTCTATATACTGTCTCTCCAGTGAGGTAATGAGACGTCTAGATACTGTGTCTCTCCAGTGGAAGTATGAGACGTCTATATACTGTGTCTCTCCAGTGAGGTAATGAGACGTCTATATACTGTGTCTCTCCAGTGGGCCAATGAGACGTCTCTCCAGTGGGGTAATGAGACATCTATATACTGTCTCCCGTGAGGTAATGAGACGTCTATGTACTGTGTCTCTCCAGTGGATGTATGAGACGTCTATATACTGTGTCTCTCCAGTGGACATATGAGACGTCTATATACTATGTCTCTCCAGTGGGCCAATGAGACGTCTATATACTGTGTCTCTCCAGTGGACGTATGAGATGTCTATATACTGTCTCTCTCCAGTGGGCCATTGAGACGTCTATATACTGTCTCTCCAGTGGGCGTATGAGAGGTCTGTTGCTGTGTGTGTCTCTCCAGAAACTGATGAGACTGGGCAATAGAGATTTCCTGTTTCCCTTTCTACTTTCCGGTTCTTCTTTCTCATCCCCGAGGGACCTTCACTGCCCACACCGCAAAAAAGCTCTTCCTCATTTTGCTTAAATCGACAGCGAGCTTTAAAAAGTCTTCTCAGAGGGCTTCTCGAAGCGTCTAATGCGGTGCATTTGTGCCTTGTAAAGGTCAGGTGACACAATACGGTCCTCAAGTTTGATGAAATGCTTTAGATGCAAGATGCTTTTATTTGCCATGGGCAATGGGCGAAAAAGTACAATGGGCGGCAGTATAGCTCAGGAGGTAGAGCAGTCGCCTCACAACCGGAAGGTTGCTGGTTCAATCCCCAGCCCCAAAAAAAGAACAACTGTCTGTGTCCTTGAGCAAGACACCCCACCTGCTCCCACCGTTGGTGATTGAATGGGTGTATGAATGGGTGAATGTGAGGCATGACTTGTAAAGCACTTTGGATAAAAGCACTATATAAAAACATCCATTACAATGGAATGCTTACTGCCCGTTCACTCCCGCATTCTGGATTTCTACAACCCTACATACTACCTACCTACTATATACTATAAACAGCACTATACTATAACACACTATACACAAAAATAACAATACAGTGTCTGATGAATGATACAGTATATACATACGGCCAATGATGCAAAAAGCTTTTTAAAGTGACAGTAGTGCAGCAGCATCATGAATACATGATTACATGATTAATATCAGTAAAAAAGTATGAAGTATGACAGCGTAATATAATATTGGTGACCTATACTTATTATATTGATACACCCAAATCTCCTATGTTTCTCTTTCCCAAATGTGGATAATGTGGATTGATTATGAATTACACAATAAATTCTCCTGGCAAATCAACCCCCTTGTAGATGATTCAGATAAAATACTTCTGTTAAAAATATCTATTTTGGCAGGTTAAGTTTGACCAGTCTGTGTTCATGTATGCTGTGAAGGCAATAGTAGCTAAGGAGTCTGTGTGTGTGTGTGCATGTGAACATCCAGAATCCGACATGGCGGAGCCTGGATTTCGGCATGCTGCCGGACCTGCTGGACACGTCAGTGTCTTGCTTCGTGGTGAGGATCTGGGGAGGGCAGCTGCAGCAGTTCCAGCTCCTCATCGAGTGGAAGGTCAACTTGGACGGCCTGCGATACACCGGGCAGCAGGTCAGCACCAGCGCCTGGACACACACTATATATTAGACCGGTTCTACAATTTAGAGAGACAGACTACATTAGCATACCAAATGGGACCATGTGATGGAATGAGAAGACACAATTTTCCTGTTGGATTAGGAGGAAGCGAGGGCTTTGATAGGGTGATGATAAGCAAGCATGGAAATACAGATTAAGTTGAGGATTAGATTTAACTCTGGGGAGTTTTTGGCACTTTTCAGCTTTTTCATTTTGCACGCCAACCATTGCCACTCCCAAGTTTCACAGTTTCACTTAAACTTGTTTTGACAGATGCATGCAAGTTCAGTGCAACTTTAAGGTTACAAGCTCCTACAAAAGTGACTGATCGCGATCCAAGTTGTGCTCAAACCCTTGTGAGTCATTGACTGCCGTACCTACCAGCAACTGCTAATCACTGTAAATAACATTGATTAGGCAAACACGTTCTATTCGTATTTATATACGGTCTACCTTTTTGGCAACGGTTGCCCTGGCGTGACAACTATCTTTCCGCACTATGCATTTCCATTTTGGAGTGAAAAAGGTAAGCCAACAGCAGGGAGTGCTTGGAGGCGTCTCATTAAAACCCCCAGAAAACATGATTTCACTACATTTGTTTTCCAATTCTTTAATTCAGATCTTAGTATAGCGAGAGTCCTGAGCAGCGGCTGAGTGCCCAGCCGCAGAGTCATACCCGTGGCTCCTGCCAGGGCCCTGACAGGCTTGACCAAAACACTTTCCCAGCGCGTTTCACGCCAGCTGACCGTTGAAACCGCTCAACAGCC
Organism: Muraenolepis orangiensis; assembly: GCA_027704905.1. NCBI lineage: Eukaryota > Metazoa > Chordata > Actinopteri > Gadiformes > Muraenolepididae > Muraenolepis > Muraenolepis orangiensis. The sequence goes on along the minus strand of CM051011.1, from coordinate 5,541,540 downwards.
GAGCAGCAGAAACCGGCCCAGTCAGCGGTTTGGCAATATGTTATTAAAAGCCATCGGCATAAGAGAAAACGGGAGAGGCAGAGGGAGAGGGCTTCTTTCACTGTGGTGGAATTAAATAAGTGGATCTAATGGATGGTTTTCGAGTTGCCTACAATGTCTGGAAGGGAACATGTGTTTTTGTGTATTTTCATGTTATCTGAGAGAGTAAAGCGAGGAGCGGAGGCCAGGGCCATATGCTACGGTCCTACTGTTCTCTTTGTAGTGTTTCTGTGCCTTTCCTGCATGAAGCCCGTGGTCTCGTCTGTCCACAGATCCGCTCCAGGAGTCCAAGTGAGATTATATTTGGCTTGAATGATGGCTACTACGCAGCCGACTTGGATCATAAGGTAATTGGTGCTGTCACGCATGGATGCAAGTACACACACACACACACGTACACGTACACACACACACACACACACACACACCAGGGTTCCTGCAGATCCTTACACTGTCTTAAAAAGCATTGAATTCCTTTATCTAAAAATAAGGCCATAATTGGTATTACAGTGTCTTAAATCAGTCTTTCAAAATGTCTTGGGACATGTCTAAGCATGCAATTTAAAACAGCGCTACTGCACTAATGGAATCAGCTTCAACTAGGACTGTTGAGGACATGACACCCTTGAGCCGTGGTCTTGTTGCAGGAACTGTTGGAGCGTAAGGAACCCAGCCTGCTGCAGGTGGACCAGAGCTCGGTCCGCAACTCCTACAGCGTCTTCTCCCTCCTCAGGTGAGACCGCTGTTCCCCTTCACACCCTTTTTTGGGACTCTTCTTCTTAATCCTCTGACATTTTAAATTTTAAATTTATTTTAATTTTTTAAGCTTCAGAGTCTTCACTCTTCCCTGTCTCGTGTAGAAGAACATGGTGCTTTTGCATGCGTTTCAGATCACATGATCACACAACCTCTACTACCATGGTTACAATATATACAGTATCTTTCAAGAGCACCCTGCTGTTATGGCCACTAGATGGCGCCATTGGAAAAAAATACTTTCCATTTGACTCCATGGTTTCCTCCAAAGCTATCCAGAATCAACAAGAAATGATGCAGTCAGCTGTGTATTTTTTGGAAGTTTAAAAATAAATAAATAATATGGATTAGTGAGACCAGAATGCAGCCAAAGTAAAAAGCACTTTATCATCGCTGGTCAGGATTAAGCCTTCTGATTGTGAGTCATTGAACTGCACAGCACTAGGGAGTTAAACAAAGGCACATATACCCATTCGTACCACAAGGGGGAGATCTTCAGATGGGGCATGAATTGCCGTCCGCTGGGCTTTTGTTGACAAACATGGCCTGGGTTCTTTATTTATTTGAAGGTGTTTTTAGTTTTTTCAGTTTTATGTCCGTGTGGTCAAACGTTAACACTACTTAAGGCGTCACCAGGGCTTTCCCCGGAGGTGGGGGGGGGAATGCACAGTAAAAAACGGCAGCCTTATCACATTACAGCGTCGACCACATCCAATTACCTCCGAGTGGATGTGGACCCAGGGAGCCAGGAAGAGGACTGGAAACCCCTTGGGACGGGACGGTGGGCCCGTCATTAGAGCTCATTGGGGAAGGTCCTCTGTGCCCCCCAAACTCCTTTCCTTCCTCAGAAGGAAAATAGGGGGAACGGCAGAAATGTCTTCCTGATGTGAACTTTTGTCCCTTGTTTTTTTTTAAACATTTTTTTTGGAAAGAGGACGTCTCTGCCGCCAGCCCCGCGGGTGGCTATGTCTCCATTCATCTAGGATGGTATATGATGCACTCCATGTACAGGGGGGGGGGGAGGAGGTGGGGGGAGGAGCTTTGAGGGGAGATGGATCCCAGGTCTCATCATCATCATCATCATCATCATCCTCCATCCCTTCATCCTCCTCATCCCTTCATCCTCCTCATCCCTTCATCTAGGATGGTATATGATGCACTCCATGTACAGGGAGGAGGGGGGAGGCGGAGCTTTGAGGGGAGATGGATCCCAGGTCTCATCATCATCCTCATCATCCTCATCATGATGATAATCATCCTCTTTCATGACCCCTGCTCCTTCTCTTCTTTTATGACTACGGCCCCGCTCCTCGTCCTCCTGTTGCTAATTTTTGTTCCAGATTAACTGCGATTGGGTCCTGTTAAAATTGAGGGGGGCGGCCTCACTGAAACCTTCCTTCCTTCCTCCCTCCCTCTTCTGCCCTCGTCATATGACCGTTGCACCTATAGATCTCTCTCTCCTCGTCTTCCTGTACGTTATCTGCCCCATCCCCTCGTCCTTCCATTTGTATATGTTTCTTGGCTCTGTGCCCGGGTCCTACCCCCCCCCCCCCCCCCCCCCCCCCCACACTCCCTCAGCACACTGATATGCTCATGAATTATGATCACACACACACTGCAGAATGATTCATCAGATATCGTTCCCTTAGACGGGGCGTAAACCGGCCAGCCACCACGTCCCTGCAGTACTGGACCGGTTTAGTTTCCTCTGGCCAGCAGTCTTAAGGTTCTCTTAAGTGCATTACCTCCTAGACAGGAGAGGAGAGGAGTGCCCAAAGCTCCATTTTGCTTAGATTACCAGGAGTGTTTTTCATATTCTGGCGTTTGTCTGGTCACCTCATTGGAATCCATAAGCATCTTCTCCGTTTTTTTTAAGGTGCTCAACATTGTTTGGCTGTTTTAGTTATGGCCACAGAATGTCGGTTGTCTGATGTATTTGTTGGTGTCATTTATTTTTTCTAAAGCGCCCTATAAAGTGACAATCCAGTCCTGGTCTCACACGACTCTTTACCCCACAAGTGCACACGGCCCATGAACTTAGCTATTTGGTTTGGTGCAGCGCTATGCCAGGAATGGATGGGACCACCTCTCTCGCTAACGACACACACACACACACACACACACACACACACACACACACACACACACACACACACACACACACACACACACACACACACACACACACACACACACACACACACACACACACACACACACACACACACACACACACACACACACACAGGGATCTTGATTAATGATGGCAATTTGTCAGCGAATGCACTTTTTTGTGTGTGCCTTTTTTCTTTTTTGTGGTGGTGATGGTGTTGACAAGACCTCAGGGCTGTTTAAACAACATGGCAACAAAAGACATCAAGCCTCGCCGGGGAGACGGGAGAGCGGACGAGAGGACCATCCGTCAACGGCTAACGTCTTGTTACCCGATTTGCTCGCTTGAAGGGAACTCGTTCAGAGTTACTTTGCGCTCCACGCAGCGATGGGCCTCCGGAAAGGAAGTGAGGAGAGCCTCTTGTGCTATTGATCCAAGACCTATTCCCCTATCCCCGCATCTACTGTACAATCGTGACGAGGTTGGAGTAGCCCGTGTAGAAAGGGGATCAAGATCAGCGGGGGGAAAAATGTATAAAATAGGTCTGGATCCAGCTCCTCTGGCTGCTGACTCTGAAGCTTGAGGTCTTACCACTCCATCTTGGTTAGAAGCCTATTTTGGCTTTTTTTTCCTTTTTTTGCTCCACCTCTGGGCCCTAATGTGTTTTCCAATGTTGTCTTCAAGTGGTCCTTAAGTGGAGGTTCTCGAGTGACCCCGGGATCCTCAGTTTGCACAAAGCCAAAAAGGAATTATGTACTCGCTGTTTGACATTGAATAACGATCATAACGTTAACATGGGCTGCGTGTTTGTGTGGCTGATTTAAACACGGGGCCCCGGGTTGTAGAAGCGGCCCCCGGTCCGTAGAACCCTAAACGTTGTTTGGCGGAAGCGGAGTCTCCGGGAAAACCCCCCCCCCCAGAAATGCAAAAAAGTCAAATATTTACGTCTCGCCCACAACCCGAGCGGTACACCCCCTCGTGTTTCATGGCTTCCATTGGTTGCACCATTACAATGCACATTGAAGATGCGCTTATGCAGAGAGGAAAAACAATGTTCTTCATGAGATGGCGGACCGGGTTCCCCACTGCCCTCCAGTGGCTGACGGAGGGAGGGTAACTCGCTGAAGCGTTTCCATCTCTGCTGACATCTCTGCTGAAACGCAAACCTTTTGGTGGAATCGCTGGTCCGTGGCGTGGTGACCTCAGCCGGCACCAACCATTCAGTGCCATTCGCTTGGATCGGCCCTGCTGGTTTATATTCCATATATATTGTTTGTATTCTTTTCATTGTTTTTGTATTTGTTTCATTGGCTTTTCATTCATTGTTGGGTGTCTGCTAACTCTTGAAGCAAGCTGGACAGGAATCACTAGCGCTAACCACTATTGGCAATTGACTAACTGATCAGCTTTAAGCGCTCTGGGAATATTAGTGAGGGTAGACACACACACTTACACACAGTAGACATGGCTCTGCATTTCAAGGTGCACATACACTGTAGGGGGAAGAAAGAAAACCATAACAAGGAAAAACGGTAATCCCATGCGTACAATAAACCTTCAAAGATAAGCAGAATATAGTGTTGTAAGGCGAACAGTCGGTGGCTAAACGTGTTGACATTCCTCCACAACGAGGTACAGTCATATCTATACCAGGTTTATTATGATTCCTACTATGGGGTCTCTGCTCCTATTCCTGTTTTGCGGGGGGGGGGGGGGCGGTTGCTGTTTTGTCCTGGCCGGAGGTATGTATTCCCCGGGACATTATCCCTCTTTGTCGCGCGCTAAGCGTCTCCTAGGGGTTGTTTTGAACGGGCCAATTTGCTGCCGTCTTCAACGCGTTTCCGACCCTATTGTGTTTTGAATAATGGTGTCCGAAAAATCAAGTCAATACAGTCATTTATCCCTGAGAGTTGTTGCCATTAGTGCATGTTTTTGTTTGACAAGTGCACCGGGGCCCGCCTGCATGTGATGAACAGCTGTAGGTTCCCGGGGCTGCAAGAGCTCCCGATACCTCGGGCCATAGCTGGGCTGAGATGACTTTGCTGTGGGGGGGGAGGAATTGAGACCCTACATGCGTAGGCAAGCAGCTTGTGCCCCCTGATTTAGCTGCTAAGAGGACCCAGTAGATTGTAATTTTTTTTTCTTTGTTGGTTTAATAACAATTTAAATTGTGTGTGTGTGTGTGTGTGTGTGTGTGTGTGTGTGTGTGTGTGTGTGTGTGTGTGTGTGTGTGTGTGTGTGTGTGTGTGTGTGTGTGTGTGTGTGTGTGTGTGTGTGTGTGTGTGTGTGTGTGTGTGTGTGTGTGTGTGTGTGTGTGTGTGTGTGTGTGTGTGTGTGTGTGTGTGTGTGTGTGTGTGTGTGTGTGTGTGTGTGTGTGTGTGAAACAAATCTCGTTATTTTTTTTTTTATGTATTGTTGTTCGTTTTTGACAGTGCAAAGGAAGCTATACCTTTCTTGATCTAACCCCCCCCCCCCCCCCCCCCTTGGCCAGGCCTAGTGTTGTGCAAGAGTAGAGTCCTTCGTCCTCAAACTGCCCAGCACATCCTCTCCACTATTTCTCTGTGGTGTATAAAGGATCCACAAAAAGTTTCCACTGTCACGTCAAAGCAGCCTTTTCAAAAACCAAGAGGAAAAGGCTTGGAGGGCAAAAAGAATACGAAACAAAACCATGTAAACACACTAAACAAGGGTGGGGCGAAGACCACTGTGCACGACAACCGTTCCAGGGGAATGGAACGTGTCCAAGGCCGGGCTCTTTCATCGGGGGAAAGCACGGTTCACGTTGTCCCTGTGAACCGTAATCCCCTCATCTCCCCCTGAGCGGTGAACCAAGCCGTGAGATGCACCACAGAGACAACTGATGAGCTCGCCTCTAACCTGGCCTCGGGCCTCTTATCGCTGTACGCCAGATGACACATCTGCCTTCGCTAACGCCGACGCCGGCATCCGTGTGATTGTGGTGAGATAGCAAAATGTTGGATCGCAGTGCGGCGTATAAACCTCGGTAAATATTTAGTTTCAGGCAATCGCCGAAGGGAAATCAACAAGATGAGTGCCTTCCAGCGGACTGCCGCCCGCCAGCAACACTGGAACGATCTTTTAATAAGTTGGAAGAGTTCAAAGGTCTACAAATGCATTTATATTTATGTTGGGTGACAATTTATTCCTTTTAGGTCCTTTCAAAGTACCTGTTTGTGTATATCGGGTTGTCGAGTTGTCCCCCTCGAAAAAGTTTTTGGATTTTTCCATCAAGGTGTGTGTGTGTGTGTGTGTGTGTGTGTGTGTGTGTGTGTGTGTGTGTGTGTGTGTGTGTGTGTGTGTGTGTGTGTGTGTGTGTGTGTGTGTGTGTGTGTGTGTGTGTGTGTGTGTGTGTGTGTGTGTGTGTGTGTGTGTGTGTGTGTGTGTGTGTGTGTGTGTGTGTGTGTGTGTGTGTGACAGTGATCCTCCAGGGTTGTTTTTCCTGACACTTCTTTCCCATGTTCTGAATGAACAAAATATTTTATTTATTTTTCTTCTGTTTTATCGGCCCCAACATCCAAGCGCCAAGTGCAACATTCAACAGCCATAACTTCCTGGGGTAACACCCGTAGCGTAGCTGTTAGCTCCCCCGGTCCCCCTCCTCCCAGGAAAAACAAAACTAGACAAAAGTTGTCACGGCTTTGTGGGAATGTGTGCTCTGGACCGTCGCCTAGCGATTGTAGTAGTGCTTCCACGGTGACACGCCGCTCCCTCCCTCCCTCTCCCCCCCCCCCCCCCCTCGCCACCTCCACACCATGGGATCTGACGGGCCGGCCCTGAGCCTGGACTTGCCCTGAGCGATAAGGGGGCAGGCAGACAAGCATGAAAGGAGGGGCGGGGGGGAGAGATAACTGCTCTCACCTAGGGGAAGATGCCAGATCAGATTCCACCATGGCAATCACCTAAACAGATGTAGCTGTCAAAACAGCTTCGCCCCGGCGCTCCTAAGCACGCTCGACCGTCTGCTATCGCTGTCACAAATCGTACAGGGGGAAAAGTATGGATAGAATTGAGAAAATAAACTTTTTTTCTTTTTCTCCCCCCCCCCCCCTAATATTTTGACAAAATGACATTTATTGAGTGGGTGCGAACCAGATGTAGTAATATCACGAGGTGACCATGTGATTTTAATTTGAGGGGAAAAGGCCTGGGAGATGGCCCCCTGGGGTTAGTAAAATGACCCCCACTGAGCTGAAAGCCCTGCTTAACAGCCCTGCCTCACTGGGCCGAAACCCCACTCCGGACGGCGATTTCTCGGAGGCTCCACGGCGGCAAAGTGCATACCAACACATAAACCCGTCACATCAAAGTCAAATGAAATCCCTGTCTTTTACCGTCCACACCAGAAGAATTCCCCTTTCCTCCTGTTTTTCAGTGTGCTTATGGGCGTTGTCAGTTTTTTCCTGGTGTGGCATAGTTAGCAAGCAGAAGGTGGCCTCTTTAGGAATGTGTTGGTAAGCAAGCGGGTGAAGAGATGGAAGAAGTTTCTTTGGTCTTGTTTTTAAAAGCATGATCCTCTTCCTCCCGGTTCATTATAGAGCTCAATCCATCATGTTTTGTGGAGCTAAAGGTAAAATGAACCTCCTAGCCCACCCCGTCAAGCAGTTTGAGACTTTGAATGTGCGCAGCATCCGCACAAGGACTACCAGGTTCAAGGACAGTTTTTATCCACAGGCAGTGTGCCTGCTGAACTGCTAGGAGGGCTGCCACTATCCTAACGTTGTCATCCATATTAAATTACACTATCATACTTTGGCTGGACTTTCTGGACTCGTTACAGCTGCTGCACTGTTCTGCACTGTATTCATGATGCTGCTGCACTACTGGTCATTTCAAATGCATTTGAAATGCTTTCTGTGCAATTCAAAACATGTACATATCATCAGTCAGTTCATTGTTATTTTTAGTTGTGTACAGTATTTTAATTTCATTTTAATTTTATATTTTTATAGTGTTTTAGGAAATGCATACTGCGGGAGAGTAAGCATTCCATTGTACTTCTTACATATGGCAAATCAAAATCTTGAATCTTTAAAACAGGGATAGCCACTCTGCTTAAGAGTAACATACCACTTGTTTGGAAGATTATACCACCAACTTTTTCGCGATACACAACAGTTTGTTTAGAAAGGACTAAATGGAATAAGCTTCATCACGGTGTGATCGCATGGTGTCATTGTTTGTTTGGTTATCCCTTCCGATCGCAATTCATTTCATAGAGGCCAAATGGGTGTATTGTGATCATGGCATGACTGAACACAAAAGCAGTCAAAGGTAGTGTACAATTATCCTACAGTATATCATGTTTCGTATGTGTGAGCACTGCCCAAAGCTCTAACCACTTCCTCCTGAGTACTGATTTTACTTGGTTCTTCTACCCTACCGCTGTATTGTATTGTTGCTTTTTTTAAACGGTTGTACAGCGTTTTACAAAAAATGCGCTCTATGTATAAACAGGTTATTCATAGAGTAAGCGGGTTTGAGTGTTGTTCAAATCTGCTGAAGCAGATTCTTTTTTTTTTTATTCGCTCACAACATGAGCTCGCCGTCGCTCCACCGGGATATGGGCTGTTAGAACGCCCTTTACCACAGCCACCATCATCACCACCACCACCGCCACCACCACCACAGACTAAGAGGGAGAGCGGGCTCTCACGTCGTACAACAACAACAACGACGACTACAAGAAGCATAAATCAAGCAGAAAAGAACCCTCACATCCTTGGGCTCTCCGACAGCTGTGACCATGTGAGGTCTAACTGCCGGTTTTCGTCTCCCCCTCTCCCCCATAACCCCCAGCGCTGTCTCTCTCTCTCTCTCTCCCTCCCAACATGTGGAGCTGTCGTCTGATGTCGGTTTAGTCCGGGGGGTCCCTGGGGGCCCTCGCAGCGGCGGTTTACTTTGTGAAACGTTCTCGGGACGGTTTTAAAACAAACTTGTCTTGATTGATGACTGGGGCATGTCATTTGTTTGTTAGTTTTTGTGGCTGTCGTTTGTGGATGTGAATAAACAATGATATTAAGAAGATGAAAGTATAACAAAAGAAAAAAAGCTCAACTTTGTATGGCCTCCATTATTTTATTGTATTTTATGATGCGTTTTATAAGTGGGATGCTTTTTGTTAGCTTTGCCTGTTTGTTTTCTGAGATTGACAGGTTGCAGTATGAGTGGTAACCTTTGACCTTGTGCCGTGGTCAGAGCTGTGATTGAAATGATCCCTGGCTATTTGTGGTCCGGTATTTTAAAATGTTATCCTTTTTTTAAATATAAAACACATCTTTATTCAGCATTGGACTGTTCATTAGAGGCCGTGAAAAGCAATGCAGATTAATACCAGCCAGTGGAGAACATGCTTTATGGTTGTCGTGGCAAAAATGGTCCTCATAAACCCTAATGGGTTTAAAGGCCCAAACTAACTATTTTGTCACTATTTATTAAAAATACAGTTGACGGTAGATGGTATACTGCCACTTTTATTGTCATTAAATCAGTCAAAACTGAACTTTTTAAGTAGCAGTCCAGGTATAGCTCTTCTCTCTGGGTTATTCGTACGGGTTGGTCCTCTGTGTGATTAGATGGAGAACTTGCAGGCTAACGGCTAATGCTGCTGCGTCTGCGTCCGTCCGTCCCCCTGCAGACTCCACACGGCCCAGAGAGCCATCAAGCAGACCCAGGTGACGGTGCAGAAGATCGGGAAGGAGATCGAGGAAAAGCTGCGGACGACGGCCGCCTGCACAGAACGGGTGAGGCGCTCTGCTGCTGCGATCTGTGACGCTTACCAACCCACAGGAGCTTTTTGGTCTGTGTGCGAGAGAGTGTGTGTGTGTGTGGTGTGTGTGAGAGAGATTATCTCTGAGCCAATAACACAGGATATGTTATGGAATGGGAGAGGCTACGGTAGTTCATAATGTTGCACTTAGGGTTTATAGGCTCCTATGGTTTGTATGCTTTAGATCGGACCATGGGAAAGCGTGACGAATCGCGCCACGTTTTACGCAGTGGCATCATGTCAAACCCAACACAAACACAACTCGTTTCCCCCCCCTCGCTTACAATGAGAATCGGTATAGGGGGGAGAAGCTAGAAAAGCATATTTAACATAGCAATGAAGTTGCCCGCCGTGCAGCTGTGAAAACGCAACGCTAATCCCCAGGTTTGCGACGATGGCGTGTTTATAGTAAACAAAGTGCTTCAAAAGCATTCCCGCCCTCAGCTGTTATCAAGGCCCCTGGGGTGGTGGTGGAGGTGGAGGTGGAGGTGGTGGTGGTGACACCGCTGTCAGGTAGAGCTTCCCTCGCTAAAAGCATGTCACCCCCGCTGCTTTTAACATCACATACCTTCCTGTGTGTGTGTGTGTGTGTGTGTGTGTGTGTGTGTGTGTGTGTGTGTGCGCGCCCCCCCACGCTGTATCCTATTGCCCAAAATGTAATCGTAACATGACCAAATTGGTTGTCGAAACTATAAGCTACGAAGGAAAGCTAAAAACCCTAATGTATCATGATATCGTATTGTATGACATGAGTTCAGATTTGCAAGGGTTGGGCTTATAGAAGTTATATCTTGTGTGGATGACGTGTTATGGTGGAGTCATGTCGTGTGTGTATCATATCAATATGGACACACACACAGTTTTCTGAATGTAGCTCTGGCTCTCCTCTTAACTCCCCATCTGTTGCTCGGCGTCAAAGCGTTTCTTTTTCCATTTTGACCTTTCTTCCATTCCTCCTGATCCCTTCCCGTTGCAGTAACGCTCGCACAATGAGACCCCCTTTGACTCTGTACACGGGCCCTCAAAGGAACCCATTATGTGAAGACGGAACCCGGGGGCCGCCTACAGTTCAGTGAAATCAATGACTGTCTTTTTTTCAGGTCACGGCGAGAAATAAATCAAGTTGATATATTTTTTTCATTTTAAATCATTTATTTTTATTTTTTTTCCCCACCAGCTTTTCAAGTCAGGCGTTTTGGGGGGTCGTGGGGGGGGGTGGGGTTAGGGATCACATTGTGAGGGTTCTGCCGATTAGTCTCCATCTTTCCTCATGTGAGATCCACACAGTGTGCGGATGAATCAAAGGGGACCTACAAACCTTTCACCCTCTCACCCACACTCTACCATTAATCTGGGGGGAGGGTAATATTGTACCCCCCCCCACACACGCACTCGGAGACGGAGAGAGAGAGACACACACACACACACACACACACACACACACACACACACACACACACACACACACACACACACACACACACACACACACACACACACACACACACACACACACACACACACACACACACCCCCCCCCCAACACCCCATGTCTGCTGCATATTTACTCAGCTGACCAACTGCTATTTGATGTTCACTACAGTCAGACACAGTCTCTCTCTCTCTCTCTGTTCCTCCCCCCCCCCACGCACCCACACACGTAGAGGACATGACCTATCTGTCAACTCCCCGCTCTGGCAGTGAAAGTGTAGTTGGAGGCCTTTGCGGTTCCGTGCCAACGCCGGTGGCTGTTAGCATGCGAGCATCAGGGTCCGACACATTAAAGGGCAGAGATGGAGGCCCTATCGGCTGTCTCGCTGTGACGGCTCCCTCTCTTCTCCCAACAAACCCTCAGAAGACCCTCAGAAGAAAGGAAGAGCCCGTCTAGCGGTTTTTTCTTCCGAAGATTGCTATCTGTGTGTCTGTGTGTCTGTGTGTCTGTGTGTGTGTGTGTGTGTGTGGGTGGGGGGGTGTGAGACTGACATTCCTCCCTCTCATGACTGTGTCATCGCTCCATCGGTTCCCGCCTTCCCCACTGCCCCCTAGCATCTCTTTAAAGTCGTCCACACGTCCACCCACACCAACCGAATGTAAATATTATACACGACACCATACACATTATTATTTTTATTATTATACACAATACCGCTTCCATCAACACCTTCCCTCAGCCGCTGCTGTTTCATCTTCACACCCCCCCCCCCCCCCAGCCCCAGCCAGTAGAGGGAGTGGTTGAGGTGGCCCCCCCCCCCCCCACCCTCTTCCGTGGAAGGGAGCTTGACGCTTGCTAATGACCTGCAGCCGCCTGCCACACTTCAATCCCCTCAGAATCTCCCGCTGTCCTCTGGAACACGGCGTGCGCACGAGATACCAGCTCCTGGCGGTGATGGTTAGATAGAGAGACGGAGGAGGGGGAGGGGAGGAGAGGGGAGGGGGAGGGGGAGGAGAGGTGAGGGGTCAGGTGGTCCATCATCTGGAGCTGATGGACTCTTTGGGCACCTACCTGGGTTTTGGGAGACTGGCCCAGTGTTTTTTTTGCCGGTGCCTCGGTGTGTTTCCGTCTTTGGTCCATGTGTTCACATGTGTGCTGCTCCTTGACGTTTATACTGTATGTCTTTATCCCTCCCAGCACTGGGGAGAGGTTCCAGGCGGTGATGTAATGTGTTGGTTAAGGTGAGGTGTTGTTGGGATTGTCTTTACCTGCTGTCCCAGTCGGCCACATGCAGTCTCCCCCTTTATGTAAATAAAATGTTATATCCGATTCCGTCACGCACCGATGAAGTAACCGTATGGAAGCAAAACGAGTGGCCACACAATAATGCAGATGCTGTTGGAGAGAATCACCGATGTTATATGTATGTGTGAGCTTATCTGTGGGTCACTGATGGCCCAGTGTTCAGCGTTCAAGACCCTCACGTCTTATCTCCGGCCACTACCCCCCCCACCCCCCCAGGCTGGGCGTTCTGTTCGTCACCTCCACACCTTGTCGCCTCTCAGGTGTTCCCTGTCTGCTTTAGAGTAGCCTGTGTTGTTGTTTTTTCCCTCCTATGCTTTTAAATGGTACTCGTATAAAATGTTCAGTTCACTTGCCATATTTCATTGATGATCTGAGGCTGTTGTATTCTACACAGTTCTTAGTTCTTAATTGGTATGTATGGAGGTTTGTATAAAGGTGTGTATTAATTAGCCTCATTGCTCCTTCTCTCTCTCTCTCTCTCTTTCTCTTTCTCTCTTTCTCTCTCTCTCTCTCTCTCTCTCTCTCTCCCTCCGGCCGCTCTCCAAGCAGAAGAAGGAGCGAGAGTGCATGCAGCTGTGCATCGGCGTGCTGCGCAGCGAGCTGCAGCGCCAGAGGAAGGCTCTGGGCCGGGAGACGGACCTGCGGCAGAAGGAGAGGGGCCAGCTCCACAGGAAAGGTACAGCAAACGTAACACACTACTAGCTACAAACCCCCGCGACGTGGGGAAAGGTACCGCAGACGTAACACACTACTAGCTACAAACCCCCACGACGTGGGGAAAGGTACCGCAGACGTAACACACTACTAGCTACAAACCCCCACGACGTGGGGAAAGGTACCGCAGACGTAACACACTACTAGCTACAAACCCCCACGACGTGGGGAAAGGTACCGCAGACGTAACACACTACTAGCTACAAACCCCCACGACGTGGGGAAAGGTACCGCAGACGTAACACACTACTAGCTACAAACCCCCACGACGTGGGGAAAGGTACCGCAGACGTAACACACTACTAGCTACAAACCCCCACGACGTGGGGAAAGGTACCGCAGACGTAACACACTACTAGCTACAAACCACCACGACGTGGGGAAAGGTACCGCAGACGTAACACACTACTAGCTACAAACCCCCACGACGTGGGGAAAGGTACCGCAGACGTAACGCACTACTAGCTACAAACCCCCACGACGTGGGGAAAGGTACCGCAGACGTAACACACTACTAGCTACAAACCCCCACGACGTGGGGAAAGGTACCGCAGACGTAACGCACTACTAGCTACAAACCCCCACGACGTGGGGAAAGGTACCGCAGACGTAACACACTACTAGCTACAAACCCCCACGACGTGGGGAAAGGTACCGCAGACGTAACGCACTACTAGCTACAAACCCCCACGACGTGGGGAAAGGTACCGCAGACGTAACACACTACTAGCTACAAACCCCCACGACGTGGGGAAAGGTACCGCAGACGTAACACACTACTAGCTACAAACCCCCGCGACGTGGGGAAAGGTACCGCAGACGTAACACACTACTAGCTACAAACCCCCACGACGTGGGGAAAGGTACCGCAGACGTAACACACTACTAGCTACAAACCCCCGCGACGTGGGGAAAGGTACCGCAGACGTAACATATTACTAGCTACAAACCCCCACGACGTGGGGAAAGGTACCGCAGACGTAACGCACACTACTAGCTACAAACCCCCACAACGACCAGGGAGACAGGGGGACTTCTCCCGGGGCCCCACCTGGTTTTTGTTTCGCACCGCAGGGAGGGGCCGAAAAAAATCAACGTTTGTTTATTTTTTGTTTGAGGGTTTTGGGAGTGTGGTCGGCGGGTGTTCCTTTAAACGCAGTGAATGATGCGGTCACTTCACACTACTTCTTCTTCTCCAAGTGACCTCCGTGCGTCTCCGTGAGGGAGTAGGGAGAGTCGCGGGGTGTGTGCGTCGCTGCTGTACGCACACAAATGATAAACCAGAATATCGATCGAATAACAATGGCGACCGAAAGTAAACATCTTGATGTGTTTAAGATGTCCCGCGGTTTCCTGTGAGTTATGATGACTGGGTTTCGGCAGACTTATTAAAAAGTGCGGTTGTAAGCAAATACCCCTGACCTCTGTTGAATGAATGGAATCGCATAAGTACTCCCGGGTCAAAGGTCTCCAAGCTTGAACTTGGGTTCACACACACACACACACGCACCTGTATTGTGTTGAGGCATTCCTGTGGTTTCAGCAGTGCTCTGAAGCAGCTGTGCTTAACTACATGTCACCTATTGTTTCTCAATACTCGACTCTCCGTCATGTCTGAGGCTGAAGGGGGGGGGGGGGGTGTTCTTGCAGTGCAAACCTTCAGAAAGGCTTCACGGTTTGAGTTACTTTGATGGTGAAGCTCAACACACACGCACACACAACTTAAACAATCTCTAGTTGTAATGCAGACACACACACACACACACACACACACAAATTATGGTATTGAGTTTTGCAACATGATATTTCGGACTATCCAGATGGTGTCCGCCCTTCCTCAGCGGACGCTTCTCCACGCAGACCCGGGCTCTTCCCAAGGCGCTCTGGCAAGCCAACGCACGCCACGCAGCGCGAAAACAGACAGTGGAGCTGCACTCGACCACACTTTAGGTTTTATTGCTCATGTGGTTTATTGATGCAAGCTCAAACACAAGCCGGCCACTAAACTTTATAGGATACTCGCCATCCAAAGCCATTTTGACTAAGAGCAGCACTGTTTGTCTGCTGTCTCTGGCGGCTCCTTTCAAATGCCCAGATGAAACGCAACGTTGGGGTCTGTGTTGGTTCCCCCCCCCCCCGTGTGTGTGTGTGTGTGTGTGTGTGTGTGTGTGTGTGTGTGTGTGTGTGTGTGTGTGTGTGTGTGTGTGTGTGTGTGTGTGTGTGTGTGTGTGTGTGTGTGTGTGTGTGTGTGTGTGTGTGTGTGTGTGTGTGTGTGTGTGTGTGTGTGTGTGTGTGTGTGTGTGTGTGTGTGTGTCGCACACAACAGAGCTTCCCATGATTCCGATGGATCAACTCTAGCTGTTGTTTGGCCTCCGGGGGGCAGGGCACCGCAGAGGGCCACCAAGAGCTGTGATGGAGTCTGTTAATGAATGACACACACACACAGCTTTCATTCCTTTACAATGTGTATACGCCGTACATATCGTGTGTGTGAAGGGGGGGGGGGGGAGGTTGGGTTGGTGCGTGCTTTTGTTCCCCGATCCTGACAAATGACCCTTAATCTTCTGCCTCTTTACCTGTCACCAGTCAGTCTATGGCCAAGAGAACCCTGTGCCCCCATCCCATTCATGGCCCTTCTCCAGAAAGGACAGGTGCTTATTAGAAAACACAAGGGAAAGAAAACGTTCCTCGGCCCCCGGCCCAAGAATGCTATAGGTATTTAACGGGGCTATATGCAGGGAGCTAAGGCTAAAATTATGGTACGGCGAGATGTTTTCCTTCTGCCGTCTTCCCAGGAGTCTAATAGCTCATGTCCCGCCCAACACGCTGCTCGGTTTCTCATACATATACTTGTTTATATTCCTCAAAGACGTCCTAATGAAAGTTTCAATGTAAACTATTCGTGAATTGGCCTCGGCCTGGGAAATAACGTGCGTGTTAATTATACTATTACTAGACAGGTGTGTGTGTGTGTGTGTTGGAGTGGATACAGCCTGATTGTATCTGCCTCACCATCATGCCCATAAGGCTACATTCGGGGTATAGCGTTGTTACACAGCCCTCGTTTTTAAAATGCATCTATTCTCTTCAACTACAATCAGAAACCACTACTCTGTTCACTGTCAGCTGGAGGCTGGTTGTGTTTTTTTATTCTTCTCCCTCCTCCCCTGTTCTTTATTAAAGTGCGACTTCCAATCCGAGCCACTTTAGGCTGCCATAAACGGTTTCATGGGGCACGGAGTCCCATGAAACGCCGTAAAGGGGGTGTTCTGTGTCTTTTGTCTGGCTCCCAGGGATCTAGCCTAGCCTGCAACTCCGCACAGTGTGGTCTTCCTGTCTCTCCGTGGCCCTCAGTGGCATCGGAGCGCTGGCTGCTAGCGCTTATCAACCACCACGGCCCTGTTGTTCTCAGGGAAACCCCCTCCACTTGGAGGGAGAGGGGGAGAGAGAGGGGGAGAGAGAGAAGGAGAGGAGGAGGAGAGGGGGAGGGGGAGGGAGGGAGGGAGGGAGGGAGGGAGAGGGGACGGACGGACGCAACTACCCCTTCAATACCTGCTGCCTTCAATACCACGGCACATTTAATATCTGTACCATAAATGCCCCCAAACACTAGACTAGTTTGACAAAATGGCTGTGCTTCATTTTTCGATTTGCACATCAATAATTCATGCATCCTATCCATATATTAAGTTGTGTCTCAGGACTTTGAATTAAGGTCCTGATTTTCTTTCTCCGGTTCAACCACTAAAACCAACATATCCCTCTTCCATTCAGCCAGGGCCACCGTCGCAGCCAGATGGTGTGAATCAAGTTTGTGTAGGGAGTTTATTGTACTTAATAAACCGTACTAGTTACTCTCACCCTGCGTTACGCTACTCACTTCCCCCCCGTCCAATAAATGTCAGTGAAAATGGGAGGAAAGGGGAGAGATGCCTGCTTCCCCCACGCCCCGCCCCCGCCCCCTCACGACCCCCCCCCCCCCCCCCCGCTCCAATTGCGAGCAGCAGAGGTTTGTGGGGATTTTGGAATGTGCGATTATTTGTCACCTCTGAGAAAAGGTCCCATGTTGAAGTCATCATCGTTAGGTTCTCATTACCTTCCCCTCCCCGCAGCGGGGGCAAGAGGGGAAACTACCTCAACTCCAACTGCATCCTGTACACCGCGGCTGCTGCCCTCTTGATCAGAGTTGTTTCCGATCTGGGAAATGCCCTCGATACAGCCCGTGATGCTGGATTGATACCATCCAACTTTTAATTTTTTTTGTAAAATCGGGCGTCGTACCACATGTCGGTCCGTCCAGAACCGTCCGTGTTGTTGGGGCGCCGAACTGTGCGTGCCGGCCCGTACGGTGGGTTCTGTTGACGGGAACCGTCCCGTCCCCCCTAATGTGAACCACACCACCACAGGAGAGGAGGTTCATCGTCCCATTTTGAGCAGCATCTCTAAGCCTGTTGTCCTACGATGGATGCGTGGCGTGCAAACCAGAACCCGAAAACAGACCCGTTCTGTCCAGGGAGCGCCAGCACCGCTGTGATACCAGAATGTCAGAACGGTTGTGTTTGTTTTTTTTTGCGCACTGCGGAGCCCTGCCGCGATGTGCTCCTGCTGGATCGCTTTAGAGGGATGAAAGGGTGAAATGATGATGGATGAATACTGCAAAGCTGGGCTTTATTTTTACACGGTGCCGTGGCGTGTTTATACCGAGGGGGGAAAAAATAAGATCACAACAAAAATCGAAACGAAAACAAAACGAAAATCAAAACGAAAACAAAACAAATCAAACAAATCAGAAAAAAAACTTTGTAGTCTAATCTGAAACCTACTCTAATCTGAAACCTGACAGACTTGATCTCTCCTGTCGTATCAGTCTGGCCGTCTAATCTGATTGATACAGCCTCCCGTCGCTAACACCACCATAACCAGCACCAGCATCACCCCCCCCACCCCCTCAATCACACTCCTCCCCTTACCATCTCGTCTCACAAACTCCTTGTGGCGGCCCCCATCCCACGAATGTCTTGTCTCACGCCAACTGGCTTTGATGACCAGGAAGTAGTTGAGTGAAGAAGGCAGGCTCCTGAGGTCCACGTGAGTGATGGGCCGCGCTATTAGCGCTAAAGCTCTGCCTGTCCGCAGACATTCGGCCTGACGGCAGCTTCAAGGCCGCTCTCCTCAGATCCATCCCCAAACCGTAAGCCCCTTCCTTCACGTTGATGCAGTCTTTTGTTTATTTATTTTTCTTCTTCTTCTTTTTTTGAGGTGACATTGGATTTTGCATTTTCGAGACAAGTACTGGCTTACAGTCGTCTGGGAGGGTTTCACTGCAGCCCAAGCTTCGTTGAATGTTCTGATTGCGTAACCAGATCCAATCATTCAGGCCTTCCAAGGGGATGGTTTTAGACACAAGACACGTCTGCCAACCGTATGTCCTTATCTGCACATTTTGTATTTATTTGCCTAGCTCTGCTGTGTTTACACCCTCTGACAAATCCTGTAATCATCATACACACATGCTGTGTGATTTTTATGTGTCAAAAAGGAAATGGATTATGTCTGATCGAATGTGGTCTATTTGATGTCGGGGGAAACTTTTTACAGCAGATGGCACCGAACCAGACGTGGGCCCACCCACCTGTGCAAATATACCAGAACATAGTGCACCTAACAATTTACTCTCTCGTGTTCCCTCTCTCCCTCTCTCTCTGTCTCATTCTCTATCTCTCTCGTTCTCTATCTCTCTCTTACCAGAGGAAGCGTTCTCCTTTCAGCGCCAAAGTCAGGAGGAAGAGAAGGAATCCTTAACCAGGCAGCAGAAGGAATGCACCGCCAAGAGGTACGTATGAACCTGTAATTAGCCATGGCTTTATCTCCGCTTGTATACACTCAAACAAATACAGGCCCCCCCCCTTTATTATTATTTTTTTTTACTACATCCAATCTGCTAGTGATTACCCAGGTTGCGTTGCCTTGCGCCGAACGAATGAAGTGCTCCATTGTGTCAAGTCAGTTGTTTTGAACTGCTTACAGGAGACATTGGCATTCTCTGCCTTTTGGAGAAAAACAAGTGTGTGTGTGTGTGTGTGTCGCTCTCTCTCTCTCTCTCTCTCTCTCTCTCTCTCTCTCTCTCCATCGCCTGAGCCGATGGTGTCTGTTTGTGTGTTTTTGAACTAGAGGTGGTGAATGCTCTGCTAAAAGAACGGTGTGTTTGCTTTGGGCCTGAGGGGGAGACGGAGGGCGGCCGTCGCCGCGCTCCGCCCCCTAACCCGCCGTGTGATCGGTCCATTGTTTGTCTCCGGCGTACCTGGCAACCGCAGAGAGTTCAGCCTCGGACCCCGGCAAACACCGGCGGGGCCCGGGAAAATTAGTCCTTTCAGAGGAAATTAACACTGACACTTCTGCATCTGCCCAGCGTCTGCTCTGTGAATTCTCAGAATCTTTCATATAGTTTTAGTTGGCGCTTGATGTCTTGTTGTATTTTATTTCACATTGAGTTTTTATTATTTTTTCTTCCCACCATTCATGCGGGAAGGCTTTATAACACTGTGCAGAAAGAGGCAGGTTTTAAAATACCGGTCGGACATACCGTCTGTGCATTAGATGCCTCTGGAACGTTGAAATGTTTTACTAGCTGTTATTTTTACCTACCATTATATGTCTAGCGCATATTTAATGGTAGTTGTAGTCGTCGTAAGCGCTCGCCGTTCCTGGAAGCGATGATTCCATTTTTATTCTGTTCCTTCTCAAGGTTCCTTTTCCCAATGGGTTTTAGGGAGGCCCTTTTTTTGGGGGTCTTTAGGTTAGACGGTGTCGTATAATGCAGGGACTGACTGTAAAGTGCCTTTTGAGACTGTAGCTGGAAAGTGAAAAAATAAATCGGTACATTGGCGTTAGCCAATCTTACTTCTTACTTACTTCTTCAATTTCTCAAATGAGTTGAAATGTTGCAGAGTAACAGTGGGCTTGCTGCGCGTGTGAGGGGAATACACTTATAATGAACTTTCCAATGTGTTCTGAATAGTCGCTTATTCGAAACGTGTGCCGTTGTAGTGACAACACAACAACGTTTGTCGCCAGACGCACGGATCATTTGTCAAATCAAAAACACCAGGTCACCCTCCGAGTGGACCACCCAGCTGATTAAATATCATTGGTGGCAGGTAGCATAATGTAGTGCTAGGCCACGAGTTATCGGTGCGTTTGTAGACAAACTTCAATCTTGTTGTTTTGTTAACGCCTCTCGTTTTGAATAAGCAACTTTTCGGAACACATTTGGAAGTCTTGGTGAATTAATCTCACGTGAACTGGAGCCAGCCTACGGTGTACTCTGCGAGTCAATGGAAGCGGCTAACAGAAAGCAAATGCTATCCCAGCAAACTCCCCTTCTGGACTCGCAATGATGAATGGTGAATTATGTGTTGGCGTACAAGGGTAACAAAAATAAACTAGACTTGACCTCTTCATTATTTAAGCTGAGGCAAAATTAACATGTCATATCATATCTGCACAAGGATGCATACATGGCCAAAAGCCCCAAGTTTGGGTTTGGGGTCTTTTTGGTTAGGAAAAGAGCTCGCCAGATTGGGGATGAGTGGGTTCTTGTAATGGTACGATCAAGCGGTCAGAACCACTCCCCACCCCCCCCCCCCCCCACGCCCCATGTCTTCTTCTGTCGCTTGATGATCAGCATCAGCAGAGGGGTAATGATATGCTGCCTGTCCACCACAAACAAAAGCCAGAGAGAAAATTAAAGTGGAAGGATGGGAAAACGCAGGGGAAAGGACGCATCGTATTCAATAACAATCCCCCCCCCCCCACAGCGAACCGCCTTTTCATCTTTCCTTTTTTATTATTATAAACATTTTTTACAAACATTTATCTGAAGTCTCCAGACGTACCCCTAACTGGTGCGAAAGGCACCGTTCCCAGTATTACATGGGGTGCTGCGATTTCCCCCAGATGTCTTTGCGGCGTCTCACCCTCTGCGTACAATAACACCACAATTTGTGAATACGGAGCGTGAAAATGACTCCTTAATCGGCCTAGAGTCATGGGAATGATGATTTTTTTTAAGAGCTCCTATCTAGAGGATGAAAGTATTCCTTGACTTCGCCCCCGTTGTGTGCAATGTCCTTTATGCTTTTTTCCTCTGCCTTGAAAGAAAAACATCGAAAAGACATTTGGAACCCCCCCCCCCCCCCCCGTAGAAAATCGACGAACATCCAAAAGTCGCTGATTTGTTTTTCCGCTTTTGAGTCTCGCGTGGGAAGGTTTGAGATGAGGTGGGTGACTGTTTCTCAACCAGGCCCACGGCATCATTTAGGCACTGTCACGCTGGAATGCCGTGGTCCGCGGTTTGGCTAGCTGCGATGAGCACAGCCGCTCTCACAATGGGAAGACCCTAAGCCCTAATGTGTATATTCATCTCCGTTTTATTGACCATCTTTTTTTTTTTTTAATGTAACTGCGTCAAATTTGATGGAACAGCGGAGGAGGGGGGGCCGCTGAATCCTGAGCGACGCTTCCCTCAGACTTAATTCACTGTGAGACTAGGACTCACTCTTCAGACTCTCGTGTAATGGACGGCTTAGCAAGGGGAGGCTGACATGAGTGTGCTGTCACAGCTCATTACACTACATACATATACTACCTCCCCCCCCCCCCCCCCACTCAGACACACACACACACACACACACACACACACACACACACACACACACACACACGACTTCCTCTGAATTCAGCTTCGTCCCGCTTTGCACATTTCCGCTTTTCCTCCCCTGTGTCTCCTGAACAATCCGTTCATTCCCCGCATAGTAGGGCTTTTACTGTCTTTTACTCTCTCTCTCTCTCTCTCTCTCTCTCTCTCTCTCTCTCTCTCTCTCTCTCTCTCTCTCTCTCTCTCTCTCTCTCTCTCTCTCTCTCTCTCTCTCTCTCTCTCTCTCTCTCTCTCTCTCTCTCTCTCTCTCTCTCTCTCTCTCTCTGGCCTGCTCTCTCTCTCTCTCGCTCTCTCTCTCTCTCTCTCTCTCTCTCTCTCTCTCTCTCTCTCTCTCTCTCTCTCTCTCTCTCTCTCTCTCTCTCTCTCTGGGACCACAACTCTTTACCTCCATCTCGCAAAGGCGCGTGCACAAACACACTCACTCACTTACTCACTCACTCACTTACTCCCCACGCTCCCATCGACTTCACCATCCACTCGTCTCCCCCGCCCCCCCCCCCGGCCACAACTAACGACTATGGCCTTTGTCTCGGCCTGTCCGGTGACTAAGAGTGTCGTCCATGTGTCTGGCTCTTGCCTCCCCCTCTCCCCCCCCCCCCCCCTCCCCACCCTCTGTTTCTCCAGGGAGCAGTTCCTCAAGTCCAACGCTCAGCTCACCTTCCGCTGTCGTCAGCTCCTGTCCGAGCTGTCCTACATCTACCCCATCACCGTGGTGAGTTAGTGGTGCGGTTTTCGAGGGCTCGTATGGGAGGCGAAGCTGCGGAGCCGTTCGTAAAACGTTAAAGAGTAAAAAAAATGAGAGATTTTACAGCATGATGTCAAACACCTGCACACTGTTATTCCCTAAAAAATAAAGAAGTCTGGCCCTCTTGTGTGGGACGATCATTTTCATCAATTGTCTTGAATTCCATCTTCCATTCCCCTTTGGTGTTTCAGGATAGCTTCCAACACATTTTATTTTCCACAAAATAAAAAATAAAATGGAAAAAGGATAACATTAAAGCTTTGAATGCCGACAAGTCAGTCGGTACTGAAGTTGTTTGAAGTTAAAGGGCCTTTGGTCTAGCAGCCAGACTCCTGGTGAACCCACAGGGCTTGTGTGTCTTGTGTTCTAGCCTTGTCCCCGTTTGTCATAGCCTCTAATCGGCGACTTCCCAACTACGTCCACAGGCCAACCAATCGGATTACGTCATCTGTGGAGTCAAGCTGCCCAACTCGGAGGACTTCCAAGGTAAATGACCGTCATCTTGTCTGAGTGGCTCTCCAAGTAAAAGAGGTGGGCGTGTGTCCGACAGACATCGTGTCTCGTCCCGGTTTTCATGTTTGCGTCATTGCGAAAAGCCATTTTTTCCTTTTTTTTTCTTTTTTAAATATATATATTTTTAGGACAGGGACAGATGACATAATGGCAATCACACCTGTGTAGACTGTGCACATGAAATGTAGGAAAACAAGCTCTGTAATTGTAGTAATATTACGTAATATTGCAGTTACAAAGGAGGAAATCAGAAATGGCGTCTTGACGCACGGAACCATTGGTGTCCAAATCCCAAAAGAAACAAAGTCAACATCATCGTCATCATCCCATTCTTTGACCTCATCACGGTCTGTGTCTTGGACAGAAAGATAACAACAAGGACCAGGAGTGTTAGTGTGCTACAGCCGTGAAGTCTCGTCTCTGCTCCCTTGACCACCTACCGGAGCCTTGGTTCTAAACCACTATCTGAGACCACAATAAACACCGTCTCATCCTCTTGTCTCCCAGACCTGAGAAGATCCAGCCTCTGCTAGACTCCAATCTAAATATGCTGCCATGACAAAGACTTTGTTTGACACACATATCCTTGTGATCCCTAAAGAGGTGTGTGTGTGTGTGTGTGTGTGTGTGTGTGTGTGTGTGTGTGTGTGTGTGTGTGTGTGTGTGTGTGTGTGTGTGTGTGTGTGTGTGTGTGTGTGTGTGTGTGTGTGTGTGTGTGTGTGTGTGTGTGTGTGTGTGTGTGTGTGTGTGCGCGCGCGCGCACAAGGGTCAGATTAAGTACCCTGATAGCGTAGAAAAGCAGTCACTGAGAAATAAAAGGTTTGAACATAACAATTTACCTACACCATTTTGGAGTTCCTCTAAAGTGCTCCTCATCATCCAAGAATGCAACAAATAGCTTCCTGTGTGTTTGAACTCCTTGTTGGACGGGGGTTACAGTGGTGAGAATAAAGTCCCGCACCTTTTATTTTATTTTTTACCCATGAACATTTCCCCAGAATAAAGAGACCTTGACTCTTTGTACGACTTTAGAAGAAACTAAACCGCTTTGAGACCAAATTCAACGGGGGGAGACTTTGAGACGTGTTCCTGAGGTTGGGAAACCTCTTTTAATACTTTTAAACTAAATTTAAATTCCCCATTCACATAATTGACCAATGGACGCCATAATTAAACAATGTTGGTGTTCCAAGTTGTGGTCATTCAACCATAGACTTGTGGTGTTATCAAGGGTACGATCAGCAGGCCTGCTCAATCTCTGTTCACCTCCATGGCAACGCTATGGGGATAGCCATGGGGGGGGATCTCGTATTTGTCCAAAGAGAAGACTCTGGTGAGAAAAAAAAAAACACCTTGATAAGCTTGGTGGTTTTGGATAAGTGCACTGTGGATAGAGGAGTTAGAAATGGAGCATTTTTGGCTTAAATACAAGTCACTATTTAGCAAAGCAGCATTGTGACGGTTAAAACCTTTGGAAACGGTGAAGCTGGCCGATTCGGCTTCAAACAGTTTTACTGCCTTCAGGACCAGAAGGTGTGGGAAGCTGTATCCCAACTGTACATTTTGAAAAAGGACTCTTTCCTTTTCTACCAAACAATGTCATTAATGAGGCAACCAGAGCCAATTAAGCACTGAAGAGGTTCAGCTGTGGCTGTTTGTTTTGTTGTTGGTGTAGTGGAGGTATTCGCTGCACTTCTATCTACTTGAGTGCCCTCGAGTTTAAAATGCAATGCTCTATGAATATAAAGTACTTCTAGTATTTGGCCAGTGCTTGATTGATGCTGGTAATAAAGCCTTAGGCCACTTAACAGCTACACTGGTGCAGATCAGGGGACCAATTGCCTTGCTCTATAACACTTGAGCAGTAAAGCATGACCAGCCAAGTTCCAGTCCTGCAGTAGCTCTTTCTCACAGTGGCTCCCCCTAACTTGTCTGACGGGTGCAAGAAAAGCATACACAAATAGTACATATGAGATTTTAAGATGCACATTTTAATATTTGTTTTTCATTCCGATCTGTGATTGGCATTTGTGGTCACTCTGCATGTGATTCAATAACAGCTTACAAGGCACATTGGGATTCCTTGGGAGCATTGGGAAGAAACATTGCTCGTTCCCATGCTCAGCTTCCCTCACAGCTGGGGATGGGGAGGGGGGGGGGGGCTGAGGGGGTCCATAATTCAGGATAGACTTATCGGCACGTCGGGGGCCCTCTGCTGCCCAGACACCCCACCTGCTAGCATTTCGTAAAGAACAGAGGAAGTACAGTGGTGAATACCATCTCCCTCTCTCCATCTCTCCCTCAAATCCCCCCCATATCCCCCACCACCTTCTACCCCCCCCCCCCTAAGCCCTCAGAAGGGGAGCCACCGCCCCACCCCCCCCCTTTAGCTCCAGAACCAATCAGGCCTACCTCAAATCCCCATACTGCCGTCATTGACAGTGGATGTACTTTGCAGGGTTTACTTGTTCGTCTCCGGCGAAGCCCTGCGTCTGCCTCCTAGATCCGATTTAGGAGGACACCTAGCAGTGGGTACAACACCCAGCATGCAGTGGTAGACTATGAGAAGACCTCCTAAAAGACATTTCACTCCCTAACTCTCTCATCTCTCGTCTTTTCTCCCTTTAAGCTGGAGATGTTTTTTTATTTTTGTTTAGGGTAGTTGATGAGAGCTGTGCGGTGTGTCGACTAATGACGGAGATAAATGGGAGATAACGTGGGAGAAAAGAATGGCCTCTAACCTGCACTTGACCTCTCCGCCGACCTCTGCTGTCGCTTAGTGTGGGGGGTCTGCTGCAGAGTCTGCATGATCAAGTCCAGAGCGGTCTGGACGCTTGTCTGTCTGAGGTGTCTTTAGCCTGCAGGGGTAGGATGTTCCACAGCTTATCAGGATGGGTCGGGGGGGGTCAATGCTAGTCCTAATCCCACCGGGGGGAGAAAGTGAAAACAAGGGTGAAGTTTGGCGAGGTTTTTTTTTTCTTTTGTTTTTCCAACACTAAGCTCTACCTGTCTCTTTAGCGTAATTGTCCGTCAAAGTTCGCACCCCGAGGTCTAGTTTCAATTTCAATGTCCTTTAGCTGACCTGACATTCTTGCGAGTTGGCGGTCAGAAAACGAGAGCCATCAGAAAAAGTTGTTATGTTTATTAATAACAAGCCCTGTGTGTTGTGTTGTATTCTCTAGTGCTGGTTCACTACTCTCTCAAAACCCTTGTTGACCAGAACAGAGCTGTTTACTGCCTCAGGTGGTTGGGCGCTGTTGTGGTGTAGAACTACTTGTGAGCTGTTGGAAGCAATTTTTAACTTTATGGGTCAGATTGCTTTGTTATGGTATTCGCTGTATCTCCATACCCTGATAATCTCTCTTTTGTCCGTTTGTGTTGGATTTAGCATGGAATTTGTACACAAGATGTTCTTGGCTGTAGACCTGCCTTGCCACCAAAACCATATTTTGCGTGTTTCTCGCCATACTTTCCCACATAAATACAACCGGCTTTCTTTCTGTGAATACCTCCAGACCCGTCTTGCTGCTTGAGCTTCAGCCCTGGGTTTATATTTATTTGGATGTTTGGATTCACAAGATGTGGCTGTGGATTACGATCCAACAGTTTATTACTTTGTGTAATGAATGCCCATCCCTGACACATCGGGAAACTGAATGGTGTTGACGGTGTGCTTTGAAGTTGTTTGAATAAGGTTTGGGTCGAAGTACTGGCTGATTATACACCGACGGGCAAATACCCTTTTTGTTTAGCTTCAGAACGGAGGTGTGGATCCGTTGTATGTTGATTTTTTTTATTTTTATTAAAACAATTCTTCCATAGAGGGGTCATGGGTTTTAATGCACAAGCACGGTGCCTCTGATCCGTGTGCTCCGATGCCAGGTACCGTGATGAACGTTTCTCTAAACAGCTGGAACCTCCATTTGTTTCCCACCACAGCAAAGGACGACGGGAGTGTGGCAGTGGCCCTGGGTTACACGGCGCACCTGGTCCTGATGATCTCCTGCTTCCTCCAGATCCCTCTACGCTATCCGGTTATCCACAAGGGGTCACGTTCCTTCATCAAGGACACCATCACCGACCGGCTGACGGAGAAGGAGAGAGAGTAAGTTGATTTTGAGCGGCTGCTTCTCCAACTCAAATTGTCAAATCTAGAAATGTTCTGATCTACTGAAGATGTGTGTTTTTTGGAGAGGGTTTCTGGGAGCAGTTCTACATTCCCTTATGTTACAGCCTGAGCTCTCTCTAGAACATGGTTTTATCGGTTTCATCCAATTTAAGATATATATTTCCTGTACACACTCTATAGAAGAAGGTAAGAAGAACGTCTAGGGATATGCATTATTATGGAAGACCCGTGGGTTAGTATTGGGCTCCAACTAAACGTGAGAAATGTAAGATTGTTTAAATGCATTTGTACAATTTAGCCTCCATGCCGGAGACTAAGAATCAATCAGTTTCCCCTCCACCCCCACACACTTATTTGTGGCATTTTTAATGACTTTGAAATCAATACCTTTCTAAAACCACTAAACCCTGTATAGATGGGTTGAACAAAAACATGTGAATTGACGTGCCGCCATATCAGTAGTATCATGGCGTGTAATTTCATTTTCAGTTGAAACAAGATGTGATCCTCATCAATAATGCGGTCTACAGTAATAGCTGTAGCTGTCTCTACCGATATACATCATGCAGCATTTTAGATCCCCTGTGGTTTTTTTTGGAGCGCATCAAAAATGTCTGCTGATGCTCAGCTTGGTCAATCCTTTAAAAGGTTGTGACAGTGCAGTGTAGAGCTCAGCCGAAGAGGCCTTTTGATGGGGAAGATGTTTCTATCTTTTGTATTATGGATTGCGGCAAAAACCACAATGACAAAACATCATGAAATAGATTGATTCTTATCGAGCTTATGGACCCTCAAGCTACTTAATATTTTGTAATTTAGCAGATACTTGTACGATACTCCTGGTTAAGGAGACGTGTGTGGGTTGGGCATCTTGCTCAAGGAGACCTCCAGGTAAGGCTGTGGACATTGGGGATCAAACCCAATGCGCTTCGGGCCGAGCCACTATCCTGTCCTTAAATGGGGGAGTTCTCACGCCTTCTGCTTGAAATAGGGGGGTACTCCAGGCTGAAGTGGTAAAACCCCCCCCCCTCCTCTCCTTTTAATGGGTTCATACGAAATGTTGAGGTGGCGGTAGTGTCTTTTATAGCATCATTGTTTTGAGGCTTTGGGAACGGCAGTGTGTTTACAGCACCTCTGGGCTACTGCCAATCTCATGTTGTGCCTCGTGGCATTTTGGATGAAGTTTAAAAAAATATGTTCTATGATTGCTGAATTAGTGACGATTGGCAATTAGAGAGAAATGTTCCAGATGAAAAGTGGCAGGTAATGACAAAGCAAAAAGTCCTCACGTGAGACTCCAGAATGTGTTGTGTCTGGCGGTGGAGTAACGCCAGCGGCTCCAGTTACCTCATCAAATTAGTATTTGTTCCTGTTATGGTTACCTGTTACTATGCGTTGAGCAGCGCCATAAAAATAAATATATAAATCCGCCCACTCGATGATACTGCATTGTCGAATAATTGCAAGTTGTGTGACACGCAGACACGGTCTGGAATGCAGCAAACGAGAGCATTTAGGCATTCCACGCATGAGGAGGGCGTCCGGCTGGGGAGAGAGGGAGCGGGACCACGAGGGGGAAAGTGGTATAATCAGCGGTACCGCTGGTTATGTGCGTAATTTAAATGTTAAAAGTGATTTAGTGAGGGCACCGGTTCAATGCTTTTGGAAGCAGGGAGAGTAAAGTATTCAGGTGAAAGATGCGCTCTGGATTACAGTTTGCCACGCGATGCGTTCGCAGAGCCGTTGTGATTTTTCCCCCCGTCGGCACAGCCTGTTCAGATTACTCGCCTTTTAAAGTATGCATAGCCTTTTCCCCTATTTTCCTAAGTTATAGAACGGTCCTGTGATATACCACACACCGGCCATATTTTCCTATTGTAAATGATTGAGCATTTCTTTTGAATCGAAAATCCAGAGACATGCAGGTCCGTGTCCTTCAGATTGTATTTTTATATTTTTATTTATGGCACACTTGCAATTGAAGCTGGGCTGTGCATTATTTCAGTATAAATCCCTGGTGCTTGTACACGTTGCATGTGAAGCTGTTGCATTACGGGCTACTGAGGCAGGGGAAGCCTTTGAAACCTACAGCCGACTCATTATGGTAAATTAAGGACATGGAAGGAGAGGAGATCCAGGCCACATGGCCACGCTATTAACAGCCTTAATAACGGGGCTCCGGACAAAGTAAGTCTCTCCAGAGCTACGCTTTGTGTGTGTCTCAACATGTTAGCGCGCTACGCCGACTGTGCGGCCCGCAAGAACTTGAATGACCTTGTAGCAGCAGCAGTCTTTCAAGTTGGCAACAAACGTTTTGTCACTCTTTGCTGTACTCTGCCACAACGCACATGCTGAAGACATGAGTGTGAGACATGTAAATAAGCTTGCGTTTCCCTGCATATGCTAAGCATTACTCACACTAAGTGTGTGTGTGTGTGTGTGTGTGTGTGTGTGTGTGTGTGTGTGTGTGTGTGTGTGTGTGTGTGTGTGTGTGTGTGTGTGTGTGTGTGTGCGTGTGCGCGCATGATCATTCATTGATGGGCTTTCCGATCAGAATCAGACCGCATCTGTCTGTCGTTTTGTTCAAGTCAGGACAGCAGCTGTCGCTGAGTCTCATACAGCTAGTGGGGGGGGGGGGGGGGTTGAAGGGCAGTGTTTTATCTTTATTTCCCCCCCCCCCCGCTGTGGTCAGAAGGTGGGACTGCACCGTTGGGATGCACAGGCTCACAGTACAATATTTGTACAATATTTACCTTCTCACTGTCAGTCACAATAAACCTGCTGGGTGTCAGGACAGCTAAGGGTGCTCTGCGATCGCCTAGCAGCCCCAAGCGCTCAGATGACCTCTTGCCCCCAACACACACACACACACACACACCCCCCTCCCAAAGTTTATGAGTCGCGAGGCCTCATGAGTGAGCAGACACGCGGCCAAATGATGTGTGGGAAGACGGAAAGCATCAAGCGCCAGGCTGCTGCAAATGTGGACAAAACGAGCCGATTTAAGTGTCAGCGAGAGGCCACCGGTGATGATGAGTGAGGTGGTAGGGGAACGCCGCCTCAAAGCGTGGCAGAATTAGCCGGCAGGCTATCCATCACCGTAGCAAACATTAAATGAACACTATTTGGAAAAAATATTTATATATCTTTTGAGGGGATTTTTTTTTTTTGGTCTTTAGCTTCTTCTGTTCCCCTTCTAGATAAGTGTCCCAACTTCTGGAGGGACAGCCGATCGCCTCTCGACATTCTGCCACTTTTGCGTATCCTAGAAGGGCAAAATTAAAACCGAATGAAGAAATACAATGTCCACCACCACAAAGGGTCTATCTCAGCCAGTGTTGTGGGAAGCTCTCCGGAAACAGCCTCCCCGTACTAGCGAGGAAAATGCAGATGATGTAGCCCTCCCCCCCTGTGGCAGTGGACCCCCAAGATTACGATAATCACCGTCACTCTGATACGGCCATCCGTCCATTGAGCCAAACCGAAACCAGTCTGGACATGCGTTTCAGCTCAAGCGCGTTCAACCCCTCAAGGCTTGTTGGGCTTGTCTATCCGTTGATTTTCATCCTTGGCGGAGCATGACTTGTCTAGTCGATGCTCGCCCCCCCCTCCGACATAAGCTCACCGCCATTTAGAGTTAGAAGCGCTCTGCTCCCTGACACGTTCTCTGAAATCGACAGGCTCCCTCGTGACACATTGTGCCCACATTTTGTCCTGGGGAGAACCTTCTCCGGCTGTGTCTGATTGCATGTGTGTGTGGAGGGGGAGGCAGGGGAGATGCGATCCAGATGTTCTCCGTGTGATTGAGGCCAGAGCTTGGCTATTAAAAGCGAAAACGCCGGACAGCCCTGCGGTTTGCCCCACATATCAATGCCAATCAAAGGGGTTTTTTTTCCCCCCTTTTTCTTTTCATCGATTTCTCCTCTCTATGCATGACAGGTTGAAGGAGAAAGGTGGGTGTACTGTATATGCTTATATATATATCTATATATATAGATATCTATATATATATATATATATATATATATATGTATGAGAGAAGGGATTTACACATTACCGCCTGGATGAAGTAGAAAGAGAGAGGGGGTGTAAGTACTCGTGTTAGTGCCAGGCCAAACGTGGGAGGCCTGGATGAGAGGAGAGGAACGTTGCGAGGCTCAAAGGGAAAGACAGGAGGGTTATTGTTATGAGTCTCTGCATGGGACCTTCACGCCTCCTAACGTGCTCCATGTGGACTGCCGGAGTGGGACGCTGCCCCCTTCTCGCCGACCCCTGCTTGCCTTCCCCCCCCCCACCTCCTCACCAGGTCACACAGCAGGCCGTCTGAAGATCAAGCCTTTGCTTTGGTGTGCCGACGAGACGAGACTCGGCCACTCCACCGAAGGACGGCATGTAGATGAAAACTAAATGTGTGGCCCTACTGTATGGTTTTCGCTTTTTCGTTTTATCGTTAGGCCTAATAGTAAACAGCTCTGGAGGGAGTGAGGGGGGGAGGAGGGGAGAGAAAGAGAGATGGGGTGAGAGAGAGAGAGAGAGAGAGAGAGAGAGAGAGAGAGAGAGAGAGAGAGAGGAGAAGAGAGAGAGAGAGAGAGAGAGAGAGAGAGAGAGAGAGAGAGAGAGAGAGAGAGAGAGAGAGAGAGAGAGAGAGAGAGAGAGAGAGAGAGAGAGAGAGAGAGAGAGAGAGAGAGAGAGAGAGAGAGAGAGAGAGAGAGAGAGAGAGAGAGAGAGAGAGAGAGAGAGAGAGAGAGAGGAG
>CM051011.1:5467038-5507038 GCA_027704905.1 Muraenolepis orangiensis | reverse complement strand
TACCGAACGCAATGGCTCCCCAGAGATGGAAGACACTCGCGCTTTTAACGCACTTTGCCGTACGCACGCAGGCAGGGATACAGGCAACCGTGTGGGAGCTGCTGCAGCAGCCCGCTGCCCTGCACTCGCTGTCTCTCTCTCTCTCTATCTCTCTCTGTCTCTCTGTCTCTCTGTGTCTGTCTCTCTCTGCCAGATGAAAAACTGCTTTTTAGGACGGACGGCCATTTTAAGAGATTCTCCCCTCCATTTTGCCTGGTATCGATAGCGTGCAGCTGCGTTTGCGTGTGTCTGAACCCTTAACCGCTACGCAGCGCCAAGCACATACAAATATTTTGCAGTTACTGTGTGTGTGTATATATATATATATATATATATATATATTGTTAACTGCATCATATCCACTCACAAATAGCCACAGGTCCACAGTAAAACGTGTCTCTTTATTGGGAGTTGTTAAAGGTGCAATGTGCGGCATCCATCTCCGCCGAGGCCCACGCAAGCGGCGCTCGGGTTTCTAACAGTTTAGTCGACGCGCTCGCAGGAGAACTAACGGAACAGAAGAGGCCTGCAGGCCCACAGCAGGGACGGTCGTACCCCCGCTGGCTCTTGATTCCCCCCCCTCACCCTCACCCTCACGGCGACCGCTTCCTTCTTTTAACGAGCAGCTCTTTGATATATTGATATGTTCAGGTTGTCTGTGGATGTCTAGGTTCAGCGGCTAAGTGGCAGGCAGGCTGGAGATACCCAGGCTGGGCCTGTCAAGTGGTGCCAACGCGGCAGAGATGCGGAGATCTGTGAGGT
This sequence comes from Muraenolepis orangiensis, assembly GCA_027704905.1. NCBI lineage: Eukaryota > Metazoa > Chordata > Actinopteri > Gadiformes > Muraenolepididae > Muraenolepis > Muraenolepis orangiensis. The sequence continues at coordinate 5,506,237 of CM051011.1, read as the reverse complement.
GCAGCTTGCCTGCGTTTATTTTGTTGTTGTTTTTGTAGTTTATTTTTCCGTTGCACAGAAAGTGCTCTCTTATTAATTACATGTTTTCTTGTCAACCAGCAAAGCCCGGCATCGCATGCTATGCAACGCTGTTATATCATCACACACACACACACACACACACACACACACACACACACACACACACACACACACACACACACACACACAGGGGATTTCTTTAGGAGGAGGATATGTGTGACAGATGTACTTTTTTTTTTTCCATGCTTTCTGGTCAGGCCATGAGGAGAGCTAAAGCGTTGGCTAAACGAAAGCAGATTTCATGTTTGCATAATCACGTCTGGGAGATGGATGCTAACGTGTTGATCTGGTCCCATTCAGTTCTCCTCCTCTCTGCTGGGCCTGAAGCTCTGACCAGAAGCTGCTCTTGACAGACGTGTTGAGAGAGAGAGCGAGAGAGAGCGAGAGAAAGAGAGGCGGTTTTGATTTGAGAGTTGAGCTAGTGAACCTAGTAGAGTAGAAAAAGACAAAAGTATTGTTAACCGAGAAACACAGATACATACATGCATATTTAACCATTGCCTGAGCTTCCTCTCCCTGATCCTCCCTGCTGGTGTGTAATAATATATTTGGCTTTACTGGACGTCCCAGAGAGGAATTCCTCGTGTTTGGTGAACCAGGGTCCCTCCAGTATGATTTCAGACGCATCGGACAGGGGTCATTAATCACCTCACCATGACGGAGCTAGTGTGTGTCTGTATTTGTGTGTTTTCGCACACACCCACGGTGTGTGTGTGTGTGTGTGTGTGTGTGTGTGTGTGTGTGTGTGTGTGTGTGTGTGTGTGTGTGTGTGTGTGTGTGTGTGTGTGTGTGTGTGTGTGTGTGTGTGTGTGTGTGTGTGTGTGTGTGTGTGTGTGTGTGTGTGTGTGTGTGTGTGTGTGTGTGTGTGTGTGTGTTGCAAACTACTGATTCTTGAGTAAGCAATATTGGGTTGCAGACTGAGGGCCGGAGAGGGGTGTGCTCTGTGTTGGGTTTGTCTTCTTCCCTTCGGCGTCCTGCCATTACGACCTTGAGGCGTGTCATTTTATTATTAGTATTATTTATTTATTTATATATTTCTTCTCCTCTGGGTGCCAGCTGCCAGTCCAGGGATACGCACCAGCGCCTGATGGCCCACACTGTGCAAGCCACTCGGCCCCATACAGAGGGCCAGTTGTACTGTTTGTCGGTTGAATGACACACGACCGCATGATGCTGAAGAAATATCACTCGTGGGGGGGGGGGGGGATAACAATGACCCACTCAACCCAGTTCCAGTATAAAGCATTCTTAAGGGCGGCATAGAGTTAATAAAATACATAATCGGTTACCGATAAACCGAAGCTTCTACTTACTGTAGAATGTTCCCGGCTGACTTTTAGAGACTGCTCTCTGGAAGCCGTTGTGTGTAGTCTATTGTAAGCCCCAGTCCTCCCCCCACCCCCCCCCCCCATCCTCCCAGCACCTGCAGGTCACACTGAGTGAGAGGTGAGGAGCCCCTCATCTGCTCTGACATAGGATTAATGGAAGAGTGACCCTGGCCCCCAGGGGAACACACGGACACACACACACACACACACATATGCACAAATATGCACACACACACACACACACACACACACACACACACACACACACACACACACACACACCTCACATGTGCACACACACCGCACACACACACACACACACATATGCACACACACCGCACTCCGCATACACACACCACACACATGCACTCACACCACATATGTTCAACACACACACGTTACGCACATATGCACACCTCACATGCACACACACCGCACACACACCACCCTATACACCCCATACATTCAACACACACACACCACATGTTACACACGCGCACGCACAGGAAGGAGACATGCCAGATGAGCACATGCTTCAGCACACACACACACACACCCACCACCCACACACCCCACCACACACACACACCACACACACACAGCCGTGCATGTACGTCTGTGTTCCAGAGCAGCACCTGTTGTGCAGACATTTCACACACGAGGTACTCTCACTCGGCCAGCCATCGATTGCTGAAGTGCTTTTTAGTCGTTTCAATGTGGTTCTGTGCATCTATTTCGTTCCGTCTTCATTTCGGAAATTGCCCGTGAACGTTTTGAAAATGGAAATTATTTGATTTAAGCATAACACTAACCCCAGACGTGCGTGCATAGTTGAGTTCATTCGAAAAACGTGTTTTCAAAGAGAACACGGTGTCGGGTATTGAGACACTGTATGGAAGTTGTTGGAGGACAACCTTTAAAGGGGCATTAAAGGGAACACGATGTGCGCTTGGGAATGATGAAGCAAACATCTGCCCGTCTGCTCTTTCTGTCTTGTGTGACAACGGTGACGGCTGCAAAAAAAATGACTCCCGACGCATTAAGCTTTGATATTTAATTTGCTCTTAGAAGAGAAGAATTCGACCCTTCACAATGTCTCCTCAGCTATCGGCACAGCCCTCAAAGCGTGCGTGTGTGTGTGTGTGTGCGTGTGTGTGTGTGTGTGTGTGACACGCACACACACAGAGATTCTTGTACATGCCTGTCAGACCAGAGTCCAGGCTGTGAGGCTGGCTCCCAGTGTGCTCCTCGCTGTGGGAGATCAGCAGACGTAAGCGCATAATGACAGGAAGAGAGGCCAGCCCTTAGCCCTCAGTATAAGGAGACTTTTTTTCTTTCTCCCACCACTCGCCAGCATTCCTCCAGCACCCGGGGCCATCAATCTCCTCCTCCGTCCACCCGCACTCCCATGCTCAGGCCCACGGTGGTGGGAGAGAGGGGGGGGGGCGCAAATCATCACTCCTAACTAAGACGTCTGAGTGGCGTAAATGAACCTCTCCCGACCACGCCACCGGGAGGCAGAGAGAGAAAGTCCTCTTTATTTTCACACCTGTGATTTGGGTGGACGTACAATTTTAATTAGTGTTTCTTTTCTAAAGCCCTCCAATCTTGTTTGATGTTTCAGTTTAACAAGAGCGGGCAACTACTGGGGAGGTGATCTCGAAGCATGTAACGGGACCCTCCACCACACACACACCACACACACCACACACACACACACACACACACACACACCACTAGTACACGTACACACATGCACACTCACATTCACACCCATCTGAAGACACTATACGACGCTGGTCGTAGTGGACCAAGACACTCAACAGGAGGTTTAATTTGCCTGCCGAAATAAGCAAAAGAAAAGTGAAATGAGCAAACCAAGATCAATCTTACCAGGGTTTATTGGCATATTCTATAGGCTTCCTTCATGGGGTTCCTCCCCACTGGGCTCTGTGGGCTCTGTGAGAGCTTCTCCACCGAGAGATGATGATCTTCTGCTGGTGGTTCTGACCCAGAGTAATGGTGTTCTCTCCTCCTCAAGGCCGCCATGCTGGTCCAAGCAGTGGAGGTCAGGAGGAATGAGAAAACCACTTGTTGTGCGCCCACTGGCCTCTCACCTCACTCTCTCTCCTCCCGCAGGTTCCCTCTGTTTCCCCGAGGAGAGCGCTTCCACTTCGAATACGGCGTCTACTTGCTCAACAAGAACATCGCCCAGGTGATGACACGAACACACACGCACGCACACACACATACTTTCACACACACACACACACACGCATACTTTCACACACACACACACACACACACACACACACACACACACACACACACGTCGAGAGCCCACAGGGCACGAAAAACACGTGTACAATCTTCAAGGGTATCGGGTATACGATGTGAAGAGCAGATATTATTATCTGGATATTCCGCTCGGCGGCGGCCTCAGAGCACATTCTATACAAGCTGGGGATATCTAAAGCATATAAACACGGGTCTACTTTGCGTGATCACGTTTAATGTAGAAAAGATGTCGGAGTCTTGGCACACGTGGACACACTCGTCCTTGTGTACAGCCGTCGTATCGCCGATTGGCAAATAACAAAATTCAACTGGTCACTCTGAAGTAAAAAAGTGACTTAATTAAGTGTCTCAATGCCAGTCAAAAGGGCAATCACTGTATGTACAAACGCCTACAATCTGACGAGAGAAAACGTGTAACATGGTCGGGCGCAGTGCTAGTTGCCTACTGTTACGCATTGAAAGGCTTTACTTTTATCCTATCTCTGGCTTACTCTTGTTCACTCGGAATTCCATCCTCTCTCTCTCTCTCTCTCTCTCGCTCTCTCACACTCTCGCTCAAACACACTTCAGGGTAGGCTTGAACTCTTGACCCATCCGTACTTATTAAAGTGCCTCTAATGTGTTGACCTGTGTAACTCCCTGCCATCCTCCTTCAGTCACTTACAATTGACTTCTATCTCGCGTGCATTCCACCCGCTGTCTCCTTCTGCCCCGGCAGAGAAACTCTGGGAGTGACGGGAATGAAACTGGCCAATTAAGCGCTGGCAGGTGGTGGGCGTCAAACTGCTTCTCTTTGGGAGGTTTGGGGAAGGGGGGGGAAATAATAATAATAACCGAGACCAAAAGCAGCTCCGCCAATACGTTGGAACCCAGGGCCCTGCGCTCGCCGCAGTCCAAAAACAAGAACGAGAAGGAGAGGGAGGTGGATGAGCAAACATTTTAGACGGCGAAAGAAAATAATCTCTAACATGGAACAACCCAATTTGAAGCGCAATGGGGGCCAATGTGTATAATTTGTCACTTTTTTTCCTTTTTTTTCGGCGACGTTTCTTCTTTTCTTTCACGCATCATAAATCCAAAGAAAGCTGTTTCTTCAAGCGTTTTTCTCTGACTATTATTCAAGTCTGGCACACTTTATTCCGTGTGCCAGACTTCTGATTTGACCTTACTCCTGGTCACTTTCAGCGCTGCCTGAGTCGGGGGGGGGGGGGGGGGGGGAAGAGCGTATCCTCCTGCTGCCGTTTTGATTTATTCCACTGTATTGTTGTAACTGTGGAGCGTCACACGCACATGGTAAGCGCTCACATGTGCCCAGATGTGTGCGTTCGCTAAAAAACGCTCTACATAACGACCCCTTTAAGACCTGGAAAACATCCACACTGACGCTCTGACTTTTTAATCACCCCCCCACCTCCCACCGTCCGGCCGTCCCGTGTAACTATTAAGTGGAACGCGCTCTCTGCCCGTGAAATATCGCCGAGTCTCGGAAGGTAAACCTGGGAGCCTCTAAGCAGACGTGTCACGGGGGAAAGCCGCTAGGAATACCTTTACTGCGTTCCCCGATGTGTGTTACGAGTACTGCATCAGAACATGCGAGTAGAGGACATTGTTGTGTGCATCTCTGTGAGGAATAAATCCCTATTAGCCAAAAGCAACAAAAAAAAGGAAATGCATTGGACCTGGTATGTTGGCGGTCGCATAACAACTGGAACGGAGAAACCAGAGATGGACTCCCTTTCATCTCGTAAGAAATAAAACATGTTTGCGCGATCAATAATATACACAACGTTCCACCGTAAGAACCCCATGTATAGTCTTGGATGGCAGACTTCGAGATCTAAAGTCGCCTATGGTATTTTCAATGGGGAAATACAATGCCGCCTTCTTACGAGGCTCTTTGGAACACATCCTGATGCCTTCCATGTGTGACTTGAGTAAATGGTGGTTGAGGACGGGTTACCGGGGATGACTCTGAAGCAGGGCGACCCCCGCCCCGGCCGCCACATGAATTGTCCGTCTCCCAGACGGTCGTCGTATGGTAAGCATTGCTCCGAAAACAGCGGAAACGGCGAAAATGTCGGAATCGATACAGCAGGGAGCCACTTAATCGTACCGAGCTTGCCGATCCCGCCACGGTGATTCTCGGCGTACCGCAAACAAAAACAAAAATCGTACACTCGTGTGTGTCTAATCATTCGGCCCCCTTCAGATGGCACGGCCCACATGTTTGGGTTTTAGAAGTCAAAGGCGGCGGTAAATGTGTGAAGTGCCGCTACGCTACATACGATTTCCTCTTTCCTCTAAAATTTTATTGGGTTTCCTTTAACCTCGTAGCTTTCTTGTATCAGGATGCTTTGTCTCGCTACCATGGCCATGTTCCACAGTGTGGAACATTGAGCCGGGTTTTTCTAGTTCTAATATAATTGACTCACGGACAGTGTTGTGACTTAACTTAAGAGGTTTTTTATTTGATTTATTGTGGTTTGCTAAAAAGGTTTCTCTCTTTGAATGCACTCCTATTCTGGTTAAGAATGGCAGCGTGACCTGCCCATGCAACCCGGGACACAACAAGTTTCAGGCTTATTTGATGAGGTTGGGGGTTCACTGTGGGGGAGACTAATTGGGGTACTATTGATAAAGAATAAGTGGGGTAAACTTTGATATATATTCTTGGGATTGAACAAAAATGACATACACTGACTTTGATTCCATTGAAACTATGTACTGTATTTGGACTATAAGTCGCACCTGAGTAGTCGCTCTTAATAAAAAATGTGTCATTAAGAGTCAGATCAGAGTCTGTTTTCTCTGTCTACCTTTCTGTTTTTAGAACACTCCATGTGAAATGACTGTTTGTGTAATCTGCTCGTTCACTGACTGCAGCGATCTGATTGGTTGAGTAGCGTCATGTGAGATGATTTGATCTCTTGGCCGTAGTTTGAATGCAGTCCGAAAAAACCCATATATAAGTCTTTTTGAAGTATAAGTCGCTTCGGAGTATACGTCTCAAGACCAGCTTATAGTTTGGAAAATATGGTACATGGGATGTCTCTTCATAGTCTAGTTATGCAAGTGGCCTCTGCTTGCTCCCTGCACTTCTCCAAGTGAGCCCCCACAGACCCGACCACCGATGTCCCTAGGAGTTTCTTCACAGGGAGGGGGGGCGGGGGGGGATGCCGTAACCACTTGCTACGCATTTACAGCGGACAAATTGGTTATTGTTGTAGTAGTTGAGACTACCTAACTAAGGAAACACAACAAGCCTCTCCTCTAGAAGCCTGCCATGTGTCGTATTCAATCATCGGTCCGCCAGGCTAGACTGTTGTTAAACATGCACATGCACTTTGCTACTTTGCTACTAGGCGTTTAGGAGTGCATGTTGGGCAATTAGTTTTCAATTACTAACCTGGAGGCATCACATATGCAGGATGTACAGTATTGGTCATTAAAACACTAACAACAGCTGAAGCAGACCCTGGGAGTCCTCCAGCCAGGACACCTGGTGAAATTGCTTGCAGCTACTAATGTCTTTGAGTGGCCCCAGTTCTAAAATATGGTTATCGCACATGTACACTGCGCTCGGCGGGCTCACTGCCATACTGGAGCTTCGAAGCTTACGTCAAAGTGCCGAATGCCCGCCGCTATTAAGAGTGGCTTCTATGGCTCCATAAAACAAGGCTGTGACTCACGATGGAGGCCACTGTGCTTAGCGGTTGGTGGAGGTGGCACTATGTGGAACGGTGGCCGGCAGGAGGGTTCTGGAAAAAAAATGTAAAAAGCATTTTGAAGAGGCAGGAGGTGTATGATGGAAACGATGCACATATTAGTTGACTATTTAATTAGTTGTCAGAGCCATGCAGCCAGTTATGGTCCTAAACCGGTGGCTTTTATTCACTAACATTTGCCTAACTTTCCTTCTCTGCTCTGGTCTTTCCTAGAAGACCAGAGAATACCCTGTTTCTCTTCTCGGTCTTATTTGAAATTCTGTGTGGTTATTGAAATAACCTCTCTCCTCCGCACTGCCCGCCGTGACAAGGATTCCATGCCGATCCCAACAATAGGACTGTGAGAAGACCCAGCCCAGTGTGGCCATGTTCTCATCCGATTGTCCTTCAATAGAAACCATATGAGGCCGACCCAAGGCACAGAGACTAGAGAGATCACTGTGGGCTTGGTGTCCCACCCATATCTCTGTGGATCACAAAAGCCATAGCCAGTGAAGTCAAGGACTTTAAAGGGATATATATATATATATATATATATATATATATATATATATATATATATATATATATATATATATATATATATATATATATAAGGAGCATCCAAGAGGAGATTTTTTGAATGTGGTTGGTTAAATTGGTTAACTCACCTCATTGAACAATATGAACAATATCATTGCATCAATATGCATTTCTTAGATCCTTGCTTTGAAACCTGCCGTTGTTTTCTGAGTGTAGGCCAAAGGCTTGAGTGTTGACCTTGGTAAATCTCATGATTGGCATCAGAGTAAATAGAAAATCACTATCCAAAGTACAGCAAAGGCCCAGCTTACAAACAAACAAGGGAGGCTGTCATGTCAAGCATGTTTTCCTTCTCCTTTATTTTTTTTCTCCTGGAGGTTTTTCTTTCGGAGAAGTGGCACGCTTTTAGAAATGACTATTCCAAATTCCCCCCATTGAATCGTCTCGGTGTCTCTTGATTTGTCTGGGCCAAGGCTTGTGGTCCGTGACTCACCCCTGAAAACATTCCAGAAAAAGAGAAGGGAGGGAAAAAAAAAAAAAAGCCTGTTGCATCTCCAGTTTGGCCTAAACAACAACACACCTCCTCCCAGCCAAGCGCCTCCGCATAAACCGTGCCCTAACAAACAAGACCCTATGTTCAGCAATCAAAATTCATCCCTCTGTGCGTGTGCGTGCGTGCGTGTGTGTGTTGTGTGTGTGTGCTGTTTGTTGATATGAACCCTGGACCATGGTTCCTGTGGTCACAGCTTCTAACACTACCCCGAGACAGCCCAACCTGGAAGACATCAGGCCTCCACAGCCGTCCCACTAACTGTCTTCATCCTTCCATGGAGGCAGCATCCGTTTCCCATTTTCCGCCCAGGAACCCTATATGTTAAAACACATAATGGTTGAGACGAAGGGCAGGGGTAAAAAATACAAATAAAAAACCAGTCCCTTTGTGAACGTAGTAGCATTTACCTCTCACAGGAAGAGAGGGGGAAAAGGATGCAATGAGGGGACGTGTTTCCTTGGAGGCCCGGCCTTAAGCGTGTCTGTTTTTGCTTTAGCGCGTTGAAGAAAATAGCCCCCAGCTAAAAGCGCCAAGTGTCCGCTTCCATATGGCAACAAGCAGAACAACTGTCGAGGTAATCGTCCCTTTACATCGGATACAAGGTGGTTTCTGGACATCAGACAATGTGGTTTGTGTTTGAACGCCATTAGGGTGCCGCTTACACAACAGGGGGCCTCTACTCTTGACAGCGTAGGTGTGTATGTGTCTGTGTGTGTGTCTGCGTGTGTGTGTTCACTGTATTTATCACATTACAAACACAAGATTATTACTGGCAGCGGGTGACTGGGTTAAATAAATGTAGAAGGATGTGGACCACATCGATTGGTAGCAGCCAAACCGAGTCAGCCACACTTGGCCCATGGTTGTCCGTTGGGAAAGTGGTGTCTTGGCTTCACAAGAGGACCTGGATGTATGTCAGTTCGAAGTCGAAGGTGCCCTGAGAGGCAACTGGCTTGTACCAATCGCACATTTTAACTGTTTTATACAGTGATGTTAAGTGATGTTACACGTTATGTAACATAACACACGGTGGCAGTGCAGGCGTGCTACTGCTATGTGACCTACCGCCATGCCACTGTGCGTGTTATATCTTGACCTCGTCAGTGTCATCCTCCCATTACGTCAATCCAACTAAATGTCGTGCACGGAATGACCAAATTATCTAAATTGTATTAAAGGTATGCAGGAATCTATTTATAGTATCAAATTGGCAAACTCACCCCTTTCATTACCTCCAAATGCAATTGTGGCTATATCCATTACCCTGGTGCCACCATTCTCAAGGGATTTCACAGTCAGCAACATGTTTGTGGTTGCCGGGCAATAAATTATAGTTGTGAGAATTCTACATGTTGTGAGACATGATTAGCTATGAAACCACCTGCAGCACATTTTTGTCCTTCTTGCCAATGCGGGTAAGATAATGGACATGGCATAGCAGAGGATGAGAGGGCTCGTTGCACAATGCCGCTGACGACATAGCTTTTGGGGGGCAAAAAGTGCTATTCTGGTTTCGGCCTGAAACGGTGGTGGAAACTAGCTCCCCCTTCATTTAAGGAGTCCCTTTAGTACCAGCTATCTTATTAACCCCTTGCCGCATGCCTCTCCCATGGCCTCGTGGATTTCACAGCCTCTTGGCCTGTGTGGTCCCGTTTTCCATCACAGCCCTCTTTTGCTAGTGACACAATGCGTTCCAGTGCCACTTATGGGGAACCACTGTTGGCGAAGCCCGTTTACAACCAGAACTGGGAGAGCCCTTTTCCATAGTGCCCATAAACTGGTAATGTACATTTCGTAGTTTTTTTTTGAACGTTTGGGAATTCCTTGTGGGCGGACGCGACTCGACGATGTGGGTCTGTGTGAACCCAACATCATGCCCTCCTGGGGCGGTTAGCTTTTAGCCTGTAAAACACAGTCAATGCCATGCATTGTTCCTTCCCCCAATATATCCGAGTGTCTGTTAAACCAGAGGAAGGGGTGTAGTGTCTGACTGCTTCTCGGTCAGAATGTTGTGATCCTTACGAGAGCCTCTGTGACGGCACTTATGTCACTACTGTGTGGCTTCCCAGTTTAGCGCATGTGTACACAGCGGCCCTGTCAGTGTTCTGCCATTCAGCTCCATTCAGGCTTTATGGGAATTCCTCTGGACAGCCACCTATGACTTTATGAAACACTTAAGTTCATTTAATTGAATTTCCACGTTTTTGGCGGTTTGGTAGTTTGGGTTTTGTCTGTCACCGCAACGAGGTACCGGGGAGCTGGTTCCCCCTTTTTGTGTGTGTGTGTGTGTGTGTGTGTGTGTGTGTGTGTGTGTGTGTGTGTGTGTGTGTGTGTGTGTGTGTGTGTGTGTGTGTGTGTGTGTGTGTGTGTGTGTGTGTGTGTGTGTGTGTGTGTGTGTGTGTGTGTGTGTGTGTGTGTGTGTGTGTGTGTGTGTGTGTGTGTGTGTGTGTGATTGGTTATTTGAGCCGTGGCCACTTTCTTTTTCTTCTTATTATTCACTATTAGGAAGTCAAAATTGCATGATTGATTGTGACCCAGAAGGTTCCAAAAGGTTTTTTTTTTTTTGGTATTTTTTCAAGGAGTGGAATTATTTTTAATGTATCAGTTGGCCCTTTATACATCAACCTTTAAATAAAAATATAATAATCTGTGTATTAATATGTATGATACATGTTTGACAGTTCTTGGTGCTGTTCCCATCGGTCGTTCCTCGCTTATGATCATAACAACATGGTCAGAACGTGTTTGTCGGTCCTCAAGTCTGTAGTAAATGAGGATTGTCTGGGTGTTCAGAAATACTTGGCTGCTCCCCTCCATCATTGACTTAATAGTGTGGCGGCCGCAGTTTCCAGCTGGTTGGTATTTTGAGCCGAGGGCCTGTTTGTTTGGAGTCGACTCTGCTCTGTGGACCACGGTACGCAAGCCCACACAGAGCCCTTTAATATCCCTCAGAGTTACGGATAACCCCGCTTTCTCTCGCTCAGCCTCCTTCAAAAGCCATATCCCATTGAGTAATATCTAAAGAGTGACATGCAGGAATATGTCTACAATAAATAAAGGGAAAGATGAAAAGCCTCTCCAGGCAGTTCATGACCCGGTAATTAACATGACCCCTCCCCCTCCCTCCCTCTCCTAGGAGCATAGCATATCTCATCTTATCATAACGGTGTCATAATATGTTAAAAATTACAAAAGCCTACATATCATTGTTGTTTCGTTTCCCCCCTCCCTCCCCCCTCGCATGTGTACAGAAGAAGTTGAATCCAGTCACCAAAAGGAGATTTATTGAGTTGCCTTTTTTGGTTTGTTTTCTTTTTGAAGAGGGTCTGGCCAAGGTTAAACTCCTCTCCGACACAGGCCATGCAAACCAGCAGGAGGGCCGCGACCCAAATACAGTTTTGTGTCAGCAGTTTTTTTTGGCCCGTGCGTATTTTTCTCGTAAATTCGTCAAAACCCCGGGTGCCATCGCACGGTTGTTCCGGGTGGAGCGGTGCCGTCAACTCCCCCCCCCCCCCCCCCGAGACCTTACTCTGCCTCGGTGAAATGAAACAGCTCTCTGGGATATAAAACAATGCTGGCCCCATCTGGTTGATATCCGCACAGAAAAATATCAACCATCCTGGCTCCCAGTCGCGTCTCAGCAGCACCCTCTCTGCTTTCAATGTGGACCTCGTTATGGCCTCCTCTCGGGTCGCCAATCGCCCTGGCTTTTCATCTAACTTCTAGAGACACACACACACACACACACACACACACACACACACACACACACACACACACACACACACACACACACACACACACACACACACACACACACACACACACACACACACAGTGGTGGTGGTTCTGGACTGCAGAGCTCTTTGCCAGGAAATCATCCCTCAAGAAAGAATGAAAGTCCGACGTCTCTGTGATTTTTCTTTATTTATTATATATTTAACTGACCTTTTTTTTAAATTATTTATTGATTTAACTCTTCAACTGTCAGGCGCACCCACCTCTCTCTTCAGTCAAGTGGGTTCTCACCTCATTACATGGGCCGAGTGTCTCTCCATCATCCCCCCTGATGTCGGTCTTCATTACCCCCGGCAAGCTGAGAGGATACGGAGGGGGGGGGGGGGGGGTACCTCGCTGTCATCCCATGGCAGTGTGTGTGTCGGCCCCCTGTTTTCCCGTCGTTTTATTAATGAAGCGTCTGTGATGAGCGCCGGGCCCTCGTGTTCGCCGGCTCACATAATCGCTTCACGGTTATTGGAAAAGGACGGGCTAAGTGGCTAATGAAAGCAGCCCTTGAATAAACACAGAGCCGTGTTAAAAGGGAAGTGAGCAGGGAGGGCTGTTTTTCCTTATTTATTTTTGGACTGTTGTTTTTTGGGGGTTTCTGATGGATTAGAATAATCTTTGTTTTTCGAGTAAGGAGCATTTGGTGGTCCTTACTAGGATGCTGAAGCAAAGTAAGACGTATGAGGATGCAATGTTGAGTTCTGCGTGCAGTTCGCCAGGAAGCGTGAGGTATGTGTGCAGTTGCTTCAAGCCTCGCTCGGATTTTAATTAAAAGGCTTTTTTTTTTCAGTCAGCCAAAGGAGAGATAGGTCTGCTGGAAGCTATAAAATAGCTATAAAATGTTGCATCTAAAGATAATTACAAACTTCATCTTCAACCCCTACACGCATCTTGTGAAACAGCTATTCTGGGAAATTGTATAGTGACCAACGTGTAGTTTTTAACGAACGCATTCCATAACAAAAACAGTGGCTCTCATGTACTTTGTACATGTCTTATGTCACTGTTGACCTTGTTGCCGTGGAAACCAGTTTGGGTTATTTAATTTTTTTTATTTTGGTGAAATTAGATGTCTGCGCCAGAATAATTAGCGTCTCTCTGCAGCAACCCAAACAAGGCCTCGGTCTTAATATAAACCGAAACACATGTGCTGTAATCATGCAGTATTGTGTCAACGCTTGTTCCCTTTTATAGTGTTTGTCCTTTTAGCCACATTAGCGCCGATGGCTACAGTCGCGAGAGTACCCAGTCCCCTGGTCCACTCTGAGAGGAGGAGGAGGAGGAGGAGGAAGAGGAGGAAGTGTCTTTCCTGAGCTGTGGGAAATCAGTGGAGAACACCTTCCTCTGGCCAACCCTGCTATGAGTTATATGCTGCATTTCTGTCAGCGAGAAGGTCTGCTCTCCTTTCTACACATGCTTCTATCACTCGGGGAATGAGCCGCCTTTGCCGTTATTATTGGATATAGTCCGCTCACAGCGTCGAACGAACACTTAGGTCATGGATACGTTGCAAAATGTGGAGGATATACGTAGGTGAGAACTTGAATAGCCATGAGCCAGTAGCGTAGTCATTTGGGACTTGGCTTGGGAACCGGAGGGTCGCCGGTTCAAGTCACCGAAATGGATGGGAGACACATGGGAGTACGGAGGGAGAACTGGTACTTGGAAAAAGTGCCAGTTTGCCTCCTGGGCACTGCCGAGGTGCTCTTGAGCAAGGCACCAGACCCCTTCAATGCTCCCCTGGTGCTGTCTACACAATAGCTGCCCACTGCTCCTAATACTAGGATGGGTTAAATGCAGAGAAACAAATTTCACTGTGTGTGTACATGGAAGATTCAATCCTCCAGCTTAAGACATTTAGCAAACAAATTGATATGCAAGAGCGGTAATTATACATTTCAATGTTTCACTCGTCGTTCCCCGATTCTCTGTCGGGTTTGAATTCCACTGCATTACTTACCAACCCCCCCCCCCCAACTATATAAAGAGCTGTGATGGAAATGTAGGTGGTTTTCCATTTGAATTAAACCATTAAAATTAAAGTATGTACTTGTATATCAGTTGGATATTTAAAACGTCTAGTACATGCCATATGAATCGTGAATAATGAAATATACCTAATGTTTTTCTTAATGGGAATTGAAAGTTGCACAATGATTTCATGTTTTATCAAGTGCCTGAAAACATTTCTGCCGTAAACCCCCCTAATTGTTACAGTATATATATATATGTATTTTTTTTTGTGGGGGGGGGGAATTCACATTCCATATTAAAGATGTAGAGAACTTCTGGTTGCCAGGTGGCACACCTCCAACTCATTAAACTGTTAGAAACCACACATGCAGTCCTTCCCCCTGCGCTGAATTTAATGGAACAGTCCTGATAGCTGGCCTCAGTGTTGTGGGGAAATGTATGTTTTCGTCAGTTATGAAGAACAATAGCTATTGTTGTTTTCATTCCTCATTCATTGTCTGTCTTTTCTCATGTCTTGCTTTCCCCCCGCCCCCCTCCAAAAAAAAAAAAGAAAAAGATAAATGAATTAGTCCGTTTTTGGATTAATCCGTTCAGACTTTATTATGGTAAAATATAATAAAGATGCATAAATCCCTCTCTGGCTGTTGCAGTGGTGCTCCATGACTTATGTAGATCAAATTAATCTCCATATGCAGGTCTTAACACCTCGCCTGCATCACCGTCAGGTCAGAGCAATACAACGGGGGTTCTCTTGTCTGCCCGTGCCGGGGTTTGGTTTGGTTAGGTTGGATTTGTGGTGCGGTCTGAAAGGGGGGAATGTATTGAATTGTGTCTCACATTCAAATATCTTTCGGCGATTTTTGAAGACTGTTGGCAGCAGTCTGAGACGTGATTTATAAAACAAATAAATAATCGAATACTCGTAAGATCGGGCCAGAATATGTCCAGCTTTGAGTTATTATTAAATATGTGGAGTTCCTCGGTTCAGACCAAGGTAAACTCTGGAAGGCTTTTCATCTCAGAACATTTTGTCTCTTCGCAGATGAGGCCTTCTTGATTTGCTTTGGAAATTAATAACGCACACAGCGTGGGCAGTTTTGAAGTTTTGATGGGCTTATATTACGGTGGTTTTTCAAGGACATGAAATATGATCTAAATTACATTGTGTCAGAAGACACGAAGGTGAGGTATTGCACGATAAACCCGTTGTACAGATTAGCTTCTGATTCTCATCAATCATATGTGAAATCTTTCCTCGTTTTGGATCTTTATTTTATTTTTTTGCGGCCAACACAATCCGAGGCCGTTGGCGATGCAGAGAAGATCTTTTTAATGTCCTTAACACTGAGCAGGGTCAGGGTTTGAACAAACCCAGATGACCAGGGAATGCTCCGAGCCCTACAAAGTAAACCGGACACAGCCTATAGTCTTCCCATAACCGTGGAAGTTTTTTATTTGATACTCCAGGGGGCGATGGAAGAGACGGCTCAGGGGCTCTCGTTGTACATTGTACTCTCCTTTTAAGCACTTTAACCAAAATAATCGACACACTTAATTGTATATTCATGTTTTATTATTATTATTATTTTAAACCTTTTGATGAACAAATGCATTGCCTATTTGTGAGTATTTTTTTTTTTTTTTACTATCTCCAAGTTACCTTCTGCTCTTTTCTCCTATATAAATCCTGAAATGTGTATGTTAGGCAAGTAGGAAAAAAACAATTAGATCCTTTTTTTATTTTACACATTTACTGCTTCAATTCATCTGGTATTGTCATATCAGAAGAGCATTCCAGAGTATAGCATTTACTGTGACAGTGCTGAAAGTGCCTGATTATACTCTGTATAATCATAAAAATATCTTCACACACACACACACACACACACGCACACACACACACAATACTTACTTTATCATATTACACCATCACTCACCACCCAGTTGAGTACTGCATGCATATTTTATTCTGGAAGAGTAGATACAGAAACTCGCTGGTGGATGTCTGTGAAATACTGAGACTCCAATAGGCTGCTCCCTCTCCTGTTTCTACTGAAGGTTGTCCAATCACTGTGTAATATTTGTGGTGTTCCGCGTTTGGTTTATGTATTTACACGGTGAAAAGGGATTCTCTGTGGCACGATCTATGCATGACTAATGGTTTTAAAGACTGTTTGTCTTCTTAAACACTATGAACTGTATTTCCCCCCCCCCCACTTCCTTCCGAGAGACACGACCGCTACCCACCCAGCGCACGGTTAGAGAAGCTTCTGGGTTACCAGGGCGATGGGGAGGAATGCATGCGGTGTGCAATCCCAAGGCTTTCCCTACGACCTTTGACCCCTCGGTGATACCAATACAAAAACCCAAGTCGTTAAAAAAAAAAAAAAAACACACCCGCCTCCCGTGAAATAAAAGAAGAAGAAAACGGAAAAGAAACAATGTGCCCATTTGAGATGGAGAAAGGGAGCATGTGGTCAGCTCAAGGCCAAGATGGGCACCGGGCCACAGCATATATATATATATAATATATTATATATAATATATATATATATATATATATATATATATATATATATATATATATATATATAATATATATATATAATATATATATATATAATATATATAATATATAATATATATATTATATATATATATATATATATATATATATATATAATATATATATATAATATATATATATATATATAATATATATATTATATATATATATATATATATATATATTATATATATATATATATATATATATATATATATATATATATATATATATATATATATATATATATTATATATATATATATATATAATATATATATTATATATATATATATATATATATCCACCTCTATATCCACCTCCTCGCCGCCACAAAGTTTTTCCTACAGAACTTGTGGAAATATGACACAGGCCTAAAAAAATAATAATGTTCCCCAGTGATGCCACAAAAGCTGTGTTCCAACTAGTAAACGGAGGCTCAGATTCCAGTAACGTTCTAATGGTTATGTTTGGCAGTGTCATTCAAGAGGCAGGCCAAATTGTTCGTCTTGTTGTATTTATTTTTATGCATTTCTTTAGTATCATTTCTAGTGATCCACACATGCCAAATAGGCACATCATGCAGACGCTGGCTTCAGGCTGATTCCGTTCCCTCTCAGTGACTGGTAACGTGTTTCCCCCCCCCCCCCCCCCCCCCCCGTTTGTCCTCCATTTGCCATCTAGACTGCTAAACATTGTGGCTTTCTTTTAGGCAAGGGCAAGCTGTGTATGCTGTTTTGAGTTTTGAAAACTTCAAAGTCTCGCGTCAGCATATCCTCCTAGGTTTGGCTCCTCTAAACTCACTAACTTCTGAGAGTTGCCGGTGGCCCCAAGGAGAGGAGGATTGATGATGGGGTCTGCACGCCCACAATACAAACAGGAAGTCCACCTCACTGTTGTGACTTCACCGCCGGGGTCATGCCGAGCATCAAGTTACTTTGACTGTAATAGAGTGGCTCTAGTGTTACATCCGAGGAGGGGTCATTCTGCCTAAGGGGGCTGACCCAACTTTTAAGACTGATGGCTCTTCCAATAGGTGTCACTATAGCACACCGCTCCCATAGGCTTCAAGCAGCTCACCAGCCTGTGAGACTCGGAACACACCATCAATGCGAACACCCCCCCCCCCCCTGTCCAGCCTCTCACCTCATCCCTTGCTGTAAATCGGGGCCAGTGGGGAATAACATTGGTTCCTTCCAACCGGTGGTCCCGCTAACTTAATTTCCCATTCTTCGTACAAAACCTTTCACCTAATTATGTAAATCTGTTGACTGAATTTGGCGGCAATACGATACTCAATAATTAGTAACGACCCGCAGAGCAAGGGGGGGGGGGGGGTAAATGTGTTTTCAATTATAGGTGTTCTCGGACCACGTGCGGGCACTGTTGCGAGTACACCACACCTGTGTTGTATTACCGTGTTTTGCCGTGAACATAGGGTGGAGATTGTGAAGGAGTTGGAGGAAGGATGGAGTGGATGTTAAGGTAAAGGATGTAGTAGCGTGGAGCAGAATATTTTGTCTTGTTTCATAATGGCCATTTTTTAAATAACTGCAGCGGAGGACTACAGAGGATATTGGATTTCGCCCCGTGGCCAGACATAAACGATATAGTCATGTAATGGCCATTGATGTGCTTAAGGATAGCAACAGCATTAAGGACCCCTACAGAAGGAAATAACTTTAAGCTAAACAGCTTCTCATGTCCAACTTATCTTGGAAGTGAAAGGACCACAAGCCTTTATGCATGGTAAAATCTGATTTGATGACTTTTCTTTTCCTGGTTATTATCTAAATATTACAAAAATACATACTTTGATGCTGGCATGACATCCTACATGTATCAATTTAATCGTAAAACAAATAATTATATTTATATATAAAATAATTGTATGATAATGATGTAATATTATTAATGTCTTATGATTTATGCCACTTGTCAAAGACGTCGGGGACTTCTTCTGACTCAGAAATGCAGAAAGATGTTTTGTCTTGTTTAGAAAGCCATCTTTTCTCAGTTTGGCTTCAGAACACAATGATAACGACTGTGGCACTTTATTCCACGCCAGGAAACCGCTCAGAGCTAGCCGATGAAGTAGGTTTCTGTATTGGTGCATCAGATGTCCATAAACAGACTTGTGCAACGTTTAACTCTTGCTATGTATACTTTCTGAGACACATGATACACTGTGGGCATTAATCAAGTTAATTTCCATATTCCCTTCTACACAACATGATTATTGAGGTCTATTGCACCAAGAAATATAGCATTCAACCTATCACAGCGCAGGATACATAATTACCCATGGCAAAACTGACGACCAAGACATTAATGGATGGACAATTGCTCCACAAGCCAACTAACTGTTGAACGCTTGCTCTGGTCTCTGTTGTGTACACACGCTTAGTTTTTGGTAGATGTATTATACCGTTATGATATCAATGTAATTGTTGGGAAGATGTGTATTAATCATTTGTGTATAAACAACAACTCGTAAATGGCATTGAATCTTCTTTCAATTCATTTTATGCTATTTGGTTTGTATACAGTCGTTTGATATTTAGTAGCCAGCTGTCAAATGCCGGGCATGGGTTATTGAGTTACCTAGTCTCAGACTTTAGACTAATAATCTTAATCTAGAATCGGAATCTAAAGTCCGATAGCAGGCTAGCTGAAACCTGGGTGAACTGGACATTCCAGTTTCTTTCATGTAATATTTGTATTGACCAATGATGTTGCTGGAGGCACTTAATTGACAATTAACAGTGAACACAAACTTAAGTAAAGGTTTCAAATCTACACTATGTAGACGGACCACTGGAGAAATACACTTCCCTTCATCCGCTCACACAAATGAGTTTCTCTTCGGTAGAATATCTCCTACAAAATGGGAAACAATTTTATTATCACTTCACAAGTGCAAGTATAAAGCAGTGGTGTGAAAATCTTATGTGCAATACCCGACGACAGACAGCAGTTATAAAAATAGAATAAAATTTAATAAATAATATAATTTAATAATAATTTAATAAATAAATTTAATAAAATAAAAATGCAATTTATAAAATGCAATATATCGGTACAGAAAAGAGCAATATGTATATATAATTCAATGTAATAAAATATACATTGTTATATGCTATACGCCCTTGTCCGGGCCCAGGCGCTGTACCGTTTACCCCCCCTGAAATACCGGTTTTAACAAAGAAGACTGCTGGTTCTGAGATTGTGAGACACTAGGCTCGGCTCTCTACTGATCTAGTTGTATGTCTCTTCTCATCAAAACATATAATATGATGTAATATAATAATATAGGTCTTGGCCTATCCCATTGTTTCCTTAACACTGGTACACCGCAATTTTGCTCCTATCAATTCTTATCGACATTGTATTATGTCAACGTTATACAAGTTGTCTGAGACTCAATCACTGTAACCCAAAGAGACAAACGCCTGATATATTGTCAGTGGCAGGCCACTTCCCCAGCTGGGATTTTCGGTTCATGTTTTCAATGTACATGGAGAAGTCTGTGTCAACCATACAATCTTGGCTGTGAAATCCAGTGTCTGGATTCCTGCACAGGGACGTGGAAAGCGGTACACCTGGACGAGCCCTTATTCTTGGCAATCAGTTCCCTGATTATCCTCTCTCGGGATACGCTTGGACCCATGTACCAAGTCTCTATATTTTACTGCGGTGGGCAATTGCACTCTTGATTGTAAATTACTTAGAAATAACCGCGGACACAGACAGGATAGTCAAAAGTTAGATTTTCTTTTTGACCCTATGACATGTGAAACGGAACCCTCTGGAGGAAAACGTCCGTGGTCGCAGGTTTCCTCTGTGTCCCCCGTCTCCAGTAGACACGATTGACCACCTCTTGTCAAACGACGCTAATAGCCGACACTTTCTGAGCTGTTGTGACTTCTATGCTGACAAGCCGCAGATCTCAGGAGGAACCGACACCGCATTATTAGCGACAGAGCCCCCGGGGCCAGCCCGGCTGTACGGTCCGACCTGAGGGTGATTGGTACTGACAAATATGGGGAAACGGTAATACGTGGCATGAGCCTCCCTGTGTTTGTGTAGCCACTCGACCGAGCTCTGCAAAAGCAAACAGGTTTTTGTCAAATGACGGGTGGCGTGTACTGTAAACCCACGGCTTCCCGCCGGCGCTAGTCAGCTGTGGTTTATTTACATGTGGTCAGGGACCCCGGTGGATTGGCAGGCCGGGGATGTACACGGCCTCAAATTCTTCCGGCTCTTTGTGAACCAGTGAGGATTCAGCCCAGATCTCTCTCGGTCCATGCAGCTTGATTGCGGACCTCTTATTTTACGTGTACGGTTAACACAACGGACATGCACATTTCTATCACCCCCCCCCCCCCCCTGCCCCATTCAAATGCTTTTTTCTAAGTCTGCACCTCGCTCGGTTTTGTTGAACAGCCTGGGTCTACAGGGAGCGACCAAACACAAAGGTGTTAGCAGCGACAAGGAAACCTGGCTGGATCTATTTCAGCGAGCATCATGAGAAAGAGACCCACTGGGGCCCCCCCCTTCCACCCCATTTCCCTTCCTTTCCTTGGCTTGGTCCTCTCGCCTTACAGCCGCCATCAATGGGCCTTGGGAATTTCTCACCACAATCTGTTTAGTTGGATTACAAAGGGCCCTGTGGCCGGGCTGAAAGTGGACTTCCATACCTCGTACGTGAGCACACAACCCCGCTCAGCGAGCGCTCGGGCCAGGAGATGCGTGGAAGGGAAATGTGTCGTGACAAGCTGTCTCATGTGGTCTGATTGGGAGCAATTTGTATGATTTCACCAGTGGTTGTTGATACAGAGGGGCTCCGGGGTTTGTTTTGTTGTGTATTGTGTCATGTGCAGAATCATCCGAGTATTAACTTCTCGTGTAGCCCAGATATTTTTTTCCGTTGGATGAGTTTTGATGAGTGTTTTTCACCTCTTGTCAAAAGTGACACAAACCAAAACAACTAATTGGGATCAGAAGAGGGAACTGAAGCCCCCCCACAGAGTTGTTTGGCTGTTTTCTAATTGCAGGTTTTCATGGTGCCTGCCAACAGAGAAGTAATCCGCCATTTCAACTTCTTATACAACTTTCCCCGATGCCGGTGTTCGGGGATGACGGTGCCAACGCATTGACGGTTGCCTGTTTGTCTCTCACAGCCTAAAGAAAAGGCTGTAAGCCTTGCTTACTCGACAGCCAGCCAGGGAAAAGGATACATATGCTTCCCGGGCCTCGGGCTCTGGGCAACACCCACCTAGCATCACCAAAATCCCACCGCCGCTCCCCTCCCACCGGCAGCCCGCTACGACCAATCAAACAAAGGCAGTTTCCACCCGGGGAGGCCAGACCAGCGCATGAATATGGATAGTCTGGGCCCAGGGCCGAGCTCCCGGTCACCCGTGCGCCCTCCGCAGCCCCGCCATCCATCCATCCATCCAAACATTCTGGATATGTTTAATACTCTTGGTTATAATAAAGTATATAGGAGAAGCCACATGGCTGGGTTAGCCCGACACAGGGGACTGCTCGCTGCCGCCGCTGTCAACCAAACACTTAGCATAAGTGTTAGTGGCGCACAGTGGCAGAGATTTGGCCAACGCTGGATGAAGCAAAGTCCTATTGTCTATTTGTCTGGGATAAGAGCGAAGAAGAAGGATGAATGGTGGAGACCATAAGATCCACTGGATAGCTCAAGTATTTTCCTGATGGCGCCTTGGGGGCCAGCCGCAATCCTATCTCTACACCTCTCAACATCTCAGGCGACTTTTCCCTCGCAAAACTGTCTTCGGGACAACCCAATGATGTCACCTCTCACTAGCCCTATCCTCTTTCTATGACCTTAAAAACTTGTTTTTCAATAACTACAGGAAATACAACACTGAGGATTCCCATGAATACACACTTGGGGCCATGTCTCTCTCTCTCTCTCTCTCTCTCTCTCTCTCTCTCTCTCTCTCTCTCTCTCTCTCTCTCTCTCTCTCTCTCTCTCTCTCTCTCTCTCTCTCTCTCTCTCTCTCTCTCTCTCTCTCTCTCTCTCTCTCTCTCTCTCTCTCTCTCTCTCTCTCTCTCTCTCTCTCTCTCTCTCTCTCTCTCTCTCTCTCTCTCTCTCTCTCTCTCTCTCTCTCTCTCTCTCTCTCTCTCTCTCCACACCATCATCATGATCATTAAAGGATTTTATGTCGCGAGCGATGTGAACATCACACGCTCAGCCTCCCAAGGAGCATAAGAAGATCTATTAACGTCTTAACTTGGCCGGCCTTAACGCAGGATCACACGGCCAGTTCCAATGTATATAGTCTCCCTTTTCCGAAGACATAATATTTACGTTGTTTAGTTACATGATTCATATCGGCAAAATAACTTGTTGAGACTTCCGCTTGGATTTTCTCCTGCCCTAATAGGGGTGTGGTCCGGTCCCCTTCATAAGCGGCCCGCTCTATTGATCTTGGCCTCGCCCGCCGCCAGGAGAGACCGCACTTTCGGTCGGAGCGGGTTCACCCCGGACCCATGAATGGCGCCTGTCTGTGTTTTCCTATTTCGCCGCGCGCTGTTTCAACACCGCCAGAATTTTAAGACGACACCCGGCCTCAGACTCCCTTTACATCTGCCGTCCGTTCCCCAATGAAGCACCGCTTGTAGTTGTTGTTGCTGCAGATTGGGTTAATATGATAATAACTGCAGACGGTGCGCACAGCAGACTCCTCCAAAGGGGGGGGAATGGGGAGAGGGCGACACACACACACACACACACACACACACAGCTGTTCAGATTGACTGGGATTAAAGCCATGATGTTTAGACACACACACACACACACAAACACATCTGGCCTTTATGTGTTCTGGCAGTGGCTGGACTGTGTGATGTGTCGGTGCTAACGCCACCCTTCATGGCATTAATCAAGCTTTACAACGACCACAATGGACTGTGCCACATCCCTGTCAGAGGGGGGGGGGGGACGACGACGACGACTCACTGTGTGGATGAAACTGTGATTGTGTGCCCTTTCTCCTTTTACAAAACATTTGTCTTCTGCATAATCGTGAGCAAAGAAATATGAAAACCACCGGTCCATAATGTCTCTATATATTTTATATATATATATATATATATATATATATATATATATATATATATATATATATATATACTGTATATAAGACATACATACAGACATGTGTGGGAGCTAGCAGGATGTTTTTAACAGTGAGAGGAGAGTCTTTTCGCCGTTCTGTTTCCCTCGTAATCAGAATCACATGCCCCTGTCACTTCACTGTTGAAGCTGTGTGTGTGTGTGTGTGTGTGTGTGTGTGTGTGTGTGTGTGTGTGTGTGTGTGTGTGTGTGTGTGTGTGTGTGTGTGTGTGTGTGTGTGTGTGTGTGTGTGTGTGTGTGTGTGTGTGTGTGTGTGTGTGTGTGTGTGTGTGTGTGTGTGTGTGTGTGTGTGTGTGTGTGTGTGTGTGTGTCGCGGTGCCCCCCCCCCCCCCCCCCCTGTAAAGAAACCAGATGTGAGCTGGCGGGGAGAGAAAGTGTGTGACAGAAGGTCCTGGGAGATTGTGTATACGCTGGACGTGAAGCCTGATGCTCCACTGCTGTTCAGGAATATATAGGTTAAATAAACGTCCATGGGACGTCCCGCCGCCCGCCCTGCGACGTCCGTCAGCCGTCCAGCCAGATGTGGCTCTGGCCTTGATTTGTTTTGTCGGCTTTTCCCCTCACCATAAACGTGACTCCGTGACTGTAAGATAAGACGGGGAGAGGCTAAGGGGAGTGTGTGTGTGTGTGTGTGTAGGGGGGGGGGGGGGGGGGGGGGTGTATACAGTAACGTCCATCCGTCCATTCATGCATTTCTTGTTCGGTTTTGCAAATGATGGTAACATTGAACTAATGTGTGTTCCGTGCCTCACGTCTTCTCCTCCTGTCTCTCCACACACACCTCCTCGCGCATTAGCCCCACTCGCCTGTTATCAGGGAGAAATAGCCGTCGTGTGTCCGCTTGAGTGATAGTCTGATGGGGAGAGAGAGAGAGAGAGAGCGAGAGAGAGCGAGAGAGAGCGAGAGAGAGCGAGAGAGAGAGAGAGTGATCTCACAGTGGAAAAATGTTGGACCTCAGCCCTGCTGGAGGATTTTTAACCCTTCCCAACGTTGATGTGCCTTGGCATGATGACACACTACCGCGTGACCGTCCCATGGCGGTGGGGTTTTAGGATGCCACTCAGACAAATCTGTGAACGTGTGTGTGTGTGTTTTAAGCTCTGTTTCTCCCCCCCTCCCCCTTCTCTCTGTTCCAGCTGAGGTATCAGCACGGCTTATCCACTCCAGACCTGAGTCAAACGCTGCCCAACCTGAGGAACTTCCTGGAGCACGGCCTACTGGTCAGATGGTGAGCGTACATATTAACCTGCGTCCTTTATGGACTATTTACCCGCACTAGTTAATACTAGTTAACATGATTTAAATTTAATTTGAATTTGAAAATTATTCATATTTAAACATGGCAGGTGCAAGATACATTTGACCTTGATGTTTCGTGAACAAATTGGCATAGACCAATGAAATGAATGAGTTATTTTTTCTTCCCTTTGATTAAATTAATCTAACCTCCAACATCTGTGATCTGTGAACACATTTTGCTGTGACTCAAAACTCGTACGGCTTTGCGCGGCTCAAGTGTCCGTCCGCTAATCGCCAACTTGCTTTATTACAATCACTCATGCTTTGCCTCAAAATGTTTATATGCTTGCCAATAAGATGAGCAGCAGCGGTGGCTTGGGTGGGGGCTTTGTACCACAGTGTGGAATGCTTGGATCTCCCCCTATAACGGCCTGTAGAGTCTCCTGGCCCGCCTGTAACCCGGCCGTTAAACATTGGAGTCAGTCAGTGTTAGGCCTCCGCCTCGCCGTCCTACAGGAGACGGCTAGGCTTTCATCTCCTTTCCCCCGGGTTTTCGGCAACAGGGAAAATGTGTATTACACACGTTAATTGAATAATCTTTTGTTTTGAAAGGGAAGAAGTCACGGCAAAAAACCTTCAAATCGCCCCCCTCCCCTCCCCAAGTCCAACCCCCTCACCACTCCCCCTCGGTCCGAAACGGAAGTGGAAGGGCCCGAAGATAGATTAGATGAAAGCCTTGGCTCGTCTACCCCAGATGAAAAAGGGGAGGAGCTCTCATATATATATATATATATATATATATATGTGTGTGTGTGTGTGTGTGTGTGTGTGTGTGTGTGTGTGTGTGTGTGTGTGTGTGTGTGTGTGTGTGTGTGTGTGTGTGTGTGTGTGTGTGTGTGTGTGTGTGTGTGTGTGTGTGTGTGTGTGTGTGTGTGTGTGTGTGTGTGAGAGATGCCCACGCGGGTGCACACGGCAGTAAAGTGAAGGTGGAAGTGCAGCAATTCCACGGCTGCTCACCACAGCCACGCTCCTGGTGGACGACGAGGCCACAGGGACGGGAACAAAAGGCGCTCTGTGTTGATCCAGGAGTGCTCGCTCTCTCTCTCTCTCTCGCTCGCTCTCTCGCTCTCTCGCTCGCTCTTTCTGGGGTTTACCCTCCTCCCCCTGACTCGGTCACACTCGGACAGGAACACATGCTTCTGGTAGACGTGCGCACGTTGGCGCTCGTCCCGACTCAATGATCTTGCATGTGGTTAGGATATTTGGCCCCCGGGGGAGGGCAATGAGGAGGGGTATGTGTGTGTGTGGGGGGGGGGTGGGGTCTAACTGGTGGCAGAGCACAGTCTGACCGCAGAGAGCCCTTTTCACCAATGTCCGGGGGCATGTTTTTTGTCAAGCTCATAAGTAGTTATGTGCATTTTGGAAATGCACGTGTGATTCAGGAGCTTCATTTGGGTCCCCAATCTGGTGGTCCACCTGCAAGGCACGGCAACAGCAAGAGTAGAAACCACACTACAAGCACTGGGATGAGAGGTGTACAGGGTACCGGGATGAGAGGTGTACAGGGCCCCGGGATGAGAGGTGTACACAGAACCGGGATGAGAGGTGTACACAGAACCGGGATGAGAGGTGTACACAGAACCGGGATGAGAGGTGTATAGGGTACCGGGATGAGAGGTGTACACGGCCCCAGCATGAGAGGTGTACACGGCCACCGGGATGAGAGGTGTACAGGGCCCCGGGATGAGAGGTGTACAGGGTACCGGGATGAGAGGTGTACACGGTACTGGGATGAGAGGTGTACAGGGTACCGGGATGGGAGGTGTACACGGTACTGGGATGAGAGGTGTACACGGCCCCGGGATGAGAGGTGTACACGGCCCCGGGATGAGAGGTGTACAGGGTACCGGGATGAGAGGTGTACACGGCCCCGGGATGAGAGGTGTACACAGCATAGGGTGTTCGGCTGTCAAGAAGACAAACCAGGATCATCATTTGTCTTTTCATAGTGCTGCTCACATATGCCATTTTCAAATCCTCAAAACAGCCCTGCATGCTCTCATCTGTTATTTCAAACCACTGAAACAAATGTAATAATCTCTTCAGTTTTCGTTCTGCCTCTACTTTCTATTTCATCACTAGAACAGGCGCAGGTGGTCAATATCCAGATAGCTCCTTGCTATCTCTTATCTCTGTTTCCAATTGGCAACCCCTCAACCCAAATCTTCCAAGCTCCTGATGTCTCTGCCCCATAGAACTGGACGGACATGTGTTCAGCAAAAATAATGTGTTTCTTGGGAATAGTGAGTCCATTCATCTGTGTCATGATGCCGTAAATACTGAACTTCAAAAGGTGTGCAGACTTCAGGCTGACAGTTCAATGGCTGATAGCGCATCACAAATCTTGTGGGTCAGAACCATCCCTGTATGTGGACATCAACGTCTCAGCAAGGATGGCTTGGATCCCATGTCATATTTTATGTCTCCCGGAATCCATGAAGGAAGGACAAGGCACGTCAGTTATATGGTGAATCTATTAACTGAAGAAGAAATATGAGAGACAGAGAGAGATGGGAAGAGAGAGAGAGAGAGCGAGACGGTACCCAAAACCTCCCGTCTTCATAAGCGGAACAGTCTGTCCGAGATTAAAATAAGTTCAACGTGCTCCACACCTGCCACTCTGCATCCTGAATCTGGAGTCTGGCATGGGTTCAGACGGCCTCTCTCAGGCCGACCGTGGCGTGGAGGAGAAGGTTGTGACGGGGCGAGGTGTGGTGCAGAAACACAACAGAGACCAGAGACTCTCGCTCTCCAAGAAGCCGTGTCTGGACATTGTGCATCTCTTCAAGGCCCAAAGCGGATGTGATTTTTAAAAAATAATAATAATATAGCCTGTAAACGTGTTTCTGAGTGTTCCACCACGAGTCAGAGTGGTCACCGCTTTATTTATTTATTTATTTATTTATTTATTTAGCAGAAAAGAGCGGAACAATCCAAAAGAAAGTCCACTCCCTCTCTGCTCCCTCCCTCCCATAGTTTCTCCACCATTGAGATGTTTTGGCTCTCACACACCTGGGATTGACAGACTAGATAGAATCTCCGAACCAATCAAGGAAGAGATGCCCTGATTTGTCGCCAATGAGCTGGGAGCAGTCTGAAATCTGAAATGACCCCTACAGAGGCGCAGACGCAGTCAACTCTCAACCAATATTCTCACAGTGCATTTCACTCTAATAGCTGCTAATAGCTGACGGGTGGCTATGCTATTTCTACACATTACACTCAAATAATGGTTCTTAAATCAGCAGCACCTTTTTAAACGGGCACAAAGCAGAAATACTAATGGAACGTTATATTTAGAATGTAGATGACGACAGCATGACTTCTTGGTAGTTTTAAATCAGTGCCTAAAAAAAAAGTAATTCCATGAACATTAGTTGTCTGATGACTCATGCAATCCATGGCAAATTACAAAACAGACAATTTGTTTAAGGTTTTAGTTTAGTTTTTGATGGTTTGAAGTACTGCTAACATTTAGTTTTTGAGCCCCTCAAATATTTTCTTTGGGCCCCTCAAATATAAATTCAAATCGAGGGTGCCCTCGATAGCCAGTGTTTGGCTATCAAATGTATCACCATAAAGCATGGGATCGAGAGCTTTAGCAAGATGTTTGCTACTTGCATACATGTAAGTTAGAGTGTCAGTCCACCACCAAAATGGGCAGGTACACAAAGGCTACCAGATACGGTACACTCACAACCATTATGTTCATATCAGTAAATGGACACAAAAACTTAAGGGGGGTGGGGGGGGTGTTGTCAAGCCTACTTTGGATCAGGGTTTGTGTGTGGACACGTGCATGGGTGTTCCTGTACATAGTTGTTCCCCCCTGAGGGACGAAGCAGTAATGCAGCTCGTACATTTTTCTGCAAGCATATGTTAGGAGGAACATGCCACATAACTATAAATCTGACTTTACAGCTGAGAACTCTTCACATTCCAAATATGATAGACCACAAATGTTGGCCCCGTTCTTCACTGATCAGCAAAATGAACAAATCTCACTTTTGCTGTCTTAACTTTTTACATATTTTTCCTTTTTTGCTTTTGACTGGTGCCGTCAACCTATAATTTCTGACCACAACTTATTAGAACAATGCTGAATGAAAGGCATGGGTCTGAACTGTCTAGGCATGGAATGTTGCTTAGAAAAGGCATTGATGTCGGGATTTTGATCAAATAATAGACTTCCTATCTTTAAAGACCTTAATCTGTTTCGCTCTTGCCCTGTTGCACAAAAAATGTCTTAGTAGTAGCGTCAAAAGAGTTATGTTCTTTGTTGTTTTTGGCCCAATATCATGGCATCTTGCAAGGATTTGGCCAACAACAGTCTCCTACTTCTGAAAGCCTGGTTAGGAAAAGCTTCGGCTTGCGTCAGTAAGTACTCAGAAAACGAGAAAACGGCGAGATCAAAGAAGATCCCTTTGGACGAACAACCCTGTTCCTGGCTTCACATGTCAGGTGTTTAGCCTGATGATTTGGCCCAGAGTCTCTCGCTTATGCAATGGAAGCCTTGTCAGGGAAATCCACCAGGGATGAGGCCCCATTTAAAAGAAACACATTAAGTTTTAATAGGATACAGTGAGTCACCGGGCTGTGTAGCTGAACGGCCCGGGCACTTTGTTGTAATTATTTCGTCATTGGCTTGCATGCATGAGTGTGAATATGACCCGTGCTCACCATAGGTGAAATTGTGGCCAGAACCTGCTGCTTAAAGCAGGCACTAGTACATCTAATACATAAGCTCATTACCTATCAACCCATAACATCTCAGAACTGGACGCATCGCGTAGTTGTATAAGCAGACTTCTGCCCTGGCTTTCCTTGCTGAGATCTCCCATGCTTCTATCTGTCCCTCATTTTGCACTTATTTTGATCTCAAAGCTGCACTTAATTAGCTATGTGAGTATTGGAGTGAATGGACAGAAAAATAAGTGTTATAAACGGACACTCCAATGAGTAATATGGTGTCATTGACACTGGGAAAAATAATGAAACAATGAAATGGTAAGCACTGAGGCGGTCATTGGTAACTGGGTCATAAATCGGAAATCGCTTCAGAGCTGTTACCATGAGAGTCAAAATACTAGACATATGTACTTTTTTATTAAACCCAAAGACCTTTTAATGTCTCGGTAACTATGGTTTCCGCCTCTGCTTGGGTTTCAAATGTGTGGTCTATACTTTCCACGTTTTTAAATCGCAATTTGGTCCTCATGAAAGTTTTCTCCTACCCACCAAGATTAGGTTTTGTTTGACTTCATGACATAGTTCTCTATAACGTTCCACTTACGCTTGCGGTGAATTAAATGATCGCATCCCTGGGGACAAAATATTGAGGTTGTCTATATCTTCCAGTCAGTATTTTTGTGTTCTCCATCACCCGAGGTGTTGAGTATGTTGAATGGAGTGCTGAATGGAGGCCCGGCCACCGTCTGTTGACTGGCCGGACCTCCAAATGATGTGTCGTGATGGACATGCGCTGCCAAGGCGAGAACACTCGGTCATCAGTTTGGCTTCGTGAAGAGGGGCGTTCCCAGAAAGGAAACCGTTGGCCTTATTGACTGAAACGCCATCCCTCCTTGACCACACGATCATTCCGCTATCTATTTCTGTGATTTGCCCAAAATGGCGAAAGGCGCGAGACACGGTGTTCCTGAGTCGTTGCCGTGCCCGTGTGTTAGCCCAAAAGCGTGGATCTCTCTCTTTTTCGAGCGGGTACCTTGAAGTCAACACAAGCAGCGCTTGTGCATCCCCTTGCTCCTCTGACGTCCGGCATGTGTCGGGAAAACAAACCTTCTTCACTGGGGTCCCGGTTGGTAGGCCTCACGACGTCACACGTCAGCGGTTGGCAAATCTCTCCATGGGGATTTTCACAGACACGTTGGCTGGTTTACCCGTTTGATCCTCTTTGCAGTCTGTGTCCGGCACCTAAATCAAAATCTTTATTGGTCACATACATGTACACACGCATGTACATGTACATGCAGTTTCTCTGCATTTAACCCATCCTAGTATTAGGAGCAGTGGGCAGGTATTGTTTATATACAGCGCCCAGGGGAGCAGTGGAGGGTTCTGGTGCCTTGCTCAAGGACGTCACACCGTTTGTGTCTCACCTTTCCGACGACAACGGATTCATATTATTTAGCGTGTTAAACCTCAGCCGGTTATGCGTTTGTTTTCCGTTCCCGTGAAGCAGATTCAATGGATTATACTTAAAAAATTGTGTGCTGTGACCATGCACTTCCATCAGAAGTCATGTGAGTTGCATCATCACGGTTCTGTGTGTCTGTGTCTACAAGCCAGACAACAGATGCTGCGGGGCGGCAGGAAACCTCAGTCAGTAGGGCCTTGGCTTGGGAACCGGAAGGTTGCCGGTTCAAGTCCCCGAGACACCTCAGCACTGCCGAGGTGCCCTTGAGCAAGGCACAAGACCCCTTACAATAGCTGCCCACTGCTTCTAATACTAGGATAGGTTAAATGCAGAAAAACATATTTCACTGTGTGTACATATATGTGACAATAAAGAGGATTCAAACCTCCAGATTTAGATTTAGGAAACCAAACCGAGAGTAAAACTCTTTCACATCAAGGCTCAGCGTTGTCGTGTTTTGAGCATCTCTATCTCTCCCATCTTTAAAGGGAATTCTCTAACTCCGGGGTCCCCAACTGCCGGGCCGCGGACCGGTACCGGGCCGTGGAGGTGTTACTGCCGGGCCGCGAAACAGCTTTGTGTTTATCATCATATTTGACTCAAATAATTTGAGTATAGGTGAACGGCGGGCGGTATAATCTATATATAGAGATTATATATATAGTATAATCTATATATAGAGATTATATAGCGGTATATATGGGCGGTATAATCTATATATATATATATATAGATTAAATATATATCGGCGGCATAACGAGAGACTTTCAGTTGCACACGCTACTAAAGAGACTACTAAAGAGAGAGAGCTAGTGACGTGTCGGTCACGAACGAGCCGGTTTTTTGTTACGGGTGCTCCGCGTACATGCGCGTTTATACTGAAATAGAGCCCTGCCGTTTTTTTCATGTATCTGCCGGTCCGTGGCACAAAAAAGGTTGGGAACCCCTGATCTAACTGATAGCATCATGGGGTGAAACCACACAGAGCCGTCCTTTTGTGCTGGGCACCTTAGCTGTTTAGAGATGGATTCCGCTGTCGTGTGGAAGAGGCCTAGGAGTCCATACGACACTGGAACACATCTGGACTCGCTGGCATCACACAGGTTGAACTTGCTCTACTACTTGTTAACCAGCCACATGTGGATGTCAGGGTAGGACAGAAGGGGGGGGGGGGCTGCCTCACCTTTAACCCCCACCCCCTCTCCTCCCTTTACGATTCTAGAGCTTTGGTGACTCTGAGAGGTTAAACACACCACTAAGTACGCTGCTGAAGTATACATGATCCCGCCTATCGGAAGAGACCTCTGGACCCCCTATTCAATCTGATGGATGGCCCCAACTCAGCCAGGGTGGGGCAGAGTGTCCCACATGGCTCGTCGGTTATCCGTTTTACTTTCACTTGGGTGGACATCTTTAGTCTACTTTCCAATTTTAGGGGGGTGGAGGGGGGGGGGTCGGGCGGGTTGGCTTTTCTTAGTGTCAGAGTTATTTGTGAAGGACTGCAGCTGTTCCTATACTTTATCATAGCGTTAGGGTGGTGGTCGAGGTGAAAAGGGAGGGTGGATGTAGGAGTGAGATCAGTGTCAGGGTCTTTCTGGGATTCAAGGGCCTCTTGGGCCCCTCACTCTGCACCGGACCTGCACTCAGTACTTATAGCCTGTGAAAACTTTTTTTTTTTTTTTTGCTGCATTACATAAACCCACAGACTAGAGACGATGCATCCAGATGATTGAAAGCCTGTGTTTTGTGTTGGTCTTCACCTTGTTTTCTGAAATCCCAAATTTTGTGCATTATACTGGATGTACACAAGGGAGCAAGTACGGTCGGCACACATTTGCATCAGGTTCCATCGATCAGCAAAAAAAAGATATACTTTCTTGTTTCTTATTCTGATATGTTGCTTGCTTATTGTCTTTTCCCCCACAGTGACCAGCACTTTGTCTCCAGCTCCATCGCCGTTCCAGTCAAAGCCCAGATGGGCGTGTCGGCCGCGGTCTCCGAGATGGGTTACCCCTGCCACACCGGCTCCCCAGAGAGAGGCCAGAGGAAGAGGGCCAGCTCCGACACCGTCAAGCTCAAGAACAAAGACAGCCCTGTGCCCAGCTACAACGCCACCACGGCCCCCGGGGGCCCCACGGAACCCTCACCAAAACCACTTTCCCTCCCGTTAGAATCGGCCTCGCCCCTGCACACTCTAACCGAGACTCTGGAAATCAAGGAGCAGGGAGAGAGGGAGGAGGGGGAGGGTGGCCAGGTGGAAGAAGCCGTATCAGGGGTGGTGGTAGTGACGGAGCAACAAGGAAGCAGCCAAAGAAGGCGGGGTCAAGAAGATGAGGAAACAATGGAGGAAGGAAGAGAAATGGAGGAGCCAGGAACGACCAGTGGCACCGCTGACCCAAAACCCGCCACGCAGCCCACGGGGGAGGCAGCCGCAGGCTCCATAAACGGCTCGCTGACCCCGGGACGAGGCCTGGCTGTCCAAGCAGACTCTTCTGGCCTAGACCTGCGCTGCTCTGTGGAGCAGGCTGAGGAGATCATGGGCACCGAGGCTACAGGCCTGGGCGTGGGGCTGCGCCTGGGCCTGGGCCTGGGAGACGGGACTCGGCCGGAGGACTACCCCTGTATACCGGTGGACCAGGCGGTCGCCGTGGAGTGCGACGCGCAGGTTCTGGGGGAGCTGGATGTCGCCAGCATCGAGGAGTTCTCCAGACGCATATACGCTCTTAACGAGAACAAGCCCAGCTTCCGGCGGCCACGCAAGAACTCGGACAAGTGAGGCAGCGGGAGGGACCTTGATGGAGGAAGGCGTTGAGAGACCCGGAGTTGGTCTTCCAGGGTCCTGGAGGTGACGATACGTCGGGGACGTGCATTGAGAGAGGAGATGGTGTGACTCCCCGTTTCATGCCTCATAGCATCAAAAAAAACGAACACGGAAATTATACGGAAACGATGACCAATTTGCACTTCTTGAAAAGCTTCTTTCGTAATTCCTTCAATATAATGCAGTTTAAAGCAAAAGTACTGGGTCAGTGATCCAAGAAAATATATATTTTAGTTTTTGCCCTTTATTTATCTTTTTTTCTTTCTTTTATAAAGATGAATTTGAAGCTACAGTAAAGGATTTTTTTGTCCTGGCTTTTTTTAAATCTATATATATATATATATATATATATATATATATATATATATATATATACACACATCAAAGAAATTATCCCTAAGAGATTGATCAGCTATTGTAGCCTGTTGTCCCCCCTATCCTGTGATTTTTAACATTAAAAAGTATGTAAAAGTTTGCCACTAAGTAAAAAAACAACAACAAAGTGAAATGAAAATGAAAGCTGTAATTTGTTTTCAGGAAAGAAACATGAGAGGATTGCTACATCCCAGTTAGGTGTTCTTCTCAAGCCCCGATTGTAGCAGGAACCTTCTGATACCATGATTTCTTCTGTCTTTTTTTGGGGGGCCACTAAACGTCAGTATCGTTCCAGCTGTGCATCGCTGGTCCTATAAACGTCACCAGAAAGCACTCGCCTGGTGTTCGAGGAGCAACCTCGAAGCAGTCTCCCCCCTCGCTCACAAAAACCTCAGGTGGTGGTCGGGTCGTAGGAGCCAGTAGAAGGGCTCCAGGTGCCCTGGCGGGGGGGCCTTGGGGGACATCCCACGTGGAGCTCTAGCAGGCTGGACTGAGGAGCTCAGGCCCCAATCAGCTCTTGAGGCTGTAAAGTTTATGGGTGGTTCAACGAGCTCAGGACCGGAACATTACCTCGCTGATATCGTACAATGCTAAATAACAGGTACAAGAGATACAACAGATATTGGGATAAAACTAAAATGCGTCATACTCGAGGACACAAGACCTTGACCCCATTTCAACTCTTGAAAAACAAATGCTTTATCAACACAAGCCCCCCCACTGAGTCCAATACTTGTGCTTTACAACTGTAGATGTCACTCACAGGTACTTCCCAGGCCTATGTTCTGTGTGTTTGTGTGTACGTGCAATGACCTTTTGGGACCCAAAACATGATTTTAAAGTGAGGTGGAAGGTCAGTCCCTCGTCCAAACACTAAACAACAGTCAAAACACTGCATTTCCCAGCCCCCGTCCGGGTCAACTCGGGCAGGGGTGGAAACGGCTAAACAATATCTCCCCGGTTCTCCATAAACCATCATCAACTGTACGGCACATGGCAGGGAAAAGATGCAATGTTTCCCATTTTGTTTCACCCCCCCCCCCCCCCATGTTCACCTTTTCTTATTTTGTATAGATATCTATAATAATAATATTGACGCTAATGTTTGTTGTCACAATTAGGCTTCACGTGTTGAAAGCAAGAATAGGACTCAACTCGCACCTCGCAACTCCCCCCCCCCCCCCCCAGGACATCGACGTGCTATTAATTAAAGAACTTGCATTCTTGCACCGTTCGCCGATATTCACCTCCTATGGCTCTCTGGATGACTGCGTGGGTCTTTGTTTCAAAGGAAATGGATATTCCGCCCTCCCCTCTTCTCTCTCCTCTCCTCTCTCCTCCTCTCCTCTCCCCTCTCTCCTCTCCCCTCTCTCCTCCCCCCCCCCCCCCCCCTTCTCTCCATGCATAGGGGAGGTCATTAAATTCATATTGTTCCGTGTAACGGCAACACACACGCATCACCAGTCTATATTCTTACAGGAACGAACCACAGAATGTTTTTATTGGACGGCGGCCGCCGCCCTCCCTCAGCCGATTGGTTGGCTGCCGTGACCAACCAGATGGACTCCTCATTAGGATCGACGGAGCTCATTACCATGGGGGGAAAAAAACTGCTTTACTGCAACAGACCATTTCTGTATATATCTGTAGACATGGACACACTTTTCTATGGAGGGTGTTTTGTTATTAAAGACTTAAGCCTTGGCAACCATGCGTCTCACTTGGTTTTTTTTGTGTTAATGTGTATGTTCAGAAGAATAAAGTACGCCAGTGGTTTCCAAAACTATTTAAGGTCCTGTACCCCTCACACATGTAACCTCCTGCTGTGTTACCCCCTCTACCGCTCCTCTGATGTTACATATGAAGACAGGACAGTGTTATTAACTGTTTAAGGTCCTGTACCCCCTCTACCGCTCCTCTGATGTTACATATGAAGACAGGACAGTGTTATTAACTGTTTAAGGTCCTGTACCCCCTCTACCGCTCCTCTGATGTTACATATGAAGACAGGACAGTGTTATTAACTGTTTAAGGTCCTGTACCCCCTCTACCGCTCCTCTGATGTTACATATGAAGACAGGACAGTGTTATTAACTGTTTAAGGTCCTGTACCCCTCAGACCTCCTGCTGTTACCCCACCGCTCATCTGATGTTACATATGAAGATAAGACCGTGTTATTAACTATTACAATTAGATCTTTATTCAGCCTTGTAGAAAGCGCTCTAATATTTCAAACAAGTGATTATGCACATCAGCTCAAACACAATATGAATGACTTATCTGAATAACTTGTATAATAAAAAATTAATTCATTAGAAGAAATGTCATATTCTGTTCTTGCAACAACCAAATAAGTGACCAATTGAATCTGAGTGGGGGTGGATGTGTGTTTCTGCCAATTTATTCTACTGAAGCAAATATCAAATCAGATTTATTCACCTAATTCAAATTCAAATCACGCCTATTGAGAAATGGAGCCTACTTAGTGGTGTCGTTAGAGACGCACATAATGAAAATGATTATTCATCGTCTGGGGTGTTTTATTAAAACACTTAATTATGTGATAATGGTTTTCTTAATGGCAAAAACAAATAATACTAAACAGTTCTGTTTATTTTTGATAGACTGGAATGGTTTTCTGGTCTGGGCCTTACCTTCACTCCATCTGAGGAAATATATTTATTTATTCTCAAAATGGAAACTTGACAGATTTTCTCCGTAATATAGATTATCGTTGCCCAAAATAATGGCAGAAGCCATAGAGATACTCATACTTGCATTCATACAGATATACTGAAAAGTCTCCTCGCGGTAAAAAAAGCAAAGAAACTGAAACCGGAAATCGGAGACTCGTCCTAAAAGACAAATATTTCTGTTTCTCCTTTTCCCTGTACCGCTAGCTGTTTATAAACGGAGTAAACAACTTTGGAATCTCAGCACAGACAGTTCTCGATTCCACTTTTCCCCTCACTCTCAACCAGAATGAATGCATGTATGTATGTATCGTTTTCTCTAGCTAACGTTACTGCTTAGATTCCCTCGACAAGCCAGGGTAAACAGAGGAAGTCTGGACTGAGCGTCCGCCTCGGGTTCACATCGTCATAAACGAGACACCGAAAAAACAAAAGAACAGCACATTCATATGTGCTGTTTTTTCCTTTTTTACGTAACTTTATTGTACACTCAAGGTTCAAGATTTTCATTTGCCATATGCAACACGTACAAGGAATGCTTGCTCCCCATTCCCTCCTGCAGTAAGCATTTTCTAAAACACCATACTATAAAAGAACAAAATCAAAAATTCCCATCACAGTTTTAACTCGAGTGTCACCAGCAGGGTTACCGTCGCTCGCTGGAAGATGGCTGAGATCCCCTCGGCCTTCCTTAACATCCACAGCCTAGGAACCACCTGGAGTCGTGAAAAACACTCACAGGCCTATAGATGTGAGCCCATAGACCTGATGTGAACCACTCTCTTTAAATCAATGAAATCCAACCCCCTCCCCTGCTTATCTATATTGCATTATGCAAATAAAGGCACCAGCATTACCCAATCATGTGGTATTTGTCTGGGGGACAACGCATGGATGTATTTACAATAAGCTCCCTACAGTTCAATCCGCTTCATTCCAGGAGTACAACCGTTCTCCCAATGTCACCCTGTCCCCGATACTCGAATGCGTGTCGTGGAATTTTCATATTCCTATCGGCTTTTTCTTTGAGGTTTCTGAAGTACCGTTTTTGACCTCATCCAGCTGGTACGGTCGAGTACATCCGTCTCCCCAGCGGAGCGGTGGGGTCTGTGAATCGGCCCCCTTCCAGACTGCCGTATAGCAAAGTTCCCGCGCTCATCGAGCCCATAAGCCTGCGGTCTCCCCCCCCCCCCCCCCCCCTCATGCCCCCGCACACGGCGTCTGTGCACTCACCACTAAGCCCCTTCAGGTGTCGAAAGGACCGCCACGGAAAGAGACCCCTCCCTCCCTCCCTCCCCTGACCCCCTACACACCCACCCACCTCTCCTCTCAGGGAACAACACCTTGAGTGGTCAGAGAGAGAGAAAGAGAGAGGGAGAGAGAAGGGGGGGGAGAGAGAAGGGGGGAGGTTCTACTAGATCCTAGTATGTACGTCATCGGTACCGCACGACAGGTGCATGAGGGACTCGGGGGGGGGGGGGTTGGGGGGGGCTCTTAAGGGACTCTCTCACCCCATAGACTCTGTGATCGATGGCCCGAACAGCGCGGCGGCGGCCGAGCCAAGGATCTGGAGGCGTGGGAGGAGGGGGGGGGGGCCTGAGGGACTAAGCCCGGCCATCCGAAGGGCTTTATTCCCCCCGTGTTCATCCAGCCAGCGGTACGGTATGCGTGCGCCTGAGCCCCGCGTGCCAGATAGCGGAGTCTGAGTTGTCACTTCGGCTGCCCTGCTCACCGTCAGAAACACCTCGCAAAGTACACACTGGACCCAGCGTCGGGGGGGGGCTGCACAGCCCCGGGGCCCTCACCTTCATGGTATTGTATAGCTCTGCGTGCGTGCGTGCGTGCGT
>CM051011.1:5452038-5459538 GCA_027704905.1 Muraenolepis orangiensis | reverse complement strand
ACCCTACCTCATTTGGTTTTATGATCTCGACATTCAGCACCATTCTTATGACGCAAGACGTTCCGGGCAATCCCAGCCAAAAAAGGTTGTGGGTTCAATCCCCTGAATGCCTGCAATGCCTACCTTGTAGACATCCTATGTCTATGAGCCCTATGCCCATCAATGTCTCGCTCGATAGAAGCATCCGCTAAGTGGCTAACTAGTACCCTACGACACACATGCAAAAGATCTTTCATTGTTGTGCAAGGTGGTGAAAAGTGTTTAGGTTCGGTCATGATATTCCAGTGGTGTTAGGGGAGAGCACACGGCAGGTCTTTTCAGACCTTTCTCGTCCAGAAGTCTTTTCCAGTTGCACCCGCTGTACTGCGCAGCGACATCCATCGCCTAAACTAATGTTGTTATTTGAGGGCCCCCCCAGTTGTTAAGGGCCTCAGTTCTAGGAGGCGGTTGTGGTGGGGCCCCAGGAACATTGAAACCTCCAAATTAGAGGTGTTTTACGACACGAGCCACTACCACAACACCAAACAAAGTCATTTGACTTAATTTTGTATGATGCTGTGCAGGATCACGAGAGCCTCCGCCCAACCCACACCACCCACCCCCCCCAACCCACACCACCCACCCCCATCCCTCCCACCCCTAACCCACACCCCCCACCCCCATCCCTCCTACCCCCAACCCACACCCCCCCCACCCCCATCCCTCCCACCCCCATCCCCCACTCCCCCCACCCCCATCCCCCACACCCCCATTAACCATACCAATTTCTTGGCAGCTCATTGGATATTAGTGCCAAGGTGTCCCCGATGATTGTGGTATGAGTTGAGTTCGGGTGGGCCAGATAAAACAATCTCATGTGTAGAATATTAAGGCTGCAGGAAACCTTTTTTTTTCATGTATTTTTTGAGACATGCAACGTTTAATGCCTACCAGATGGACTGGGGAAGAGTTTCAAAGCCCTCGTTATTCAATAAGATATCGGATCGGGATGTTACCAAAGAGTTGAGGGACCGCAGCAGCACATACATGAAGGGCTGTGTGGAATCCTTCCTGCTCCCTGTCACTGAGGCTTCTGGAGAGACCCAGTCTCCCCCCCCCCCCCATACCACCCCCCCCCGGCTCTCTCCGGGGCGAAAGACGAACCACAGACGGTCGGCTTCACCCGCGAACGCATTCCGCCTTTGAAAATCACGACCGATATCTGACGTCTTGCGTTGCTGTCCACTGAGGGCTGACTAGATTCAATACAAGGTGTTTTTAGGATTTGGTTTTTTTTTTTTTTACCGCGACGACCACCGCTCCATCCTAGCCGAGCCTTTGTTCAGTGGACATGGTGGTGGCTTGTTGATGTAAATTGAAACCTAGAACATTCCACAGCTACTTCAGTCACACCAGTAGTCCATTAGCGGCCCTTGAAATGGATACGGTAAAATGGCGGGCATTACACCGTTATTATTACCGTTATTACCAATTTAGCGCTGAAATCGGACCCAGAATCAAAGTCTGTTGTTTGAAGATTAAAGTCTGTTGTTAGAAGACACCGGATAATAATGTATATTAAAGAAAGTACTTATTAAGTACTTTTAGCATTCCTTCATATTCCAGGTAGTATCGCGTTATGCCGTTTACTAATCCTACCCTCAAAAAGGATTACAGTTTACTGAAAAAAAAATTCCTTAGCGGGGATACACTGGTAACATGTTTTTGTTTTAGAGCAATGTAAAGGCGTACTACAGAAAGACAAAAAAAATTCAAATTAAAAAACTCCATATATTGTTTCAGGTATTTTTTTGAAAAGTGCAAATGTGTTCACAAGTTCACTAACATGTTAGCCACCATAACACTCATCACACACTAGTCACTAGTATCCACAGCTCTTCCTTCATGCCTGGTGCATCATATTCCCAGCCCAGAACAATGATAAGCAGAACAAACGTCTTTTTAATTTGTACCAGAAGTGTGCTCGGTTCCATCGTCTGGATGTATTAGGCGCTTCTAATAGAGATTGATGCGTTTAATCAAATGTTCTCCCTCCCCCTGGCCTTTGCCTCTCCAAGTATTTTGTTATGGTTATCACAGCGGTAATGTCTAACTATGTTGAAAAGGCTTGGGAGAAGTCATTTCTATCTATCAAGAGCACATTAAAGTAAGTGTCCACTCTTTAACCGGCCGGTCACTCATAAGTCACCCGGTCCCCGTGAATCAACACTGCACCGCATTACCGTCTGATTGTGGCCTAATGAGAAGCCCAGCGCTAGTGGTTGGCGCGCTAGCTTGTTTGGGTATGTCTTGAGCGCTGGCCATTGCACAGCGGTGAGATTACGTGAGCTGGGAGACTTGGTCATTATTATGCCTCGACTATCATCACTGGAGGGAAAGCAAACATTGGCCAAATAAATGATTATTTAGCGAAAAGTCCGAACTCATTTGGACCCTGAATGTCTGGAAATTGTTCTTAACATGCTCTTATTTGGCTCTGTTAAAGTGCTCCACAAAGTCCTCACAGAGCGTTTAGTCCTAAATTAAACCCAGCGTATCACAGACCACGGACGGCTCTTGGATGAATCCCCAGTCGCTCAGCGGTGGCCAAAGAAGTGTGTGGATTTCAGATTGTAGTTCGATAACCACGTACTCCCCTTCATAAGTCAAAACACCTCTCAATCACAGCTTCCGTGTCACACACAAAGCCAGTCACAAGCGAGCGATTAATGCTCTTACGTCGACACGCATCGATGCACAACATCTGAGGCTTGTAACTCTCAACCCATTGAGGCAAATGAGTCCAGAGTGAGAGGTTCTCCTCCTGTTAAAGTGAGTTGTTTTGAGAGGCGCATGCGTCTGCATCATGGCTTGTGTTTGCCTCAGAGTAGCCCATCAATCACCGCCCCCCCCCCCCCCCCCCCTGCTTGCTTGTGTTCGATGTCACAGCAAAGTGGTGAGTTCTCGGTTGTCTCGCGGCTGAAATTGGGACACGGGTCGTCATAAGGAGTGGGGCCCTGGCAAAGGGGGGGGTCATGGTCGGGGTTGGGTTGGGTTGGATGAGGTGGGCTACAGTCAGTGGGCCTCAGGCTCTGAATGGCCTTAGGTGGGGGGCGCTGGTGAATTGATCCAATGATGTCTTATTCAAAGACCTCATATCTTCTACCTGGCCAGTATTGACTTTGCCAGATTTATATCTCCATCTTCTGATGTTTTGCCAGGGCCATAACAGCCTCACCTTTGACCCCCATTTCCCGCTCTTTCTGATTGGAGGCATATGTGGCGCTCCACAATCGAGACCCGCCGTCCTTCCTCGTAGGAAACGATGCAGCTGTTTTAGTTGTGTTCTTTGCCGGTTCAAGGCTAACCAAATTAGCATGAAGACACACATGACTTTGTTTCGAGGTGGACTTCAAATGGGCCAAGCGTTTAGCCACGCGGCTAGGCCCACCGCGTAGATACCTGACATCTGTTAGTGCCGATACAGTTGAACTTTGTAATCACGCCATCAATAACGCAAGAGGTTGCCTTGCTCCAACTGGAGGGATCGGATGTCTGTAAATGAGCCATGGCTGGGG
Organism: Muraenolepis orangiensis; assembly: GCA_027704905.1. Classification (NCBI taxonomy): domain Eukaryota; kingdom Metazoa; phylum Chordata; class Actinopteri; order Gadiformes; family Muraenolepididae; genus Muraenolepis; species Muraenolepis orangiensis. Next base: position 5,455,981 of record CM051011.1, on the reverse strand, counting down.
TCCGTAGCGTGGGAGCAGCTAGCGTAGCTATTCCTTCTGTCAACGAGCTAGCTAGCTAGCCCCGCCGACCGGTTTTGATGTTTACGTGCCCTCTGTTTGCGACCTAAACCACAACCTATGATTGCCGTTGTTTGTAGATTGCAAACGACGGACCTTAAACAATTCCCAGACTAACCTTTAGTGTTTCACCTTTTGATCCTGGCCAGGGCACGGCACCCGATACCCAGTGAGGTGAACATGGACGAGAAGTCAAATGCAGTTGTCATGACATGCTGGTGTATTGCTGCGATGCCATGGGATCAAACCAGCGATTGACTGAGGAAATGCGCAATCCGATAAAAACAGGCATGCAACGATTTAAACAGTGTGCCGATAAGAAATTAATATGTAAATATTGTATTTGGGTCTCAAGATTCAACATTCAAGATGTTAGTACAATGGAATGCTTACTTCCCCATTCCCTCCCTCAGTATGATTTACCTACAACAATACTATACTAAACTATACAATACTATACTAACTATACAACTAACTATACAATACTATACTATAATTCACAATACTAAACTATAAACAACACAATATACTACCTATATGCTATTTGTCATACTGTCAGTCACAATTATGTGTGTGTACGTGTGCGCCTGCATGTGCATGTGTTCGTGCATGCGCTTGTGCGTGTGTGTGTGTGTGTGTGTGCGTGTGTGCATTTGTGTATGTGTGCGTGTGTGCATGTGTGTATGTGCGTGCACATAGGGATTCCGTCACTTTTTAACCATCGCACACGAAACAAGCTTTTGGTGTTGTCCCCCCCCCCGGTCCCCCAGGGGGTCCGGATGATGCAGGTGCCGTAACCGTAAAGAAAAAGTCATAAAAGCCAACATGACACCCTAATCCCTGCTACAATGGCTGCTAAGAATAGAAGCCAAGTGGATACTGGAGACGGGCAACGAGGGAGGGTGTGTGAATAGACCTTCAATGGAACCCGTGGTGTATTTTAAGCCTGGACAAGGCCCCCTTACAAACGCAATGGCTCATCCTTTAACACCTCAGCGGGATCACGAGTGCTGTGAACACCTTGTATCTCCCCAGGGCCGTGTTCCGGGGAGGGCGACACCGCCACGCCGAGCACAGACACACAGAAACAACACAGCGTCACCCGCTCTTTTATGTCCTGAAATAGGCCCAATGTACACACGGGTCCTGGTTCCCGGAGGCGGTGGGAAAGCTGAAGTGAGTGGATTGTAGCGCTCCTGGCAGCCGTCCTAAGAACATTTGTTTGGGGGGGGAAAGAAGACAAAATATTGTGTTTTCGAACCCGACCGAAAATGAAGCGTCAATCTACACTTCCTCCAGATTTTCGGGGGCCGAACCTACAAGACACGACAACAATCCACAGAGGTGTGATTCCGATTTTCTTTGCAAAGGAAAATAGCTTTTTATTTCAGCGTATAACTTTCAAGGATTCCCCCCACCCCCCTCCGCGGTAGTGATTCCTGGTCTATTTCCATCCTGGGCTCCGACAGGCGGTTTTCCGGAGGGCTGACGACGGGGCCCGGATCTCATGACACCACAACGGCGGGCAGCCGCCTACAACGACAGCCTTGCTGAATTGTTGTATTTTTTTTGTACCTATTAATATATATTATCGTACGCGTGTCGGAGAAGAATTCGAGAAAAATTCCCACCCGGGTGCGAATTTTTCTCGAATTCTTCCCCCGACACACGTACGATAATATTTGTCTCGGGGTGGCGGCCCTCCCCCCCTCCCCCCCTCCCCCCCTCCCCCCGTCCCCCCCTCCCCCCTGCTGTGTGGGGCGGCCGGAGAGAGAGAAGAGTGACTCCTTGTTTTAAGGCCCAACAAAGACCCTTTAAGACCCGACGTTAAGAATAAGAATATCCCGTACCTGCGCCCCCCCCCCCCCCCCCATCACCCTCTCCCCCCCCCTCCCCAGCAGGCGGCCGCCGTCCCATATTTATGGAACCCCCCCCCCTTCTCACTTTCACCCCTTGGCTTTTTCTTTATTTTTCCTGAGGACCCGCTGGACAAATGACTCCCAGGGTGCCATTAGGTGCAGCGGTCTCCGTCTCCCGACGGGCCGCTCTGTCCATGTGAGACACATGTGCTACAACTTAAGTCGGGGGTTGGGGGGGGGGGGGGGGGGGCGGTGGGGGTGTGAGGGGGCGGGGTGGAGGGGAAGTGGAGGGGAAGTGGAATAAATCACACCGTATGAGGAGGAGTTCACATTAAACCCGAGTGCTTTGTGTTCATGTGGGATCCCAAACCCCTACACCCCCCCCCCCCCCCCCAGACGACACACCGACCCCACACCCATCCCCCCCCCCCCCCCCCCTCACCCACCCACCCACCCACCCACCCCTTTCTTCCACCCATCCCATCCCATCCCCACCCCACCCCACCCCACACACACACACACTCACATTCACACTCCTCCAGCCTTCTGGCTGCAGGCTGCATGAATAACAACCTGGAGAGGGGTGGGGTGGGGGGGGAGAGATGTGTCTCTCCTGGATCCCCGCTGGCTGGTAAGGAGATCAGGGAACACTATGTCAGGGGAGACACTTCACAGGCCTGCAGTCACCACATCGCTGGTGGTGGACATCCAGGGAAGGGGGGAGAGAGAGAGAGAGAGAGAGAGAGAGAGAGAGAGAGAGAGAGAGAGAGAGAGAGAGAGAGAGAGAGAGAGAGAGAGAGAGAGAGAGAGAGAGAGAGAGAGAGAGAGAGAGTGTGTGTGTGACCGCAAGAAGACGTCTCCCCTGAGGATGATGGTGACCCCCCCCCCTCCTCCACCCTCCTCCCCTCTCCTGTGGCTCTCCATTGGTGTCCTCCAGTTGGGAAACCTCTAGAGTCTCAGGAGGAGGGAGTAGCAGGAGGAGAGAGGAGGGGGGAGGAGAGAGGAGGGAGTAGCAGGAGGAGAGAGGAGGGAGTAGCAGGAGGAGAGAGGAGGGGGGAGGAGAGAGAGCAGGGAAGAGGGGAGTGGGGGAGGAGGAGGAGGAGGAGGTGGGTGGGGAGAGAATGTAGAAGGAAAGGGGGTGAGCGGTGAGTGCGGACGGTTGTCATGGAAGGAAAATGACACCCAAATTTGCCTCAGAAGAAGAAGGAGAAGGAGAAGGAGGAGAAGATGTAGAAGGAAAAAAAGAAGCAGAAGAAGAAAGAGAACAAGAAGCATTTCACGGCACCAGGTGCAAAATGGGAACGCTATGATGCTCTGCTTCCTGGTGCCAGGGATGTTTCGGAGTAGGAGAACATATACATATATATCCCAGGATGTCCACCCCCCAAACTCCACATGGTTTATACCCCTCGGCATACAGTGGAAACAGGAAGTGTGTGTGTGAGAGATGGAGCTCAAGGCTAACCTCCTCAAACCAGCCCCTCTCTTTCCCATCTGCTGCCCAGCACCAAACCCTGCTTCTAGGCCCCGCCCACCGCCACCGCAGATAGCCAGTCACAGTGATCGAGGGTCTGTCCAGTACTCATACACTGTGTGCACGCACACACACACACACACACACACACACACACACACACACACACACACACACACACACACACACACACACACACATACACACACACACACACACACACACACACACACACACACACACACATACACACACACACACACACACACACAGTGGTGATGTGATACTGTATCATCCATCATTCACTTTATTTTTATCTTTATTGTATAGTATGTTATAGTATAGTGCTGTTTATAGTATATAGTATAGTATAAAGTAGGTAGTATATAGTGTTATTTATAGTACAGTATTGCATAGTTTACTTTAGCATAGTATAGTATTGTTGTTGAAATTCATACAAGATGTTTTATTGGCCATAATTGGACACAAATGATTGGACAATATAGTGACGGTATTGATGATATTTATATATATATATTATATAATATATATA
>CM051011.1:5427038-5439538 GCA_027704905.1 Muraenolepis orangiensis | reverse complement strand
ACTCCTCCAACAAACAAAGCCTGTGTGTGTGTGTGTGTGTGTGTGTGTGTGTGTATGTTGAAAAGATGAAATCGTCATGTGGCGATGCGGCTCCCTGTTCTATCACCTCGTCGTTTGGGTTGCGTATAAGGGGAGTGTTTTCAATGAAGGGTCAGCTGACCAAAAATAAAAGAAAGAAAATCGGGGGGGGGGGGGGGGAGGGAGAAAAAATAAAATGGGCCCCCAGCCCGGTCGTTGTTGTGAGTTGTGCGAGAAGTTTGACCAGCGGCACTGAGCCGGAACGCAAGAAACCCTAAAAGTTTACCTTGCTGTCCGTCCACAATTGCCGCTTTGTGTTGGCGCGTTTGTTTGAAGGTTGACTTCAAATGAGAGTGTTTGGTGCTGCTGGATGTGGACGTCCTCATGAAGGCTTCAAAGGACATTTTTGGAAATCAGACTCTTGTTTCTTTTTCCTCGCAGAGCGACCTTTCGATGGCTTCTCGACCTTGTGATGTCCTCTGATGGATAGATTCATTAAAAATGAGAAACTGAAATACAGAAAACAATGAGTAGCAGGATTTATATGAAAAGAAAAACGACATACCACAATCACAGGCGGGGATACAAAAAGCCATTCAAAGGCATATTTGCAATCACGCTATTTTCTTCAGTCTCGTCCAAAATGCAGCTCTTCAAAAAGACAACCGACATCTACAAAAACAATAGCAACTGTTTGCATACAACTGACAGTCTTTCCTAAAGAATAACCACGATCAATCCCAGACCGGAGTCAGACCTCAGTCATACCACCCACCACAGTCAGAAGCAGATGACGTCAATTGACAGATGAGAGCCAATGAGAAAGCGCTATCGCAAGGACCCGTGTTTGACCGGCGATGGTGCCATCACAGAACATTTCGAATCATTCTTTCAAAGTAAACATGGACTCCCAAGAAAATACCAAAAAAAAATTACAAATTTGAAATCTAAATATCATCTACATATCATCACCGTAAAACAATCTTACCGCAAAGAAAAGCAATGAACAAAACACATATAATCGGCCAACTTTCACAAAACACCAGTTTCCATTACTGTAATTGATCTGTCTCCTTTTTTTCCAGGGGGAAACAACAAAAGCCTCCCCAGTAACAAATAGCCCACGGGAGAGCGTTGCTTCACGTTGGGAGTTTACAAGCTGCTTCTTAACGGGACTCGGTAATCCCATGCGGTCTTCTCATTAATCCTCTGCAAGGGTCCATTGTGACCATGCTCCACGGTCGGCAGGGGGACATCTCCAGGGTCTGCAGGAGCTCCTCTGGGTGTAATCCAGTGGTAGCCCCAGATTAGGTACAACAAGGCTTGGATACAACAGGGTGGGTGGGGGGGATGGGGGGGCTAACGACCGCAGTCACAGCAGGTACCCCGGGCTGACCCATCCATTTCCCTGCAATGAAAGCCAGGCTTACGGCCCTATGGCTCCCTGGGGCTTCAAAGAGACATGGGGAGCGAGAGAGGGAGAGAGAGATGGAGAGAGAGAGAGAGACAGAGAGACAGAGAGACAGAGACAGAGAGACTTTGAGATATGGCAGAGAGAGACAAAGCAAGAATACGTCTAAGGATCACAGTCAGAGCCAGGGCTGGTTCGGCCAGGATGCTCCTGTTTTACCCAGGATCAACCAATCTCAACACCCCCAAGCCAATATCCCATCATCCCTTCCACCTGTATGACTTTAACACCCCCCCCCCACACACACACACCCACACACACACACCCCACCCCCCCCCCCCCCCCCTTGGTGGCTATGCAGCTATGAAGGATCTCCTGTAACCACTTCTACTGAAGAAGGGGTGGGGGGTAAAGTAGGGCTTGGATAGGTAGAGTGGGCCGGTGCTTGGGGAGGGGAGCTTCAAGGAGTGGAGGTCACGTGGCTTTATTGATGTAGCTGACCCCCGACCTCAGGTCTTGGCAGAAGGGTCGGCGCCATTCAGCAGTGTGTCCACGCTCTGACCTGAAGCCAAAGCTCTGTCAGAAGTCTTTCAGCAAGACCCTTCTTGTAACGTTCAGCCTTGGGGGTGGGGGGGTGGGGGGAGTCCGACTTCTCCTCAATACATGACATACAGCCCCTGGTTGAGCGGCCCATTCTCCTCGGGGGGACAATGCTTCCAGATTTGCGAGGGGGACTGCTGGACAGACAATGCGCCAGTAGGAGAGGACACACCTTTCATTGCGGTGCAGTTCCATCAACTGGCGACATTCCCTTCGGATGCTTGGATTAAGTCATAGTTTGGAACAAGTTCACCTGAACCAGTTTGTATTACAATTACTTTGCGCAATTTTTATATAATTATCAGGTTAAGACATGCCACTTTGTTGGAAATTACTACCTGTCGTCGTACGGTAGATATGCATAAAGTACATACAAATAAAAACAAACAAAGAGGGCTACTGTTTGGATGGAATGTCTAATTGGATTCCCATTCAAATTACCTTGAATAAACTGTACACTAGCATACACTAACCGTAAACACCAACCACACGCAATCATAGCAACGGTTATCCAACCGCTCTCCAAAGACACTTAGATGTTGCAACCTTTCCCAGGTTCTGAGTGGCGTGTCGTGCTTGGACTCACATTCTTCTGCTGACGTTATTTACGACACATTGTATATCAGCCTCAATTAGGAACCGTAAATTTGCCAAAGTGACACTGATTGGTTTCGGTGGGACACAGTTAAGTGACGCAACCCATGCCTTGGGCAAGGGATCGGAACCTTTTAATGCCAGGCTTGTGTGTTCCCAAGGACATGGAGGCCTTAGCTGGACCAGATAACATGCAAACAACGCAAAACACACGGCACATCGCCGCAAAAACACTCCATCATTTGTCAGGGAGGGATGAAGTCACAACAGCCCCAGGGAAGGGTCACCCTTGGATAGAGTTTTCCAAGCATCCCCGCTGTGACGGAATGTTCCACACTAACCCCCGGCAAACCTGCCAATGACCTGATTTCAAAATAACCTCAATCCATTTATTTCACTGACACACTTTAGAATTATTTGGCTGCCCAGAAAGAACCTATGCTATCGCTACCCCCCGGGGTCTGGTAATGCTCTTTGCCGCTCCCCCCCTTTGCAGTTTACGTAAGCAGATTTGGCCACCGGTCTTTCCTGATCAGAACCAGCTAAGTCCTCCAACCAGGGGGGGTTCCCAGGTCCTGAATGCACCTTATCACGCTACGGGGGAAAGATCGCAGGGATTAGTTACAGGCAAAGAAGAAAGAAAGAGAGAGCAATAGACACGCAGAGAACGAATGAGTTAGGCATTGGGGGGAGGGGGAGGGGGAGGGGGGAGAGATGGAGATCTGATCCATTCCTTAGACACGTCTTTGCCTTGGAGATCGTCCCACAGAGATAGGGAACACTTCCAAATTGGACAGGATGGAACCTTGTGGACGACGACTGACTGGCCCCGGAGAGCAAAATTTGTGCATTTTGGTTGGGGGGGGAACAGAGGGAGCCGCAGAGGGAGAACATAACAAAAAAGATCCAAGAGCCTTGTAAATGTTTGAGTCTTCTGTCGGACATAATTAAACACCTGTTGAATGTGTCTATTACCAGATGTCCTCCGGTTTCACCATATCTCTGTTTACCGAGGGGATAAAATAGCCTGCCGGTGACCCGGTGCTTTCATCAGCATCGTCTAAACAGTGTGATGCTGAAACGCCGGCCTCTGATTGCTCTGACCTGAGCTGTCAACAGCCTCCCTTGACCACCAAACACATCAGTTGTTGTTGACTTTGGGAAATAAATCTTCAAATGGAATACGGTGTGTCGAAGAAAAGTTCTGTCTGACACTCGCTGGACAAGCATTGAGTATATATAGAGAGATGTACATTGAGATGTATGACTGGAAGACTGCAATCTGCGTATACTACTGTATATTACGTAAAGGATACATCCAGACGTGTGACGAATAATAATAATATACAGTACTACTACTTATAATAACAATATTGCATTTCAAAATGTTTTAATGCATTATTATTATTATTACTAATTTTTACTGTTTAAAAGGCCCCTTCAAAGGGTCCCTTCACTGAAAAAGAATACACACCCTTGGAACGCTATTGACTAATTTAGGATCCAGTATTCAACAGCGTTGTAGTTTAAGATACTTGACGGAATACCTTGCCAATTTTCCACCAGCTTTTCTTCCATTATAATGTGGGTAGTACTGCAGATGCAAATGAACAATGATTAATTCCCCTCCATTTTAATAGCTTTTTAGTTTTGCTAGTTGGTTTGCCAGCTCTAAGGCTGTTGTTCTCTGGTCATGTAGCACCAGTTTCAATTTTTTTGCACCTTTCTACTGCATGAAAAGCCCTACTTTCCAGCATAAAAATACTTCTTTTATAATAGATTTACATTCTTCCACATGGTCATTCTCTGTACTCTACTCTGTAGTGTACTCCAGCGGAATGCGTCACGGGACGTTTGTGTGTGTGTGTGTGTGTGTGTGTGGGCGCGTGTGTGCGTGTGTGTGTGCGCGTGCGTGTGTGTGTGTCTGTGTGCGCATGTGTGTGTGCATGCATGCGTGTGTTTGTGTGTGTGTGTGTGTGTGTGTGTGTGTGTGTGCATGCCTGCGTGTGTGTGTCTGCGTGCCTGTGTGTGTTGTGTGTGTGTGTGTGTGTGGTGTGTGTGTGTGTGTGGGTGTGTGTGTGTGTGTGTGTGTGTGTGTGTGTGTGGTGTGTGTGTGTGTGTGTGTGTGTGTGCGCATGTGTGTGTGTGTGTGTGTGCATGCATGTGTACGTGTGTGTCTGTGGGCGCGTGTGTGCGTGTGTGTGTGTGTGTGTGTGTGTGTGAGGTCATTAGCCTTCTCTCCATGGGGGGGCTCCACACTGGGCTAACCCTAACCTCGACCTGTGGGGCGTGTTCCACTAGTGGGATGAGCCTTATTCAACACCATAGAGAGAGAGAGAGAGAGAGAGAGAGAGAGAGAGAGAGAGAGAGAGAGAGAGAGAGAGAGAGAGAGAGAGAGAGAGAGAGAGAGAGAGAGAGAGAGGCGGAGAGAGGGAGAGAGAGAGAGAGAGAGAGAGAGAGAGAGAGAGAGAGAGAGAGAGAGAGAGAGAGGTAAGGCAGCAACACCCCCCCGCTGGGGCCTCGGACTCCAATAAAATGTCTTTGTGTGTCCGGGGCCGCGCCTCCGTCCGCCGCTGCATCTCAGGTCTCCATCTCTTCATCAATGCTCCGCTGTGTGGGCTTCCAGGAGAAGCTGGAATGAAAAGCCCTGTGGCTGCTTTCTCCTGGCCTTCTTTTATCTAAAGAGAGAGAGAGAGAGAGAGAGAGAGAGAGAGAGAGAGAGAGAGAGAGAGAGAGAGAGAGAGAGAGAGAGAGAGATGAGAGAGAGAGAGAGAGAGAGAGAGAGAGAGAGAGAGAGAGAGAGAGAGAGAGTGTGTGGGGTTGTGCTGATTTATGTTCACAGACGACAGAGGGAGTATATTGAAGCATGGCTGAGTGATCCCACATGGAGGTTTCCCTTAACCAGAATTAAGTTTGATACACAATGATTACAAAAATATCTTTATTAGTGCTTTTACCGGGTGCTGTTCGATTTACAGAATTAGAAAAAGGCTCAATTCCATTACTTTTGAATATGGCCAATCTCATAAAAGGTTCTCGTTATTTTTAAGTTGATTCTACCTGCATCATTTTGTATATAATTGAGCTATTAAACAGACAACAAATCATTCACTGAGAGATGGATATTTTCAAGGATGTAATATTTTACGTGTATATGTATAAATCTGTATATCTAATAATAAAAAATAAGACTTGAAAACTATGAAAAATGACTCATAACAGGTCTAGGCCTGAATAAAATGTGAAGCCTCCCTTTCAGACGTCCTTCAGTTGAAGCGACATGAAGTTTGGCAGAGAAGCTTGACACTCACTCCCTGACTCGCACTGACAGCACTCCAGCGGTTCGTGCTCTTATCGGACCCCGTAGCTTCAGATGCATCGCGGCGGTGCCGGCGCCCTGCTAATAAGTGTCTCAGCCCCTCGAGGAAGAAGTGCTCACGACGACGACCATCGCCTCTAGAAAAGGCCGAAAGAGAGGCAAGAGAGAGCTTTCGCTTTAGCACACTTCATCAAAATATTTGTTCTTGGGGCTGAGAAGCGCCGGCCAGCGCCCGCATTGATTCGATGTTTCTAAACGCCAAACTCACAAATCAGCCCGGGAGGAAGCGTTTCACAAACAACATCCACATGCCGTCCACGCCGCTTTCATGCAAAAGCGTTTGTGTAAGCACTATTACGACGGAGAGGGGGAGGGGGAGGGGGAGGGGGAGGGAGGGGGAGGGTTTGCGAGGGGAGTAGGGACGAGGGAACGTAGCCTTGCACTCTGCCAGAGTCCGTTTGTTAATGATTCCTTGAGTAGAATGTCTCTGCGTGCGTGGCGAGGTCCCAGCATGGGAGCGAGGCCCTGGCCACCGGCAGAACAATGGAGAGAGTAAATATTTAATCCATCTCTCCTCTCTGCTATGTCTAGCTGTCATTACAAATAGAGGATCGGGGAGAAGAAAACGATGGCAGGGCTCACTTCATAATGACACGTAAACAACTGGCCGGTCCCAAATGAAATCTGGTTTTTAATTGAAGTATAAATGTTTACCACCGCCACCCCAACCCACCCCACCCCCCCCCCCTCCAGGATGGGAAACATCAAAGGGATAAGGCTCAAGCATTCTGCATATCAGACTCCTAATAGCCTTTATGTGGACTGATTAGCAATTAGACGTTATTATGTGTATACTTCTGCACAACAAAATCCCTGTCTATCATCGTGGAGTTGCACAACAACCTACTACTCTAAATACTCACTTATTGGTGACACACACACACACACACACACACACACACACACACACACACACACACACACACACATATACACATACACACACATATACAGCTGCCTGAGGAGCAGTGTAGCAGGGGGTCTGGTGCCTTACTCAAGGGCAACCTCAGCAGTACCCAGGAGGATTCAAGATTCAAGATTCAAGATTCAAGATAACTAGCCAGTTCCCACTCCGTACTTTGTCCATTTCAGGGACTTGATCCGGCGACCTCCCGGTTCCCAGGCCCCAAGTGCCCACAGACTGAGCTGTCCTGCTCCAGGTCCGTTATGCCTTTATGTTTTTGGGGTCTCCAAGCGTCCCCCTTTTTTTTGGTTGACAAGACACCGGAAAAACCCAAGGTCCACTTTTGATCGGCTGTGAGTTTGAAACAAATAAAATAAAAGCCAAGCTTTACTTTTTTGTTGGTGAATATTAGGACAGTCCACTGTGTCTCCTCCTACTGTATTTTGTGCGCTTGAAATCAGTTTGTTTTGTGAGCCTGAGCCTCGATACTCAGACGATAGATAATTGATACGGCATGTGTGCATTGAACCCTAAATACACACATGAAACCTAACGTGGCCATCATCTGAAACTTCTTCTGAAAGTCCTGCTTCCAGAGCTCCATAACAGACCATTAGAAGCCACATTGGATGGGTGATGTAATCAACGATTTACATGTCATCCAATTTGGCGATTTCAGCTTCAATTAAGCAAAAGCCCCCCTGCTGTTTCCCAGGCCTCCTTCTGCTCACACGCCGTTCTGCGCACACAGAGAGAGAGAGAGAGAGAGAGAGAGAGAGAGAGAGAGAGAGAGAGAGAGAGAGAGAGAGAGAGAGAGAGAGGAGAGAGAGAGAGAGAGAGAGAGAGAGAGAGAGAGAGAGGTGGAGAGGTGGAGAGAGAGAGAAGGCGAGAGAGAAGGCGAGAGAGAGAGAGAGAGAGCGAGTGAGAGAAAGAAGGCGAGAGAGAGGGTGAGAGCGAGAGAGCGAGAGAGCGAGAGAGCGAGAGAGCGAGAGAGCGAGAGAGAGAGCACAAGTACATAGAGCCACAAGCGAAACGAAACGCTCCAGCTGACGACTTTTACATGGAAAGTCGCGCTGAGGGATCGCTAACTATTTTTTAACAGTTGTTGTTTTTTTGAATGTCAGGTTTTTCAAACCTCGAGCCGGGAAGGCAGGAGCAGCCAGGGGGATTAGAGCCACTGTCAGACAGAGAAAGGGCAGAGGGGCGCACAGGAAATGGTCCAGGCCCCACGGAGGCCATGCGCAGCTAGCCCAGCTGCTGGCGTATCAACTCAGTGGTGGTGGGGGGGGGGACGGGGGGGGGGACGGGGGGGGGGACGGGGGGGGGGGTGGTGTGTGTGTGTGTGTGTGTGTGTGTGTGTGTGTGTGTGTGTGTGTGTGTGTGTGTGTGTGTGTGTGTGCGTGTGTGCGTGTGTGTGTGTGTGTGCGTGTGTGTGTGTGTGTGGTGTATGAGGGTAAGGAAAGTGCAAGGTCAGTAGAGCGTAGAGAGAGAGAGAGAGAGAGAGAGAGAGAGAGAGGGATAGAGAGAGGGAGAGAGAGAGAGAGAGAGGGAGAGAGAGAGAGAGAGCGAGCAAGAGAGAGGGTGAGAGAGAGAAAGGTAAAGAGAGAGAGAGAGAGAGAGAGAGAGAGAGAGAGAGAGAGAGAGAGAGAGAGAGAGAGAGAGAGAGAGAGAGAGAGAGAGAGAGAGGAGAGAGAGAGAGAGAGAGAGAGAGAGAGAGAGAGAGAGAGAGAGAGAGAGAGAGAAGCTACAGAGAGAGAGAGAGAGAGAGAGAGAGAACGATACACATAGAGCCACCAGGGGAAACACACAGAGGCGAGGCCATTATGGGGGAGAGGAAACAGATTTGAAAAAAAGATAAGCGAACACGCTCAATTTATCAAAATAAATACCAAAAAACACACACACAAATTCAGAGAGCCGAGGTCCCAGTTTTTGCATATGACACGTAAAACACATTTGTTATCGCGTTGTTTTCCTTTCCACTTTTTCCCCCTCGCACTCCTGTGTATTTTGATGTATGGCGGGTTACCGCCCCGCGCTGTTCGCCACGCGGCCTCCCCTGGCGGGACGGTGAGGGGGGGGGGGAGTTCTGCAGCGTGGACGCTCATCAATCATACCGTTGGCCCCGGCCGCTAGCCGGCCCGGAGACATGGCTCAGGCATGTGGCGCAGCAGGAAGGGGGGGAGGGCGGAGGGGGGGGGGTGGGGGGGGTGGGGGGGTGTGGGGAGGGCGGGGGGGTTCTGATGGCTCAGAGGCACGCCGTCAGGCCGACAATCAAGGTGCTTTCTGACTCGCTGCGAGGTCGCTAATTAGCCGCGCGGCTGAAAAGCACAAATTGATTCTGGCACTCGGAGCTACGGCTCTGCGCTTAGACCAACATGGAAATCCAAACAAAGGGGAGTCAAACCGATGTGGAATTTCTACAATACCCAATGGGCGCGTTAAAGGGATCAGTGCCACTCCGAGGAAGAAGAATTAGGGCTCTGCTTTCCAGGCGTATGTTCCTCAGGTTCCTTATATCTCCACATGGGCCTGGAGATCTACTGTAGGCATGTGGCTTGGCTCCCCCCCATTACAACTCTGGCTTTACAATAACGGTGCATTAATGAACCATTAATCAATGATTTGTTAATGCAGTCATACGCACGATTCAAGATTCAAGATGGCTTTTATTTGCCCTTTGCAACAAGTGCAATGGAATTCCCATTCCCACCCCATTTCCCATTTCCTACAACAATACTATACTATACTAAACAATACTATACTATTAACAACACCGTATACTACCCACGATATGCTAGACTATGCTTAGCAATACTGTACTATAAACAACACTATATACTACCTAAGATATGCTATACTATACTATAAACAACACTATATACTACCTAAGATATGCTATACTATACTAAACAATACTATACTATAAACAACACTATATACTACCTATGATATGCTTTACATTATACGATAAAAAACACTACACACTATACAATGTGATATATTTAGCATAATAGTGGTTAGGGTTAGGGTTAATTGGTTAGGGTTATCTCAAACCCTGTTAAATAATGTGTAAAGCAATATCTCAGTTACCATGCACACCATTACCTTAGTTACCATGCACACCATTACCTTAGTTACCATGCACACCATTACCTTAGTTAACATGAACACTATTAGTAAATCATGACTCATTATCTGTCTATTTGTCTATTTGTCTGTCTGCGGCATAATAAGGCATTAACTCTTATTCTTCAGGGTTCATTCATGTACCCTTATTGTTATCAGCTAGTTTAGGTCTTGAGTTGAAGTCATGAGTTTTGAGGAGCCAAAGAAGATCAAAGGACTCCCAGACCCCCAGGTCCACAGCGGTGATTACAGGATTAGAAGGACCAAGCGTGGTGCTGATGCTGCTCATCACATGTGATCACAGCATCGCTTTGAAGGACGCCTCGTTCTACAGACCGGGGAAGAGAGAGAGAGAGAGAGAGAGAGAGAGAGAGAGAGAGAGAGAGAGAGAGAGAGAGAGAGAGAGAGAGAGAGAAGAGAGAGAGAGAGAGAGAGAGAGAGAGAGAGAGAGAGAGAGAGAGAGAGAACTACTCCTCAAGACAATGTCTCCGGGAAGACTCCCACCCAGGGGGCTTAACTTTGAGTTCTGCCTCATTGATTAGAGAGACCACTTGAGACCCCCCCCCCCCCCATCATCTGCAGTGTGTTCAGACAGAAGAGAGAGAGAGAGAGAGAGAGAGAGAGAGAGAGAGAGAGAGAGAGAGAGAGAGAGAGAGAGAGAGAGAGAGAGAGAGGAGAGAGAGAGAGAGAGAGAGAGAGAGAGAGAGAGAGAGAGAGCGCGGCAGGCCGAACGAGATCTGAGTCAACTCTTGGCGCTCCACATCACAGACTACTTTTGACTCCTACTTCTTAGCACCGGGTTGCCTTCAAAGAAGTAGTTGGATGTGGAGTTTGTGATGAAGTCAGAAGCACACACACACACACACACACACACACACACGCACATACACACACACACGCACATACACTCACACACACACACTCACATACACAGACACCCACACACACACACACACACACACACACACACACACACACACACACTCACACACACACACACACACTCACACACACACACACACACTCACACACACACACACACACACACACACACACACATACACACACACATACACATAGACACATGCTCGGAATATATGAATGCAGATGAATCATGCAATTAAGAAAAATTGATACTGACACATGTGCGGGATGAAAGAGTGATATTTTCCACGATTTGGCGAGAAAACGCCTCCCCCCCTGTCAAAACAGGAAGTCTATGTTGAGGAAGGGTCCCTGTGTTGAGTTGTTGAGGTACAAAGTTGAATGATGAGAATATCCCTGAATGGGGATCCTAATGGAATTTGTACTCTGGTGCTGACCCCACGTTCGAAATTGTGTGTGTGTGTGTGTGTGTGTGTGTGTGTGTGTGTGTGTGTGTGTGTGTGTGTGTGTCTGCGTGGGTGTGTGTGTGTGTGTCTGTCTTTCTGTGTGTGTGTGTTTGTGTGTGTGTGTGTGTGTGCGTGTGTGTGTGTGTGTGTGTGTGTGTGTGTGTGTGTGTGTGTGTGTGTGTGTGTGTGTGTGTGTGTGTGTGTGTGTGTGTGTGTGTGTGTGTGTGTGTGTGTGTGTGTGTGTCACACAGAGGGAACGATCGAGAGAGGGAGTGAGAAGGAACCAGAGACGGCGAGTAAATCACTGGAAAATCTAAACAGGTCCATAAAGTGCAACGTAAAAGTGTGAAGTGTTTTTTTTCCCAAAACCCCAAACAGAAGTCATAACTCCTCACAACGTTTAAGCCATAAACATGCGGATAAACCCTGATCAGATAACGCCCCCCCCCCCCCCCCACCCCTCTGAATAGAGCCCCGTGTTCCCAATCTCCGTCCTTACCACTACTTCCACCTCCATGGCTGCATGTTCGGGGCTGTTCTGAGACGCTCATCAAAGCCTTATCAGAGTTCCTGTGTGGGGAGACAGGACTGCAGGCACAGCTGCTCCTGGTTAGGCCCCCGGTCTGATGCCGGCATGATCTAATAGAGCTAATAAGGCACTCGTGTGGTCAGACTGGGGGGGGGGGGGGAGAGAGCAAGAGACTGACAATCAAAAAGGGGGGGGGGGGAGAGAGAGAGAGAGAGAGAGAGAGAGAGAGAGAGAGAGAGAGAGAGAGAGAGAGAGAGAGAGAGAGAGAGAGAGAGAGAGAGAGAGAGAGAGAGAGAGAGAGAGAGAGAGAGAGAGAGGAGAGAGAGAGAGAGAGAGAGAGAGAGAGAGAGAGAGAGAGAGAAAAGAGAGAAACTGACTAACAAATGCCTGAACAATTCAGAGATGTCAAAGAGAGGAAGGGAGGGTGGGGGTGGGGGTGGGGTGGGGGGGGTGGGGGGGGGGGTGTCCTTGTCCTTGTCCAGTCAGAAAGACAGGTGCCCCCACCCACCCCTGCAGAGAGCACAGTAGGGAACTGCCATTTTAAAACCGGGGGTCTGGTTGGGAGGGAGGGGGTTGGGTCTCTCTATAGCCCACCTGTCTGGTGT
>CM051011.1:5374538-5417038 GCA_027704905.1 Muraenolepis orangiensis | reverse complement strand
AAAAACGGACGTACATTTGGGGACAAGAAATCAATCTAAAGTTCTTCGCTAAACTACAGTTAAACAACAGTTGTTTTTTTTCCCCTCCAAATTGAGGTGCTATGGCATTTGAGCCGTTGAACTGTGGTGGTTAAGAAAAGCTTTTTCAAGATTCAAGATTTAAGATGTTTTATTGGCCATTTGCAACAAGTACAATGGAACGCTTCCTCCCCATTCCCTCCCGCAGTAGGAACTTCTAAAACACTATACTATAAAAATACTATACACATAAAAAAAAAAATGAACATAAAAAAGAAATAATAATAATTTGAGATGCTCACTTAGCACCTAGTAGCTGATCTCGTTTGGCCGGGAATTGAAATGCAACTTGCTACAAGAGAATGGGACCTGGAATGAGTATTTTTGAATCCTCCGAGCTAGTATAGGTAGGGTCATAAAGGCAACGTCCAATAAATAACAACCTTATTGTGTGGGCAAAACAGACACAATTGGTTTAAATGGGAAAAAGGTTACATTTTTATGTTCATTTTTATTGTATATAGTATTTTTTTAATAGTATTGTTTTAAAAATTCATTCTGCAGGAGGGAATGGGAAGTAAGCGTTCCATTGTACGTGTTGCAAATGGCCAATAAAACATCTTGTATCTTGTATCTAAAATACCCCACTGGGTATTGACTGATTTAGTACATTTAGTGAATTCCACATTTTTGGGGGAATAATTTTCAATTCTTTGAGAGATTCTTTTGAACATTTTGGGAACCCTACGCCTGTTTAAGGTAAGGGTTCAGAGTGATTTGGTTTACGGTGATAAGCTATCAGGCCCTTGACTACATCACATCCTCAACTACTCGTCCTATCTTTCCTTAACTAGCTCTTCCTCACTCGGTTTTTTATCTTGACGGGTTTGGGTTTTAAAATACCATCGACCCATGATATCCCACACACACACACACACACACACACACACACACACACACACACACACACACACACTCACACACACACACACACACACACACACACACACACACACACACACACACACACACACACACACACACACACACACACACACACTCACACACACGTGCACACACACACACGCACGCACACATATGCACGCACACGCACACACACATATGCTCTCTCTTTCTCTTTCAGTCACACATACACAAATACACACACAAACACACACTCTCTTTCTCTCTCTTGTTCTCTCTCACTCAGGCACACACACACACACACACACACACACACACACACACACACACATACACATTCACATACACATACACATACATATACACATACACACACATACACACGTACACACATACACTCACATATATACACACTCTTTCTCTCTGCCACTCACAAATACACACACACACACACACACACACACTCTCTTTATCTCTCTCACACCTACACAAATACACACACATACACACAGCCACAGAAAGACACACACACAGACACGCACACACACAGATACACACACACACACAGCCACACACAGCCACACAAAAGACACACACACACACACACACACACACACACACACACACACACACACACACCACACACACACACACACACACACACACACACACACACACACACACAGGAACAAAACGACCATCCCGAACAAAACAAAAAAACAGCATTTAACAGCACATGGCGCTCGGGTCCTATTTAAATGCCGAGGGGGGGGGTGGAGGCCCCCGCCCACAAAGTCCACTTACAGTACGGGTCAGTACACTCCTAAAGGCTATTCCACTCCGGTCAAATTCTAATTCACGGCGCGTTACCTAGACCAGCGGACACACACACAAAGCCAATTGCCGTTCTATTGTTTTGGTCTGAAATTAACCCCCTGATCATTTTCACTGCTCTCCGTTTTACTCTTTCCATCCTGCCCATTGCCATAGCTACGGGGTGTGTGTGTGTGGGGGGGGGGGGTCATGGTTAAGGCTCCGAGATAGTTTTCCGAGAGGGGTGAAAGAAGAAAAAAAGAAATATAAAACTTCACTGACAATTACTTCCGTGTTTTTGTTTTCTCCAACTTTTGTTTTGCCCTGGTTCAAGGCGAACAAAAGCATTTTAACGCCCCCCCACCACCACCACCACCCTTCCGGTGCACGAGGCCCTATAGGTGAAATGCTTCCATTCAGGTCCTGTTCTCCGCAAAGCTCCTCTTCCGCTGCACCGATCGGACCCTGTTGTGTCCGATTGTGTTGTGGATGCAGACCCAACAAAAAGCAACCAGACGATTGCGCCAAAGGACATTTGGAATGTTTGTGGATCGCAGTTTGGTCATTTGGTATTACAATAACATTAGTCATTTAGCAGACGCTTTTGTCCAAAGCGACTTACAATAGTGCATTTCAACAAAGATATAGGTAAGAGAACCACGAAAGTCTCCAAGAACTGAGCCAGTGTTCAGGTAAAAGTACAATAACTTCAAGTAAAAGTACAATAAGATGGCAAACAATAGAACAATAAAGTGCAAAAGGTGGATCTACGTATGTGTAGGAATGCATACACACCCAGTAGAGGGTCTATCCACTGGGGGGGGGGGGTGATAGGTAGGTTATTAACATGGTTCTTCGGCCTCTTGACAATTCCGCTTTCTCAGGGTTTCCATTAACCAAAGCCTAAATGGCTTAGGCTGGAGTTGACATTCACCGCTATTAAAATAACGATACAGTCATACATTGATTTGTAAGAGCAGCACGCATTGCAGTGAGAGCGATGACTGAGTGAGTAGCCAGCTTCTGTTTCGGGTGCTGGGTCAAGAGTTCACTTAACTACCCCCCCCCTCCCTCCCTCCTCTCTCTCTCTCTCCCAAAAAAAGAAAGGACAAAGGTACCAGAGAATTCAGCAGTGGTGGTTCTGAAAAGATACTTTTAAAGTGAATATAAAGTGCCGGTATAAGAAGTGCCTTCTTGGGAGACAAGCTCTCCGGACCGTGGCCTTGTTAATACAGTTAGTCGTCCTCCGTGGTAGTAGTGTGTATTTCTCTAAGCTTCAGCCAGAGTCATTGTAGTTCTAGGCTGGCTATCGCTGTGCTGCCTGCTGGCATTCTGTTGTCCTCTGTCAATTGTTAGGGCATGTGTTTATACTGCCCTGACCCCGGCAACAGACACCAGACAGTGATGCACAGCACACATGCATGCTTGCACGGAGGCATACCATTCAGCACCCAACAATCACACAATATACACACACAGACACACACACAATTCACACACACACACACACACACACACACACACACACACACCACACACACACTCACACACACTCACACTCACACACACACACACACACACACACACCACACACACTCACACACACACACACACACACACACACACACACACACACACACACACACACACACACACACACACACACACACACACACACACACACACAGTCCTGCAAACACACAGTGACACACACAGTTTAGTCACCCCAGCTGGGAAGAGGAATTCCAGTGACCCGCGGTCCTTGAGCTTGTCGACGGACAGATGACTGTGTGGAGACACTGCTACACCACACACACACACACACACACCACACACACACACACACACCACACACACACACACACACAGCCCTTCTCTTCACACCACCTCTTCCCGACCTTTATTTACCCACACACCCAAAAGGAAGGACAATAGAGTGCCTCTCGACGGCCACTGATGCTCCCTAATCCCAGTCCACTGGCAGACAGAAGGCCCACAAGAGCCTTGTTTGATATGAGTCCTACACAGAGAGCATAGTCCTACACAGAGAGCATAGTCCTACATAGAGAGCATAGTCCTACACAGAGAGCATAGTCCTACATAGAGAGCATAGTCCTACATAGAGAGCATAGTCCTACACAGAGAGCATAGTCCTACACAGAGAGCATAGTCCTACATAGAGAGCATAGTCCTACACAGAGAGCATAGTCCTACACAGAGAGCATAGTCCTACACAGAGAGCATAGTCCTACACAGAGAGCATAGTCCTACACAGAGAGCACTGTTCCTCTTCTCGATCTGCGCCATGTGGACTCATTTCATCACATCATCTGGTCACCTGGTCTCTGCTATAGGAAACCATTCCAACAAAAATGGGTGTTTCTTTGTACTAAATAAACTTAAAGAGTTATTTATATTCTACAGGAGTCACATTTTTTTTGGGTTCTCAATACCTGAGCCAGACATAGCTAATCTGGCTGTTTTTGGTGGGTGTATTTTTGTCATTTTTATCTGAATTGACAGCTGCGGTGGAGTCATACACACTGGGCCATAGAATAGCACATTAAACTAACTGTGCTGCCTGGAACGAACAGTGTTGTGTTGGTAGTGCCCAGCCTAAGCCCCCCCCCCCCCCATACCCCCCCCCCCCCCCCCCCCGGGTGCTGAGCAGGCCCTGGGCGAGAGCAGACAGCGTTGGCTGCCATGCATGGTGTCACGTGAAGTGTGTGTGAGCCATGCTTTTACCTGGGCTATTTGTGTTCACCACGAACCATGAGCACCACTTGAGCCAGCACGAGGTATAGGTCTGGGATAGGGGAGGGGAGGGGGAGGGGGGTGAGGGGGGTTGCTTCTTATATGTCTGCCCGTTAACCCTGCCAAGTCAATTCCCTCCAATATGTGTTTGGCTGCGTGTGTGTGTGTGTGTGTGTGTGTGTGTGTGTGTGTGTGTGTGTGTGTGTGTGTGTGTGTGTGTGTGTGTGCGTGCGTGTGTGTGTGCATGCGTACGAGTGTGTGAAGTGTGTGTGTGTGTGTACATGTGTGTGTGTGGGCGGGTGTGTGTATGTGTGTGTGCAGAAGCGCGTGTGTGTGCATGCGTGCAGAAGTGTGTGTGTGCGTGTGTGTGTGTGTGTTTTTGCGTGTGTGTGTGCGCGCGTGTGTGTGTGTGTGTATACGGCGCACCCCACGGTCCCACTGAATTTGCACCGTGGCTTTCTCTTTGAGACGTGATGTATGGCCAGCCGAGGTCTCCGGCCGCCAACTTGGTAACGAGTGTTTGAGTGTGTTGAAGCCACCAAAAGAGCCGGTGAAAAGCCATTTACAATGGCTTTTGTGAGAATGAGGAATGTCCAAACAAACACCACTTTCCCAGGGCTTGGAGGATTCAAACCCTGCGCTCTCTGGTGGCTCCGCCCCCTACAACTCATTACCCAGCAGGGGCCTGCTTTGATTTATCATTACCGGCGTGCCATAGGTTATGCTAAATAGGTATTTTATAACAACCAGCGGTATTCAATTACACTTAGCGGTGGTTTAGCTCAGGAACAATTAGCCTCCGGCTGTATGGATGAGTCCCTGAAGTTCTGGACTGTGTCAGCGGTTATTCCGTAGAATAAAATGTATGTGCTGGAATGAAAAGAAAGTAAAAGGCGGTACCCATCCGATAGAGCTTGGAGAAGATTATTTAATTAGCTTATAAATATTTCTTTCTTTATTTCAGTATACAAAAAGACAGTATGTACATCCACACAAGAGTGGTTTACAAAATGGCATCGTACGGCACCCCAGAAGCAGGGGAAGGGGGGGTTTCGTGTGCTCAGAAAAAAAAATAGAATTTTATTTGTTTTTAGTTTCTGGCAATATATAAAATAATGCCTTATCTCACTGTAATTTTTACTTTTTTGTTCCTCGTCGTCTCCCCCAGGATCCACAGAGGTGCAGACAAAACAAAGAAAACAAAATAAACAAAGACCAACTTGGTGGTCGAACTTAAAAAGCAATTGGTAAGAGTCCCAACAAGGAGTTCCTTCCCTCTGAATGTTCCTCTTTCGACTCTCTGTCCTCCATTGTCCCAGGGAGAGAAAAAGCGAAGAGAGAGAGCGCACCATCTCGTACCGAGGAACAGTGAGTACCGCTTGATATCCACCGGCCCATCAGAACCCCCTTCTTTTGAGTTCTGCAGAACGTCGGCGTTCTTTCCGCACCCATCAACCCTCTTGCCCGGGATGGAGAGTCCCTCGTCTCCCTGCTCCGTAAAAAGTTATTTCTTTTAATACGATATATAATAATTAAAAATAGACTCTTTCTTCGGAATCCTTGCGGAGGAAAAAACAAACCCAAACCAAAACACCAGAAGGACGGTGGTTTTTTGACCCCAATCGTGGAAATCGACCGGTCCAGAGATGCGTTTAAAAAAATGTAAAAAGAAAACATGCTAAAGCCCAAGGCGAATGTAAGCCTGGTCTGTATGGTAGTGCTTTGGTTATCTGCAGCCTTCTGGACGCTACCCCCGGGGTCGGAGGGGGTTGAAGGCCCGAGGCGTTAAAAGGCGGCTTTTGAGGCTGGGGCTGGAGGGTACGGAGGTTGGGGGGGGGGGGGGGGGGGGGTATGGAGTATAGGGTTGGGAGCTAGGGCTTTAGGCTTTGGGGTTTGGAACTTTTGGGGGGCTTTGGGTTTGTGTGGGCTCGGTGGCGGATTTATTTGCAGACGTATCTCTCCA
Organism: Muraenolepis orangiensis; assembly: GCA_027704905.1. NCBI lineage: Eukaryota > Metazoa > Chordata > Actinopteri > Gadiformes > Muraenolepididae > Muraenolepis > Muraenolepis orangiensis. The sequence goes on along the minus strand of CM051011.1, from coordinate 5,410,566 downwards.
CCACCCTTTCGCATTTCTTGCAGGTGACGTAGCAGCACCAGTGGTACTTGCAGTGGCAGCGCTCCACCAGCTTCTCCGAGTAGGGGTTGTAGCCCCGACCGCAGCACATCAGGTCGCAGCTGTCGCTGCCCACCGACGTCTTGTTGCACTGCCTGAAATCCACGGAGAGAAAGAAGAGAGGGAGATCGGGATTAGAACCAAGGATGATACCGAAAAACAAGGCTAACGCTAATAATAGATCAGATAAGATAAGATAAGATCAGAAGTCCTTTATTCGTCCCACAGCGGGAACATTTGCAACGTTACAGCAAAAGGGGACAGTGCAGATGATAGGCTAACATATAAGTATGGCCAATATATACGTACGGCATGTTGGTAACTAATAGTAACAAATAGTAACAAATAGTAACAAGTACTTGTTGTATTAATAACATAATCGCAGCCGTAGCAGTAGAAATGCATTTGATTAAATAGAGAGAGATTTAAACAATTTTGGGACAATTAGGATCCAGCTGGAAACACCATTTCCCCCCAAAAAAAGGTGTAGCGGCCTTTTAACAAAAGTCTCTGACAGCTTTACACATTAGTCTGTTTTAATAGCTCTTTCTTTTCGTTCACTTAAAACATTTCCCCCGTCTTTTTCTTCTTTCCCTTCCACTCTCCGAGCCAGCGGACGTTTGCCTTGCCTTGGGGGCCCTTCATTTGAGATGCCCAGTGCTGTTTTGTTTTTTAAGGGAGCCGAGAAACGGCCCCCCCGCCATAAATCACATTGAATACACAGAGGAACCCTCCCACTGTTTAGCTTGCCCTCTCCACCTAATTGCACTGTTATATAATAGCAGAGTGTTAATGAGCGCTGTGCTGAGAGAGGCACTTGGAAGTGGGCCACTGGTTTAGGAGTACAGGGAGGGAGGAGGAGGAGGAGGAGGAGGAGGAGGAGGAGGAGGAGGAGGAGGAGGAGGAGGAGGAGGAGGAGGAGGAGAGGAGGAGGAGAGGAGGAGGAGGAGGAGGAGAGGAGGAGGAGGAGGAGGAGGAGGAGGAAGAGGAAGAGGAGGAGGAGGAGGAGGTGACTGTAGTAGTCACGAGGGAATAGATAGTTTGTATGGCATTTTATGTGTATAATTTGTGTATATTTGTATATTATAATAATAATAATAAGAGAGCAGATGAGGGTCTTGCTTTTAGGTTTCTTCATAAGCACAGCGCTATCAATGTTAACAAGTAGTAAGATTAGGAGTCACTGGAGGGCTAAAGCTAGATAGCACCCTCCTAAAGTGACCATCACTGAGTAAGAAAAACACCTCCTCACAGAAGGTTCCAGCTGCTTTAGATGGGCCACTGGAGGATTGTGGGTAGGCAGAAGATGACAGGAATGTTGCTATCCTCCAGTGTCAACACACACACACACACACACACACATAATTTCTGTGACATGCCCAAGCAACAGTCACTGAAATGGGCTCCCTTGTGACCTGTACATAAAGGGATAGTAAGCTAGCGTAATGTGACTGCCATGTTATCTCACTGGAAAACAGACGCTGCTTGTTCGCATGTGGTGAACTTGACCTGAAGCATGTCTTTTTGGTTAGCCGCGGAGGCCCGTAGAGGGGCTGAGAAACGTATGACATGACTCAATCACCCAACGTTGACCTTGACTCTTGGCCAGACAACAGATCTAGCAAGCAATTAGATTACCTGATTGGATGGCGAGGTACAACCCTTTAACTGAAACAACCTGGGACCCCAAAAATAACCTGTTTTGGATTTTCTGATGCTTTGGCTGTCTACTGTCTACTCTGTGGGCCATGAAATATTATTGTGGAAATACGCTGAATATATATCATTGGCATTTCAAGTTTTCTGGGTTGAACGTTGCAGAGAAAATGTCCACAGCCAAATACTTTTCCACATGAATTACGAGCAACATTACACAGGATTTATGACAAACTGGAAAATCGGGGGGTTACTCTGGCAAGGTAGGAAACTTCTATCGTATTTGTATAGACAGTGGTTGCACCAGAGCCACTCGTGTTTGTGGACCTTCCAGACAAAGAGGCTCTCTGCTCCCCACAAGTCCTCCCAGAGCCCTGCTCAACGGGATCAAACAAGTCTCAAATTAAATATGAGCCCTGAACTCTTTCTCTTATCTCCAGAAGAAAAAGAAAAAACAAAACATTGCCAATATCCCTCAATGTATGGTGCTCTCAAACGGATACGGCCTGAGTGCACTCTTGTCCTAAGAATAACTGCATTAGTCACCGTTTCTGATAGTGGCACAGGGGCCCCAGTCACAAAGGCCCCATCAGTGACACGTGCTTAGACATGCCACATGCGGAGCCAGTCTGAGAGACCTCGGGTCCTTATCGGCCGCTCAACAAACTAAACGGTTGCCACCAGGCGGACCGGCGGTTAGGTTAAGACAACAAATCCACAGGACCACAGTCAAAAAAGCCCAAGCCACGACCAAGCTGATCTGGATTCTTTACTCAAATGTCAGAGAGAGAAATTCCAAATCCAGGATATAGAAGAAGAGGTTAGACCATCCCACAGATCCGGCTCCTCACCTGTCCTGTGTGCCGACGGAGCCCATCTTGTCGTTCTTGGCGCAGAAGTCCGGGGAGCTCTGTAGGTAGACCAGCTCGTTCTCCCTCACCGGCCGGATGTCGATGTCTTTGGGCACCAGCTGCTTGCGCGTGCCCATGGGTCGGTGAACCACCTTGGTAGCGGACAGGTACTTGGTCTTCAGGTCCATGGCGATGTCCCGCAGGTCTAGCAGGCCCCTCCAGCAGGTCCTGATGGAGCAGGAACCTGACACACCGTGGCATTTGCACTTCATCACGACCGCGTCTCGCAGGGCCTTGAGGGAATAGGGAAAAATAAGTTAGATACAGCATTTAATCATGCTTTTACAATTACAGAACATTTATTTAATAAACAATTCAACATTTCCTAGAAGAACTTATGCCAACGAATATAAACAAACACATCGCAGCGACGACTCCGGCGTGCTCACCTGTCTCCCGACCTCACTGTTGTGAAGGTGCATCAGCTTATTGGCGTGGGAGCCCGCCTTCTTCATCTTCATGGGCGCGTCGGAGAACTTGGAGCCCATGACCAGGCCGTAGTGCAGGTTGTCTGCACAGCCCCCCCACCGGTAGCCCGGCTCGGGGATCTCCCCGGGGATGGGGCCGCACGAGCACAGCCGCAGGTCGCCCGAGGTGCATGCCCGCGCGATGGTGTGGCTGATGGCCGCAGCCGACAGGGCATAGACAAACGCCGACTCCCTCGTTCCTGGTGGTGAAAAATAAGAAAAAATAAAAAGAAACGTGTCAATGTGATGTTGACTGATGGATATCTACCGACCACACGGCTAATGTCGCCAGCAGGTTGTTCCCCTTTAAGTAGCTTAACAGTCGAGAGCTCCTCGTGTAGTCAAACCGCTTAGGAGGCGGTGGAGGGAGGCGAAGCGGTTTTCAAGCCATCGTCCGACGCAGCGAGTCCCTTCGGGGCCTTTGGAGCCCCTTGGAAGGGTTCCTCCTGTCTCTCGGTGTGTGTGGAGAGCAGCCCGGTCACGTGGAGGGAGACAGCAAGAAATACTGCCGGGGGCCGGTCGGAGAATACACCGAGCAAAACGGACCTAACGCAAAACAGTCTCGCCCTGTACACCCGCCGAGACAACTCTCCATCCACAATTGGTGCAGACATGCAGCGCATATGAGGGCACACATGTTCCAGGGCTGGGGGGGGGGGGGAGGCATGGAGATAAAGAATAAGTCATGTCTAAGCGAAGAACAGCTAGATCAAGGAGGAACATGAAGAGATAAACTCTCTCCTGTCTCCTGTCTTTAAGAGCCTCGGAGTAATCCATGCGCAGGGGCCGCCTCGTCTTGCTGCGTCATAAATATGCGATTTCCTTATTCTTTTTAAATCAATAGTAGTTCTAAATAGTTCTTCCCTGGACGGGAACGTCTCTCTCGCTGTACCACACACACCCGTTCCATTTTTAGGCCATGAAAAAAATAACGACGCAGATGTCGTTTTGACCACATCATTTAGAGGAGAATTGGAAAAATAATGAGACAATTGTGAAGTTAATTCTACACGCGCATGCAGAAGTATTCTCCAATTACAATTACTTTGTTCTAGACTCATATTGCGGGCTTGGAAAACATATGACTGAGGTTGATGACTGGTTGGTGTATCGGTTGGCCTCGGGAAAATGTGAAAGAGGAGACATTGTGGCTAATTAAAAACAGCCAGGACACAATTCTGTATTGACTTCGAATCGTTCCCCAATTGCTTGTTTTCAAATTCTTGAGGAAAATTGGGTGGGACGAGCGAGCAAGCGTAGAAATCATTAAGAGGATGCAAGTCATTATTGTAAATAGTATAGTATATAACACTGAACTGGAAACATGTGTAGCGCACGGAGGAAGAGAGCAATAACCTTGGTTTGGGGTATTTGTCCAGAGTTATGAACACCAAGGCCGCCGAGGATAAACCACACAGACAGGGCTCTTGAAACAGAGCCATAACTATTATAATGTGCTACACATTATTCCCCTCCAAAAAACCTACCCCATACTTACATTCTTCACACCAAAGCCACCAAAACTCATACTAGACAATGAAATTAAACCCTTTCTCATCTTTACTTCCAAAAAAAAAGAATTATTTTACTTACACGTCACAGAGATAATTTGAGGAACTATTTACTTCTACTCTATTAAGACCGTAAGACACTTGGACACAACATGGAATACACAGTGAATACAGATGCATTTAATTCAAGAACAGGAGGTAGGGCGTAGAGGCATCTCGCTCAAGGAATGCCTATAGAGGTACAGTAGAGGGGATCTAACCCCAGGTCCTTTGGCTCGGGCCAAACGAGGGCGGTGTGGCGTACCTCGGTCGAGGTCAGGCTTGTACTTTGGCGAGTCGACGGGAATTTCGATGGAGGAGCAGTTCCAGCGCATATCGCCGAAGGTCTTCTGGCAGGTCTTCTTGACCTCGCGGGCCGCCTGGATGATGGTCTGCATGAGCTCCAGGTTGCTGCGACACAGCTGGGCCTGCGACGACACCAAGCCGGCCAGCTGCTTACAGTGCTGGGTCTGGTTGATGTGCAACGAGGCCGGTGTGTGGGACAGCGCTCTAGGGGAACAAGGAGATAGACGGAGGAGGAGAAGAAAATGTTATTTGGGGGCGTCACTGGAAAAATTCGGCCTGCCCGCCTTGCCATTCTGCCCGTCTTGCCTGTCTCTCGGGGATAGACTGTAATCCATTCTTGTTCTGTTGCACACACAGCATGTTGTTTCAGGGTTGTTTGGTAGCTTATTTTGACCTACTCATTTATCAGCTACGGGCAAACAAAAGACAACAATAAAGCCAATGGGGAACAATGTGGGCCTGTATCCCAGCAAGATAGAAAAAAACATCTTATCGTGAGACGTGATGCCAAAGGAGAGTGACTCTGGGGCTTTGATCAGATACAACCCTCCTCCTTGGCTCCGGGATTTTGATGGAGACACAGGGAGGGGTGGGGGGGAGGGGGTCTTGTTTCAAACTAAAAAACAAAGGTTCATATATATATACAAGCCCCTGAGTGACCTCTACGCTGCTCTGTGTCCCAAAGTTGACACACGGCTTGTCTACGTACAAGCTATTAGAAGACACATTTCATCTGAAGCCATTTAGAAGCATTGAGGATTAACCCTAATAGAAACATGGCAGGGGGGTGGGGGGGGTGGGGGAGCACTGATCTCTGATCTCCACGGCCCGGCTCTCTGCTGGGAGCTCATGTGAAGCCCTGGCCCCCGCACCTTGGCCTGTTTCACATTAGGGGAGGGGGGCCAAGCCGGAGATGTGGTTGGTGAGTTGGTGTGGTGGGGGTCGTAGTGGGTGCCCAATGATAACCCCCCCCCCCACCAACCCCTCGACCCCCTCCCCCCTGTGTCTGTGGTAACCCGGCACTCACAGGTGTTTACGGCCCCATCTGTTTTGCATCGCAAGGCTGCGCTTTATCCAGGATTATAGCGGGAGATCGGCCCTACGATTTAGTACATGCCAAACACTCGGTCGGAGCTCACGGACCACATTTGCCCCCGTGGCACATGGGGTCTCTGGGAGAGCTGCTGTACGGCCTGCAGTCTGACAACCTGGCGTGGAGTGGAGCTTTAGCTTTAGTTTAGTTTACTTTGGGAAAAATGCTAAGAGAAGTATATATAAATATACTGCAACTTTTTGCAACTAAAAATCTCATTAAAAATCCAAGCTATTAAAAAAAACCTTGTTTATCACCTTCAACGCAAAACAGGCAAGTCTTTCAACAAAATTCATACTCAAAACATACTCTCTTTTAGAAAATCGAATCATCACAAATCATTGATTTTCGTGTCCGATTTTGGGAATAGTGTTCTTACACAGGTTTTACTTTTGGTTACTAAATCGTCATAAAGTAAATGGCTGCCATTTGAGGCCATTCTTTCCATTCTTTCTCTTTTCGGATTTTCCCAACCACTCCACTGTCCCTCACATCACATACACATGTAAATTGACAAGTTGTGACATTAGTACCCATTTAAGACTTTAAGAAAGTGTCGTAATCCCCTCCTTTCAGCGCTTCAAACAGTATATAAAGCCTTCTGGATGGCCCTATCAGCACGGCGCGTCAGCATCACAATGCGTAAAGTAGCTGTGGTGTCTTGGTTGGAGGTAAGGGTTAAAAAGCCCAAGCAAACCGTTGCCTTTTAGGTATATAGGCCTTAACCGGCATTTGATATGACATACTAAGAATATATATATATATATATTGTAAACACTTTTTTGGGAGTGTGAAGTGCATTTTGTGATATGCATGTTATGGTATACTTACAGCCATTTGATGCCAGAGCAGACCTGGGAGAACAGCAGCACCGTGAGGACTCCGAGAGGAAGGACGCGGGGGGTCTTCCTCATGGCTACAGCGGATCACGGTTCCGATTCAGGGGAGGAAGAAGAAGGAGGAGTAGACCAGGAGTAGACGAGGAGTCGGGCTTCTCGGTGTTTGGCTTCAGATGGGTTGGAACTCAACAGACAATGGCCGTGGTACGCATCTCTTACGCGGTCTCTCTCCGGTTCTCTCTCCCTCTCTCTCTGTGAGCGTGTCTCTCTCTCTCTCTCTCTCCACTTGTGAGTAGTACCTATCACGGATGAAGTCATAGCATTCAGCATGTTATTATATGTGAGTAAGAGGCCTATTCTCTAACGTTTTTGCTTTGTCACGACGGCTAAGACGGCTTCATTTGGGGCCGTCATGTGAGTCGTGGAAAAATACAATGATACACATGAGAAAAAAATATCCCTTTTCTAAAAAATTCCACTTGTTGTATTTATACCAATTAAAGTCATACGAAATATATATATACATTAAACACAATTAAGGATCGAATTGATTTTCAGTTTTGGCTTAAAATAGGCTCAAATAGGACTGCACTATGTGATTAAAACTACAATGAATGTAGGCTACATTTAAACATTTAAACATTTTTTTGTTTGAATATATATATACATATATATATATAACGTTTACAATCAAGGAGCTCAAAGATTTTTGAAGTGAAACGTGTTCTGTGGGGTTTACCCCTGCACCACACACTATCATACTACCCTCCAGTGGACAGCCTGCGCACAGAGTCCGATGGGGGGTTCGTTGTGGGCTGATAAGAGATCTCTTTGAACGTTCCACAGCGTTCCAAACGTATGCGTAAAAACGCACCGACCGACAGACAGCGACCAGCCCACGGACACTTGCTTTGTCCACAATGCACAATTGTGCACAATGCACTTCCACTATGAAGATACGCACAAACTGACAGCTTATCCGCAGTCGTTAGATATCTAGCAAAGTTACTAAGATTAACGTAATCACGTAAACTGGGCATATTTATTCCGTGCACATTCGTATCATTTGATTTGTATAATTTGGGGGAAATGGAATTAAGCAATAAACTTTAACCCAAAAGTTAAATCTTGGTTGAAATTAATGTCATTATTAAAGCCGGACACACTGACAAATTGAATCGGTGCAACAGGCTTAATCATTTAAAAAAGTTACAATTATAATTAGTATTTGATTTAATCTATACTATAACAACGCACAACACAACTTTCATTTCGTCGTGTGGCTATAAAGAAGAAAGAACCTCACCTTTTTTTTTATAGCAGGAGTGCTGAAACTTTGGGGTAAATCAAATACAAATCAGAAGCGAAATATCCTTTTTGGTGTCAGCAGCCGGAGACATGTGTACATCCACAACCCAGTAACTCCAAGCAGGTAAGCAGCAGCATCAGCTCAGTTCAACTAGCGTTTGAGCGCGTCTCGTCGGACGTTTGTCCTGCAGGGAGCGGAGTGTGTGTGCGTGTGTGTGTGTGTGAGAGTGTGTGTGTGTGGGGGGGGGGGACTGACTGACTGAGGGGACGGCCGGGGCCAGCCTCCACTTATATGCACTGCTGCGGGGCTTTGATCTCACGTGTGACGTCACCGCGATTACCATAAGAAAGAGGATAGCGTGGAGAGAGGTGGAGAGGTGGAGAGGTGCCAGAGGGGAAAAAAAACCGAAATATTAGATAACCGTTTCATTAATATATATATATATATATAAAAAATAAAAAATAAAAAATGTAATGTGAGGAAAGTGTTACCCCTGCTGTCTATACTTTTAGTAATTTTATACCTGTTTTTAATAGTAGTTTTTTTAGTAGAGAGTTTTTACATATTATTCAACAACTGTACATTATATATTACTATGCACTTTACTGCAGCATTTGCACTCTGGTTAGATGCCAAATTCCTTTCTCTGTACTGTACTTGTGCTGTGCAATGAGAATAAATTTGAATCGAATCAAATCGAATCTACATGATCTCGTTATGCAAGAACTATAGACCTATCTATTCAATTGTAATGGTAAAATAATACAAAAAACACGGACAAAAACTAAACGTAAAAATCCAATCAGGTAAATCATTGTCACTCAAAGCTGTTGAGACATTTAATTTGTACGACATTCCTATAAAACAATTACATACTTTTGGTATGTAATAATAAATAATAAAAAACTAAATGAACAAGACTAAAATGCAATTCACAACACATATTTTAGCCATGGCATAAAACCGATTCTAATTCTAGTTTTGTGGAGACTTTTTCCTCTTCCTATTTCAAACCACCTCATTTATGGTATTTAAATGGTGTAACAACATTGTATAAAAGCAATGCCATCACTTCTATTATTGTTATAACCCAGTGCAAAAGTCAACTTCAACACACACACACACACACACACTCACACACACACACACTCACACACGCGCACACACACGCATACACACACACACGCACACATACACACACACGTCTCATAATTATGTCATTTTTGTCAATGAACACTCTTATTATAAATTAATAGTATGGGTCAAATCCTCCCCCCTCACTCTATTCCAACTCACTGTGGGACATTTGCAGACCTTTTTACCTGACATGCTGCTGACCCGATGGCCCCAGGAGCCCATAACTCTGCAAGCAAGTGGCCTAGGGTGTCCTAATACACACCGGTGAACACATTGTGTGTGTGTGTGTGTGTCTCTCTCTCTCTCTCTCTCTCTCTCTCTCTCTCTCTCCTCTCTCTCTCTCTCTCTCTCTCTCTCTCTCTCTCTCTCTCTCTCTCAGTCTTACCTATAGCCAGGGTGACTGTGATCCCTGTTCCACTGCGACTCTAGCCATGCTACATGTCGGTCAACTGTGAATGGGCACAGTTCTGGAGTGCGTGGGCGTCACTGACAGTGGAGCCAGGCAACAACATCTGAGAGCTGCATGGGCTCTTTTCTCTCTCTCTCTCTCTCTCTCTCTCTCTCTCTCTCTCTCTCTCTCTCTCTCTCTCTCTCTCTCTCTCTCTCTCTCTCTCTCTCTCTCTCTCTCTCTCTCTCTCTCTCTCTCTCTCTCTCTCTCTCTCTCTCCCCTCTCACCCTCTCTCTCTCTCCTTCCCTCTATGTGGCTCCCCCGTTCCCCACTCATCCAGGGCACAGGACACAAGGCTCCTTGACCTCCCATCTCGAGGGAGATGAGGGTCTTGTTGTTTATAGGACAAGAGATAGATAGATGTGACAATTCACTATGATGAAAGCTCTTAATATCCTTGTTTTACTCATTATTTTTTTTACAATTCAGAGCTATGTGGCGGCAACAATTTATAGCCCGTTTTACCAAAGGGTTCTGTTCGGAAAACAAAAATCCAAGCAGTTACTTTTATATGGTAATGATTACTGGAGGAGATCTTCGATTTTCTTTTTGGAATCAATGTTCAGATGGAATTCAGATTACAACACAGCTGAAAAAGTGTTTATATGAAAATGTTAAAAATTTTCTTTCACAATGTAATTATCGTTAAAAGTTTGTCGGTCTACAAAATCTGTTATGTTACTGAAATAAAACACTTGTTTCCCGTAATATAACATCTGTATTTACTCTAAGATAAAAACATATCTAGTGCGTTCTGTCACGACTGCTCATTATTTTATTATATATATATATTTTTTTTAGTATATTTAAAAAAAAAATAGGCATGACATTGTCATGGAAACAATGCGACTAGAATCAAAACCAATGAATCATCAAGAGCCAAGATACTCTACATATCAAGTATAGGCTGAAATGCAATAAATCTATGAGACATAAAAATAAATATGGGGATTTTCCACATGTACATTTTCCAAGCGGTAAGATCTTGGTGGCCAAACTTAAAGTGTGAATGGCATGCAGTCAGGCAAATAGCCATTCAGCAGCCATGGTGTGGGAGGGAAAGGCCCCCTTATTGCACACAATGTTGTGCCATTGTCCGTCTATCGGAAGAGGATCAGGGTTATACCAAGAGTCCAGAGGCCTTCCACAGGGAGATAGCCGCGCTCCACTTTCACCCCGGAGATTGGAACCTGAATGGTCTCCAAAGCTACAATGGTCCCACTTGAGTGTGTTCCTCGACACCCAGACAGAGGGCTGACATGCCTCCGTCAGGGCAGGCAATGGAGAGTGGGAAGAAAATCAGGGAGAATCAGAAAAAACTCATGTTGAGAATTGAATGATTCAGACTTGTAATGTGTTATTTATTATAATTATTTAGGATTAAATAGAAATAAAAAATATAAAAATGTAAAACATACGTATATAGACAAATCATTGAATTTGAATTGGAACAGAGATGGTTTTAGGATTGGAATTAAATATCCAAATTAATATTACGATATATATTGGATATATATATATTCATAAATTATAATGTGAATCCATATCCATGAAGGCACAAAGTACTTCGCAAAACATTGCCAAGTACCTGGACTTAGTCTTCTATGAACAAAGAAGTGCACACACACACACACACACACACACACACACACACACACACACACACACACACACACACACACACACACACACACACACACACACCCCCCCCCCCCTGCTCCAAAGCACTTTGTCGGGGTGTGTGCGTGTGTGTGTGTGTGTGTGTGTGTGGGGGGGGGGACCATGTGAAAATTCAATCATGCACTCAGCATTCCCCCGGCGGCGCCCCCTCTTCTGAGGAGCTTCCGTGGCTCACAGCGGGGATTTGCCGTAGAAACAACACTCTCAATCCAACGAGGATGAGATTGGACCCAAGCGTCTTTTGTGCGCCATTTGTTTACTGCCTCTCTCTCTCTCTCTCTCTCTCTCTCTCTCTCTCTCTCTCTCTCTCTCTCTCTCTCTCTCTCTCTCTCTCTCTCTCTCTCTCTCTCTCTCTCTCTCTCTCTCTCTCGCTCCCTCTCTCTCTCTCTATTGTGCTTTGAGGACAGCAGTTCTTTCAAGTGACAGATGGGGGGCACTTTTGAACACGTCATGTGGTCTTCCAGGAGACTGAGGCAGAGCGGCCCCGTCCACGTGTACATCCGGCCGCCTACCATGTGGGCCTGTTTGTTTACTATCTGTTCACAAGGCCAGCAGGAGGAATACGCCACTAAGGAGTTTGTTAATACATTAGTAAAAACTGGGCAAAGTCCGTTCCTGAGAGGTGGTAAGAGTTGTCTCTTATTATTGTCTCAGGTCAAATGTTCTCCACAATACCCTTTACCCCCCAAATCCAAATATTTTTGTCAACCTTTAAAATGTTGACCTTTAACCCCAAGAGGTCACGACCGTGCCCCGTTGACTCCACAGTCTCAGGTAAGATCTTCTGCACTAAAAGCTTAACCCCTGTTCATATCAACTTCACACACACTGTAAAGCCCACACATAAATAACACATAACACAATCTAACCAACAGATAACCTCCAGAACGCTGCATGTTAACTGCCCCACTGGAGAAAAAGAAACACGGCTGACTTATCGTAAGACAAGACTGATCGTAATCATCTGCACTTCGTTGTCGTCTTACAAAACCCCCAAACCTTCCACTGTTGTTCACGAAGAAGCCCCATTCTTCACACCGTGTCTCCCACCAGTTCTCCCATCACGTCGTCCCAATGGTGCTGGTGCTGGTTCTGATTGTGGTGGTGCTTGTGGTGGTGGTACCACATCCTCATGGCCTGGTGATGAGGTGTTGGGGGAACAGGAGCTGGATTCCCCAAGCCAGGTGATGGGGTGGCGGGGGGGGTGGAGGGGAGTGGATCGGGGCCTTAGCGCATGGCTGAGTGATGACTTGAGACTGGGGCTACAGCTTCCCCATCCCCCACGGCCCCCTACACACACACACACACACACACACACACACACACTCTCACACACACATAAACACACACAAACACACACACACACACACACACACACACACACACACTCACATACAGGCGCCTCGCTGTACACACAACCAATACATGGTGTGCAAACCACATGTGTTTCTTATGATTGTACACTTTTGGAGAAGTTGGCTCATGTCTTCTGTGGTTAACCATTTAGTTTAGGTAGATTGATTGATTGATTGATTGATTCTGCAGGTCTTGAGGAATCAGGGAGGCACCCATTTGAACAGAATTTGTATCTAAAATATGAATTAACTTTACCAGCGCAATAATGCATGTTTTAGTAATTCTTTATTTTTGGTGAACTTTAGGGAAAAAAGTGTGTTGTCACGGTCCAGCTAACAAAAAATAAAAAAAATAGTAATAAATGAATATGATTAAATGCAATTAAATGGATCAACTCTACTGGTCTAAACAAATCATTGTGAGTGCAGAAAAAATGCCCTGAACGCCAAGGTGAAGAAGCTAACCAAAAACACACTCCATCAAACCATCCAAAAAAATATGGTATCTTGTCTATATTCCAATCAACATAATGGTTTACATGTAGAAACGTTTAGATGAGCAGAACTGCAAAAAAAAAAAAAAAAGTGTTGTTTAGAGTAAAATCAGCGACACCCCAAAACAAACCAAATGGTGTGTTTACAGCAGCCTTTGAAATCTTCTCCCCTAAATACCAGCGCCTTCTTCTTTCGGTTCCTTTTGAAGGGGAACATTGAACTAAACCCCACTTAAAACCCTGCTGTCGTTCCCTAACCCCCCCCCCCCCCCCCAGGCTGGCGCATCCACAGCCTACCCCCCCCCCCCCCCCCCCCCCAAAACAAAACATGGACGGTCCAGCACAATTCCAGCACATGCGTCACTGCTGATGAAAATATAGCTTGTTTGAATGTTGGATGAATGAATGTGTTTACGGATCGTCTCTCCACCACCACAGAGCAGTCGCTGTGTCATGTCTTCCCCGACCACACTTCCTTCCATCCATCCATGCATCAAGACAGAGACCAGAGCTCCGATAGAACCCCACACACGGTGAGAGCATCAGCGCACAGCAGCAGCTTCTGAGATGGAGATGATGCAGAAGGGGCCTACTTGTTTTGAAGGAAAGGTGACGTAATTTTATAATGGGAATGGACTTCACCCATTCATACAAACATTCATACACACATTCAACCACTGACGGCGGAGTCAGTCAGCCACGCAAGGAGACAGCCAGCACGTCAGGAGCAGTTAGGGTTAGGGTGTCTTGCTCAAGGAGCCCTCGACAGTTTTTGCTAGGAGGAGCCGGGGGATCGAACCAGCAACCTTCCGGTGACCGCTCTACCTCCTGAGCTATACTGCCTCCACTATATATTTTAATAACTGGAGGATGTTTATGTGGTAAACCCTGGTAGATGCTCATAGACCCCAGCCTCACACAGGCAAGCCAATAGGGACTATAGACTTGGTTGGTGGTCCACAGCAGCTGAGACGCATCTGCACACACACACATACAGAAGACCTGGTGATGGCCGTTTCACACTGAGCTGAACACACACCATTTTTTTGGACGTTGGACTTTGGACTCTGTTGCCACAACTCCCAGAGGAAATGCATCTTTCCTCACTCAATATAGCTATAGCTTATTAGTGACCACCTTCATCTATTGTACTGGTTATAAGACCGGGGAGGAAGCCCCTACACCCGTCTTAATAAAGAGAGAAAGTGGTGTGCTGCTCATATTCACACTCCCAATGAAAAACAAATACCAAGACAAAACTTGACTTAGTATTGTCGAATTTTTTTTCATTTATTTACGTTATTATGAATAACTACTGCAAATGAAAGAGGTTGGGTTGTCAGTGTGAGGGTGCTGATAACTATTATAACCATGCCAGTCTTAAAGCATTTCACCCCCTACTATTTTAAAAACATGAAATCCCATTTCCCAGGAAATGGGAATAATTTATCAGGGTTTCTATCAATATGAACTTGATTCACTGTGAGTTGGAGGCAGGGGTGGACTGGCCATCATAGAAAACAAACCAAAATAACTGCTTCAGTTCCCTAGACGGCCCACAACGTTGTGACCAATAGCCTTTTATATGATAGCCTATGTATAGATGGTTTCACTAGTAGTGGCCGGCCAATCGTGGATATATAAAAATAATGTGGCCAATTAACTTTGGTCAACGTGGGTTTGTCCCGCCCCTTTCCCTTCAGCTGTTGGCTGGCACCTGTCAATCAGAGATGCATGTGGCCGCGTTGGCTTGGCTGTGTGTGGACGACGGACCGGTCCAGTATGCTAGGCTAGGTAAGTTATTAACAATGAACTAATTAAAAAATAATCGAAATAGATTGAACTCATGAACTGCAAAACATTCCTGGCACCCCCCCCCCCCCCCCCCCCAACTGCTCTTTGGATCCTCTTGTCTCTCCCACTTCTCTCTAAAGATTAACAGAAAATGCAGTATAAATGTGTTAAATAAAACTTATAGTAACAGTTGAACATGAAGAAAAAAGCTTTTGCAACAAACAAAATATAAAATATCAACAACAGTCGGTTCTATGCAATGAATAGCATTTTCGAATACTGGGCAGTGAGGTAAAAGTTGTAATAGTTTATATGAATTAAATGGCTTTTGCAACTAACAAAAACACAAGACTACACGGACATGGTGTAGCCTACTAGGAAAAACATTTAGCAAAGAAGGTAAATAATACAACTTCTGAATAAAAATGATGTTCAATCCGTATTGCATTAAATGAGTTTCATAACCAAATTCTAACCAACTACTACTTTCAAACCTAAACAAATAATACATTATAAGATACATATGGGTTAATATATCAGTACATTTGCAAACATTACCGCACATTTAGCACACTTTGTGGAAAGACCAAAGCAGGAATTTTGCACAAAACAAAATGTTGCTACATTGATGCCACCAGTTATCAGTGCATTAGACCTGTGTATCGTAAGTGGGTGTTTGAGTCTAAGTGACTCGGACAGCTGAGGGGATGGATTGTAATATCAATTCATACCATCAACTGATCCCGCCAAAGCAAACGCACACCTACAAACTGCAGAGCCTTGCCGCTCTCCGCTGCGCCACAGTGGCGCCATATCAGTTTATAATTGACATTACAATTCACATGCCATTGACAATTTCCAAAACTTCACGAATGCATTAGGTGCCCCAAGGAGAGAACATTCAGCAGAACTTGAACTCAAGACTCCAGCACTGAGCAGCAGAGATCACTCCATTGTACCACAGACCCTGCCTGAGTTCTGAATTGACCTCAATGGTGCCTTCCAGAGCTGTTGATTTGCTGCTTTGCTGTTCAATTGGTCAACAGCTTTGGAGATGACGGTTCAAGTCCCACTAACAATGCTCTCCTTGGAAACTATTACATGTCAATTGTAATGTCATTAACTCATGTCTCGTTGGTGTGATGTGGTAAGGCAATTATGACACAATGTGTTGTATTAGTTGTAATACTTATTCATGAGTGGTCATAAGTTGTAATATTTATAGTTAGTTGTCATAAATTGTAATATCTCTTGACGCGAACAAACGCAGCACTACCATCAATCCACAATATCATTTTGATCCTCATTGAGGTTGAAAAATGGTTAGGGCTAGGTGGTGTGTGTGTGTGTGTGTGTGTGTGTGTGTGTGTGGTGTGTGTGTGTGGTGTGTGTGTGTGTGTGTGTGAGGCCGCTGCCTCCCCATCCCCCCCCCCCCCCGTGGAGAGCGGGCTGGTCAGGTACAAAATCCCGGGCCGCTTTTTTGCCCCAGTCCTCCCCTGGTTGGAGGTCTGTGTGGTGCAAAGGCCCAGTTGTCACTGGCAAATGATTGACAGCTCAGTGACACTTGTACAGCATCTGCCATTGGTCTGGGAGGTTTAATTGTTAACCATGATGCCACAATGGCAGGAACACAGTCAGCGAACAATAGAAAAACTCTAAACTAGATACAAAGATAAAAATAAAAATAAAGATAAGACATTTCTGACCACCGCAAAAAGTTACCGAGGGTCGATAATAGGAATGATCAAAGCAGAATATGTATGAATTATTGCCATTACATTTGCATGGACAAAGATAGTGGGAATAAAATGTACACTCAAGTCCAAAATAAAAAATGAATGTGCTGGGTTGTTGAAAGATGACCAACGATAGTGCAAAGACACTGGTTTCTCTTATCAATTTAGCAACCGATTAAACCCTTTACCACCAGCACATATTTAAGATATGCCATAATAAACTGGGTAAACATATTATTGATTGTTTAACAAATAATGACAATTATATAGCCTACAGCTAGTTATATATTTGCAAGTGTAGTTTGCATGTTGCCCTCTACTTTATACTATATTTTTAATATATTATATATGCCTATGTTATTTTTGTAATTAAGAAGTAATATTAAAGACAACTAAAACACAAAGAGCACCTTTGCATTAGTGTTGATCGCTAGCAGACTTCTAGAGGTCACTTGGCGCCCCCCTGTGGTAACTTTGAGTTTTACACCAAACAGAACAAAAAAAAAAGGATGGAAAGATGGAAACCTTTTAGAAGCATTTTATTACTTTTTTGACAAATATATATATGAGGGATTTCCTATTACGGAAACATTCTTTCAAAGATACAGTTACAGCAAATATACCCCTGTATATGGACATGACAGGGGGGGAATCAAAAGAACATTACATGATTAATCTAGTCTATCCTATGTGTGCCTAACAAGGTAAAATATGCCATGGTGCAATTTAAACGGCACCTATTTAGCCCAACAGATGGGAGTGTGATTAGCAATTACTAGGGTTTCAACATAGTCACGAGACTACCCTCTAGTGACATCACAAGTGGGAGACTAACATCCCTTATACATCTGGATGAACACTCACTTCTGAGGTCACATCACAATTGTGAAACTGCTTGTACTGGCCAATCACACTGGTAAAATAGGGGCCCTTTAATTCATTTGAAATTTCATAACGTGATTTGCCATTTTTGGTAATGCTAAAAACAAATGCCTAATGGGATTGTGTCACTTCCTGCATCTGTATGGTGCAGTGGATGGTTGGGTAGAATTGCATAAAGGCACACAAGCTTCGATAACCCTCAGTTGAGCATTATTTTTTTGGCAAGACATTGGTCCCAATGGGCAGTACATCCGTTCAAACTACAGGAGAAAAACCAAAAGAAATTACAAAGGTTTTCCCTCTGCACACAGGAAAACAAGTTCAAAAGCGTTTTGATTAATATTGTACCCAGTCAATTATCTGGTCAAGTTCAAAGGTTGGAGGAGGAGGGGGCTAAGGAAAATTTAATCAGAGGTGTGGCGCTGACAACAACCTCTCAAGAGCTTTGCTAGTTTTAATGATCTTGGGTGGGGGGAGGGGGGTTTAAGACCTTCAACGTTTTCACAGAGGATGTAGTTCAGCAAGCGATCTCTTCTGCTGCTGCATGAACCCCTGCAAGCTCCTTTTCCCCACCCTGAAAGAGCTCTCCTTCCTGGAGAAGGGCAGGATGACCTGCAGTCTGAGGAGCGTTTCGATGTTGCTGAAGCTCCTGATCTGTGACGTTTTCAACGTGTCCAGGACGGTGGTGGGGAGATACCCCGCCAAGGGATCCAACCACTTCTCTTTCCAAGAGTTGATCTCCTGAAACAGAGACACTTTGTCCGGCAGGTCCTCACTGTATAGGCGAAACAGAAGGCTGCCAAAAGTGGTGGTTTCTACTTTGGACATTGCATAAGGCACAATCTCCAAAGCCTGCAAAGTATCCAGGACTTTCTCGTTGAAGAGGTCGGCAACCTCTGAGATGGAGTGCTCTATCACCTTCATGCTAAACGACTTGACATAAAAGTCACTCAGGGGTTCCAAAAGCACAGAGTGCAAGGTGGACACCTGGAGTTGGGCAGCTAAGGCGACTGCTTCCTCAAACCAGGCCTTGTGGTGGACATCAATGTCGTTTCTCAGATTGCAGAGGGATTCATTGAGATCGGGCAGTGTGTCGATAGCTAGCAACATGTCCAAGGGCTTACCCTGCAGAGAAGCACTCAGCTTGTTAGTGACGGCCAACACGTGTTTCGTCACCACCGTCGAGAAGATGAACTCAAAGTTCCAGATTGCGTTGAAGAACTCTGAGGCTTGGCGCTGCTCAGTGCCGCTGCCCTCGTTTTTGAGCTCATTCAGGCAGAGCAAAAGGGCTTCCAAGAGCTCCACTGTCAGCTCCTGCATGTCGTGGCTCTTCTCCCAGTTCTTCACCAGCTTGTCCCGCAGCTCGTTGCCCTTGGCCTCGTTGTGCGCGAACCCGCCAATGATGGCTTCCTCCAGCTTGTTCTGCCGCTGAGAGTCCGCAGTGAACCACTGCAGCAGGTTCTCCGTCAGCACCGCCCCGCCGGCCGCCTCCGTCACCGGCGAGGACCTGGCCAACCACACATTGAGCGACACAGTGGAGCTGACGCCACGCACCAACTGGGGGTACTTTGTTGTGATCACCGAACACACAGCTCTCATTTGCACACCGACCTGGCCGACGCTGAGCAGCGCCAGTCCCCGGCAGTACGCCATGTTTAGCCCCCATTTCTCTGACAGCGCCGTCTCCATGGCGTCTGCGAGGGCGCTGGCGTCTACGTTGTAGGGAATGAAGGCCAGCGTCTCCTCACACTGGATGTCTTCTTTGTTCAGGTACCTGATGCACAGGGGGACGTAGAGTTCGCTGTCCACCTTCACCGCCTGCTCGATAATAATGGTGAAGAACTGAGAGTCCCAGAGTTCTTTGAGCATTTCTTCACGCAGCTGTGGGTCATAGAAAGACATGGGGGTTCGGGGTTGTGGAAGGCCCTCCAGTTTCCCTGCTGCAGCAGGGCTACTCGCTTCTTCTTTTATCAAGTTCACTTTCGCAGCTCCTAATTTCAGAAAAGAAAAATAAGCAATGACGACTTTTACTCTGTATACACTATTAATCAGTTAGTGTTCTGTAATGAAAGCTTTGGAAACAAACTTGCCTTTGATCAACTTGAGTCCGTGAAAGGTTTCCAGGACCTAAATTGCAATGAGAACAAAAACATTTGCATTAAATATAAACACTTTGTGTCAATAAGTATAATCAATGGTGATAGAGTCTTTACCTGGGCCAGACACGGCCTGCTCTCTGGATCCATCTCAATGCATTTCTCAATAACCTCAGGCAGTCTCTGCAGCGTGTCGTGGTGTGTGAGGAGCATTACACGGTCTGTCTTGCTGCCCCTGCAGATGGTGCCCTCCAGGAGGTCCCTCATGGAGTTTAGGGTGGACTTCATCAGGTCGCACTCTATGCTGATGCTGGGCAGCACGGCCACCAGTCGCAGCAGGGAGGTCACAGTGGGATGGCTCTTGGCCTCCGGGTGGTGCAGTGTCTCGGAGATGGATGCAGGTGGGGCGGCGTCCTGGTACTTATCTCTCCAGGCGACGGCCCAGGCGTTAAACTCCATTTCGGCCATATCACGATCAGGGAGGTCAGTCAGGTACAGACTGAAGGGATTGTCCTTTGACTCGAGGCTGGATTGGGGGTTGCAGGATGGCAGCAAGGAGAGGATAGAGAGAGCCTGCAAGTGGCTCTCCGAGAAGCTGTGCTTCATCTCATCGATGAGACACTGGAGGACAGGAATGCTTAGAGTTTCCCTGTAGTAGACCTCTACGGACTCATAATTGTTGGCTTCCTCTGGGAAGCATACCTGCTCAGGCCCCACCTTGTTGGCCAGCTGGAAAGCGTGCTCAAACCAAGGGCCATGCACGGTACTTATGTTCTCCAGCATCTTGCTCAATGCCTCTATGATTTGGGGGATTTTCTCCACTTCGCCGATGATGTCCGAGGGGTTGCCACAGCGGAAGACTGTGCTGCAATTGCGGAGAGGAGTACAGGCATTCCTCAAGATCACCAGGGTCACGATGAAGTCTGTGCTCCTTACAGCCGTCGCGAGAACCTGAGCGTAGAGCGACGTGGTGGTGTCAGTGGTGGTGCTGACAGAGTCGAGACAGCTGAGGATTCCATCTAGTGTGTCGGCGAGGGCATCAAAGAAGTCTTCCCTCTTCTTCCATCGGGAGCAGCAGGTTTCAGCGATCTCCTCCAGCGCCTCCCTGGGAGCGTTCAGCAGCACGTCGACCACTTGCGCCAACTGTCCCTCCAGTCCCGGGGACCTATCGAAGAACAGCAACAGGTCTTCTGCCACGTCAAGCATCTTTTTCACCGGGGGGCAAGGCACACGTCCAGCTAGCCAGTAGGCGAGGCCGCAGGACTCACTCGGCGTAACAACGGACAGAGGATAGCTCTTCAGGAAATCCAAAGACATTATCTTTAGACTCTGGCAACCGGAGCCCAAGTGCATATATGCTTGTCCACGACACTGAGACATCGGCAAGCTCCAGTCCTCGGTCAGAATGTTGGCAAGGGTCTTTGCTTGTCTGTGGTCATCGTTACACGTTTCATCAAAAGGCAGAAAACCCAGAAGCTCCACTTTTGGGGCCGATCCGCTAACATACCTGATAAAAACAGGCAAATAGCTCCCGTCAGAAACCCTTACGGGTCTGTCTGTGATAAGAGAGAAGAAGGGGGACTCTTGAATTTCCTGAAGGATCACATCACGGATTCCTTTTGTCAAGAGCATGGCAATTTCCGCCTCCCCTATGTCGAGTTTGCCCTTGCCTTCAACTCCGAGCCAGTGACACATGCCGAGTTCTTGGACAATGGTCACCGTGTCATCCGTCGCAATCTCGGCCAGACTGGCATTCTTTTTGGCCAGCAGCGCAGCCACACGGAACACCGTCTCCAGACTCTGCTGGTTGTCCCCCGTGTGACCGTTCTCTTCCGCTGGTCTGACGTCTTGGTCGATGGCATCTGCAGGTTGCTGAATCGTTTGCTCCTCTGGCTCATCCTTTAAATGGTCAACTGAACATGAGGGGGGAAACAATACAGCCATTATGAACTTCATTGCATGCATGACACATCAGAATTGAATTTCCTCTGATGTTATTTTTAGGATAATGATTAGTCATACTGACAACATTGACTACAAACATTGCTGTAATGCTATATGTGTGCATACGAATCATGTCACTAGTTTACTTCTAGTTCTCCACAATTTAAAACCAGATTGCCTTATGGCATTTATGTACACATTTGTAGTTTTATACTTTTTGCATGTGCAAACTTTTTTTTATATTTAATGTATCTTCCTGTAAACGTGAAAGCAGAAAATAAATGGTTATTATTGTGGGTTGATTCTAATTTTTTTGGGGGGGGGTCAATTAAAGATTGGTGCATGGTGTGTTTTACTATCTGGAGGACAATACCTTCCATGGTAGTTTCAGCGTTCTTCATTAAAGTTTTGGATTCCTTATCCTGAAATAAAGAAAAAAAGTGTTACATTGTGACATACCAATATTAAACACATCTAACCATATTGCCACATGTTTGCTGTAGCTATGCCATAACAATAAACCCATAAATCCCAATACAGCTATGGGACGCTAGTAATCTTGTTTTGTATTTTTAATTTGCATAATAGTAAAAAAACAGGAACTTTTTATTTTAGCAGATTTAGCAGATTTAGCAATGTTTTCACGGGGACCGGAGATGGAAAAACCATATTCATCTCCCCTTCCCTAATGGTATATCTGGAATACTCATTGAACCAAGTACTCCGTAAGGCAGAGCTGCGTCACAGCAATTTGGAATGTAGCATAAGCATTACATACATTTATCCCTACATTAAAACAAGATACAAACTTAAAACTTACCAAACAAATGGCCTCTAGAGTTTGGGGAGTGTCCTTCAGACACTGGGTCACCATGCGCTCAAGGTCCCTGTTGAAGTCTGTGCCCACCTGTAGCATGGCCAGACACGGGGTGCGGTCTTTAGGACTTGTGTTCTTCAGGTACTCTTGGAACATCTTGTGTCGCATTTTGGCCCCACAGTCCTCGAGCACTGTGCTGGGCAGGACGGACATTATCCTCAGCAACGTGTTGATGTTTCCGAAGTACTGCATGACCGGCAGACGCAACGTGTGGAATATGGTGTCTGGGATGGTGAGCGTCACCTTAGTCTTCCACTTCACCCGCCAGCAGCACAGCTCAGTGAAGAAGTTGTCAGCGTCAGGGAGATCGGTGCTGTACAGTGGAGGCTTTGACTTCAAGCTCTCAAACATGTAACTAACGGTAACCGAGCAGGGAACCAGAGCAAGGAAGTTCAGCGCCTCCTTGTGGTCATCAGAGAAGTGGTCCTTCACGGCAGTCAAGAGGTTGTCCATGAGTGGAACGCTCAGAGCGTCCTTATAGTAGCCCTGAGGCTTCCTCAAGGCGTCCCGGGGCGGAGAGGGGTTTTCAGGGTTTTCTTCGATTTGGACTCGGAGACTCTGTGCCACGGCACATGCTTCATCGAACCAATTCTGGTGAAACACCTTCATGTTTGTTTTTACCCGACTCAGGGTGGCCAGGATGCCGCTGATTTGGCAAAGCTGGGAGGCTGCACTGAAGTGATCCTTCTGCAGGCCTGAGCTAAGCTCTTTTGTGAAAGAAGATGCATTCTTCAAGGTCACCATGGCAATTATGAAATCAAAGTCCATTATCTTTGGAAGAAGCATCCCTGCTTGCTCGGACACTGAATCTTTCCATCTCTGCGGGTTGTTTTTCATTTTCTCGAGACATTCAACTAGAGGTTCCATTATTTGTACAAAGACTTCATAAGAATTGTGCTTTTCTTGCCAAAGGGAACAGAACTTCCCTTGCAACTCCTGAACCTTCTCATAGCTCTCTCGGAGACCAAAGGCGATGACGTGGTCTACCTGTTTTTCAAGTATAGTGCTGCTTCCGAAAAAAGTCATAACCTCCTCAAACACATCAAGGGCTTTTTTGATGGTAGGTACCGGGATTGACCTGGACCACCACGTGTTGAAAGAGTAGCAGGAGCTGTGTGTGCTTATGGCGAGCGGAGACTTCTCTTGGACCTTGCACGCAAAGGCTTTCAGCATATAGGAAATGTTTCCGGATCCTAGATAGGCCTGACCGCGGCAGTACTTCAGATCCAGGCGCCACTCTTCTGTGAGGATTGCCATCAGGCGCTGTACCATCTTGTCGCAGTCAAGGTTGGCCTCTGCGAACCCCAACAGCTCCAAGCGCATAACGTCAAAGCTATCCACGAATCTCAGGAAGAGCGGAAGGTATTCCTGCTCACCCAACACCACAACGCGGTCGATGAACAGGGAGAAGAAGGAACTCCCCACTTCCATCAGGATTCCATCCCGGACCACGTTCTGGCAGACGTTCAGGACTTCTTTCATCTCCGACTTGGACACGTACTCGACCTCGCTTTCTTGTTCGGCAGAGACTTCTGTATTCTGCTTGTTCTGGCTGTTGTAGGCTGCAGTCACAACGGCCTGCAGGGTGGACTTGAGCGCTTCTCTGTCTGTCTCTTCGCACTTAATCGCCACTAGTTTTTGACCCTCCATTTCTATGGTCATAACTTTTGGGTCATCTTCGTTGTCCTTTTCCATATGGTTTCCATCTTTTCCAACTGCTAAGATAAGAGAACATCTCATTCATTTTGTCTATACATATGAATATCGTACCTCACATTTGCCATTATAATGGGGAAAAATAAGGTTTAGAAACCAAACATTGAATAAATACTTAAATAAGAGGAAAAACACAATTGGTGCTGATATTATTCATAGAGATGTTGATTGTAATTTATCAAGAATGGCAATACATATACAAATAATAGCTTTTCTCACCCTTGGGTTGCATTTCTTTTGCTGCATTGTCCTGTGGCAAAGGAACAATTGGAGGTTAGACAGCTAAAATATATGAGGCACCGACAGACATCTGAAGCTTTAAACTTACCATTTGTAGCAACTGCATGATTTCCGGGTGGTTTGTCGCATAGGACTCAACCATCTGCTCCACGCTGAAGTGCACATCTTGGTTTACAAACACGTATGCCAAATGGCATCGTCTCAGTTCCTGTGGTGTGGCTTTGAAGTAGAAATGACATCGCTCCAAGACCATGTTGTACTGACCATAAACGTCGTCCTCGGTATTCACACAAGGAACGGTACCCAAGACCCTCAGCAGACTCTGCACATTGGGGTAGAAGGCGATATCAGGGATCTTCAGTGTAGCGAACACTGTGGTTGGTAGGATCCTGCGCTTGCTGGCGTGCCTCCACTTGAGCTCCCAGCAGCCAAGCTCCTCGTAGAAGGTGTCTGGCCGGGCGAGGTTGTTCAGGTTGGCGTCCGCCACCTTGTCCTTGCGGATGCTGAAGTTGTGGTCGGCCATATACGATGGCACTAGAGACAGCCATCGGAGGATCCTCACCATCTCCACGCTGAATACCCTCTTGACCTCTGCGACCAGATACTGCAGGATGGGTCGGCTCAGATTTTCACGGAACATCTCCTCCAGCGGAGTCTCGTTGGTGGTCGTGGGTTCCGCCACCAGCAAGGTCAGCGAGGTCTCTGGCCCAGTGACCTCAACACCAAGCTTCTTGGCCCTGCCAATCGCGTCGCCGAACCACTTCCTGTGGAATATGGCGATCTCCTGCTGATACTTGGTGACCAGCTTTAAGGCATTGGAGATGGTGTACTGCAAAGTGCTGCTGATGCTGATTATCCCCCTGAGACTTGAATTCAGTATACTCACACAACAAAGGGTGTTCTTCAAAACCACAAGTGTGACGATGAAATTGAAGTTCTTTAACGTGGGCCGGAGTTTAGCCAACTGCTCAGCGGTGTCTTCATTCACCTTGGAGATCACCTCGTTGATGCAGTTGAGGAACGGCTCAAGAATGTCGAGCATGGTTTGAAAGGCGTCCGTGCCGTACTCCCAGTTACCACGATAGGCCTCCATGATGCCATGCACCCTGCCTTTTATATGCCCATATGCCATCTGGATCTTGCCCTCTAGTCTTTGGCTAAGCTCCGGTGTATTTCTGATGAGCCCGGCCACCTCCTCGACAGCATCAGCTACTCTCTGAATGAAGGGGACCGGCATGCAGCGAATGATCCATATGTTGAAGACGTAGGGGTCGCTAGGAGAGAGCACGACCTGTGGGAACTCCTGAAGAATCCGGCAGGTGAGGTCTCTGATCTTCTGGCACATGCTGCCAGTCACCAGGTAGGAGAGTCCCCTGCAATGCTCCATCCTCAGCCCCCACTTGTTCCGTAGGTCTGTGACGAGCGTGCAAAACAGACTCTCTGTGTCCAACTCGCAGGGAAGGAACCCGATGAGGTGCTTCTGGGGAAAGCCCTCAACTGTGACGGACCGTACAAATACTGGGATCTGCTCCTTTCCTTCCACGTTTGCGGAGTCCTGAAGCAAGATGGAGAAGAATCGTGCCATTTGCAGGCTGTTCTGGATCTCGTCTCGCATGAGATCCTCGCTGAACTGGAGGACTTCTTTCTGGTCAATTTTCTCCACGCAGACGGGATTTAGACTCGGCCTGCCTTGGGGGTCTGCCATTGGTTCGTCTACATTTGCACCGTTGATGCTGAACCCAATGAGTGCGAGGACTTCCTTGAAATAGACTTTAAGTGACTCTCGAGCTTTGGAGCTTGCCTTCTCCTCTGGCGTCATATTATCTTGTGGTTGTGATACACACATTGTGCTGATTTCTCTGAAGACCTCAGACTCTTGCTCATCTGCCAGTGATTCAGCATTGTCTATGCAAAAATGGAAAGGTAATTGCAAGTGTCAAAAATGAGAAAAGCATAATCAATAACATTTTCATGTGTAGGAGAAACATGAAACATTAACATTATATTTTAGCTTGTATATATTGTTAAAGGTTAACTAGTCTGTCTACCTTTTGATTTCTTCACAGAAGCAGGTTCCTCCTCCAGCTAAAGCGATAAAGAGAAGATTAGTTTTTTTTACATACATTCAATGCTACATTCAATGCTAAATATAACTTACATTTAAAAAGTCTACGGTAGATATACGAGAACTTACAGGACCACCAGCTCGCTTTCTATTGCTGGTTGGTGGATTGGTTGATGGTTCTGTAATATCAAATACTGTAGGAACTGCATCATCCTTTAACACGCAAGTGGAAGTCCCCTAAAATAAAAATGAAAAGTGGATTTGGTAAAGACATATAGAGAAAGAAACATATAGAGAAAAGACTCATTAAAAACACATCACATCACAGTAACTAAAATATCAATGGAAGCAATGTTGTGAGGAAATGAGTCATTCAAAGTATTGCCAAGGCAGAAGTTAAAGCATGCCCTTTGGCTGCCAACTAGGCAAGTAATTCACTTTTAATTAATGATTTACAAAACAAAATTTATTTAGACTTATCAGTAACAGCAACTTTACAGCGAAAATAAATCAATTGGCTGATAAAAAAAATAAGGTGGTAAATATTGATTCTTGTATTTGTACTTTTGCATTGCGCTGTTGTTCTTGCTGTGGCAGTAAATAAAATGTATTTAAAGGAAAGGCAACCACTGCATTATCAAACTGATCCATGTTGGTACTTACCTCATGGGAGATGAGGGAAGGCTCAAAGTGTTTCGCACAAAGGTTGTAGCGTTTATGCAACTCTTCGGGGCCTTTACATTCCAAATCTGGACGATCACAGTTGTCCAGCCATCGTTTACAGCTGTAATGAAGGAAATATATCTAAATTTAGTATGGTGTCAAATGATAGGGTTGTTCTTTTGGCATAAGGGTTACAGGAGGCATATTCTTTCAAACAGTTTGGCCATTACACATTTCCCCTTAAATTGAATTGGTAGATTTGCAACAATTACTCATCATTAACAATTGACATGACTTCCATAAAATGATACCAATTTCAGCATCAATATAGATACTTAACATTTTGTATTACTTGAGGATATTATAAATGCATAACAAATAATATAACCAAGGTGTTTACTATAACTACAAAAGAGAATGTACAGTTATTATATTGCCAGAAACCGTCAACTACCAAGAGTAACCTAACGTTGTGACTTATTACAGTATTTATAGTATTCATAACTAACGACATACAAACGCACAATCTAAAATGTAACGTATGTTTGTTGACTTTGCAATAAAGATCTACTTCTGTATTCGTCCATGTATTTAAATAATAATAAGAAGAAGAAGAACGTTTTAGTTCAATGCAGTCTGTGGAGGCGCCAGATAAAGACTTTTAGTACATCCTACACTCGTGTTACATTGTGTGAGTGGATAGTCGTATGTACTTAATGTGATTAACATAGTATAGTAGTCGTTTAAAAATGTGTTATCTGTAACTAAATGAGACTTAAATCCAGCTAGCAAAACACTCAATCATTGAATATCACACATTATGGGATATTACATTATCTTTGCTAGCTGACAAAACCAAAATCAACACTGCACCACACTCTCCTCCTAAATAAATAAATAAATATATTCTCATAAAGGAAGAAATAATAAATTAGTTTACGTAGAACATAAAGTTTAAACAAAAAAAACAACCCCCCCAAAGAAAAAAAACAGAACCCATTTTATGTGGGACTTTTCTTTCAACACTAGTCTGCGCCATTTTCAATGTGGACTTCAATGGTGTTTCTCTACGAGAGTGAGCTAACACCAGGTTCCGGCTAATGGTGGCTGGCTGGGGGCTGGCTTACAACACTCCCTCGCCAGTCTATTATTATTATTATATAAATTATATCTAATTCGCATTTAAATGAAAGGGCAACAAAAAACAAAACACTAACCGGTCGGCATTGGAAGGGAAGCTGAAGAGGGCTACATCGGAGTCGGAGCTACAGTTCGTCGCAGCGCAGCAGTCGGTCATCTTGGACTGCATGGATGTCGCTAGCCGAGTTAGCTCCGCTGTGGCGGTAGGTAGGTAGATGATAGATTGTAGATGCAAGCCCTACTAAAAACCCCTGCAAGACAGAGTAGTAAAGGCCCTACAAAGTCATACCCTTGTGTGCGATGTCTGGGGGGACACCGCGGAGGCCGGGGAGGGGACGTATCTAGGCGGAGTAGAGAATGGAACTTGTTCCCATGCTTTTGAAAAAAGTTGATGGTGCTCGATGTACCCGCCGTCGAGAGCATGTAGTACACTACACATGAACCAGGAACTGAGGTGTGCGATGTGTCGCTCCACCGCTAGAGGGCGGAGTGGAGTCGATACGTCGCGCCACCGCTAGAGGGCGGAGTGGAGTCGATATGTCGCTCCACCACTAGAGGGCAGAGTGGAGTCGATATGTCGCGGAGAGGGCGGAGTGGAGTCGATATGTCGTTCCACC
Organism: Muraenolepis orangiensis; assembly: GCA_027704905.1. Classification (NCBI taxonomy): domain Eukaryota; kingdom Metazoa; phylum Chordata; class Actinopteri; order Gadiformes; family Muraenolepididae; genus Muraenolepis; species Muraenolepis orangiensis. Next base: position 5,381,494 of record CM051011.1, on the reverse strand, counting down.
GCTAGAGGGCGGAGTTGAGTTGATATGTCGCTCCACCGCTAGAGAGCGAAGTGGAGTCGATATGTCGCGGAGTGGAGTCGTGTGTGTGCGTCGGGCTTTTTACCTTGTCTTCTCCTGCACACTGATTCAGCGTTATTGGTCGGTGTGCCCAACAATGGGGGGGATCCGTCCACATGAGGGCATGCTTGCTTGCATTCTCGATATTATTTTTTGATGAATTTTTCTGTTGAATTTCAGCATCAAACTAACATTTGCATCAAATGTATTTCAGGTACTGTATGTACGCACCATGCATTCATGTTTGGCACAGATCTCACACCAGTACGTTGTAGATGAACATATATACAGATCAACACAAATAAAACCAAAAATATATAGTTATCTTTCCTCCATCAACATTTGTCATTGGTTTGTGAAAATAAAAGCAGGCCTATATGGCCCGTTGTGAAGCAAATAGTTCCAATTTATGGTTGCATTCTTTCTAAAGTAAAAAAAAAAAGTATTTCGTTTTGAACCAACCTTTTTTTGGTTGGTTTACAAACCCAACATTTTAGAGCCATTTCCAAACACCAAACCCTGCTCCCAAAATCAAGCATAGATGCAAGGCAGTGGGAGTAAACCTGTGAACTATGAACTATGAAGTTGGTTTGTAATTTATTTATTATTTTTGTTTACAAAGAAGACCCAATAAAGCAATATTTCGAATGGGGTGTCTCAAGGGGATGGGGGAAATATTATGAGTTGGCAGTAATCACATTTATTTAGCAGCTCAAGAGCACATTAGAGAACACCTAAACGAAGCAGGAACACCTAAATATATTCTGATGCTTACATAAAATAAAAAAAGCGTATATACCCATTCATAAGAGAACACCTATCATTAAAGTCCACAGGTTGGCAGGTCTCGGACATGTCAGGAGCAGGTTGGTTCCAGCCTGTGGTGTCCAGATGCGTGTGTGGTTGTGTCACAGTAAGCCCCTGTTTGTAGGCCTCCTGTATCTCACAGGACATGTTGTCCATGGGCTCATAAGAGAGATAGTCTTGAAACAAATATATGGTTTTATCATCATTTGACTGAGAAGATCTGTTGGTTACTGATATGGACAGAAATAATTTTCTTATATGAAAATGACTATGGTCATCTACAATATGCACTTGTTTTACTTACGTTTTCATATAATAGCTTTACCGTGATGGTAAAGCTATTATATGAAAACGCAAGTAAAAAAAATGCTCCTTGTTAAATGCTATTGATGTAACCTAATGCAGGGGGGTATTGGAACCCATTTAATCTTTTACTCACTTTGGTAACTGATCATCACAACAGTAGTCAGAAATCAAATGTTTTATTGAATTTGACACCCAACAAATGAAAACATAACAGCTGTCCACACACTTATTTCAAATAAGTCACTACTGTATACATAGTTTAGGGGAATTGTTATTCTCATAACTGGTTTTAAAGCCCTATTACAAAAGGTTGTCAATCTTCTGAACAACCAAGTTAAGATTATGAACTCATTATCTTGGATGTTTGCATAATGTTACAGTTTGGTGGTCATCAAAAGAGCAAGGCCAACGTATTTGTAAGTGTTACATGAGGGATGGGTTGGACTACTCAATTCATCCTAAGAATAGCACTGGAACCGGTCAGTACGAAACAAACTTTCCTCTTTTTTTTCCCCAACATATTTTTCCAATGGAATCCAGTATGAATGTAAAGCAGCAGACCATTCTGCCTAAACCTTCTTAGTCTCCTGTTCTTTTTCCTTTTCATTCTCCAGTTCTTTGTCCTTCTCTTTCTCTTTTTCCGGGTAAGCCGTCATATAAGCCTGGACCATGGTGTCCAGGTTGTGCCCAACATCAATGTTGACATTGAGGAGAGCGAGGCCTTTCGACCTGACGTGGTCCGGTGTGTTCTTCATGTATCTCCGGAAGCGCCTGTAGGCCAGATCATGGCCTTCCTCCAGAGGGAACGTGGGCAGGGCGCCCAGCAGCCGCAGCACAGAGAGCATGTTCGGGAAGAACTTCACGTCGGCCAGGCGCAGCGTCTCGCCGAGACTGCCGGGGAGGACCTCGGCCTTGCCCTTCGGACTCTTCCACTTCACCCACCAGCAGTGCAGCTCGGCGGACAGGGTCCCCGCGTTGGGGATGTCGTCTTTGTACGTCCGCAGGTTGTCCTCCTGGGGTTCGGGGACCTTGCCTTTGCTCAGGAGGGCGGGGATGAGGGACTGGCCGCCCAGCGCCTGCAGGTGCTCCTCGCCGAAGAGCTCCGTCAACTCGTCCACAACGTGCTTCACCACGGGCAGTGACACGTGTTCCTTGTAGTAGCTGTCGGGCTGTGCAGACGCGCCGGCGGCCGCCGAACGGTGCTGCTTTGCGAAGGGCCGCGGCACCCTGATGGGGACCTCCATGGCAGAGGCTAGGTTAGCGGCTTCGTCAAACCAGAATTCGTGGTACACGTCGATGTTGTCGGCCACCTCCAGCAGCGACCGCAGCACGGGCTCAAAGTTGTTGGCCGCGAAATGCGCTTCTTCCGCGGAGCCCTGCAGGTTGGCTCCGAATGCGCGCGTGAGCATCAGGGTGCTTTTCAGCACCACCAAGGTCATGATGAATTCAAAGTCCGCTAGCGCTTTGGAGATCTCCAGGGCATCCTGGATCACCTGATCGTTCCATCGCATGTCTTCGTTGTCATGCACACTGTCCACGCAGAGCAGGAGAGCCTCGATGATGTCTACCATCACCTCAAAGGCCCCACCGCTTGTGGTCCAAGTACTGTGACAGAGCTCTCTAAGCTCTTTGGCTTTCTCTTCCTTGTCCGGATAGAATATAGTGATGGCGTTCTCCAACTCCAATTGCAGTGCCGGGGAATTGATGAAAAAGGAATGGATTTTCTTCAAGGTAGACATGACTAGTTGAACTTCTGTCAAATTCATAGTGTTGGCCAGTGAGATGTTTAAAGGGGAGGTTGATCTTGGCGTGATGACTGCCTTTGGGTACTTCTCCTTTAGCTTGGCAACAAAATATTTCACTTTGCTAAAGTGAGAAGCAGAACACGAATGGGCCTGAGCTCTGCATTGGTCCATATTCAAGGCCCATTTTTCAGTCAGCTCAGAGAGCACATTTTCTGCCAAGGTGTCTCCATCAGCTTCAAAATTCAGAAATCCTACAAACTTCTCCTGCTGGCTGTTTGTTTTGTCCACATAACGCAGGAAGACCGGCAGGTGCCATTCCTCTGAGATCATCACCACCTCGTCTGTTATCAACGAGAAGAAGCCATTTTTTCCAACGTCTTCCAGAATCTCACTGCGGACGCACTTCTCGCACACTTCGATCAGCTCGGTCAGTTTAGTAGCGAAACCGGAATCTTTGTCCTCGGCCCATCTCTTCTTCAGGGCTTCCTCACTGGCGTTCATGCGGTAGTCGAGCAACTCTATGAAGTTGCTTGAAGTCAGGCTCTCCTGTTTGTCATCCACAGGTCCTTCGACGGGAATGTTTTGCTCGGCCAACAGAACAAGAACTTCAAACAAAGATTTGAGGTACTCTTTGTACTGCTCTTCCTCAGAGGGTGCCGGAGTGTCCACTATGGCCATCTCCGTTTGGCTCTTTTTGACTTCTGTAGAGGAAAACACAAACACACATCTGAATACATACGCTGTTGTTAATGTGCTTCCCATAATCACACCATCACTGACATAGTCAAGAGTTGTATTATTAATGTATTATTAGTTGTATTTATTAATGTAATTGACGCCCATTAACAAGTAAAGACAGTCGAGTACAATGAATGAATTATACCCACTTTTCCTGGTTTTAATATCCTTTTCAGCGACTTCAGCCTGTACAATTAGAGAATAAAAGGTGGTTATAGGCAACAAATTAAAATATATATATATACTATATATATAGTATATATCTCATACCTACTCTATAAGTTATATTATACCTGTTGCTATACCTAGTAGACTGTTTTTACATCTTATTTAAACTCTGTACATTGTATATTATATATATATATTATGCACTTTACTCTAACATTTGCACTCGCCAACTTCTTTTCGCTGTACTGTACTTGTGCTGTTCAATGACAATACATTTGAATCTAATCTAATCTATATAACATTTCTTTACAGACAGTAACGTTGTTGGGTTTTGGTTGCATCACAATGTTTGACGAGACATTTCCTGGGTACATACGTACCATTGGTTTATTGCGCTTCAGCTGTGTGGCATTAGGTTGGCTTGACATATCAAAGATAGACGGTATGGCATCGTTCTTCAGTACTGTATTGAGATTGTCCTAAAGAGTGAGACCACATACAAGGAGACAGTTCATTGACAAGGACAATAATACAAATGCTAACATCTATCCATCAAAATAATCCTGCTTCTTGTGTGTGCGGGTGACAGCTAGACTAGATTGGTGATGAGGATAGGTTAGGTTATATATCTCAGGATCCTTCTGTGAATAAGTACATTATACACATATTCAAGCAAGTGAAATGCAACATGTACACGTTACTTACAGTACTCTCATAAGAGGATGGATCAAAATGTTTGACACAAAGTCTGTAGTATCTGTACAACTCTTCTGGCGACTTGTCGTCGAGGTCCTTGTGATTGCAGTTTTCCACCCACTGTTTGCACCTAAACAGACACAAAGCACAACCAAAATGAGTGAGTGTGTGTGTGTCTGTATGTCTGTGAATCACCCAGTGTGCAGCTGTTGCTATGGTATCCCCTACCTTTCAGTGTCCTTTGGAAACCTGAAGAGAGGGTGCTGGTTCGATTTCCCAGTCGCACAGTTGGGTGCAGCACAGCAGTTCTGCATGATCACCCTGTTACGATGAAAGAGACCAGTAACAATGTTGTGACGAAGGACTACAACTTTAAACCACCCCGATCACAACCACGATCACAACATCTCAGGCGTGCTACGGAAACCGAATTCTTCTTCTTCTTCTTTTGGGTTATTATTGGCGGTCGAATGGCAAACAACGAATTGGTGCAATACCGCCACCAACTGGTATGGAATTTGGCTCATAATGATCATTTAATGTACTCAAATAATAATATCAATTATATATCCTGTTGATAATGTTAATTGGCCTCAACAACTGAAATGATACTTGAAAACACCTATTACTTGAGTTCTTTCCTGAAATGTCTGTTAAATTCAGCAGAATTGTAATTCTCAGAAATGGAAGAAGGAATGGATTTCTGCCTTTATTATATACTATGCCCAAACTTGTTATTAATATTGTGTATAAAATGTAATGGACACACACACACACACACACACACACACACACACACACACACACACACACACACACACACACACACACCATCATCACCGTTTCCGCTGCTAGTTATATGTGAGGAATGTTTAGCTTATTAAAATATTGAGATGTGAACAGTAGATTCTTTGTATTTTGTGGTTCAAGATTAAATACCCGCAGTATACATTTCTAAAGCCCAATACTATAAAAAAGAAAAACACTATACACAATAAAAAAGAAAATATAAGTTGTAGTACACGTTATGAGCTTATTTCTGCTAATGGGTATAACAGAAACTGTTATGTGTATTGGCTGGTGTCCTGTAAATAACATCTTTGCACTGGTCACAGGGTTGGGTCCTACTTTGATTGGATCGCAGGGACTGTTGTTTTTATGTTCACCGAAACCTAAGTGTTTGCAACACCAATTAAGTTCACCAAATAAATATGCACATAGCTTATTCATATTCACAGTTCACACACACACATACACACACACAAATGTTGCAGTAAAGTGCATAGTAATATATAATGAATATACAGTTATTGAATAATATGTAAAACAGTCAACTAAAAAACAACCAAAACCGGTATAAAATAACTTATAGAGTAGGTTTTATATATATATATACATATATATATGTATATATATGTATGTCTAAACATGTCTAAACATGCCCTTACAGGGCTTTTATCCTGTCGGTGGGGTTGTACACCGACAGGTTAGTTGGTATTAATGTCGGAGTTGGAGTTGGTCATTGATTATAGTAATTTGAATATAGGTACGTCACAATTCAAAACACCAACCCTATGGGAACGCGTACCTCCGTTTGGGAACCACAGTAGGCCGGCCGACGCCATTCATTCATTGGAATTCTATTTAGTTTCAAACATTCAAACGAGAGACCCGGTAGCCCCGCCCCCACCGCCTGCTCGAAACTGGGTTTGAATTGGTTGGATGTTAAACTCTCGCGAGGACTTCTTTCTCAGCCTAAATCCCGACAAACCGCCAAATTTAAAAGCGATCAGTTGTTGCGCTGTTCGTCAGTTCGTCCCACCTTGTATGTTCCATTGCTCCCCAAACCGACCGAGGAGGCAGGAGGAGGAGAAGAGTAAGGTACGATACGATCCGATCCGATCGATCTGTTTTCTATATCGATTACATGATGTTTATGTTAGGCATTCATAATGGAGGGTCTTTTGTTTTGGTAGCCATTTGGGGATGTTCAGTTGCTGACTGTAGTGCAAACCGCTACCCTGAACGTGTCTAAGGCTGTAGTTTATATATTAGATTATTTGTGATTTTCCATTTTTCTAATCCTATGTTAATATCGCTCTGTACTGAATTTACGTGGGATGATGACGTGTTTTGAAATACAGTAATCTGTACATCTAATCCGAGGTGGCGATCGTCTAATCTCATTTGCATGGCGCTGTTTTTTTTGTAGACTAGTGTTTTTCAATAGCGGTTTGACTGCAAACAAAATGGACATTTCACGACAAAATCACACCAAGAAAGTAAGTTCGATTTTAGTAATTTCATAATTTTGTCGATCTCAATTGCCCACATCCGAAGAAAAATTGATCTATGAAATATGTCTTGTTTTTTATTATTTTTTGCATTAGGGAAATAAGGAAAATGCCGAACCAGCGCATGGAAGCAAGCCTTTCAACA
>CM051011.1:5334538-5367038 GCA_027704905.1 Muraenolepis orangiensis | reverse complement strand
AGTTATAAGAAACTGTCCGGTGTGTGATTGCGTTTTGTGTTGCATTAACAAGCCACACACAAAAAAAAAAATCGTAAAATAATGTAATTACATTAGCATTTTTTACCGTTTACAAAAAAAGGATCCTTTAGCCTTTCCGAATTAGAACCCTAAAATGGGTCATTGAATCGTGACACGTCAGGCATGTTAGGTTTCATTCACTTTTCAGCTGCCGCGCCTTCACTACACCCTGGTGGTGGTGTGACTTCAAGCTGCTCAAATATTGACGTGCGCTGATAACACGCAGAGAGAAAATGTACTCTAGTGGGAGGTCCACTACAGTTAATTTAATTATTGACAATACTAGTATTTTTCAAACCACAGATGCGTTAGCGCCATCTAGTGGCCACTGGCCTCTGCTGACCTCGTTTTTGATGGGGTAGGTGGGGTCCTGCTGCTTCTTGTTCTTCTTGTCCGGCCGGCTCACATCCAGGTTCTTCATGTAGGTGGTGAGCACCTGAGACACGCCGATGCCCGACAGGATGCACATGACCGGGGCTAGCACCAACATAAGACGCACCTGGGACAGGATGGCAAAAGGTGGGGTGTTAAAGACTACAAAAATGGCTGGCAACCTCTCTTTTAAAAGTGGGAGAAGATTTTACAGAGGCCGGCTTGTTTGCATGCCTCCACTGCAAAAGGGTAAGAGTGGTGTGATATTGTGGATGAAATCCACAATATCAAGGAGAGGAGAGGGAGGAGAGAGTAAGTACACACGTTAAGGCCTTACCATGACGGCTGAAAAGTACATGCTGGTGACTCCATACATGATGATGAAGATGCGGGCGTCAGAGAGGTTGTTGAAGCAGTAGTACAGGCCCACTGACAAGAGACCGTTCAGGGAAATAACAAAAAGGGTCAATGACATTTAGGTAGTGAAACAGGAGAAGTCATACTCATTTTGAAAACATGTAAATATTACACAACACTACACCTAAACTCTGCACGAATTATATAAAGCACACCGTCGAGGAGCAACTGGCACCACCACAAAGTAAAGTGATACAACTATTAACTATTCAGTCATTTAGCAGATGCTTTTATCCAAAGTAAGTTGCGGTGAGCAGATAGGTGCCTTTACAGAGCAGGTGGGGGTTAGGGCATCTTGCTCAAGGATGCCAACAGGTAGACTGGACATTTGGGGATCGAACCTAGCCTGATGTCAGGCAGAAATGTCTGACTCTTTACACTCCCATTTCCAGCTTCATTCTGACATTGCGTGGGGGGGACATTTTTTCCACACCAATCACAAAAGACCAACATATCCGCCTGACTCTAACGTCATTTGAAGTCGACCCTGGCCAGTTGGTCGATGACTCTTCCCAAAGCCAGTGGGGAGAACGCAAAACACATCTGACTTAGACTAACCGTTTTAAAGCAGATTTAGAACAGTCTCGATAACAGCGTGTAGCTTGTCTAAAGTGGTCAACATTGTTGGCTACAGCATTATTCCTTTCCGTGGAGCGGATTGGATTGATCGCTCACTCGCCAGACCTGAAATCAGTCTACTCGGTGGAGTGGGAACCAGGCAAGACTGAGAGTCAAACAACCTAATGACTTTACTATCCAGGGCCCTTCATGGTATTGATGCACAGGTTGCATGTGTGTGTCTCTCTTCACGTACCTGGGAACATGAACACCAGCAGCTGTAGGTCAAAGTAGTAGGAGGACCAGGTGGTGGGCTGGTGCTCAGAGACCGAGGCGATGATGGGGATGTTGTTCTTGGCGTAGGAGGGGTCCAGCAGGGAGTAAAAGCGGCCCGTCCAGGGAGAGATCTTTCCTGAGGAAGACAAGACACATACATGGTAAGACCCCAGGAACCCTGACTCAGTTACAGACCCCCGCCCCCCCCCCCTCAAGTTTCTAAAGTCTTAAAAAATGCCACAGTAGGAGGTAGAGCGGTCGCCTCACAACCGGAAGGTGCTTGTTCGATCCCCGGCTCTTCCTTGCAAAAACTGTTGAGATGTCCTTGAGCAAGACACCCTAACTGCTCCTGATGTGCTGGCTGTCTACTTGCATGGCTGACATCGACGTGGCGGTTGAATGAACGTGTGTGTGTGTGTGTGTGGCATGACTTGTAAAGCATAAAAGCGCTATATAAAATGAAGTCCATCTGAAGATGAAAGGCATTATCAGAAATGGAACGATGACCTTTTTGTGGCCTTTGCCAGACATCTGTTAAATGACACACTACAGATCCTTACAATGACGACCACACCCACACACACACCCAATGAAGAGGCCAATCCTACCGGTGAGCATGAGGACGGAGCCGACGGAGAGTATGACGAAGCCCACCAGGGAGATGACGCTCTTGAAGAGCACCTCAAACTGCTGGGTGTTGAGCTTGCTGCGCAGGTAGTCCACGAAGGCGTGGATCTGGCACAGGCCGAACACGCCAAAGGCCGCCATGTGTTCCGAGGACTGCACCGGCTGGTCGTACGGGAGGCGGGGAAGGAAAGAGGTGGTTAGGAACATGAGGGGGAAAAAAAAGACTCCACGGAACATACCGTATGCAGCGTGTGGTGACCGGTTCTACAGCCATAACCATCCAATTATATGATGAGAGATGGTATGGTAAATTTGCAAGGCAATAGAACCGGGCATTACCGGTCATAGAGTCGGGATGGACTCCATAACGATATTGGCACACAACATCCTATACTTATTAATCAATAATTCATTGACAGCTCTCCCAGATCTAGGAGGTGGGAGTAGTGGGTGGGGGACGCGGGTTACCTGGAAGCCCACAAAGGAGATCTGCATAGAGAGGATGGTGCCCAGGCAGTACACGGTGCAGTAGGCCACGTAGATGCGGTGGGAGAAGCGGCCTGTGAGCATCAGGACCAGTACGTGGAGGGGGATCAGGTTGATCAGGAAGACGTAGCCACCCCAGGAAGACACCTAGTGTGTAGAGGATCCACCAAGACACACACATATATATCATCACTAAATGTGCATCTATTCATTGTACTTTTACCTGCACATATTGTACTCCTACCCGAGCACTGACTGGGAATGAAATGCACTTTTGCCTTCTGGTGACGAGTTGTTCTCTTGTCTATCTTTGTTGAACGCACTATTGTAAGATGCTTTGGATAAAAGAGTCTGCTAAATTACTAATGTAATCTTATCTAATATACAGGTATGACACTTTCACCAAACCACGGTATGATAAAGAAAATAGGGCTGGGCAATAAATAAAATGTCGCTTTAGTCCGATACCATACTTAATATCTCCATATACTTCAATATAATAAACCTCAGACTGTTTACAATGGCGTTTTGAAATCATAAGCATATCGTGATTATTTATCGAGATTGCGTAAAACTCCCCATCATTTCCGTATCAACCCAAACCTGAAACAAAACCCATCGACATTCCCGTCTGGGTAGCTGGTGACTAGCGTTTGTTTGAGTGGCCTGTAGCCACCGCTTACCATGTAGAAGTAAGCCAAGGCACAGACAGATGACCAGTACACCGAGCCCGTATTGATAGCCTTGATCCAGATGTAGTAGGTCAACAGCATGCAGAAGATGGCGATGCCTGGGTTGGACCCAAAGTCAAGTCAAAAGTAAATTAAATTGTATTTGTATAACTGTAATTCACAGTTACAGTCTCAAAGGGCTTCACAGGGCACATGTTTACAACACCACCCCAAACCCTAGTCTCCCCCTAAGGGCAAGAAAAAAACTCCCTTAATTATGTAGGAAGAAATCTTGAGAAGGAACGCAGAGTGGAAGGGGAACCCTTCTTGCAGGGACGGTAAGGAGTATATACATAGTAATGTACAAAGAAAAAATATACATACAATATTCACAATATACAAATAGTTAAATGAGAATTATAATTTGTGTGTGGTGCCGGTATCCTTCAGGTGGGGATCCCAGCGGAACACAAAGGTGGCATTGGATTCAATTCACTGGTGGGGGGGGGGGGGGGGGCAGAACCTCCTCCCATTTTCCAGTAGAAGAGTGGAACTGCGCATGTTGGCCTATCCCATATCCCTACTGCAAGCAGTACCTTCGTTATCGTAGGACCCGGCCACGGAGCGAGAGATGTAGCCGGGCACGATGGCGATCATGGCTGCAGCCAGGAGGCCAGCGCCGGCATCCTGTGGAGAGTGGAAGAGCCAGAGAGGGTTATGAAGGAGCCCCCAGGCAGTTTAGCCTTTTTGACTAAATGTGACTGTAGGCTCTTATGCAGTACGCTAGGATTCCCACACAGTCCTGCAAATCTGTACAAGTCTGTACCTTGAGCTCCTTGGTGAAGTGGTAGGTAACGATGGTGGTGAAGGAAGAGAAGAGGGGCGCAAGGAACACGCAGACATTTCGGATGTCAATCGTGATGTGGAAGAAGTGGAGAACGTGATACAGGGCTGCGGATGTGACCATCAACCCTGGGGAAGAGAGAAGAAGAAGAAGAAGAAGAAGAAGAAGAAGCAGCAGGTGCCACATTAATACATGCTCAGAAGCCTTAGACCAGAATATATCTTGCACATACATCAATACAACATGGGTATAGCATTCAAGCTGCTGGTCCTAAATCACTGGTCCTAAATTCTCCCCATTCCTACCTGGGTAAATGGTACCACCGATGATTCTGCCCAGTGGATACCAAGCCCGGTCATCGAACCAGTTGTGGAACTTGTAGAATCCTTCCTCTGTCAGGAAGCGGGTGGTACGGTAGTTGAAGTACCTGTCGGAGGACAAGCAACCAGGGTTTACAACTTTATGACTCATGGGAGGAGAAGTCATGAACGCTAGCATATGAGAAAGTCAAAGAAATACCAAAACAAACAAAGCGCCTTACGGATCAAACTCATGGATCACGCTTTCAAACCGCAACACGGAAAACAGTCTGGTGGAAAACGCTGTACAGGGAGGAGGCAAAAAGTCAAGAGCCACAGCTTAGTCTTAAGGTATAAAAACTACAATCGGGACAATATTCATTCAATTTGTAGTTTTAAGAGGACTTACAAAGAATAGCAGCCATGGACAGAATGAGCAACTTCAGCAGCGTGTCCTGTTTCTCATAGGAGAGACGCAGGAAACCCATCTTGGTCATTGTGGATGAGGTGGGGGACAGCTTACCGTATTACCTGGGGGTGGGGGGGGACGACACACACGCATGTGGTGAGAGAGAGAGAGACCGTTAGAACAGAACATTTTTGGACATACAAGAATATATTTTTTTGGAAACAAAGTCAAGACCCTCTGTTGAAAAAAGTTGCGACATATGTAATAAAAATCAATGCATGAAGAGATCATGCATCACCCCCCCCCCAACCCAACCATGGCTCCATGTCTCCATGCCCAACCAGATAAGGCCACGCACAGGTTGATGTGGCGTCTGGGAACCAGGAAGCCAAGCCTGAAGAAGCTTATGTGGACTTCTCTGCAGGAATCCCACATCTGCATCCCGCATAGTACACGCACACACACACACACACACACTGCTACGACAACGCAATCCAAAATAGTTTAAAAAGAAGATGTCCTTAAACATCAGCACTATTTAAACTTGCTTCCTGCAGCCAACGTCCTACACATCATAAAATATCATACATATACATTATGTATATATATCCGGTCTGGTGTTGTCTTGGATTAAAAACGTGTGTCTTGTACCAACCGGAGGGGGGGGGTTCCCATCAATCAATAATCAATCAATCAATAAATCAATGAATGCATGCTATAACTACATGACTAGCAAGGGACGCTAGCTAGCAGATGTACACTGTAAAGCAGGAGAGCGGTGCTCTCTTTACCTCTGGTTGGTGTTTCCAAAACTGCAAAAGGCCGTTTCCCACAAATTGATCACCACATATTTGTACACAATTGATTATCCTTTAATACGGGGGGGGGGTTAAATTGGTACGCTCACTCACCCACTCCACTCCTATCCTCTCCCACTCCTGTATCTCATTCACTTTTCACACACAAACCTCGGGGTACACTAGTCCCGCCTCCGCCAGTTTAGACGAGAGTGGTTATTGGCCGAGCCTCCGTGAGCTGCGGACTCGCACGTCTGTGATTGGTTGTTCCCGGCCCCCTGAAGAAGAAGAAGAAGAAGCGGAACCCGGGCGGAAAACTTGACGCTGTAGTCTAGTGACGTGTCCTTAGCGTTTTGTTATAGTGGTATTATTTCGGACGGTTGTTGTAGCCTAGCACTGGCAGAAAGGACTGGAACATTTAATTCATTAAAGTACCTGCTTTTGATATGTCTCGACCAAATAATGTCAGAATACCAGCCCTACTACTGCGAAGACATTAACATTTCTGAAGGGGCTTTTATTTTATTTTTAATTGTACTGCGACCCTCCAAAATATCACATTACTATAATTGTAAAATACGACGTTGAATAAAAGGACAACAGCAAATGCAGAATACTGACCAATTTTATTGAAATTAGACATATTACTTTTACAAAACCTCACTGACAAATATCAGTCTCCACAAACGCCATCCATCTCTTACAATTGCTACCCCTCCCAAACACATGGGCCCTTCCAATTCCCCCAAAGCCCAATGATCAGTTATAGTGATTGACCTTCTGTGATGGGATTCAGGTGACACCCCGTCATACTGCACCTCATCATCATAAGACACCAACAAGAGGCCCAATGTAACTCCACTACTTCACTTCCCTTCTGTTGTTTTGCCACCTTTGATAAATGAAAAACTAAAAAGTTTGGCAGTGTCTTCTGACTCCGGTAGAGTCGTTTAACTCAAACTACCTAGGGAAGACGGAAACATTATTCGTATTCTTCTTCTTCTTATTATCATCATCTGAAACTGGTTGTACCCTCACCTGGATTGCAGTGCCCAGAGGGGAGTGAAATGGTGATTTGGGATAAATGACAATTATATTATGCAATTATACATATCAGGGTTCATTTAGGTTTTTTGTTTTTTTAAATGCACCTAAAAACAAAGCACTTAATAATAAAAGGTTCCATAGAAAGGTGCTCCACTTGACCACAAAAGTAAACATGGCTACTCTGACAGAATCATAAATACATCTTTCTGTTCTTCTGCAACTTGGCCTTTTGAACCTCCGTTGTAGTGATGCCAATCGTAACACCAGGGGAAAAACAAAAGAAGCTAAACTACAAGTGTGCTTACTTTTCTATATGCAAACATGTCCCCTCAAAGAGGAAATGAAAACTCCCTTCTGTCAAGGGACATCACTCGATCACTTTCACCTTCAGAACACTGTAGAGTAACTCTACTCCTGTGGGTGATTAAACAGAGGGACATTCAAAATGGCACATAAATCGAGAAAAAAAACAAATAAATATTTTCGATGTGATTTGTGAGAGAGGCACAGGGAAGTCCGTTTCTTTTTCCAGTCTTGTTAAAAAAAAAGAAAAAAAAGAAGATTTATGTGATGGACATGCCAAATCCACATAAAAAAAGGGCCACAGATAAGTAAAAAAAAAACAAAACAAAAACGTAAACCCATTGTTCTTAATCACATGTCAGCATCATCATCACCATTGTCATCCTCAGATACAAATCCTTCTCCCGGACTTCCTTTTCTTCATCTTCTACTCTCCCCCCCCACCCCTCTCTCTCTCTCTCTCTCTCTCTCTCTCTACATCCAAGCCTCTGGTGTCCGTCCACCGACTCGCCATCCATCAGTGGGTTGCGGGCAGTGGTTTGTGGCGCGCGGGCGAGGCGTGGGGTGATGGCAGCCTCTCGGCGGAGGCCGAGGGAGTGAGCGAGGTCTGCAGGTGGACGGTCTTGTGGAAGAGCTTGTTGCTGATCATCACCACCAGGGAGAAGAGGCGCAACTGGAAGTGGCTGTGGGAGAAGCGGGTGGATGGGGAGGAGAGAAACAGCACGTGTGACGTGGTGATGCTGAGCAAACTTCATCGTAGCTTCAGAAATTCATGTGTTTTATTTCACACACACACACACACACACACACACACACACACACACACACACACACACACACACACACACACACACACACACACACACACACACACACACACACACACACACACACACACACACACACACACACACACACACACACACACACACACACACACACACACACACACACACACACACTCACTCACACACTCACTCACTCACTCACTCACTCACTCACTCACTATAGCTTTGTGGGCGTCTGCGCCTCATTCGCGCTGATGATGAACAGAGGGAAGAGGATAGAGAAGAGGCAGCCGCTACAATAACAACACAAAACAAAGAAATTAACACACTTCAGACAAATATTTACTGCAACGGATGTTTCGGCTTCCTGACAGTGTCGATATGAAAAAAAACTGACGTTTAAACGATGGCAGATATTGTTGTGCTCTGAGAGACGTTGGAAGAGATGATGTGGCCCACCTGATTATATAGGAAGAGGGCAGAGCGGTCAGAAGAGCCATGGGCAAACCGAAGCCAAAGTAGTACGGCCAGTTCCTCTCGATGTTGGACAGCCGCTGGTGCATCTCCACGCCTGACAAACCGTACAAATGTAAAAACACGGGAGGAAAAAAACACTAAGAAGGGCCGAAACATGTAAACCGTGCCAGATATGTGCGTGAAGGAAACGGACGCAGTGTCCCACCGTGGTTGAACCAGCGATACTCGAAGCAGTAGAGGGAGTAGAGCAGAGACATGTGCAGCAGGCTAACCATCTGTCCGATGGCGTCGATGGGGAAGAGGCTAACGACCATACCCTGGAGCGCCGCAGCATTAAGCACACAGAGGTCAACACAGAGGTCAACAACCAAGCCCCTTGGATCCCAATACAACATGAATAGTTAAAGACTCGAGTTAGTAACAGGCCAGATTGAAAGGGAGCATAGTGCAAGGTTTTACATCAACGTTTAATGACTTGAGTTCCGCTATTTCCACAATGGCATGGGTTACATATGCCGAGGGAATACTGTAAACACATCTGATTGGCCAAGTATATCAGAAGAGTAAAGCTACTTACGTTGAGGCTCGCTAACAGACAGTAAATCGAGGGTTAGTCAACACGAGGAAAGTGCCATATCATGGATTCAACCTTGAGTAACACGAACACTACACAACACTAGTTAAGCTTACCTTTAAGACAGTTCTAGATAAATAAACACACGCTAGGGAATGTGTGTTGTAAAAAAGCATCCTTGGGGCTTCCCAAGGACACTTTGAAGGACATTTGGAGAACGCAAAGAGTACCTGAATGAGGAAGAGGGCCTGAAGCAGGAGGTTGAACAGCATGTCTGCGATGATCTTGCTGACGCTGGGAAACGACTGGGCCTTCCTGCCGGACACCTCGAACGCCAGGTCAGCTATGTCCTAGACACACCATAGAGGACAGCGATGGACCAAAACCCCACTTAAACTGTTTAAGAACAGACAGTTGTTTACACACAGTCTAGTGTTTTGATTGCCACGTGAAGCTCTCTTATATTGTCATTGTGTGGCCGTTGGTAATCCGACACCTTATCGATATGGAAGCTGCTGCCGTTGGCTGACATCCAGCCAACCTAGCTTTCAACAGGGATTCTTACGACCTAGGAAAACCCAACCCCAGCATATACTCGCAAGTAGATCCATCGGCTACTTCATTGATAACCAACTGTGAGAACAACATTTTAAATGCATATACACAGAGCAAACCAAAAACGATATATACTGTATACATTTTTAAAACTATATATGGATTTATATACACATATATATTTATATATACATATTGTATCCACAGGCAGTGTGCTTACTGAACTGCTAGGAGTGCTGCCACAATCATTACATTGTCATTAACATTACACTTACTTACATATTACATACTTATTACATACTTTGCTGGAATTTCTGGACTCATTACAGTTACTGCACTGTTCTGCACTATACTGCACTTTATTCATGATGCTGCTGCACTACTGGCACTTTAAAATGCTTTTTTCAAAATGTACATATCATCCATCAGTCACTTTGTTCTTTTTATGTTCATTTTTTTATTGTGTTTATTATAGTATTGTGTTCTAGAAATTAATACTGCGGGAGGGAATGGGTAGTAAGCATTCCATTGTACTTAAAATACAATTCTAGAATATATTGATAAATATACAAAAAAAGGAATACAAAATTGGCTGTCATTCACAGCCTTGTCGTAGTAGGGCCTCACCTGGAACCAGATGGCATTGACGATCTTGCTGAGCACAAACAGGGGCAGCACCCAAAGGGCACTGAAGACAGAGGTGAGGATGAACTCTAACCAGGACCACACCGTTCCATGGAGGGATGGGTCACCTGGGGGGGGAAGAAGTCAAAGTGTTGTTAATCGAAGGTGCAGTGTTGTATGGTAATTCTGTGCAGGCATATGCATCTGTGTCTGTGTTAAAATAAACACACAGTAGTGGAGCTGCTGTTTTTGGAGTTGCTGGCAGGTGTACGTACCGATGATACGCGCTGTAATCGTCTGCAACAGCGGGATGAACAGCCGATAGAAGAGAAACAGACTGAGCTGGAGAGAATTACAATCAGAATGCCTTTATTGTCACGTACAACTAAATAGTCTAGCAATCCTTATGACACTCTTTCAAACAACAATTGAAAAAGTTATTTAAAAAAATAAGCTAAACTAAATTAAAAGGCATAAAAACTGTAGTGCAAAATATAAATGTACAGTATATCCATACAAAGGTGCAGTGTGATGTACCATGTAACTAGGTAATGTAGAATTGATGCAATACAGTATTGTAGTTACGCAGAACAGTCCAGAGGTATAATAAAAAAGGGATAATTCAGTCAGAAATGTCCTTATATCTATTCTATGTTGGAACAAATGATGTTCATATGATCATATTTGGTCCAAAAATAAATACAATTAAATAAATCTCTACGAACAAGGTACATTTGTAGTTACCCAGAATACTCCTCCATTCCAGGCACAGCATTGAAAAATCCTACTGGCTAACTTGGGTTCACTGGAAGAAGAAGAAGAAGAAAAAGAAGAAGAAGAAGAAGAAGAAGAAGAAGAAGAAGCGGAGAGAGGGAAAGTGAAGTTAACATTCCATCGTGTGACATCGTCGGTCACAAGTCACCATCCATGTCACACGGACACCAGGCAGGACCTACTTGTCAGGTTTGCGTTCCTCGCTCTGGGCCCGTCTCTGTGCCAGGGCGCCGCTGGCCCTCCTCCTCCGCTGCTCCTCCCTCTTCTGCTGGATGCGGGCGTCCAGCTTCGAGATGGTTCCGATCCCCAAAATGGAGTCCTTGATTCCCTGAGGAATGAAACATATTTGTGTGTACGAGTTAGTATACACAAACATACACACACAAAGATATACACACAGACACACTGAAATAAACACACCCCGTGGAATACATATTATGATTTTATTCCTGAAATGTGATGTTCGTGAGAGTGAGTAAGTAAGGAACAAAATCAGGGCTTTTCTTTAATATTTTGTATGGAAAGATTGAACGAGGGACACTAGGGAGAGCAAATATTTGGAAATAGCTTGCAACACTGACTGAAAAATGATTGATTGGTGGATATGGTTGTCTACACACCACAATGTGGAATATAATAAGATATTTTCAGATAATGAATAGACCGTTTATTGAATTAAATATATACAAACATTGCACAATAGCAGACTGGGAACACTGCATAATTTCGCAGATTTTACTTTAATGGATTAGTCGTGCAGTGTAAATAACATTTCATTCTTTAAGTTTACAGAATGGTTGCCAGAAAGAATCGGTTTTAACATGTATAATGTCCCATCAGGGTCCAAAATGAACACCTGCCATCGACCAATGGTGGATAGAATTGACCGGTATTGACCGGTAGAATTGAGGCAGGTAAAATAATTCAGGGTTACGTAATACAGTAGATCTTTCCCCTCTGGCAGGTATAAAGACAACATTCTAAAGGGACATTTTTGGACCCGAGTCCCACGCAACTACTGCAAAACCTTTCTGGTGTTGCTTTACGCTACGTGTGTACACCGGGTCTCTCTCTGTCTGTCTATGTCTATCCCTACACATGGTATACCCTCAACTACATAGTGTCATGATGATGATGATGACGATGATGATGATGATGATCATGAGGATGTGTGTGTGTGTGTGTGTTGACCAGCTGACCGTCGCAACATTGCGGAGGAAGGCCCTGGCGCTGTCTGTCATCTCTGGACCGGCTGCAGATCCATCAACTGCTAAAGGAGGGGAGGCTTGCGACCTGGTGGTCAGTTCTCATGGCAGGGAGGGGCTTTCCAAGTAACCTGTGACAACAAGATTAAGGCGAGGCCACATACACACACACACACAAGCAGGTTTTGAATAATGACCTGTTCAATATAATTAGTCATTGAAGTTAAGCTCATTTCCGCATTGTATGTAACGCCCGTTAAGAGGGTCACTAGAATAGCTGTGAGCCACTTTGTTTATTTATAGCACTGGTTATGAACTAATTTGTCAGTGACTGTTTAGTTCCGTACCATAACGTATACTAATTAATATATTTGACAATACTTAACAATAAGTGTCCAAAGGAGAGTCTTATGTAAGACAGAACACTTTGCACGTTACATTGACATGTATAGACACTTGGTGTATACATATCGAGTCAGTCTGTCAAAACCATTTCCATTCACTACAAGCAAGGCTTTCGTCGTAGCCTAGGCCTGGCCCATGTTGTTTATTTGCGTTTAGTTTAGATGACAGAGGAGTATAGTCTTAATAATAATAATAATAATAATAATAATACAACTACATGTTATTATTAGAGCACGTGGGTCGTTACGTCAGATCTCTTTGTGCTGCGTATTGATTACATTTAACTACATTTTCCAATATACTAGATATCTGTCCGGTACACACATGAAAGCAGGAATACAATACATTAATATAAATGTATTAATAATAATAAATCATTTATATAGATAGATAGATAGATAGATAGATATATAGATAGATAGATACACAGTATACAGTGTATATATATATATATATATATATATATATATATATATATATATAATACAAATGACATGATATTAAGATTCATTTCAGGGCATCAAGACGACCATTTGTTGTTGTTGTTGTTGTTAAAGGTGGTGGCACGTTGCTAGTTAGGATAACATGTTCCACTTAATGGACATGATATATATATATAGAGTTATACACACACATACATAAAGACGATCTTATTTGAACACAAACCTAAAATACGTGTAACACTAGCTGTCCTGTGCCGGGTGAGTTAGCTCAGATGGTAGCTCAAATAATGTAACGTTAGATGGCTCCCTTATTATTATTAGGCCTTACAAAAAACACGCATAACAAGCATATTATTTAGTATGTATTTCTCTCCCAGTGTGAACATAGTAATTCGTCTCCGGGGTTGTGTTATGTTTAACTTCTTATTTATAGTGTAGTGCTCGTCTTGACTCGTGTTGTTGTTGTTTGGTGTGGTTGTCAGCTGCGCCTATGTATGTCGGTACTAGGTGCCATTGGACTTGCACGATTTGGACCTTGTTTTTGTCACTCTAAACGCGTTAATTCAGTTTCGTCGAGGGTGAACCAGTTCGTGTGTTTAGGGGTCGATCCGAACTTACCTCATGCGACAAGCTCAGCGCGGTGGGAAGTTCACCAATTCGTGGGGTTTTTCACCAACCCTGTACGTGTGTAAGTGACAAAAACAAAAGCAAACAAACTGGCCTGGAGTGGGAGCCAGGCCCGTGGGTATTGCGCATGCGCAAGCTCCGAAAGGCTGCAAAGGATCATGGGAAGTGTAGTCAATGTTAGATGAGATGATTCAGATACATACAGCACACAAGTACAGTACAGAGAAAGGAATTTGGCATCTAACCAGAGTGCAAATGTTGCAGTAAAGTGTATGGTAATATATAATGTACAGTTGTTGAATAATAACAGTCTACTAAAATAACTTATAATCAATAGAGTAGGTATGAGATATGTGCAGAATTATAGGTATATATATATATATACAAGGTAAGTATACAATTATGAACAGGTAGTGAGCAGGGGTATGCAGTTGTATCAAAAGATAAATATAAATGTATATACAGCAGGTAGTGAGCAGGGACGTGTAGTTATATCTGGACGTATCTAGCTATGTATCTAGCTCTGACTAGTATGACCGGATAGCTGGTACATACTGAACTAAATCATAATGAGTTGGCATTTAATTGGAGAAGTCGATTTGACGTTGGTTGGTGTTAATGGCTTATAACAGAAATAGCATGAGCTACCCTGTAATAATATTAATACAACAATGTATGAATCTATTAATCTATTAATATAACAATATCATAATATCATATTAACTACACTGAGACTGTATAACAAGGTTTAAGACATGGACAAGCCCACCCCAACCCAACCCACCCCTGCACACACACACACACACACACACACCCTCTCTCACTCTCTCTCTCTCTCTCTCTCTCTCTCTCTCTCTCTCTCTCTCTCTCTCTCTCTCTCTCTCTCTCTCTCTCTCTCTCTCTCTCTCCCACACAAAAACCATACACAGGCAACACACACATGCACTCTCTCTATCTCTCTATCTTGGTCTGTTGCTTCTCCCCCAACTCCAGTTATTCAGTGGACGTTTATTGGAAAGCATCTCAAAGTTGATCAATGGTTGTTTGGAGAATAAGGAATACCCACAAAAGGAAATATGTGTTTATCTGTTTGAGTATCCTTGGATTCATCATGTACAGATATCTTGGGTGAGTATATATTCCAAAACAATGTATGTTTATACCTGTATTTACCTTGCTACATACATTACAGCAACATTTTACAATTGTTTTGCAGTTATTCTCTGCTCACCTCACTACAAAAACTGTACTAACATTTGAAATAGTTTTCAGCATTTGAAAACTTAGAAATTTCGAAACAGTTGAATTTGTTGTGGTTGTTGTAATTATTCTTACACACAATAAATTAAAACATAAGCATTAAGAACATGAGACGTGTACGATTCATTGAACAAAAACTTTCTTTCACATTGCAAAAATGAAGATATTGCATTTTTATGGAAATATCTCCATTTTTTTAACTGGTCTTCTGTCTAGCTTGAACAGGAAGCTGGTTGTCTATTTGCTTTTGCCAGGCAAATTCCTTTCGCTCATGTCATGAGTGCTCCATTAAAACAAAGCAATGAAAGCATTATGGATGTATAACGCAATGCCACACAAATGCCCGATTCTTCTCCAGGACACCGGCGGGGGGGAGGAGGTTGAACAGGAGAGAGGGCTTGACCGCCAACACCTCTCAGTTCACCCTGGGCGGGGAGCCGTTCCGCATCCTTGGGGGATCCGTGCACTACTTCCGGGTCCCCAGGGCGTACTGGAGGGACCGTCTGATGAAGACCAAGGCCTGTGGCATCAACACTATCACAACGTGAGACGACCATCTTCTAAACAACCTCTGTTTGTGTGTGTGTGAGGGGGGGGGGGTGCGAGGGTGAGGGTTCCTGGGATCATGTGTGTGTGTGTTTGAATCCTTGCAGATATGTGCCATGGAGTCTGCACCAGCCGGAGAGAGGTGTCTTCAACTTCCACACACAGCTGGATTTAGAGTGAGCACGCAAATCTCTCCGCTTTGTTTGTCTCTGTCCGTGCAATCTATACACACACGCACGCACGCACGCACACACACAGATAGACACACACATACACACACACGCTCTAGGGTTCACTGGAAAACAACAAAACTTGCCGTTTAAACTCCCCTCCCCACTTACATCAGAGATAGTGTTGTCGAGAGAATACGACACCTGGCCTCCTCGACAGAGCTATAACCAGCTTCGGTGTGCTTGGGGAATTCCCCATGTTGTGGTTGGTATCAGATTCACATCATCGTCCCCATCATCTTCATCATCATCATCACCTAAGCTGCAGGGCCCAGGGAGACCGAGCAGGTATCAAGGCCAACCCACCTGACGACCGCCGCAGAGTTTCCACAACGACGGCAACGCGGCAAGGCAATTAGCAGAGGCCCTGGAGCAGCGAAGGGATGCTGTGTCAGCTAGTCCAAACCACACCAAGGGATATGTGGCAGTGCGGCCACCTAAAATAAACTAAAAGATACACTACATTTACGGACGATGACTGCTGTCAGTTTTGGGGTTTTCTTTGGCCACCAAACACGGTCCCAGGTGGATGTGGTGGACGGTTTTTGCGGTGACTTGTTTCAAAATAAATAAATAGCAAACGCAAGGTGGGAGATTACAATCAATACATTCATGAAGTGTGTCTCTCTCTCGCTCTCTCTCCCTCACACTCTTCCTAAAACTCTCTCTCTTTCTCGCTCTCTCTTCCTTTCACTCTATCTCTCTTTCACTCTCACTCTCTCTCTCTCTCTCTCTCTCTCTCTCTCTCTCTCTCTCTCTCTCTCTCTCTCCCTCTCTCTCTCTCTCTCTCTCTCTCTCTCTCTCTCTCTCTCTCTCTCTCTCTCTCTCTCTCCCCCTCACACTCTCTCTCTCTCTCTTTGGTAGGATTGAGTTTAAAGCCCTTTTCTGATTGAGTTCTGGTTCTGGTTCTGTGGTCTTGATGGCAGGTCTTACATCAGCCTGGCGGCTGAGCTGGGACTCTGGGTGATCCTGCGACCTGGGCCTTATATCTCCGCCGAGCTGGACCTAGGAGGGCTGCCAAGGTTAGTCTAAGGGCCTCTGTAGCGTTAGACATTTCTGCAGCACGTTATATCAGTCACCAATGTGGTTAGCTACCTCTTACTTAGCTAGGCTATATTCACGGAGAGAAATCACACACAACCATCATCTCTTTGGTCTGAGTTCACAAGACCGTTTATTGTGCGCATGCTCGCAACAGCATCCCAGTGTGCACGCAGGCAACACATGTTCCAAATGTAACTAATGTGATTGGCTTAGCATGGCTTTGTCATATAACTAAATATGCTCAACAGCCTCTATAGCTTCTAATATATATGTTCATTCATTCATTCAGTGATGATATGTGTCATGGACATGGTGGAATACATGTCACGCTATGTACTGCTATGTCATGTTACAAAATATTCAACACAGACAAAAAAACCAATTGAGCAATTTCCTGAAAAAATGCTGCTCCACAAATGTAATAAAGCTATCCACTGTATAGCCTGTAGAAAAAAATGTACGCACACAGAATGCCTATTGACAAAGCGGCCGATTTTCAGTGACATCCGGCACTAAATGCGGGGGGGGGGATATAACCGAGTTCTTGTCCCACGTTAGACGTTGTTGACCGCCTTAATCTTTGTCTCCGTGCAGCTGGCTCCTTCAAGATGCCCACATGCGGCTGAGGACAACATACCGGGGCTTCACGGACGCCGTGGACGTATTCTTTGATAAACTCATCCCTAAAATTGTTCCACTGCAGGTCATTTTTTTCCGCAAGTCACCAGAACATCACAGAAACATGCTGGAACGAACCGTTGAGCATATACATTTATATATATTTATCTTGTTGACATAACTGCATACCCCTGCTCACTACCTGTTGATACTTGTATACTTACCTGTGTATATATATATATATATATACCTGTAATTCTGCACATATGTCATACCTACTCTATAAGTTATTTTATACCTGTGTTTATACCTAGTAGACTGTTTTTATATCTTATTTAACCACTGTACATTGTATATTACCATGCATTTTACCGTAACATTTGCACCCTGGTGGTTAGATGCCAATTTATTTGTGCTGTGCGATGACAAATTAGAATCTAATCTAATCTAACAACCGCTTTTGATTTCAGTTCAAGAAGGGCGGCCCCATTATTGCAGTGCAGTTGGATAATAGCTACGGGTCCTTCGCCAAGGACCGCGGCTACATGACTTTCGTCAAGGAGGTGACGTGTGACGTGTGACGTGATGTCTCTCAAGTGAACACACTTGACACACGCAGATACAGGTCCAATCGCGATTGCGTTGTTGTGACCGCGTTTTCTGCTTCCTAAAAGGCCTTAACGTCCAGGGGTGTCAGTGAACTACTGCTCACCGCAGACCGCACCGACGGACTGAAGGCCGGAGGTGTGAATGGAGGTATAGTAGGCTGCACTAAATACAGTTACAGTCCCTATACATACGTAGTGCACGTAAGGTCGCACGCACACACACACACACACACACACACACACACACACACACACACACACACACACACACACACACACACACACACACACACACACACACACACACACACACACACACACACACACACAAACAAACACAATCCATTTAATTTCACTGTTACACATGTGAATTCGGCAATTACACAATTACACATCAATTACACGTCAATTACACACTCACAAGGCATACACACATACACGCATACACACATACACTAGGACACACACACACACACACACACACACACACACACACACACACACACACACACACACACACACACACACACACACACACAGTGGGATGTACACGCACACACACACACACACACACACACACACACACACACACACACACACACACACACACACACACACACACACACACACACGCGCGCGCACACACACGCACGCCCAATAACATATACGTGTTCTCTGGCAGCCACCAGAACGCTGAAGCTTTGGAAGCTCCATACGAAGGACATGCAGGAGCTGAACTCTGTCCAGGTATCAGTACTGACCGTCAGCCGCCCTGCAGGGTCTGGTCCGAGTGCTGGGAGCGCTTGAGAAGGGACCAACTGTATACTGTATAGCTCCTCCTCTGTTGTTCTATGTTAGCCCAACAGCCCCACCCTGGTGATGGAGTGCTGGAGCGGTATGGTGGACGTCTGGGGTGATCTTCACCATGTCCTCGCTCCCGAAGGTAAGAAGGACGGACATATGTAGCAGAAACCTGGGTGAGATGCAACTGATGATACTAAGCAAAGGAGGGGCCCTATTTGGGTGTAGTTTGTGTCTACAATGGAAGAGAATTGTCTGTATTTGACAGAACGTTTCTGAATTTTCCAAGATTTTTAAAGATTTTTTTCCTGACAATGAACTCAAGATAAGCTAAAAACGTCCACATACAGACTAGGAGTCTAGTCCAATGTAGACATGTACATGACATTAGCATGGTTTACCTGGATGGATAGTCAGGTACACGATGGGATTTTAGAAGTCCAGTTATCGTCAGAGGTCATGATGTGACCTTCATGTTGTTTGGCAGACATGGTGTCCGTTGTGAGGGAGATTCTGAGAAGAGGCATGTCCGTCAATCTCTACATGTTCCACGGAGGCACCAGTTTTGGCTTTATGAGTGGTGCACTTGGAAACCCTTCATACAAAGCCATCGTTCCGAGCTATGGTTTGTCCCTATGTGGTATCTGTCTGTCTGTCTACCATTCTTAAGCATCCAGCGTCCGCACTACAATCTGTGTCCACTAGGTGGCAGTGCGGGGCATTTATTTGACCACCGTTTTTGTTTTCTCGTGTCTTTCAGATTATGATGCTCCCTTGTCTGAGGCAGGAGAGTACACACCCAAGTACCATCTTCTTAGAGATCTTTTCAGTCGATACAACAGTGAGTAACAACACAACGACAACAATGCACTCCATATGAATACCATATTTCTTACTTGAGTTTTCCTCGTTTCTATCTTATCTACATTGTACACCGTGATTAAGACAAAGAGACAGTGGCGGACGTCTTTGCCTGATTCCCTGTTTGTATCTTTATTTGTGGGTGACGAGTCTGTCCCTGACATGCCTGCACTGCATTATAGAGAGGCCTACGAGACAGCTATCATGTATAACCACCTGTCCTTGTGGGACGCTCTGAGCTTCACTGAAGGAGTAAGTGCTAATATTGACAATATTGTGTTTGTGTGTGTGTGCGTGTGTGTGTGTGTGTGTGTGTGTGTGTGTGTGTGCGTGTGCGCGTGCATGTGTGTGCGTGCGCACGTGAGTGTGCCTGTATATTTGCCGGCGCATCTATTTCGTAAGACACAAACATATATGTGCAGCCTCAGTCAAGTCAACGAATCAACTCAATTTCCCCCTCTTTGTGCAGCCGTTTAAATCCCCAACGCCGGTCAATATGGAGAATCTACCAGTGAACAATAAGAACGGCCAGTCACAAGGGTACACACTGTATGAGACCACCATCACCAGCGGGGGCCTTCTGAAGACCGGGGACAACGTCCGGGACCGTGCCCAGGTGGGGGAGACGTTCTCACCCGGGTTACTGTTTAAGTCTCCATTAGTAACCATGGTATCCCTTACAAGCCATGTTCTTTACACTCATGCACACACACGCACACACACTTGTGCACACGCACACTCACACACACACACACACACATACACACACTCACACATCACTCACTTGTGCATGCACACACACGCACACGCATATACACACGCACGCACACACACTAACACGCGCACACACACACACACACATACACATACACACTAACACACACGCACACAGCATTGCTTCGGAAATTAATCATTGGCAGTTGTTCAATTGAGTGGTCTTCA
Source organism: Muraenolepis orangiensis (assembly GCA_027704905.1). Lineage (NCBI taxonomy): Eukaryota > Metazoa > Chordata > Actinopteri > Gadiformes > Muraenolepididae > Muraenolepis > Muraenolepis orangiensis. Next base: position 5,346,490 of record CM051011.1, on the reverse strand, counting down.
ATCTATTCCCATGAAAGCAAAAAGGCCTCAAAAAGTCATTCATTGGTTTGGCTTAACCGTTTTCCGATCCAACTAAAGTGTTTGTGAGATTGCTGCGGTCATTGACGACAGATACATCCCATAGTAATGCCATGGCTGTATTGCATTTCGTTTATTTTCCGTCGGTCTCATTAAATATGTATTTTCTACTTCAGGTCTTTGTGGACAGACAGTATATTGGGTTTTTTAAGCGCCGCAGTCTGGAGATGGCGGTCCCTGATGGCGAGGTAGGCCCTATCTATCCGTCAACGCTGGTCACGTGACCAACTGACATAAAACAACAACAAAAACCAACAACAACAATAACAACAACAACAATAACAACAACAACACGTTTTCCCTCCCAAAGGGAAAGCGGACTCTGAGCCTCTTGGTGGAGAACTGCGGCCGGGTACACCACGGCAAGGACCTTGACAAGCAACGCAAAGGTCGGTTGGGGGTTCCACTCCGCTGCGCTTGCTCCCATCAAACCGCTCACGCCTTGGGAGCAGTGCGTCCGCCTCGGCGTTGCATGTTGTGTTCATTCACGATGGCTCCATGTTTGCTGCAGGCCTGGTGGGAGATGTTTTATTAAACGGAACGCCCTTGCGGGACTTCACCATCTACAGCCTGGATATGAAAGCCAGCTTCATCGATAGGTTGGTGTGAGATAAGACGTCTTATATATGCGACCGCCCGTTAAACTCTTCTCTTTATGTATATATGGGTATATATATATTTATATGTATATAAATGTGTGTGTGTGTATATATATAAATATATATATATATATATATTTATTTATATTTATATAGTTGTATATATTTATTATATATGTATATGTATATATATATATAATATATATAAAAAATATATATATATATATATATTTAATATTGTAAAACAGTGATGGATGCTTTGTCCCAGTCTGTACCGGGCTCCGTGGAAAGCGCTGCCCGAGGTCCCCGTCTTCCCATCGTTCTTCATGGGAGCGCTGTTCGCCTACGGCTACCCCAGCGACACGTTTGTGAAGCTGCCAGTGAGTGATGTGCCAAAAGTGATGACTTACTTACGCTGGCTTTGATGCCTTCTGTTCCTGTTTGGGTTTTATTTTCTTTTTCCGACCCGGAAATGTTGCCAACGTTATTATATATGTGTGTGTGTGCTGTTTTGTGATCACTAGTCATCCCTTTTCGAACCACAGGGATGGGGCAAAGGTGTGGTGTTTGTTAACGGGCTGAACCTGGGCCGCTACTGGTCCAGGGGGCCCCAGCAGGCCCTCTATCTGCCTGGGCCCCTTCTCAACAGTGGAATGAATCAGGTATGATAGTAGAAGGCCTTTGTATTTATTACTCAAATCAATCTCATCGTCGCCTCAGAGTCCATATAATTGGCCCCTCTCTCTCTCTCTCTCTCTCTCTCTCTCTCTCTCTCTCTCTCTCTCTCTCTCTCTCTCTCTCTCTCTCTCTCTCTCTCTCTCTCTCTCTCTCTCTCTCTCTCTCTCTGACGTTGTTTACGTTGGTTGTAGATCATCGTGTTCGAGGAGCAAGAGGCTGACTACAAGATCCAGCTGGAGGAGACACAGGACCTGGGCATGGCGGCGGACATCCAGACCTCCTGAATGTGTCACTGCGTTGCGTTATTTATTTGTATTGTTTGAATGTTTTGTGTTTTGTTCTGTTGTATTATTGTTATGGCCGCCCACCATCACTGGACTTGCAACGTTTGACTTTCACATGACCATAAATGGGCTATGATATGGCCATATAAGGGCTGTGAGAAGGCCATATAAGGGCTTTGATATGGCCATATATGGGCTATGATATGACCATATATGGGCTATGATATGGCCATATATGGGCTATGATATGACCATATATGGGCTGTGAGAAGGCCATATATGGGCTATGATATGACCATATATGGGCTGTGAGAAGGCCATATATGGGCTATGATATGACCATATATGGGCTGTGAGAAGGCCATATATGGGCTATGATATGACCATATATGGGCTGTGATATCGCCATAGATGGGCTATGATAAGGCCATATATTGGCTATGATATGACCATATATGGGCAATGATATGGCCAAATATGGGCTATGATATGGCCATATATTGGCTATGATATGACCATATATGGGCAATGATATGGCCATATATGGGCTATGATATGGCCATATATGGGCTATGATATGACCATATATGGGCTGTGATATCGCCATAGATGGGCTATGATAAGGCCATATATGGGCTATGATATGGCCATATATTGGCTATGATATGACCATATATGGGCAATGATATGGCCAAATATGTGCTATGATATGGCCATATATTGGCTATGATATGACCATATATGGGCTATGATATGGCCAAATATGGGCTATGATATGACCATATATGGGCTATGATATGGCCAAATATGGGCTATGATATGACTATATATGGGCTGGGAGATGACCAAATACGGAAGCTTTGAATCTCAGTTGGACTCATGTGTACACACAGTAAACACACGGTGGCAGACACAGGGTTGCATTGGGAGGGATTTTCATAACATTTATGTACATACCTCTTAATACGCTAGCTCCTTTAAGACATGGACCAACAATGACCAAATAAATACTTTGTATTCCCCAGAGCAGTGTTGTGTCTGTCCAGGGAAATAAAAAAACATGACCAGGCAACATGACACATCCATTTGTGAATATACCCGCACAAGACGTATATAACATGTTTCACACAAAATCATAATAGTATATGAAAAACCATCTGGAATAGGAGCTTGACATAACAACTAAATATCAAAATAAAAGGCAAACTTGGCAAAAAACACCCTCTGACAAACAGTAGAATGGGATAACACCACATAAAATACAAATATACAGTATATAATATACTGTATATAATACAGTATACAGCAACTTCAGTGGTCATACCCAAATAGTGACCGGTAGGAGCAAATCTTCGGCCGAGCATAATGGAAATAATTTAAGAAAACAAATAAAAATAAATATCAAATCAAACCGACATCCAAATCAAATCCACGTGCATGCATTGGCAAGTCATACAGATGAATGTTTCTTAGTGAGGACGTTTAGTGCACATACCTCTTTGTAAACAGTGCTGGAGCTCATCTAAATCTGGAGGATTGAATCCTCTTTATTGGTCTCATACATGTACACACACACAGTGAAATGAGCTTCTCTGCATTTAACCCATCCTAGTATTAGGAGCAGTGGGGCAGCTATTGTATACACAGCTGCCCGGGGAGCAGTGTAGTGGGTCTGGTGCCTTGCTCAAGGGCAACCTCGGCAGTGCCCCAGGTGTTTCGGAGACTTGAACCGGCGACCTTCCGGTTCCCAAGCCCAAGCCCTAACTAGATTGAGCTATATCCTGCCGCCCAAAAATAAATACAATGTGAATTGAATTCTCTCATAACAGCTTGCAAGATACTGCAACATATCAATCAAAGCCTTGTCTGATTCATCCTGCAGCATTAATGACCATACAACCATATGGATGCCTGATGCCAACTCAATTACCAAACCACTACCTTGCATTTTTCGTCAGTGAAGGGGAAGCGAAAATATCTATTATATGTTAATGAAATGTAATCATAATATAGTGGAAACATTAAATGTGTCCAAGAAGAAAGGTTGCTTTGTGATCAGGGACAGCATCCAGAACTCTACAGTGTTACAGTGTAGACTCAATGATAAACAAGTGTATTTATATATGGTACATACAGTATATACAAGAACAATACAAGATACAGCCCTGTGGCCGTGTGTGCTAAAATACAAATGGCGTGTGTGTGTGTTTGTGTGTATGTGCTTTTAAACTTGCAAGTGTGCGTGAAAGTTCCCTCACCCGTACAAACCCCCACTCTCTCTCTCTCTCTCTCTCTCTCTCTCTCTCTCTCTCTCTCTCTCTCTCTCTCTCTCTCTCTCTCTCTCTCTCTCTCTCTCTCTCTCATTTAATGTGTAGTTTGTCGATCTCCGCTGCTTTGCTCCAGACAAGGGCCCCATTATTTCCCTGCACGGCGGCCCCTGTGCCCTTTAACAGCTAGTTAAGGGAGCGCGGAACAAAAGCGTCCCCTATGTAGCGCCGAGCGGCTGGTCAGGCAGGCGCAGTCCGTCGCTGAGAGAGCTCTTTATTGTGCCGCTGTGCCAACCTCTTTTCCCGCCGTCCAAGCTGCTGGTGTTGGCCTCCCTTTGTCTCAACCACAGCTCCGGCTCCTCTGTTACCAGCATCCCGGCAGCAGCCCGAATCGCTACATTAGCCGCTACATTAGCCGCTACGTTAGCCGCTACGTTAGCCGCTACGTTAGCCACTACATTAGCCGCTACGTTAGCCGCTACGTTAGCCACTACGTTAGCCGCTACATTAGTCGCTACCAACGGCAGCGAGAACATGCTGGTTATGCTAGCCCATGCTTGCGCGTGCTGCTCTACAGTAGCACTGTAGGCAGCTTCAGAGTCACACTGCATGGAGATGTGGGCTTGGAAACCAGTTGGCACGGCAGCTTAATGTACGCTGAAAATTAAATAAAAAGTACCATTGGATAAAATGGAAAAAAAAAACAATGAAAGTGTTATCTCATTTTTGCATTAGGGTCTCTTTCCACTTTTCAATGTATGTATTATTGATTAGAAGTTATACCATGGTCTGGGAGAATACTCTTTTCTGATTGGCAGGCAGGTGTGCGTTGGTGTGCAGGTGTGTGTGTGTTGCACACGTAGTTGGGCTCAAGTTTAATCATGGTTCTAAATTCATAAAGTCCAGCGAGGCTGTCTTTAAAGCCATGTTAAAACACGATAGGAAAAGAAACGGCAAAGACGCCAGGGTCCATCATCCTCGTACAACCGAGGCTGACCTGGGAATTACTACGATATTACCACATTTTAATATTGTTTCAATACTTTGTAACGAGTTAAGGCAGATAGAGCCATAACCTTTGCTTACCTCACCCCATAGTCATGTATACTGTGACTCACCTTATAAAAGGGATTCAAATTATTCCCTGTCATGACAATGGTAAGCTCTTGATTCATAACCTTGCAAAACATTCATAGAAACTTGTGAATGTTTTTATTTGTTTACTTATTGTTGGCCAATGACCATGGTATAAGCAGGTTTTAAGGCACCTAACAATATAAGTATGGTTACCTGTGTGTTGTGGGGGACCATGATGTCATACTTCAACATTGGAATCTGTAAATCCCCGTTTTCCCTCGTTCACCAGCACTGGCTTCTCTGTCCTGGTGTGCCACACCAACACCTGGAGGAACCACGGGGAGGAGAACCATAAGAGAACCATCGTCATTGTACCTCAGCTTTCCTTTAAAATGATTTCCCATATGGGCCTTTAGACTCAACACACCAGAGCACGGACACAAATGTATAGACTTGGGACGGCAGTAGCTCAGGAGGTGGAGTGGTCCTCTCACAACTGGAAGGTTGCTGGTTCGATCCCCCGACTCCTCCTCCTAGCAAAAACTATCGAGGTGTCCTTGAGCAAGACACCCTTACTGCTCCTGACGTGCTGGCTGTCGCCTAGCATGGCTGACTCGGCCGTCGGTGGTTGAATGTGTGTATGAATGGGTGAATGTGAGGCATGACTTGTAAAGCGCTTTGGATAAAAGCGCTATATAAAAATACATTTACCATCAACCGCTACAATTAAAGCACATATTTGTAGAGAGTTTGGGAAGGCCAAGCCAGTGAGCCTTTTGGACTTAAAACACCAATACAATAGTGACTTATCTTGGGCAGTGACCCATATTTTCATAACAATGTCCCTGTTGCCCACCCAGAGCGCAGAGGAGGAGAGGCGGCTCACCTTGGTGCAGTTGGCGGCTTTGGGCTCCAGGTCGCCGAGGTGGACCAGCTCCTTGAGCAGGCTGCTCTCCTGGTAGCCCCCCTTCACGCCACGGAGCTTGAAGTACGCCTGAGGCTTGCGGAGGATGAGCTGGAGGTTCACGGCGAAGCCCGCCATGTCGATGGCGAACGGCCGGTGCGGGTCAAACACCGTCTTCCAGCCGTACACCTTGCCCTTGGCGTTGACCTTGGGCGACTCGTAGCGCAGGCCCCCCACGAAGGCCACGGGCCACACCGACACCCTTCTGGTGGAGCGCATCTGGACGGTTACGGGAGACACAGAGGGAGAGCCGGGATGATAAACCATTACACGCCGGGTGGGAGGGGGGGGGGCACCGACCTTAACCGCTAGCCGCTAAACGTAGTTTGAGATTTCACGGCCCATATTGTTTAAAGCGCACTTAAAGCGCACTTGTTTAAACCTTTAGCTTCGCTACTAACCTGGGGCCATTTCCATAGTATGCCGGCTAAATGTAAATGTGTCTTGGCTTTCGGGGGAAAGAAAAGAGCGCTTTAGTACGGATTTAGTAAGACCAAAAGGGAGATACAAATGACCGCATACATGGCTCGAGATTTCAGACGCTAGGTTGTAGACTCAGACTCAGACTCAGACTCTCTCTCTCTTCATTACTCATCACAGTTGCTGCACTGCACTGCACTGTACTGCACTGTATTCATGATGCTGCTGCACTGTACTGCACTGTACTGCACTGTATTCATGATGCTGCTGCACTGTACTGCACTGTACTGCACTGTATTCATGATGCTGCTGCACTGCTGGCTCTTAAAATGCTTTTAAATGCTTTTTGCGCAATATGTAATGTACATGTACATCATCCATCAATCACTTTATTGTTGTTTTTATGTTAATTAAAAATGTTATTGTGTATAGTGTTCTTAATGCATTGTGTTCTAGAATTTCTTACTGCGGGAGGGAATGGGGAGGAAGCATTCCATTGTGCTTGTCGCAAATGGCAAACACAATTCTTGAATCGTGAATCCCCTCCCTCCCTCCTCAATCTCATGACACACACGCACTCCGCCCTGTACCTCCTCGAACACCTCCAGGCTGTACGCGTTGTCGTCGTCCGCAAAGTACACCACGCCGGGCGGCCCGTGGGCCAGGGACTGCCTCAGCCAGCGCAGCGCCATGTTCCTCTGCAGGGTCCCCCGCGGGATCTGGGGGTCCCTGGTGTCCTTGTACCCCTTGTAGTTCCGCGGAGACTCCACGCTGAGGTGGGTGTAGTTGAGGCCCGTGTCCCGCAGGAAGCGGCTGACCAGCGGCGTGCTCCGCGGGGCGTCCTCCACCACCATCCAGTGCAGGTTGGCCACGTGTAGGAAGGTGTTGGCCAGCCGCGTCAGCTCCGCCTTCTGCACCGGCCGGCTGTAGGTGGGCGTGATCACGTGGAGGGCGGCCAGCGCGTCGGACCAGGGCGGGGGGCGGCTGTAGACGTACTCGGTGCGCACCACCTCCACGATGCCCCGGGCCCCGGGCCCCCGCGGGGAGCAGGGCTCCCTGGGGGACGAGGGGTCCCTGGAGACGGAGTGGCTGTCATTTTTGTCATCTAGGGGAAGGGGGGAGAAGGGGGGAGAGGGGGGAGAGGGGGGAGGGGTATACTAGAGCTCGACCATTAAGATCCCAAGGTTGCACCTTTGATATTTTATTCTCTCGCGCCATTTAGGAAAAACCCTGACCTCTTGTTAAAGGATGAGATGAAAACCTGATTACCTGTTTGCGTTCGAATGCACCTGTTACTAGCGTTGGCTATACCTTTAGTAGCTGCTATGCCAAGTTAACATTTCAGTGTGTAACAGTGAGTGTCCTGCACTGGGTTGGTACTTACACTCCCCCCCCCCCCTCTCCTCCCCCCCTCTTCACTCCTCCTCCTCCTCCATCACCTCCTCCTCCTCCTCCATCACCTCCTCCTCCTCCTCCATCACCTCTCCTCCTCCTCACCTCCTCCTCCTCCTCCTCCATCACCTCCTCCTCATACGCCTCCATCACCCTCCCCCCCCCCCTCCCCCCCCGGCATGAAAGGCAGACGCTCTACGAAGGGAAGCTAAAACCCACCGCAAAAACGTCTATTAGGTGTTGGAAGTGAGGTTTATTTCACTGCACAGACACACAGTACCGGCTGGCTTCCGTTACACACACATATGCTAGAGAGGTTGCATTACAGGTATTACATGTCAATGAATCAAATAAGTGAGAGCAGTTCACGCTGCATATTGACATACAAATATAAAGGAATTCTCAATTCTGACAATATTTTTAAATCTTTAAGCCATTAAGGCTCCATAATAATACCCTGCATTTCATTAAAAAGCCCAATGGGGGTTCAGTATTGAACATGCTTCTACATCACGTCACAACTAGCTGGGAAGAAGAGAAGGAGGGCGAGGGTGGTCCGAGTCCCAGCCTTAAGGTGGCCGGGTTCGAGTCCACACTAAAAGACGTGTATTCGTGGATTCCCTGTATGTGGCCTGGGATCAAAAGCAGCCGGCCCCAAGCGACCCGGAGGACAGGGATAAGGTTGAACGCGGTCCGTACCTTTCCGTGAGGGGAGCAGAGGGTTGCCGGTGCTCTGATGCCAGACGGTGATGAGGAGGGTCCAGGGCAGGACGATCAGCACCACAGCAAGGATGTCTCGACTCCTCGCCATCTCGCGGCTGGATCACGTCATGCTGGCCGTCATACCGCTCGGTGGGATTGGGTTTGTACAGGGGTCACTATTGGAATGGTCAAGAGGCGAAGGCTTGAAAGAGGCTAGAGTATGTTTTATTTAATTCAAGGCACTTGCAGGAAAGGTAAAACGCACACACCGACACCCAATGCCCATGGTATGTCAATGGATAGTTAGTGAAATAGCACCCCAAAAACAAATGACAAAAACCACACGAAGAACACATTAAACCGAAGATGGGACTCTTAAATCATTTAGAATGACTTTTTTTTTTACTCTCTCTCTCTGAAGTCTCTCAAGTATTCATTGGCCTGTATTACGCTGTGTCAGGTCTATTCTTAGTGGCTGTGGTCTGAAGAGAAATCTGATTTAATGGCATATTTGGAGTGCTTTTCATGGGCAATGAATAAAGGGCTCAGTTCCCCCGATCTAATGGGCCATCACTGAGTCACAATGTGATTTGTATTCTAATGTACCGCAGGCTATAAGCACTCCATTAAGACATCCGCCTCAGGCACCTGCAGTGTTGTGTGAGCCGTGAGAACCGTTTTTTTTTTGCCATTTCAGCTCTACTGCACGCTAGAAATAGGGCCAAAAGAAGCTGTGGCGCTTTCCCTTCACTGTCATTCAAAAAGCTCTTCCTACTACTTATAAACTCATATAACTACTCATATTTTAGAATTTTATTCCGTTGTTGATCCTGTGAGCAACATAGATAGACAGAGAAGAAAATATGTTTTTTGTAATTTTTTGTTTTTGGGTTTTGTAATTTTTTACTTATTCTTGAGTCAAGTAGTAATGAGGTAATGATGAGCAGGTACAGACATACCTGTGGAGATAGATCATAGATGTGGCCATTTTAAAGAGAGCTGCTGCGACATGTGGAGGTTTGGGACGATGTGGTGACGTGACCCGGTCTCTCAGTCCTGTGGAGAAAACACAGGAATATGGAAAAGGACAGAGGGTTTGTGTCAGAATTAAACACCTTCCGTCGTTTCCTATTCCATTACGATACCTTCACGCAATCAGACCTGTTTGTCTTGGATGAATTTGGTTTGATAGTTTGTATTAAACATCAGCATTGCCATTTGGCCATAAACACTCAATATATCAGATGATCTGTGATCAGAGTACATACCGTCATTCCCAGTTCACAGTAACTCAGGACCACGTTCTAGGCTTCCCTCTAGGCTCACTGCTTACACTGCCCAAGGCTCCCTTTTATTGGTGTCTAGCACATCTGCAGGGCGCACGGATGTGTGTGTATATGTGTGTGTGTGTGTGTGTGTGTGTGTGTGTGCGTGCACGTGCGTGCGTGTGTGTGTGTGTGTGTGTGTGTGTGTGTGTGTGTGTGTGTGTGTGTGTGTGTGTGTGTGTGTGTGTGTGTGGAAAAAGAGCTTACGCATAGACATGGCCATTAAGCCATTCTGGATGATTTGCTTCAAAAGAAAAACAAGACAAGACGAAGGCCAGCTTGAATACATTTGAATAAAGGTTTTTAATAAAGGCAGTTTGAAGAAGGGTCCTCACGGAGCAAGTGCACTGGCAAGACATACAGGCTGTGGACATTGGGGACAAAACCCAGAGCCTTAAGACAGGGATCTACTGGACACATCCCTTTAAGAACAATCTACTGGACACGTTCCTTTAAGAACGATCTACTGGACACGTCCCTTTAAGAACCCCATCAGTGGCGGGCAGACATCGAAGACATGTGTCATCATTTTGAATGAACTCAATGTCAACCAACAATTCACCTTTCTCATGGATTGCTGTGCTGTGGAGGGCTGTGATAAGAGGGCAAAACTAATCCTTGATTAAAAGGGACCCAGTCTGGGAGACAGCATAGCCACAGACATACATAGGGCATATGCATTATTAAGGACAATGACATGTGCATCATGTACAGTGCATACACATGTTCATTTCTGCACCATTTCGCATCCATTGTTTAAAGGGATCTGCTCTTGGCTGAATGCATAAGAAGGACCTAGAGAAAAAGGGTTTCTTACCAATACCGAGGCAGCAAGTAGTACGGGACGGGTGTGTGTGTGATGTTCGGCTGTGTGCTTTGTTGTGTGCATGTGTTGAAATACTTGGTTTAGTCTTGGTTTATGCCCATGTCCAAGGCCATGTCCTACAGCATTGGAAGAATCATTTAGCATTTCAGCATAACCCTTACAAACTGCCCCATCGCACTTGTTCTGCCAAGCTGTAGTTGTGGTGGACTCCACTTGCTGTCAAACACAGACATCATAGTCAACGCCAAAGTCAGCTGCTTTTTGAACCTTGAGACAATATAAACGTTCAGCTCTATTGTGGAGTGTGTGTGTGTGTGTTCAGTGGCTGGTTTAGGCAGCCTCACCTAGCCTGAAATGGGCTGATTGGCTGGTGAGGCTGCACACCTATGGGTCGTTGTTAACGGCCGTTTAACAAGGTTAAAACAGCCTCCACTGCCACACACTCGAGAAAGAGCTCTAGCATTTACCATCTGCTCTGTTGACTATGATTCAAAACTCTGCAATAAACCGGATTCCTCATCACCCTGTGTCCTTGTCCTCGGGAGGAGCCCACAAGGCAGCGTCGCCTGCTACACCTATGAATCAGCCCTATGAAATATCAGATCTGAGTCTTCTGGATCATTTTGAGTGAAAAACAAATGACATATTAATCGTGTCTGCATGAACAAGTCAACCAAGTCAACCAAAAGGACTTGGCTTTGAGTATGTTAAAGCAGAACCTCTGAGGGAAGACGGCACAGAAGTCGGAAAACAGAAACTGCTAGGGCATATTCCTTGTTTCCCGTTTCCTGTTAGAGATATTTTACCGGAGATAACACTGTTGAGTGTCAACAGTGGCCAAAGCTTTACAGACACTTTTTTTACAGTTCAATATTGCGGGCCGAGTTTGTGTTCAACTCGCTCACAGATCCTCGCCTCGAGAAACATGATTGGGTCAAAAATAAAAAATTGAGGATTGAATCGTCTTTACTGGTCACATGTACACACACACACACACACACACATGTAAAATCTGTTTCTCTGCATTTAACCCATCCTAGTATTAGGAGCAGTAGGTGTCAGCTATTATTATATACAGCGCCCAGGGAGCAGTGTAGGGGGTCTGGTGCCTTGCTCAAGGTGATTCGGGGACTTGGACCGGCGACCTTCAGGTTCCCAAGCCAAGTCCCAACCCGACTGAGCCATCCTACCGCCCTGCTTTGGTGTGTGAATGCCCCGTTGTCCCAGATCTGAGCATGTCTGCCATCCAACTTTAGATATTAATCTACCACCAACTAAATGCAATCTCATGCTGCATTGTATTTTACTGGCAACACCTTTGGGGACCATTATGTTTGGAG
>CM051011.1:5297038-5324538 GCA_027704905.1 Muraenolepis orangiensis | reverse complement strand
ATGTAATGTTATGTCGCTGTCTGAATTATTCACAAACCAAATGGCCGTTGGCTTAACTATTCATGAAGGGCCCTGGTGGCGTTGGTTTGGTGGGTGGTGGAGAAGGAGGTTCAACATTCCATGAAGGATACAACACTATACTACACTATAGTAGTATACTAGTACTACTAGTAGTATACTACACTATAATTGGAGAATTAACGATTTTCTCATGGATACTGTTAATTTCACATCCCACACACACACACACACACACACTTTGACACTTACTCACTCACTCACTCACACACACACACACACACAGTGTCACCACTAGATCTTATAGACACCAAGGGACGCTTGTGTCCAGTTGGATCCGCTTGGATCCATTTCATCAGTACGTTGGAAAGGAACAAGGGTGTGTGTGTGATGTGTGTGTGTGATGTGTGTGTGTGTGTGTGTGGTGTGTACAGTAATCAGGGATCAGTTGACACGAGGGCGAGAGGTTTCGACACACACATGAACCAAAGCCATATCTGATTCACCCAGTGTCAGGATTGTCCCCCCGCTAATAGAGAATGGGCAGTGAGCTGGGTTCAGGGCCGCGGTGAGACCGTTTTTGACCCTGCTTTTACCCTCAACATGCTATCTATACAACGCTGGCTTTAATAAAGAGACACCACCAAGTACTTTCTTCGCTGTCCTTAGACATACATACATACCCCGTAGACAGCCAGACAGACAGGGGAGGCGGAGGTGGTAGTAATTAACCCAACCACTACTCCCAGGCACTCAGTAGCCAGTAGCTGCCCCCCCCCCACCGCCACACGATCCAGACACACACACTCAGACTGTCAATGCACAGATCGACAGAGGTGACTAATGCTTGGGTTACAGAGACACGGGAGGGAGGGGAGGGAGGAGATGAGTGCGTGTGATTGGTGGATGTGTCTCATGTCGGCCGTCCATTGGTGAGGTGAGTCAATGCACCGAGTGTGAGCAGGGGAGATACTTTAACTTAGATTACTTTAACGTACCGCCGGGGGAGAGAAGAGAAGGAGGAGGATGGAGGGTGGGGGGAGAAAGAGAGAGAGATCGACAGAGAGAGACGAGGTATCAGGTTAAGCCTCCTTCCCTTCTGTCTCTCCTACAGGCCCCGGTACCTCGCCTCGGGGCCTCTCACATATTACTGTTTCCCTGGTGGCTTCCACAACATCATCTACCGAGGTATGATGCTGCTCATTACATCCGCAGGAGGTCATAAAGAAACCATCAGGGAGGATGTTTCAGGATGGTTATTGTTACTTTTACGGGTTGAGGGTGAGATAAGGACGACATGAGTCGCAAAACCTGTTTTTGAAACCGTCCTTGAAGTGCTTTTAGGTGTTTAGAAGTTGTTTTCCTCGCTGTTTGGCATGGCTGTTAATGCACATTTAGGATGCTTTTAAATGCTTTTTGCAAAATACAACACATGTATATAGAAGTCATCAGTCACTTTATTATTCTTGTTCTTGTTATTTTTGTTGTGTACAGTGTTGGTATAGTATAGTGTTATATAGTATAAGTATAGTACATAGTATAGCATATATTTTTCAATTGTAGGAAATTCTTACTGCGGGAGGGAATGGGGAGGAAGCGTGCCATTGTACTTGTTGCAAATGGCAAATACAAATCTTGAATCTTGAACAGCGTGTCGTGGTGTCCAACGTATCATTTATACAGGACTCTTCAAGACACTCAAAGCACTGTTCATAGTGAGTGAGTGTCGATGATGTCACACTTCAATCACCAGTGGGTGATAGTGATGCATGGGCCGCCAATGGCTCTCACTGTGGAGCGGTGAGGAGGGACACGCTATGCTATTTGAGAACCAGAAGAACAGTCCCCTCGTTCCCAAGCGCTGTCCTCTCATGAAGGGGAAAAGGACGCCTAGAGGACGATGCTTCGAAAGGGCGGATGTTGCGATAGTAGGGATATCCTCATAGGACTCCATATTTCTTCTCCTTGTTGTTTAGCTCAGTTTCTTCTTTTCGTCTTCTTTTTTCTTATTCTTATTTAAGAATTTTTCTTCTTCTTCTTCTTCTTCCTCGTCTTCTTCATCGTCTTCCTTCTTTGTCTTCGTACGACCATGTGAGAGCCATGCGCTTTCTAGTCTTGTCCCCAATTCCCAAAGGACTGCTGCCATTCAGAACCATTTCAATGTGTATCTGATAAAACACTGGCAGGTCTTGCTTTGTCTGGAGCTTTTACAAGAGCAATCCATTCCCTCTGCGGCTGTCAGGGATGCCACTGTGTCCAATGTGGGAGAGGGTGAAATTGATCTCTCTATAATAATAATAATAGTAATAATAATAATAATAATTATTATTATAATTATAATAATAATTATAATTATAATAACATATCTGTGATAATACGATTCGTAATATTATAATTCTTATTATTTCAATTATTATAAGTAGTAATCACTATCATCGTAATCATAATCATAATAACATTGTTATTGTGTGCTACACGACTTCACTTTCCAAAGCAGCCACCACAGATGTGATACTTCCCTGCTAATCGATCAAGGATACCAAGCAGGCTATTCTTAGCTTTCTTCTCTTCGTCACATTATCTTGATGTCACATACATCATACACTGGCTTCATTAATATTGTAGGTCCATTCATGTCTTACCTTTCTGTTCATATATATATATATATATATATATACATGAATGGGTCTACAAGAGAGAGAGAGAGAGAGAGAGAGGAGAGAGAGAGAGAGAGAGAGAGAGAGAGAAGTAGAGACCATATGTCCATGCGGTATATCAATTCACACAGTTTTTTTCATAGTCTATATTTACCACCACACAGGCTGCTTGCTGGTTGTTTGATACCTCTTCTCCTCTGACAATGTAACACCTGCGTGTGAATCGGGTTTTACGCCCCATTTCCTCTCCTTGATGTCTTCAAAACATTAGGTTATATATAAGTGCATGGCCCTGTTTCTTCCTCTATGCAGATCTATATCTATATCTATCTATATCTATACTGCCATGTGACAGCACGAGACAAGACTATTAAGAAATATACTGATGACTTGTAATGAAAATATGATGTTATTATGATAATATCGTTTTAATCAGGCCTTTCTTGGTATGGTAAATGGACGTTGACTCGTTGAGATGACATATGGTACACCAGAGATATCACATTTAATTGAAAATATATGAGATCTATTGTTGATCAAATAAACTGAAAAGAAAACACAATAATGTGTTTTATATAGCGCTTTACAAGTAATGCGCTACATATCCACCAACGGTGGAGACAGCCAGCACCTCAGGAGCAGTTAGGGTTAGGGTGTCTTGCTCAAGGACACCTCGACAGTTTTTGCTAGAAGGAGCCGGGGATCGAACCAGCAACCTTCTGGTTGTGAGGCGACCGCTCTACCTGAGCTACTGCCACCCAACTAGACAATTAATAAACAAATGAATTACATTATGACTAATTATGAATAAATAGACATATTTAACATTAGATAGTTTTGCTAGCAGCTTGCTAATCCGGTGATGGACGTGATTTGCCATTTACGGGCGCTGCCATTTACGGGCGGCATGCAGGCTAGGCTACGCTAATAAACCGCAGTGGCCATGCTAGTAGTCTAGCATGGCCTAGAATGCCTACAATATTTGAGTGAATGCTTGGCTACACACGGTAAATGGAAGTGGGCGACCCGCTGATGTGATCGTTTGGCACCCAGTATCGCTGGAGGTTGACGCCGCTGTGCAGCTACGCAGCCACGGATGCACCTGAAAGGAAGTAGCTCAAGGCTTGAGCCCGGCGGCCGAACTCTTGGGTCCCCGCGAAGCCGCCATTTAAACGAACGGTGATGATCGTGAAAAAAATGATCAACAAGACCCTCATCACCATGCTGCTCATGCATCCAATTAACGAATTTCTTTGTACATACTCAATTACCATATTTATTGAATTTGCTCTATTTGTATTTCTGCTTCTTCAATCACAATTTTGCATTGTCTGGCCCCAATCAGTGAGTGTGACACGTTACCGCCTTGGGGGGATGAAGCCCAACAGATGACATTACAACCATCACACAGAGTATTGACTAAGAGGGGAATCTGGGGGCTTTTTATTTGAAATTAGTCATTTCTTCCTCACTCTTCATTTAATCTATTTATAAAATGTATCAAATTTTAGGAGAATATTTATATATTCTGTGTGTCCTACATGCACACACACGCAGACGCACACACACGCACACGCACACACGCACACGCACACATACACACCCACATTCCCTGTTTAAGGGGAACATTAGTTTTTCACTAGCAGTGTGACCCGTGTGTTGCATGCCTGCAGGTGAATTGGATCTCGCAGGAAATACATATATAGAATTATAATCATATATATATATAGATATATAGAATTATATAGAATTATAATCATCTTTCATGTCTCTATATGTATGTATGTATAAATATATATATATATATATATATATATTGCTCTCTCTCTCTCTCTCTCTCTCTCTCTCTCTCTCTCTCTCTCTCTCTCTCTCTCTCTCTCTCTCTCTCTCTCTCTCTCTCTCTCTCTCTCTCTCTCTCTCTCTCTCTCTCCACACACCACTGACCCAAAAAACCATATTCAATATACCACAACATTGGTATAGATGCATCTTGCGTCTCATCTTTATGAGCAAAGTTATGCGGAATGATTCCCTCAATAATGGTTGCAGTCGCTTGGGTGCCTATTGCTGGGATGGAGGTCGCTGTGGTTGGCAGTGGGTGGGGTTGGCGGTGTGTAGGGTTAGCGGTGTGTGTGTGGGGGTGATGGTGTGGGTGGGGGTTGACGGTGTGTAGGGTTGGCGGTGTATGGGGTTGACGGTGTGTGGGGGTTGACGGTGTGTGTGTGGGGGTTGACGGTGTGTGGGGGTTGACGGTGTGTGTGGGGGTTGACGGTGTGTGGGGGTTGACGGTGTGTGTGGGGGTTGACGGTGTGTGTGTGTGGGGGTTGACGGTGTGTAGGGTTGGCGGTGTATGGGGTTGACGGTGTGTAGGGTTAGCGGCGTGTGTGTGGGGGTGATGGTGTGGGTGTGGGTGGGGGTTGACGGTGTGTAGGGTTAGCGGTGTGTGTGGGGGTTGACGGTGTGTAAGGTTAGCGGTGTGGGGGGGTTGACGGTGTGTAAGGTTAGCGGTGTGTGTGTAGGGTTAGCGGTGTGGGGGGGTTGACAGTGTGTGGGGCGAATATCTATTGAAGTAGTAGTAGTAATAATAATGTGCGGCAAGGTTGGGGAACAATCTCCACAAACGTATAGAACAGGGACAAGAGAACAGGGTTTTCTCAGCAGCAGGACTCAGGATGGAGACATCCTGCTGGTCCAAGGCTCACGACTACCTGGGACCCTTGGTTCAGAGTGAGATTGACTGGAATGTGAGGGGGGGGGGGGTTTATATATATTTTTATATACATATATACACACACACACACACACACACACACACTCTTTGCTTAACCACAGCCCCCATCAAAACTGATCATGCATTTGCTAGTTACTATAGGCAGCCCATACATATTTTATACGGTTTGAATCATGATTTATTATTGCATTTATGTATACTGCATAGGTATATATTGTCTGTAATGGCAGATATAAAAGTATAATAAAGCATCAGAATTTGACTTGTCTTTGTTTTATAATAACCCCTTTAATAGTAATAGTGCATGCACCATACACTATAAATTAAGAGAAAGGAATCCATCAAATCTTTATTGTCTGCATTTCAACACACAGTGAGTTTTTGCCGAATGCTGCATAATGGAAATAAAGGTACATGAGCTACAACTCTCTGCAATATTGATAAAGCACTGCTCTCTGGCCACTGTGTCCAATCAATTAGTGCAGTGCCTGTTCACATAATAAATAATGCATTTTTTTAGATTTGCCAACTGGCCATAAACAACTTTTAAGAAAACTGTCAAGTCGACTTTTGGGAACCAAATATTGGGTTTGCTCCATGTACGAGTGTTCTGTATTTAGGTGCTCAATCTAAAAAGAAACCATTGGGAATGAACAGCTCGGCATGTAATTGAGTATAGAACTATAAAACTAATATTTCATTAATTCATTCTCATTAAAACACTTTGGCACAAGAGTTTCCCTCTTTGGTGAATCTTTACAGCTTTTATAATATCCAGGCTGTGGTGGAGGAATCTGAACTCTGAGCAGTAGATATGTCACAGACTTATAGTTTAAAAGGTTCCCATTTGTTCTCTGGGCCTCATCCAGGGGAATACACCACCTGGTATATACCACTACCATATACACACAGTACATACACACAATATATACCACTACCATATACACACAGTATATATACACAGTATATACCACTACCATATACACACAGTATATACACACAGTATATACCACTACCATATACACGCAGAAATGGGAATACAGCCCCTGGAACAGGGGCCTAAGATCAAGTAACAGGAAATATCCTCTCACCATTCTATTGATGAGGTATCGGAAAGAGAGCCCTGAATGAGAATCAACATGCACTTTAGTCAGACTTGTGTTCCTTGGTTTTATTACAATTTAGTCCATTAGCCAATTATTTCATCCAAAACAGCAGTGAAAAGCCTCAATAAACAGGCCAGCTTTCCCATGGCTACGTGGCTACAGGTAGATTGCAGACACTGGGGACACATGTATTCAATTATTTATTAATGTTCTCTATAATTAGTGAATGAAGTACACCTGGTTTGGAAAATGTGTTGAACAGTACACCATGACAATTCCATGCATTTGGCCTATTATAGTGCGGTAGTATTTTCTGAAGTCAGAAGCAGGTATGCATATAGGGATATCGTAAGGTTAGTGGTTCCAAAGAAGATACAGGCCTACAACATACTTAAATAAATAAATGATGTATGTAATGTACAAAGTTGGGATCGAATATTCACCCATGACAAATAACTAAATCAAAACCACACAAACAACCATAATGCCAGCTATTTAAACAAACAGTAAGCAATCAATGTGAGAACACCAGAAACACATGTTTACGCGCAATACATCGTGTTTCCATTTAGGTGGCGCTGTTAGTCTTCCTTAAACACTGCGACACAACCGAATATGTACGTTCCTATAGTGCCATCTGTTGGAGATATGAAGACTAAAACAAACATCTGAATATATACAGATAGCCTACGTGGAACTGTATGAATGTATGAACTGTGTGAATACTACTATTGGGTATTCAGACTACTTTCTATAAATAAAATAAGGTAAAGGTATAACAACCAGGCAGTCGAAATAAACTGTTGAGACGGAAGATGCAAAAACAAAGATACACATATGAATAGGCTTACACATATCACCAAATGCAATTATTTATAACTATTATACTTCATACCTACTGTATGTATGCACCACCCTATGCAGGGCAGCAAATACGACCCTATGCACGTTTATTAGCCTATTATGATCATAAAAGCCTCAATTACTTTAATAGCAATCAAACAAACACATTGAAATAATGCGTCTCTGTGTTTGATAGTACCACCGATGTCTTTGACTAGCTGTAAACAAAAACGAAAACCTGTAAAAACAAACTGTATCACAACTACCTACCTCTCTATACTTTACATATTTATTAATAAGATACCTGTATACTGTACCTGCCATATATATTTAAATTTCAACTGTTGATAGACCTGTATATACATTTATATATGCCATACATTTATATATGCTCACTTTTATATACATTTACATTTATATATATTTATCCTGCTTTCAATAACATATTGAATTGAATATTGCATACACCTGATCACTACCTGTTAATATATATATATATATATATATATATATATATATATATATATATATATATATATATATATATAATTTACAGTTAAAATGTACAGGTTAAAAGACAGTCTACTGGGTATTAAATGGGATATGAGCATACTAATAGGTATATATATATATATATATATATATATATATATACCTATTAGTATGCTGTAAACCTGTACATTTTAACTGTAAATTATATATTACCATGCACTTTACTGCAACACTTGCACTCTGGTTAGATGCTTAAGTATTTTCGCCGTACTGTACTTGTGCTCTGCAATGACAATACATTTAAATCTAATCTAATCTAATCTAATCTAATCTAATCTAATCTAATCTAATCTAATCTAATCTAATCTAATCTAATCTAGGTCACAGGTATAGCCTGCAGCAGATTTACGAAGTGACGTCATCACGCAAGCCCTGGTCGTCGGCACGCCGCTGATGACGGGCTGGGAATCGACTAGCCCCACACACACACAACCAACCACAGCACACACAGTAGAGATTTGGATGAAAGGTAACGGGGGCTTGCTGACCTTGTAACGATTCGTAACAACAGTGGTAACACCTGGAGACACGGAGAGCATGGGGGTGTGTATCGGTGTGTTCAGGAGCGGGGCATGGCCTGTAGATCATCTGTATAGGTTGTGTTGTTGTTGTTGTGTACAAACATGGATCCTTCAGTCTTAAGTCTGAACTGGCGCACCGCCCCCACGTCTATTCGTCATATGTGACCTGAACATATGACGACCGACTGCATGCGGTTCCACACACTCGTAATCTAGAGAACTTCGCGGACCTCGTAAGTGTGTCTCAGTGTACGTATATTACCGTCACACATGTGCGTGCTTCGTCATCTGTATTATTTGTCTATAGAAACTTTGTCTGTGCCTTGATTGTGGGTCGGTCGATGTGTTAAACTGGCACATTGTTCAGTTGATCTGTGACCCTTATCGATCGATTCCAAGCAAATTAAAAGGGGATTGGGTAATCAATTCAATCAGAAGCTTCTAACCATCACTAAGTGTGATATCTTATCACCACACAGTCAACCAATCTTCAATTGATCCAGTACAAACATCACCTTGAAAGATTTGACTTTTTCAAGAACAGTGCATTGTGATAACAACAATTGCTCTCAACACTCTCTCTCCGTCTGTCTGTCTCCCTCTTGCAGATGCCAAAGAACTCCAGCACAACACTCAACTGAGAAAGGGATTTTGAAAATCTTTGTGGCAGTGTGCCTGTTTTTCTCTTCCCCTATACAAGACCTACAACTGGGATCATGGGCGCCACTGGATATGGCTACTACAGGGTCACCATCTTCATGTGCATGTTCTTCGGATACTCCCTGTTCTTCTTCAATAGGAAGACCTTTTCCTTTGTCATGCCCGCTGTGATGGAGGAGATCGAACTGGACAAGGATGACCTGGGTATGCCGTCATTCATCGGTTGATGTTGTTGATGTTGTTATCGTGTCATCTGTGGTGTGTTCAGGACCATTGTTTGGTCCCGTTTCCTGACACAATACTCAATATATGTGTTAACTGTTCTAGGCTAGCAGGTTGGTGGCTTTAGTGTGCTATTCATGAGGTGCTTAAGCTGATGCTAAGCTAGCAGCAGAGCCGATACGACTATCCATGGTCTCAATGGGGTTTTATGTCGATACCGGTATCTGAGATTGTCAACATCAACAAGTAGACCATAGTGTTAGAAGGTATTACGTACTTATGTTTGTGTGTGTGTTGCGTGCACAGGTCTGATCACCAGCAGCCAGACCATGGCCTACGCCATCAGTAAGTTCATCAGCGGCGTGCTATCAGACCAGATCAGCGCCCGCTGGCTCTTCTCCATCGGCCTCTTTGTGGTGGGGGGCATCAACGTGGTGTTCTCCTGGTCCTCCACCGTGGCTGCCTTCTCCCTGCTGTGGTTCATCAACGGCCTTGGACAGGGCTGTGGCTGGCCCCCTTGTGGAAAGGTCCTCCGCAAGGTAACCCACACCCAGTGCCTTGAGAACTCCCGCTGTACAAAATGGAGACCCCAAAGGTTGTTAGTATTTGTCTTCCAAATGACTCCGTGAGCATTTAGTCATTTGTCCAATCCTGAGGTGGCAAGCTCGGAGACCCCGCTGTGTGGCATCAGAGAACCGGGGTTACGTACGAGAACGCAGAATATCTCACCGCTAAAGACGGCTACCCCCTCCACCACCATTAGTACTACTTACTACTTCTTCTTCTACTGCTACCTCGTCATCTAACAGACGCATTTCTCTACGGTGCAGATAGGGGTTAGTGTGCATCGTACACACAGATGCTAGTACAGGTGGATAGGCCGTAGATATGGGCAACCAAACCCAGTAACTTTGGGCTGTGAATCTAAACAGCCCAGCCATTACACTACCCAGTAAGAGTCTCTCACTAGACATTCCCTGTGTCCAACTGACATGTTTACAGCAGTGGTTACCCCATCCTTGGGGTCAGGACCCCACTTCGGGTCCCCTGAAATGCATACGGAGTTGCAGAAGGGGGGGGGGGGGACGCCAGTGTAGGAGTCTTCACGGAAAAGCAATTGTGGATGTGTGCACCTGAGGGCTCATGCTTCTTCAAAATTGATTAAAACAACGCTTACTTTATACTTTTATATAGGATATCCTCGAGCATTTTTGTGGCTCTAAAAATTAAGCTAGCCATATGTCACTGTGTTAGCTTCCAACAAGCTAAATATAGTCCTTTTACTCTCGTGACACATGTCTCTTTCCCTCCGAATCTAGCACTACACCGTGCAGGGCGCCCACTGAAGAGGCTGTGAAAGTTCCAAATATAAGTCCGGAGGGAATAAATAGTCATTGGCAGGTGGCCTGTGGGCCAGTGAGTTGGCTATTAGCACAAAGGATCCGATTACAGGAGGACACATCTGTTTTTAGCAACAACTCAAAAAGGTCCAAATTTCATCAATAATCTCTCAAATCAAGAGAGATTTTCCTCTTGGTGGCAGAGAGCCAAGATCGTGGAAGAACACTGACATATCTGTACATTGGTGTTTGCCTGTCTTACCCAGAGTTAGATGAGTTGTTTGATCCGAAAGGGGAGTTTAGCATTTGCTTCCCGTTAGCCACTTCCATTGACTGGCAAGATTTACAGTAGCCTAGCTCGTGTTCATGTGAGGGGAATACACTTTTAATTATTTTCCAGAGATTGTTCCGAATGGTCACCTAATTAAAACCAGTGCCAGTAACAGCTTAGAAAGATTGTAGTTTGTCTATAGATAATTTGAGCCCCTGAATCCCCAGCCACTGTGTTTCAGAGTTTGTGTGAGTGGTACAGCAGGTCACTCAACCAGCATATCCTCTTGAACCTGCATGCTTGGCTCCAAATGTGTTGTCTCGCGTTACTGGTGTCAGACGGTCCTCTCAGGCCAGAAGTGTATATCAACACTATTTTCAGGCATGGGACCAAGTTGGCATGAAGGCCTTCACATAGACCACCATAAACCTGACCCCGGGTCTAGTAGACCAACGGGGTGTGATACATGTACACCTCGTCCTCTGACATAAGGTTCCTGAGGAGCTGTGTTGCATTTCTCCAAATGTTGACAGCATGGACACTTTTTAGTGTCCTCCTTGAGTTTGGAGTGAATATGAATCTTAATAACGTTTGGTTCATTATTCTGTAGCTACATTGTATTCAGTGAATTATTATTATTATTATTACCTCGGCAGATGGACCGGTTTCGTTTGTTTGTTTGTCTGTTAGCAAGATGTCTCAACCAGTTATGTACTGAATTGGTGGTTGCTAAGTGGTTAGGTTACTCATGGGCCATGGAACAGTTGATTAGTTGTTGGTGCAGATCCGGATCCGCGTGTGTGCACCCTGCACCCCTGATATTCTCCTAATGGTGCCCTCACACCATAGCGTATGCTGAAACCTATTAGTTGTGCGTAAAAAATATTTGTATATGCACCAAACACAACCAAAATCAACAATTTTGTCAATTTGTAACCTATTCGACCTACGGGTTGCATGTGGGTTGCGTGCAGAACTTACGAGTTGCATTTGAGTTGCGTTACGCAGTTGACCTGCGTGGTATTTGCGAATATCGGTCACGTGATTAAAAACCTATAAAAGCGGAGCCGATTCAGTGTTTCCTTCTGATTTGGTCAAGAGTCAACATGGGAAAGCTACCAAGAAATCAGATAAAAGTGACCCCAAAACCTGGCCAGATACCTCAAATTTGGACCTGCGTTCATAACTTATGAGTTGCGTACCTGTTGCGATCGTGTTGCGTGCGTAGCGTACCTGTTGCGTATCAATTGATCGCAGGCATTCATGTTCAAAATTTCCGTACTTACTCTGCGTGTGTCTGCGATCACCTGCGTGCTTGTTGCGTACTTCAAACCTATAAAACCTATTAGTTGCGTGTGAGTTGCGTTCGGAACTTATGACCACTATTTTTTTATTCGCAACCATACGCAACTGGTGATCGCTATGGTGTGAGGGCACCATAAATTACTTCTCTTCCAATTCACATTCATGTTTGTGTTTGGGATTCCTATAGCCTTCTGCTCTGTCCGTTTTTCTTTGCTCCTTAAACTTTGTTCCCTTTGTTCCTTTGTTCCTTGTTCCATCCATTGTTCCACCTTTCCTAGTCAGCCTCTTCCAATAACCCAAAACACCTCTCCCCCCCCCCCCGCTGTGTCATTTGTCCTCCAGTGGTTCGAGCCGTCCCAGTTCGGCACGTGGTGGTCGGTGCTGTCCTGTAGCATGAACCTGGCCGGCAGCCTGGGCCCGCTGTTGGCCACCGTGATGCTCCGGTACTACGACTGGAGGACCATCCTGTCCGCCTCCGGCATCGTCTGCGCGTGCTTCTCGTTCGTGTGCATCATGTTCATCAAGAACGAGCCCGCCGACGTGGGTCTGCCCGCCATCCAAGTGGCCAAGAAGAAGGGAGCGAAGGGGTAGGGAGTGGGGAAGGTTGGCAGGCTACATTCGCTTTCAACAGCTGTATGCACAAATGCCCTTTAGCTTTTATGTTTTAACTACGATAGTTCACTTCGTACATTTTGCCGCGCTGCCGTAGCAAAAGACGATTTATCCGCTTATTACAGCCCACTATTCCCACTATTCCCACAGTGTTCCACTAGAGATATACATTATCTTTCTGTTAACGGCATTTCACTGTTCAATATAGCAATGTATAGCATGTATTACGTGGTCTGAAGTGCGTTGCGCTGTTAAATAGAAGTTCACATATTTCAATTGACATATTTACATATTTGTTCATAATTATTCTTTTTAAAATTCTCCATTTTGTAAAGGAAATGAAAGCACACTGCGGGAGTTCCTCACGTCCCCGTTCCTCTGGGTTCTGTCTCTGGGTTACCTGGTGGTGTTTGGGGTGAAGACGGCCGCCACAGACTGGGGGCAGCTCTTCCTCATCCAGGAGAAGGGCCAGTCAGTTCTCATGGGTCAGTTATTGGAAGTTGTATCGGAGGGTCTCTGCGTCAGTTATATTTCAATCCATGTGGTCTCCCCCCCCCCCCCCCCCACCCAATTATTGTTCTGATCATTGCTTTTGACTCTATATAGTCTTATATTTCGTATATTATGTAGTATATTTAAGGTAAAAATAAGATAAGAAACATAAGAAACATGATAATTACTCTACTTAATGGTGTAGATCTAGCCTGGCTGCGGGTGGGGTCTTTGTGTCTCTGATGGCTGTGGTCTGGTTTGCCAACAGGCAGTTCCTACATGAGTGCCCTGGAGGTGGGGGGCTTCGTTGGCAGTCTGGCGTCGGGGTTCCTCTCTGACAGAGCCGTGGCCCGGGTGAGTGAGTGACAGAACAGGACTTGATCAACATGCCCCTCTACTTTCGCCTCCTCCAATTTGGCTTAGACCCAATACCTTTTTTGGTATTGGGTAGTTCAAAGCATTCTATGTATCACTTCCAAATGTTTAATAGAAGACATAGAAATAGACCACGTTGGATTAGCCATCATGCACTTTTGAGAACTCAACATGACATGGCAGCACTTCCCCACCTGGGGGTGCTGTTTTTAATGTGTTTTTAGTATTAACATGTCTTTAGTATCCAGTCAAGTTACATGACTGTTGCCATAATTGAGAAATGTCCCTAATTCTAAGTCCCTCTCCTACCCCCTGCCCGACAGAAAGGTTTGGGCACCCATGGGAACCCTCGCCATGGCCTGCTCCTCTTCATGATGTCTGGCATGTTCGTGTCCATGTACCTCTTCAGAGTCACCGTCACGGCCGAGGTCCCTGAGGTAATCGGAGCACTTCCGGTTCACACCGTCGGACCGACTATTCCAAACAAATGACGGCACGTGTTTTACTTTGGTGTTCTTCCTCAGGAGGCCCCTCTTTGGGCTCAAGCCCTTCACCCCATCTCCGTTTTGATTGGCTTGTCGGAGAAGGAGGTATGCTGATAAAAGTCTTTGGTTTGACATACCGTGAGCCACCGTTATCCTTACCTTGGTAATGTGGAGACCCAATTCGCCCACGCGTTTGTATTCTTCTAATTCCACCACAGATCTGGATCCTGTTCCTCGGTGCCATGTTTGGGTTCTCTTCTTATGGGCCGATAGCGCTCTTCGGCGTGATAGCCAGTGAGAGTGCACCATCCAACTTCTGCGGGACGTCCCATGCTGTTGTAGCTCTAATGGCTAACGGTGAGCCGTCCTATTGTAGACAATAGTCTTGGAGACGCTCCTTTACAAAGCGAGTTGCAGTACGAATGATGGCATGCTGATGACGGTCATTCAAGAGCAAGTAGGGTGTGGGTTTCTTGTGCACATTGGGGATTGAACCCAGAACATTTGGGCCAGGAGTGGAATGTAGGTTATTCACAAGACCGCCTTGTTTATATTCTATGTTTGTTTTGGTCACAGTTGGTGCTTTTGTGGCCGGACTCCCGTTCAGCACCGTTGCCAAGAACCACAGCTGGAACATGGCATTCTGGGTAGCTGAGGTGATGATGGCCATCGCCACGGTCTGTTTCTTCCTTGTGCGCAACATGCGTACCAAAATGGGACGGATCACAGAGAAAATGGACTGATTATTTTTCCTGGGTACTCCGCTTTCTGTGGTCCCATCCGACAGGCAGGCACTTGGACTGTTGGCTGCACAGCACCTACAAAAGAAGCAGCCCCCGTATCAACTGATCCACAGAAACCATTTCAGATCTAATATTTTTAGACCTTCATTTTTCCGAGGCAATAACTGTCGTTGTTGCCAACTATTATTATGTTGTTAATCAACAATGATCAAAGCTAGACGATGAATAACAAACATGGGCAATAGCCACACGAAACAACTTACGATTTATACAGTATTATAGCTGCAGGTTCAACTGTTATGCTAGATCAGACTTTTATTGTGAAAAATGATATATTACATTCTCTACCACCAAGAACACTACACTAAATTAGTGCCATTCATTGCTTAGTATTCTTTCAGTGGTATAATTTCTTGACGTTACTGAATGTTTATTGAAGACTTGACTTTCTTATTACGTCTACATATTTGCACAAATGTATGTGAATGGTTTGTGTATAGTTGTACACTTACTATAAATACCTCATTCATTACATCACATCTTTAAAAGTGTATTTTTGTACACCACCATAATATATTAAACATCCTCAACGGTATAGGTGTTTTGACTCTGCCTAAACATACAGAAGAGATTTAGAATGACTGGTATGTTGCTGCTTTCAACAATAACTTGAGCCATGGGAGACTTTATGTGCTCTTAATCAATTATTTCACATGTAACTCTAATGGTTTGATTAAAAAATGTACCAAAGCTGAATGACTTTGAATGACTATGTATATAGATTGTTCAAAAATTGTCAACTTTTGTCAGGACAATGAGCAGCTAGCATGGTCTGTCCGCTGTACCTATCCATGGTACTGGATGTATGATTTCACATTTAAATGCTTTGTATTATACAAATAAATATGTAAAAATGAATTATTAATTACACAATTGCATTTTTTATGCAGATGCAATGCCTGTAGTTGACTAACTAGGAGGCCTTCAACTCAATAGTTTATTTTTTAAATATATGTACATTTTAAACTTGACTTTGAGTCTACTCTTTGTTCACTCAGTCTATGGTCTGCCCTTGTTAGTTTGCGTTTAGATTT
This sequence comes from Muraenolepis orangiensis, assembly GCA_027704905.1. Taxonomy (NCBI): domain Eukaryota; kingdom Metazoa; phylum Chordata; class Actinopteri; order Gadiformes; family Muraenolepididae; genus Muraenolepis; species Muraenolepis orangiensis. The sequence goes on along the minus strand of CM051011.1, from coordinate 5,308,511 downwards.
CCGCAACCAATGTCAACACGCAGAAAAACATACGCCAAGCAGTTTTTAATGTTTATTTATAACAATCACACAGAAGGTACATCTATAAACAAGGAATTAAAGAAACTGTTTGCATGTACTTGATAAAGATACCTAAAAACCCCCACATGAATATTGCTAGTGCTGGTATGCATTAGAACCGCTCCAAAGAGTGTACTTTTGTCTCTTGGCCTTAAGAAAGCCATCCTCGGCCATTAGCATGTACCTCATTAGCTTAGCTACTCTTAGAACTCCTCAAAAAAAGTAAGGATATTTTAGGGGGGGGGGGGGGGGGTTCTGTTGTCCTGATGAGTTAAGAAAAACTGGACTTAAAAAAAAAAGTTATGGAACGAAAGCTTAAGAACACCCTAAAACACTGTACTTTCTCTTCAAACAATATGACATGTTGCTCTGCTGGAAGTACCGACCCTACTGCCCTCCAGACAGATTTCATACGGTTTTACTGACCATTTGAAAAAAAAAAAAAAAAAAAAGAATAGCATCTAATGGAATGTTATCCACTCAGGTAAGCTTGACAATCAAGCTCTTCCTGGAAATGATCTTTATCCCCCCGTCCCATCCCACCCAAAGCAAACAGCTGATATTAAAACCTTGAAACTCCCCCACCCCCCTTCTCTCATAAGAAAACAATGTGTGTGTGTGTGTGTGTGTGTATGTATACATCCCCCACCCGCCCCCCCCTCCCCCCACACACACACACACACTCTCTCTACAAATCACACTATTAAAAAAAAGAAAATATTTAGAAAATAGTTGGTAAAAATATTCCCCTGAATTTTACAAGAAAAAAAATAGGGAGGTACAGGGAACGCTGGGTGGAACATGGCCGCTGGCGGTGAACCCCCTTTTATTCGGCGTCCTCCGCCTTCTTGTCCTCATCCGCGGACGGGGCCTGGAACAACATGGTCACACAGGGTCAGCGTCGGCCGGAAATCGGTTGCATTTCGAGTGAAAATGTGTACGGTTCTATAATAGTTCTCTATCGAACCAGGCACTGCTGCCCACCGTACCAACTCTGAACTCTGCTCAATATATATCCTTTAATACACAATAATAATAATAATACTACTACTACTACATCATCACCATCCTCTACCTATAGTTAGTATAGTACTACTATAGTATACTGTACAACTGTAAATGTTATATTACCGTGCACTTTACTGCAACATTTGCACCCTGGCCAAATTATTTTCACTGTACTGTACTTGTGTTGTCTAATCTTATTCTGGAAATATTGTTGTTTGTTGTTATTTTTTGGGTTCCTTCCCTTTGATCCGTGCCATTGGCTTCATGGTCCCGTGAACTCACCGCATCCTTGGCCTCGCCGTTTTCCGCGGGGGCATCTTCCTCCTCCTCCTCCTCTTCCTCCTTCTTCTCTGGCTTGGCCTTTGCCTTCTCCGGCTTTTTGGTCTTAGCGGGTGCCTTCTGTAGTGAGGTAAAACAGCACACAGTTTGACTACATGGAAGCGGGAGGATGGGTGGGTTCAAGTGGCACGTGCGGCGTGGCTGTCACGGTGGACTGTAGATCTTACCTTTATCTTTTTGGTGGGCTCTGACGACTCGGGAGGAGAAGTAGCCGGTTTCTAAAAAATGAACAAATACCGGGTTTACTTTCACTTTTACACAGGATGGGACGGCAGATAGTATTTTTGCGTTCAGAGACACGTGGTTGTACCTTTTGTCTCAGTGACTTCTTCCTTTCAGACTGCACAAAGAAAAAAAAGAAAAAAAGATTTAAAAAATACAGTTATGTGGCACCCCCTGGAGGTCATACATACACACACACACACACACACACACACTGATTTAGAAATGATTAGAAACAAATACAGCCCAACTAACAAAATGGGATAAACTTTCATCCTTACCACTGCTGGTTCAACTACCTCAGCGGTTGACTGAAAAGAGAAGAAGGAGACGCATTATTATAGTTATGGCCATATATTGGCATATTAGTTAACAACAAGTTCACCAAAAAATTGCGTGTCTACGTCAATAAACAAATCAATGATCAATGATGAAATAAAAATACTAAATATTCGCAGACCATTAATTAATTGTACCATTGTATGAGGAGGCGTGGCCGGAGTCTACCACGCCCCCTCGTGGCCCATTCGCTTGCAGTGACGAGGATCTCCGAACAGCCCTGTCCGCCCCTCCCCCACCCAGTCGACTACAATAATACATGCTCCCGCCATCTATTTGAAACGGTTGAAACTCCGAGATGCCCCCGAATGGATAGCAGAAAACACGACAACCCCCAGCAACAAGAGTGGCGCTGTGATGCTCAACCATCGCCATTGCATAACCTGCAACTGGCACAACAGACACGAACGAGCCCCCCTCCAAATAAAACCGAGAAGACCATAAGGAAGACGACGAATTATGTAATAATCAACGACGCTTCGAGTAACTTAATAATAATCGTACAATAGCCACACAATTATGTTTTTAAACCCGTGGCGTTACGGAAGTAGCGATGTCGTCTCCGAGGGCGTTATTTTTCGAGCGGGAGAGAGGACACATAAAGAGCCACGGCCAGTTCCAATAATAAGCCGTGGCACAATCTTCTTGGTTCAAAGACTCCCTACTCGGTCCACTGACTACGTGTTCGTTGTTATAAATCACGCCTTCGTGTGCCAATTCTCACTACTAACTTATATAAACTGCGGAAGCAAATAATAACGCAAACGATCGATTCCGTCTCAACTTTCCCTGCACACATTTACGACCCAGAAACGACAAAGAAAAAAAGCAATTTGTGTGTGGGGGGGGGGGGTTGCGTTTTTAAAAACGCGCGGAGTTGCAACCGTTGAAATTAAATCCGATTAAAAATGAACCGCAGCTCAACGTACATACATTTTAGTTTTTTTTAACGAATATATATATATAATCACTGCAACCTCAACCCTAAAATCGCGACCCTGCCACTTTTAAAAACCACCAAACCAGTTGAGGGATCCGTTGGAAAGTAGTCGACCGGAGGACACAATGCGCACACGAGTAGCTACATGCAAACAGTTCAACGGGATTCAGCGAACACTTTCTACCCGTTATATCGGCGAATGCATGGAAGAAAACGCCGTGTACTCACTTTTTTCCCTCTAGGCATGGTTGATCTGTGGTTTTCAACGGAAAAAGCCGCAAAAAAATGTGTGGGAATACAGTAGGTATATTCTGTATGGGGATGATTGTAACTACTAGTCTATTACAGCGAGGCGAAACCGATAATGTTCTATTGGAACAGAACTAGCTCAGACTGGATTGGATTGTCCCCCCTCCCTCCCTATTCAAATCATCACACGCCCCGCCCCCTCCGCGGCCGTTGATTGGCTGAGACGGTCGTCAACAACGCGATTTCAAATCGCGGTCGTCACCTGAGTGGGCACATTCACATGTTAATCACAAACATGGAGGCTGTTTGTCTTCCCCTCCCCTCATGTGCCGCCAAGTCAAAATGGTGTGGCTGCAACACATTAGAAAACAGACTTGTGCGGACTTTCGCAGCCCCCTAAAATACGACCGAGTTTCCCCTCTTAATATATATATATATATATTATAATATATATTGTTACAACAGGCTTCCCTTCATTTCGTTCTTCGAGAGCAGCACACGAAAGACGACCTAACCGCCATAATGTGTTGAGCAGTAGCCCTTAAGAGGGGCGTGTGCTCGCCCAAGATAAAGCGTTTTAATGCCTTACAAGATCAATGGGGGGGATGTAAACGTATTATACAATCAAATATTCTGTTACGACGGTCGGTGACCCGCTCTTAGCAGATCTTGGAATTTTGGAATAATCGACAGTCTTTCCGTCGATGTATTGTCAAACTGTCGAGGCAGATCGCTCCTGTTGTTTTTTTCTTTTTTTAAGTATGGCGACGTTAGTTCCCCGGTGGCAAAGGGGCATGTCCTTGAGCAAGAGGACTGGGGAACACGCCTGCCTGCCTCCGCCATTCTTACCCCAAAACCATATTCGTGTTGAACTGCACCCTGATAAACGTGTATCTAGCCTAATGTAACCAAATATATCATATTCATAATAAGTAGGGAGGGGGGGGTTAAGGTTTACATCTCGACGGTGGATCGATGGGGCCATTTTATTATGCCAGCGATCTTCGCGGAGCAACGTAAACTAGCACATACTAGTCGGTTTACAGAAACACGACACAGTTACAGCTAAATATCTTCATTCAGACCAGACTTTCTTCTGCCTGTATTCCCGCAAGTAGTGTGCACTTTCACAATGGTAGCATCATGAAAGTTGTCCTGTGGTGAGATACTGGCCACAGTGCAAAATACGTATTTTCACAATGTAGGCACACTTGTTCTAAAAAAGAGTGGCATCACAGCTTGTGATTAAATTAAATGAAAGGGAAGGGATTGTTGTTTGTTTGGGTTTAAATTTGATATTGCCACACCCTGTTTTCGTCAGGTGTGGAATGAAGGTAAACACTAAACAGCAAAAGGAGAAAGAAAGAAAATGGCAGACATCTCCTAAGGACATGCTGCCATTTGTGGGGAAGCCACCACCCCTCCCCCCAATCTTCTCTCACTGTCTTTTCCCCCATACTTTTATTGCCATTTATTCAGAAATCAGTACAACCACAGGCGTCCACTTTATATCCATCTCACAGAATCGTTAAGGATGTCTACATGTTATATTTGTAATCAAATTGACAAATGACCCATTTTCTTGGTGGGAAGGCCTACTGAAATAGAGGCATTCTAATCCTTAGAGGAGAGCCAGAAGGATGAAAGTAAAGGTGACCTCGGACAAATCCTCTTTAAAGGAGGACTTCTTCATTGGTCTCTCTGTTCTCTCACTTGCTGGCACGCACACACACGCACGTGTGTGTGTGCCGTGTATGTCACTGTGAGTCACTTGCTGACCAACAACAGGTGGGGGTGTGTGCACAGCTGTTATAAGTATTAGCTATGAACAAAGCCACTTGGACGTTAATGCTAATTCTCCTTCAGCGAGTGACCCTGCACAAACTCATTAGACAGGTTGAGCTGCCTGCAAAACAAACGTTGGGCTCTCCAAGTTATGTGTGTGTTACAAGCACTACAGGTGTACATGCATGAGAGGGTGCATGCATGGGAAGGGTTGGACTTGGGACAGACAGGAATTTATGACTATGAAGGCTGTTAGCCTTCATGTTAGCTCTTAGCCTGGCTCTGCGAGACTAGAGGGAAAGCCCAGCTCTATTCAGTGCAGCCCTCTCTCTCTCTCCCTACCAACTCTTCGTCCTTTCTTTTGGAGAGAACAGTGTGTGTGGTCACTCCAACAATGTGCAAAAACCGATGTGCAACCACTGAAGAGGTCATGGCACTCTAGTGCAGTAAGTGGATTTTTTACTCAGGAGCGAACGGTGGCCTTCCCATCTGGGGTGGCAGGTAAGCCAGATTACTCTGGGTGGTGGAGAGTAGGGTGGGGGCACTAGCAGGACACCTCCCATGATTCATAGGGTGCACCGCGCACATTTAGAAATGGTTAGTTCTATGCACATGGATATGGATGGTTGAGGCGGCTATAGGTGTAAGATGTGTGAATGGGAACCCTGCTGCTTTTCAACCGGCTTTGTATCATTTAAATGTGGGTAGTATATTCAAATGAGCCATGTTTACCTTTCCTCCATGTTGCATCGGCCACAACTGCAGGCAGTATTTACATCAAGTCGGATAGATGGGGAATATAGAGATAGGTAGGTTGAAAAGAGTTAAACTTTAAGCTTAGGTTTGTTTATTTAGAAGTGTTAAGTTAAACTTGGAGACTGCATGAATGAAGTCACCAACATGAAATGACAGGGTTTTGAGTAGGATACAGAGTCCCCCTCTTGTGGATGCTTCTTTAAGCACTATAATCACTAATAACCAACTGTTTTGTGACATGTTTTGTTTCAGCATGAGCTTACAGGAAGAACCATGTTTTAACAGGACATACACAGAAATAAGTGATATTAATGCATAGCCTACTGAAACATCTGCTTTGTCATGTCAAATCTCACATACACTGCACAATTCAAAACATGTTAATATCATCCTTCACTTTATTGTTCTGTTCTTTTTATGTTCATTTTTATTGTATAACATTTTTTATTGTTTTAAAAATTCATACATACATGCGGGAGGGAATGGGGAGTAAGCATTCCATTGTACTTGTCCATTGTACAAATGGCCAATAATACATTTACCAACAACAAGGCCAAGAATAAAGTGACTTATAAAAGTTGAAAAATAAAGCTTTCTTTTAAAATGTTTTTACGTTGACAACCTCCTCGCATGGCGGACATCGTGCTGTGGGGCACCGTCTGGTCTCTGCCTGTAGATGCATGGAGAACCAATAGGGTGGAACTGATCTGAAGTGGCAAAACCTTGAGGAAACAACAGGATGGTTTGGCAACCAAGTCGAGAAAATATAATGAGCCTTAAACAGTCTACTGTGACTTATGATCTCCAGGATCATACAGCAGACACCCCACGGTTGTAGGACACTGTAGGACACTGCTAGCCCACCAGCACCAATATATATATTACTCCCTAGAAAATACTAGCTGTGTCTGCACTGGGTTAGGACAACTGTGGGCTGTGCGCTCATAAAACAAAATGGGCACTGTGCACACTGCACAGCCTAGAATCACCTTTTGTTTCGCCAGACAATCTTTAGGCCTAATTTCAGATGTTTAATATGGCTTTACTGTTGGTTCTTTGTTGTAAGATCTTGAATGCATTCAAGCATTGAGCAATATCTTTATTGTGTATAGTACATAATGTACTTCCCGGCCGGAAGAGACCGAGACTGGGGAAATTAAAGGAGCTTTACTATATTATATACGGTAATCCTCTAGAGCCCTCTAGTGGTCATATTGTATAACTACACTCATCCGAGACAATAGTTGAACGACAGATTTGCTCTAGCTTGAAAACTCAACGGTGTTTCAACGTACCGTCTACACCGCTGGGCACTGGTCAGCCTGCTTTTATTAACAGGCAGGTAGTATCAGTTTGTCTTGTTTGAGCTTGGCACAGATTCTGTAGATTTTGTAGCCGCTTCCCCCACCAATAAACACGAGTCATAGCTCCGGCACACAAGCCCCTCACGTTGTATGACGTGTGAGCTCTCCCACTTATTTGGCTGAAAGAAGACCCTGGATTGTGGCGTTACCCCGGTCTACAGCAACGCAACTTCCGCTCTCTGACTTCGACAGCTTTGTACCGCAGTTGAGAGTCCGCAACAGTCACCGGCGGACATCGGAAGTCCCTCCCGCTACAATCAGAAACGTGACAGACCTTTGTGTTCCGCCTAATTTGCCAAAGCGAATGTATGGGGTAAACCAGTTGTAACGAAAAAGAAGAATATCGGTATGCGCTTATACAATAAAAGTATGAACAACACCCCCCCCCCCCGCCTATAAGATGGACGTGGGCGGGGCTACGGTGTTTCAAATATGTCAGCCCGAAAAATATTGGGCGGGAGGGAATCAGTCTAACCCTGCGTTCCAGTTGTACACTGTTCCAGGCAGGGAGTTTCAACTGGAACGCCCCCCCAGGTCGGGTTTTCCCAACCTGGAGATCGGAGCAACTTCAAGCACAATTCAAGATGGCTACTCCGTTGCATCAACATTAAGTATGACACATTATCGTTAACCTCTGTTCGTGGATCTTTCTTATTTTGTGTGTCTGATTAAATCACATCATTCACACGGTACTGTCCAATTGCTGTCTTTAGACATGTTTTCTGCTTTGTTTGTATGCCTAAAATACCGCTTAATGCGTTATCAAATGAAAAATGCTAACAATGGCTAACCTGGCTAGCGAATGGGCGCTAGCCAATGGTAGGACTCCAAAGGAATTCTCCCGAGTTGTTTTTTTAGAAACGCGTTCAAGTCGGACGTGACGTCAATCCGGGTTCCGCGTCAACTCGAACGCAGCTACAAACCATTCATGCTATAAACGCGCGACGTTTCTCATGACGTCACAGCCCACGTCACGTGTGTTTTTTTTATTCGAGAACGTTGTACCAGAGTGCGCATGCGCGACCAGAACGGAACCAGATATTGTAAACACGCCCGCGTTTCAACATCATGCTCAATACTTTCATTTAATTATTGTCATTTCACGCTGTTTCTTATCTATATATATATCTATATATATCTATACATATATATAGATATATATAGATATATATATATATCTATACATATATATAGATATATATCTATATCTATACATATATATAGATATATATAGATATATATCTATATCTCTATATATATATATACATATATCTATACATATATCTATATCTCTATATATATATCTATATATATATATATATCTATATATATATATATATAGATATATATCTATATATATATATATATCTATATATATATATAGATATATATATATCTATATAGATATAAAACTATATAGATAGATATATAGATATAGATATATAGATCTATATATATATATATAGGGTTATATAGATCTATATATAGATATAGATCTATATAGTCAAGTCAAGTTTATTGTCACTTCACAGTTTACACAAGTATAAAGCAGTGAGTGAAAATCTTATGTGCAATACCTGACGACAGACAGCCTGAGGAAATACAGGCGTTGTTGGGCCCTTTTCACCACGTGTGTGGTGTGCGTGGACCATGTGAGGTCCTCGGAGATGTGCACGCCGAGGAACTTGAAGCTGCTGACCCTCTCTACTGCAACACCGTCGATGGAGATAGGGCCGTGCTCTCCTCTCTGCTTCCTGTAGTCCACGATCAGCTCCTTGGTCTTCTTGACGTTGAGGGCGAGGCTGTTCTCCTGGCACCACTGCTCCAGCAATCCAACCTCCTCCCTGTAGGCTGTCTCGTCGTCGCCGGCGATCAGGCCCATCACTGTCGTGTCATCAGCAAACTTGATGATGACGTTGGAGCTGTGCATAGCCATGCAGTCGTGGGAGTAGAGGAGATGGCTCAGCACGCATCCCTGGGGGGCTCCCGTGTTGAGGGTCAGTGGCTTTGAGGTGGTGCTGCCCATCCTCACCACCTGGCGGCGGTCCGACAGGAGGTCCAGTATACAGCTGCACGTGGATGGGGGCATGCCTAGACTTCTAAGCTTGGTGTCGAGCTTGGCAGGAACTATCGTGTTGAACGCTGAGCTGTAGAAACGTCGTCGTCGTGCAGGAGCTCGCAACACGGCAGCCATCTCGTACGGCGCCATACTCCATACTATATCTATATATATCTATATATAGATATAGATATATAATTCTGCACATCTCTCATACCTCTACTGTGTACATACATCTACTGATGCCTAGTCTGGACACATCTTCAGTGATGTTCCTGGAATCATAGGACGTTTCGGGTCTCGCAACATCATACGCCCTCCTCCAGGTGACCCAGCCGGGGCTGATCAGACCCCAGCTTGTGTCCAGATGGCTAGCTAGCTACCATGACTCCATGGCTCCCCTCTTTTGAGCCACAACCATCTTGAGGCCCTCTCTGCCGCATCGGTGGTACTGCGGATGGCTCTCCTCTTTCTCAGTCCCTCGATGCCTAAACTGCTGAAGGCTCTGACCAAGGAACGGGCTGCGATTCCTCTGCATCCAACTTCCACCGGGAAACACCTTGCTCTCCAACCAGCCTGCTGACAGTCGCTGACCAGTCCTGCGTACTTGGAGAGCTTCCTTTCAAAGGCTTCTTCCAAGCGATCTTCCCACGGGACTGTCAGCTCCAGCAGCACAGCTTGCTTGGTGGACTCAGACACAAGAACAATGTCTGGTCGCAGGGTGGTGACTGCAATACGGCTGGGGAACTTCAGCTGATGTTCAAGGTCCACCAACAACTGCCAGTCTCTTGCAGACGTCAGGATGCCTGCAGATGTTTTTCTGGCAGAAGTTGGCTTGTCCCCAGCTCTGACAAAGGCGATGGTGTCCTTGGAGTGTCGGAACTGCTTTGACCACGCCAGTCCTGCGCTGATGGCTTCAGCAATGGTCTTCAGGACTTGGTCATGCCTCCACCTGTACCGTCCATCTCCAAGTGCCTTTGTACAGCAACTGAGGATGTGTTCCAGGGTTCCTCGCTTGGAACACAATGGGCATGCTGGTGTCTCTGCTATGCCCCATGTGTGCAGATTTGACGGGCTTGGAAGCACATCATACACTGCCTGGATTAGGAATTTGATGCGGTGAGGCTCGGCTTTCCAAAGCTCAGCCCAGGTCACTTTCCTCTCAACCGCATTCTCCCATCTCGTCCAAGCTCCCTGTTGCTTCATTCCCACTGTCTTGCAGGTTCTTGTCTCCTCCACTGCTGCTCTCACCTCCTCCTGAACAAGACGGCGCCCTTCCTTCCCCCTGGTGTTCATTTGGGGAGTTGGAAAGGATCCTAGCCCAGCTCAACCTCGTGTGACCATTCCCACCAGGCTCTTGTGACGCAGCCTTGCCTCTGCCTCTTGAACTGCTTCCTCTGCCCTCCATTTCCTGCCAGTCCTCACTTGGATCCCTGCTTTAGCCACCTTCGGATCACTTGAGTCCCTGTATTGAACCACTTCTCTGGCTCTAGTTACCTTGAATTCCTCCTCCAAGGATTTGAAAGGCAGTTGCAGCTTGTTGGTGTTCCCGTAGAGTGCAATGCTGCTTAGGCTCCTTGGTAACCCAAGCCATCTCCGGAGGTGGTTGCTGACCCTCCTCTCTAGGGTCTCAACTGTTGAGATAAGTTATTTTATACCCGTTAGTTTTTCTAGTTGACTTGAGTATAAAGATACTGTACACAATCAAAAAACAACAATAAAGTGACTGATGAGACATGATCTGTACATCTTCCTGTCAGGTCAGTATTTATTGGGTAACGATTATGTTCAGTTTATAAACTTTTGATGACCGTTTGCTTTATTCAATGCTGCTTTGGTAGGAATTATCATGCTTTGAAATTGAAACCGTTCGAAAACTCATAATAAAATGCATTGTGCATGAAATAACGGTTAAATAGCGGTTTAACGTGACCACCAAGGAACAACTGATCAGCTTCCAGTGATTTGAAAGCCTTCTGAGAGACTCCTTCGGGTCCATCCCTAACGTATCGATCAGGTGTACAGGTCTACCTATAGTTTACATATTTATAGTTGACATACCTGTATGATAGGTATTTACCACACACACATACTGTATATATATATATATATATATATACACATACAAAAGCAGCGACGTTTACGCCGGCACGGCATTAAAAATTGAGTGAAAGGCTATTCAAAAAATATGTGTTTTTAGCCCTTTTTAAAAAACATCCACAGTAGTGATGGGAATTCCGGCTCTTTTGAGTGAGCCGGCTCATTTGGCTCGGCTCACCAAGAAGACGGCTCTTTCGGCTCCCAAACGGCTCTTCTATTTTACCACATATACCTTTTATAATTCAAAAAATG
>CM051011.1:5287038-5289538 GCA_027704905.1 Muraenolepis orangiensis | reverse complement strand
TTAGGTCATAGCCCACTACCGTCCATTTGAGAAATCTTGATTCTGTGTATACGCACTTCATATTGATGACATGTTTCTTTTGGTTTTAGCTTCAAACTTTATCTTCACATTGAAATCTGAAAAAAAGGCAGGTCATGTAATCCAAATCAGTATATGTATTAAAGTAAGTGAATCGGTGAATCCATGCGTTTCCTTCACAAAGCAGAACTCCTGTACCTGAAACATTATTATTGAATGTTGCTTGTAGGAGCCATGAATCAACTTTCTAAGGATATTAGATATTGATATATTTATATGGTTCTTAATTTTGGTATTGGTCTGTGTTTGTAATATTATCATTTATTGCGTGATCGCTTAGCGTTTATCGAGTTGGGTCACATAGATATGGGCGGCACTCTGTTAATAATCAGCTGTTCACCTGTGTGTGTGTGTGTGTGTGTGTGTGTGTGGGTGGAAGAGAGGGTGAGTGGGTCTCTGTATTTTTTGTTGACCGCCACTTTGATGGCTGTAACGTTACGGATTACTTTTTGTGCAAGTTTACGTGTTGCTCATAATCATTAAATATGATTTTGTGAAACTGACTTTTGGATCTCAGCAAATACTTTTGGTAGCGCGTCCGACAAAGGCAATCAGGCCCGACGTGTTTCTCCTGCAGTCGCTACATTGCTTATTATTATTCAGTGTTGTGGATTTTTGAGTAGCCTATAGGTATTCTTTCCAAATATCATAATTGTTGTGTAAGGTTCAAGTTAGTTAAGGGAGAAGGATTGTCGTACATATAGTCATGGGTTCAATTAAAGTGTAAAATAAATAAATAAACGATATACATCCACATGTAGTTCCATATTAAATCCTTGATGATGGGAATTAGACATACTTATTTTTTGTTATGGTCCGTGCAAAGTTTAGAAATGTATTGTATGTATGTTTTTTTTATCTTTTTGCTTTTGTCTTTCAGCATCAGAAGGAAAGCATGACTTTTAAATGGACGCCATGGACAAACACTTGCTCGTCTTTCTACTGCTACTGTTTGGATCTGGAGGTTAGCATCTTTATTCATGAAGTTCTTTCAATGTAATGGAGTGTTGAGATATATATATATATATATATATATATATATTGATATAATAGAGGTGTGTGTGGCTACTTATAGGACAATCCTAATAGTAGGATAACTCTACTAAAATCTACTATTCTTTATTACAATTTTTACATTTGTATGCCATTTCTTTTAAGAATTATAATGGGAACATATTCATATTGAATAATTCAGTTTTTGTTTAAATATATATATCTTTTAATATATTCTAATAATCTCAAGCAATGTTTTCTTCTAGTCTACTTGCTGAAAAGGTGGCCTGTGGTAGTAAAGTAAAGAAAAGTCTCATTCACTCAGTTCATGTTCAAGCATCAAACCAGATGGATGGTTGTTTGACTTCTAATCTTAGTACAAAAAGGCCACAATGATTGATGAACCCTCTGCAAACAAAACTTTAAACACACAATGGAAGTTGCCGGTGCGTTGCCAATAGTAATAATGAATACAGTGTCTGTTTGGCTATGTTTTTGTAGTGTTACGTGTTTTTACTGAATACAATATGCATTTGAATCACTTTTTAAACACACAGCGTTTGATTACAAAAGGGAGCAGTGTTCAGGTGTTTGGACGCTTTTATCCAGATTGATTGTCCGTTGATTCAGATAAGGAGCAGGTGGGCATCTTGCTCCTAAGTCCAACTGCAGAGCATTTAACACCCGTCAACCCTGTTTAAAGACATGACGCAGAAGAGAGCAAGGAGTGGGGTGGAGAGAGCAAGGAGTATTCATAGCACAGTATCAAAATCAAATGAAGACACACAACACAACAAGACAGACTCATCGGGAAGTGACAGATAAAGTAGACAAGATAGTAATACAACATAAACTAGACTATAAACTATAGAGGGCACTCAGCATTCCTCCGCCACACCAAAAAGTCCCTTGGATCCGGATTCAATCCTTGAGCAAGATGAGCCTAACCTCTTTCCTGCTCATCAATGTATGAGAAAACGCAGACTGTATGAAGTATGCAGTTTTGTATGAAAACGTCTGCCGAATGACTAAAAAAGTGAACAGTAATGTACACTGCTCGTTTTGCCGTTTCTCTCCCAGAGGTGGAGGCGTTTCAGCTGGAGCCCCTGAACGCTTCGGTACTGCGGGGCTCCACAGCAACCTTTAATGCCAGAGTGACCGGAGCATGGAGCATCATGACCTGGGACGTGGACTCGCTGCTGGTGCTGACCATACTCAAGACCACAGGCCCCATGTCGTCCGCCCCGCGCTACCAAGCCCGCAACATTTCCACCAACGACATGAGTGCCTGGGAGTTCAGCATCGTCAATGTCACCCGGAAGGACAGCGGGCCGGTGGTCTGCAGGGTGCAGGGCCCCATCGGAGCCCGGACAGCCCAGCTCTCGGTACAAGGTGCGTAGGGAGGCGACATCACCAAAAACATCACCGC
>CM051011.1:5234538-5282038 GCA_027704905.1 Muraenolepis orangiensis | reverse complement strand
CTAGCCCCTTCCGACTTTGCTATTAATGCTAACTCTACACATTTGGGGGCGATAGCTTTTGGGCCCATTGAGTCTAAATGTAAATCTGAATCTGGAGGATTGAATCCTCTTTATTGGTACATGTATATGTACACACACACACACAGTGAAATGTGTTTCCCTGCATTTAACCCATCCTATTATTAGGAGCAGTGGGGCAGCTATTGTATATACAGCTGCCCGGGGGGAGCAGTGTAGGGGTCTGGTGCCTTGCTCAAGGGCACCTCGGCAGTGCCCAGGAGGCAAACTGGCACTTTTTTTTTTTTTTTTTAAGTACCAGCTCTCACTCCCTTCTTGGTCCGTTTCGGGGACTTGATCCGGCAACCCTCTGTTTTTCGCAAGCCAAGTCCCAACAGACTGAATGATAGAGATAATCAATTGACATGCTTACATGACAAAATTATATGCTGTTTTGTTATTATCCGGTAGACAATTTAGACATTTTGGGAATGCATTTAAATTGCAAAATAATACTAATAATAACACTCTACATATATAATTTTTTTTGAGATTGACATGTATCATGATATGCATCCATGTACGTATATATTTATGGATTGTTCTGCTGCATTTATATTTATACCATCTGCTCCAAGGCACGCCTCATGAAATGGCCCTGCCATGTGTCAAGACAACTACCTCGTTTAAATTTAGATTGACTAATGCATGCATTTTAAATTATGCGAAAGATGCAAGGATTGATTCTGTTGCCAGCCTTGTCCCATTCTGAGCATTGTGGGGACTAAGCCATGCGTTGTGTGGCCCATTATGGTGCCTCTGCTGTACTAAATATCTTAATATAGTCTTATAATACTTACATTTTATACAGCCAATTTATGGTGGGTTAACGATCCCTCTTTTAATAGACGGATTCAATTAATGAGGGTAATTTATGAACGTGATCTATGAAGACATTAGTAAATGTTAATGGAAATGAATTTACATACTTGCCATTTAACATAAGATATTTTGCCTTGTAGCACTCCCATCAAACATGGACGATACTTTTAATCCAGATTTGATTTGAGTGTTTCGCATATGGAGATGATTAATAAATGAGTCAATTATTTCTTCTTCTTAGTACTTAGTAACACTATGCCAGAGTGGTGCTCTTTCTATTACGAGTGCTATTGCTGCCTCTTGGTTAAGGCAGATTCTGCAGATATGTCGACTATCTGATAATATCAGAACACATGATATTGGGACATTGGTTCACTCGGTCAGACGGTAGTATTGTGTACAACAGGAACATCTGAACATCCCCCTGTGCTTGTGGTGACATATAGCTACTGGGAGATGCCCAGAACATTACAATAACATGCATGTACTACTCAGACACTGGTGCACGGTTTGCAGTCCCAATGAATATGGCTGTACTTTAAATTGTTCTATTTACAGTATATTGAGTCATTCAGCAGACACTTTCAGCCAAAGCGATTCACAAGCGAGGCCGAGATCAAACAATATAATCAAAAGTAAAATAACGACAAAAAAACAAACCAAGGTGGACACCACAAGGCAGTTTAGTGGGATGTTACATTTTCATTTGACCTTTAACTTCTGCTTAAAAGGAGGAACCTGCAGCAGCGGGAGATGCCCTTGAGGTTGGGGGGGGTTACGAAGCTTAATGAATGACTAACCGTGAGCCTGTGGACCAGTATGGTCCGTGTTATTGCGTGTCCCCTGCAGAGGGTAGTGGCGGTTCGCTGCAATACAAATATCCAGTTAGGAATTCCTAGTAAAGCATTGACTGTTCCAGTTAATGTGAGAACAATTGAATGACTCAATTCTAACCCCGGGGTATTTACCAGTTAGCCACACCATGTCTGTTTGGGTCAACAATGCATAGCTTCGGGCCATCTGGTCATTGTATGCACAGCCATGCATGCCTTGCATGTTGCAATGGTTGATGTTTTTTGGGAAATAATAACCAAAAAAATCTGTCAAAATAACTGTGGGCTGTCTGCATCCATATTATAAAGAACAGAATACATAACACATGTGCACACACACACACACACACACACATAGGGATGCGTGCTGAGCCCTCTCCTCTACTCCCTCTACACCCACGATTGCATGGCTATGCACAGCTCCAACGTCATCAAGTTTGCTGACGACACGACAGTGATGGGCCGACGAGACAGCCTACAGGGAGGAGGTCGGATTGCTGGAGCAGTGGTGCCAGGAGAACAGCCTCGCCCTCAACATCAAGAAGACCAAGGAGCTGATCGTGGAGTACAGGAAGCAGAGAGGAGAGCACGGCCCTATCTCCATCGACGGTGTTGCAGTAGAGAGGGTCAGCGGCTTCAAGTTCCTCGGCGTGCACATCTCCGAGGACCTCACATGGTCCACGCACACCACACACGTGGTGAAAAGGGCCCAACAACGCCTGTATTTCCTCAGGCGTCTGAGGAAATTCAGCATGGGCCCCCGCATCCTGAGAACATTCTATACCGGCACCATGGAGAGTGTTCTTACAGGGTATATCACCGCCTGGTACGGGAACTGCACCGCACTCGAGCGCAGAGCGCTTCAAAGGGTGGTGCGGATGGCCCAGTATATCGTTGGAGGTGAGCTTCCCTCCCTCCTGTATTTATACAACCAGCGGTGCGTGGCCAAGGTCAAACGCATCATAAAAGACAATGCCCACCCCAGCCATGAACTGTATTCACTTTTACCGTCAGGCAGGCGATACCACAGTATCAAGTGCCGTACAAATAGACTCAGAGACAGCTTCCACAGTCAGGCCATCAGGCTGCTGAACAAGGGCGTATAGCATATAGCACAATGAATATTTGATTACATTGATTTATATATACATATTGCTCTTTTTCTGTGCCGATATATTGCATTTTATAAATTGCATTTTATTTTATATATTTAACTTTATACAGTTTTTTACTTCTTTTATTCTATTCTGTTTTTATTTTTATTTTATCTTATTTTTATAACTGCTGTCTGTCGTCGGGTATTGCACATAAGATTTTCACTCACTGCTTTATACTTGTGTAAACTGTGAAGTGACAAGCGACTTGACACACACACAACAGATATAGACACATTGCTGTTTATATCTGCTATATTCTCTGTATATAGCGCCATACGTGGTACGGTTGGAAAAGACAGATTCGTCATTCATCCATCTTGCTGACACATCTAATGGATAACATACATTATCCACTTGACAAAGATGGATACATAAAACAATGTGTAGTGAAATGCCGTCCCCTTTCAGTGTTGAACATTTCAAAGCCATAAAAGGCAGATAGCTGGTCCATTGGTGATGAACGCGCAGCATGTTCTTATCCAGAGCAATGCGCTGTAATTTGCCATCGCAGGCTACATCAGTTTTCAACAATTTACAACGTACACTGGTCTGCACACACACACACACACACACCTCGGTGTGACCAATAAGCCTGGATCTACTGCACTGACCCAAGTGACCTTGAATGACCTCTAGAGGTGGAACTGCTGTGACACTCTGCTAATCAATTTAACTAACCCTGTAGTTGTCTATGATGTTTATTGTCCCATTTCTACTCTCAAAAAGCTAGATTCACAATATACCAAAAAATAGACCTTAACTACTGTACATTTGAAATAAGGTTTGATTAAAAGGGACCAAATAAGCCAGCTAATTCAGTTGCCCATATATATGTTTTAATTGCTTTCCTGGCTCCTGGGCACCATTGAGGCCACATGCTCTCAGAGATTATTCAGGTCATTTCTCTCTCTGTGTAACGTTCAAAAATAGACACATAAAATCAATAAATCAACTTGTCTGTTTGTACGCTAGCAGCACCACAGAAGCGTGGGCTCTGATACATGCATGCTCTCATTGGGTCACTGAAGTAGAGCGAGAGAGCGGCCTACAGCCTACAAGGACCTCTCAGGATGGTTCCCCTGTCAACACCGTGACCATGATGATCATCATCACCAACATCATCATCATCATCATCCTCATGAGAATGATAGATGACAGGGCTCTAATGCGTCCGATGGGGGGGGGGGATCTTGCATTCGTCAAGACCCGTTTGCCATCCGTCAAAAGCTTGAGGTCCCGCATTATGATTGTATTCAACTATGGGAAAATGGGTCTACCCCTGAGAGGTTTGGTAGTATGGTCAGAAAGGTCGACTTGTTGTGTGTTGCTTACAGCTTTAAGGACTGCGCATATAGTATTTCCCTCCAGCTTTCCCTCTTAGGTCTGCCCTGCAAAAACAATGCAAGGGACAAACCGCGGATTTAGACGAGAGCTGTAAAGCCCTCCCTGGCCCCTGTGAGAGACAGAGGTAATTAACTTAAGCAGGGAATGGCGGAAAGAGTTAATGAAGAGAAGCAATAAAAATAATAAACGGCGGTGCAGGGGGGGGGGGGGATGGCTATTGATAAGTCCTAATATAATAAAACTGTAATGTGGCCCCCTCTCACCTTATCCTGGCTCTCAGGTTGACAGTGTAAGCACTTTCCCCGTGACATAATGGATGCCCACCCAAATGAATCCCATCAAAGCAGATTTTAATCATGAAATTGACTCGGTGCAGAGGGGATTGGAGATGGCTCCCGTGGCTAGCGGCTTGGCTCAGGGCCTCTTCGGACGAGCGGCGAAATCACAATTTCCATGAGCCACATGTAGGCTATTGTTGGACACCTATTATGGGCTGGAGGTTGTTTTTTTGATGATGATCGAACGCAACGCATCTGACTACACCAACCCATCTTCTCAATGACGCATCGTCATTGAGAAGATAGGTTGGTGTGTTTGCCGCTGACAAGTCTGTGTCATAGCAGTGAGCCGTCAAACTACCGTAAGAAGGATTTTTTTTTTTAATACATTTTTAATAAATAGCGAGAATAGCATTTGAAATGCGCTGCTTTAAATAGGCTGACAACACACATCTTACTTCATGGGAAAAAAGATACATAAATACACCCAAAATACACCGTGCTACACAACACACGCTACACTAATGTCAGGCGAACGAAAAATGCGTGACCAAGATAAGGAGCATTTAGCCAAAGAGCTGTAAAATTGTTATTGCCCTTATCAACAATCATGGCAATCAAAACATGTTTACATTTACAATCATGTGAATTGGTGGGTAATTCATCGGATTCACAGTACAATAAAAGCATTCTCGTATTAGCTCATTAAAATTATTTTTTGTTGTGACTTATTTGAATGAACGGCATAATATGCAATCTGTGTTTAACAAGCTCTTAAAATAACATCACCCCGCACATTAAACAACTTTTTTTTACACAAATGCATTTTTGCCCATGTTCCAGCTGGCCGACCAATGCATGGCAAATGAGAGTGTGTAGGAAAAACAAATAGTGACTTAAAATATTCTGGCATCTTGTAAGGATGCTTCCTGGTCGCCTCCCGAGGGAGGTTTTCCAGGCACATCCAACTGGGAGGAGGAGACCACGGGGCAGACTAAGGTGGGGTGATTACATCTCCACACTGGCCTGGGAACACCTTGGGATCCCCCTGTCGGAGCTGGTCGATGTTGCCCAGGGAGAGGGACCTTTGGAGTCCCCTGCTGAGGCTGCTACCTCCGTGACCCGACCCGGATAAGCGGAAGACAATGGATGGATGGATGGATGGATGGCCTTAAAAGATGGGAGTGGGTGGGGTTTGGTCCCTAGCACTGCATCCCCACTTACCAAACGTACCATCTGGGAACAACAAAGCGTGCCTCATCTGATTAAAGCGTCTCTGGTTCGTGGTGGACGTTGGATCAGTTCATGTGTTGAGAAGAGTCATTTGAACTCATCTCCAGGGATCTCACAAGCCACAGATCCCACTCTTTACATCCAGATTCCAATTGGGCTTAGACTCAGTAATTCATATCTCTGGTTAAAGAGAGAGGAGGGGGGGGGGGAGAGAGAGAGAGAACTGCAAGAGCAGTTACTATGGAGTTTTATGTGTTGCAGTCTAACCGTGTCCCAGTAGTGCCTTCAGCTTGTGCCGTCCAACAGTAGCACAGATGCAACAGAACTGCTCTATTCAATATTGATTGGTTCAGTGAAGCAAGTCCATAGGTTTGATTGATGTCTAGACACATCTTAAGCTGCCATAGCAATAGGACAATACTGGGATTGTAGTGCTATTTTAATATATTTTTAGCTGTAAATCTAAAATCAGGTATGAAGGATTTTCAAAAAGGAATACGTAACACGATGAGCCAATTGAGGACCGACCGAATAAATCCTGAATAAACAAGCCATTGGCGGCTTAAAAACACAGAAGATTAACCGCAACAAAAAAGAAAGCATTGCTTATTCACCCCATGGACAGGTGTGGAGCTTCAGAGCCGCTCCACCCCTAATGTCTGGTTGGTGATTCTGCTCAGGCCCCCCGAGGTGTAGTTAGAATACAGATTCAACATGGCAGTGCCCGGGCACCGCTCGTAAATCACCGGCCCTCCCTCGCGTATTGCAAACCATGACATTTATTCATCTCACATCGCTCGGACACCACCCCTTCTCCGGGGTTTAAGCTGACTAATGAGTAATCAAGAGCCCTTTATGCAAATTAAACTCTAATTAAAAATGTGTGAGCCAAATTACGATAAAAAAACAAAACTGACAGGCTGACATGGATCACAGGTGGGAAAAAATGTAACAAGCTGAATACACTTTCATTATATATATATAAACACTGGAATGGGGAGTATTCCAATGTACCTGCAATTGGCCAATAAAATATCTTGTATCTTGTATCTTGAACTACTAAATACCTGAAATAGACTGAGGTCCTTTAACGTTTCAATCGTTTAGATGGCGATATTATGAAATATTATTATAAATGATGATGTACATATTTCCTCAGCAGTGATTACAGAAGGATACTCATGTTGGCATTGCACTGGAGTTAACGTAATACTGTCTGTACACAGTCCAAATGAGCCAGGGGTCTTCGGTGATGGATCAGCGTCCTGTCCCTGGGAGTGGACCTCCTTGAGTGGTGCCGGCCCCCGGCCCGCTGGGGTCCTTTGATTAAACCCCCTGATCGATAGAGAATACGCCAAAGTACTCTGTGATGAATGTGTTCACATACACACACACAAACACACACACACACACACACACTGCCACCCACACACGCACACACACACACACACTGCCACCAACACACACACACACACACACACACACACACACACACACACACACACACACACACCACACACACACACACACACACACCACACACACACACACACACACACACACACACACACACACACACACACACTGCCACCCACACACACACACACACTGCCACCAACACACACCTCAACACAAATGTAGCCTACACGCACACACACACACACACACACACACACACACACACACACACACACACACACACACACACACCACACACACACACACACCCACACACACACACACACAAGCATAGACACACACACACATTGCCACCAACACACACACACACACACACACACACTCAACACAAATGTAGCCTACACACACACACACACACACACACACACACACACACACACACACACACACACAAGCATAGACACACACACATTCACACACATACCTCAACACAAATGTAGCACACACACACACACACACACACACACACACACACACACACACACACAAGCACACGGACACACACACACACACACACACATTCTTTTGAGCCTGTAACTCATGTATATTGGCTGAAAAATAATTGTTTATACTAATCATAGCATTATGACATTTCCGTCGAACATAAGATTCCGATACAGAAACCCGGTCCACCCATTTCTGGAATCATAAATCATAAAAGTACAACACCATAACTACACACACACACACACACACACACACACACACACACACACACACACACACACACACACACACACACACACACACACACACACACACACACACACACACACACACACACACACACACACACACACACACACCATAAAGACCCAGGGGGCCTAAATACATTTTGATAATGATAATAGCCGAGTAGTCTATTGAAGTATGGACTATATATATATATATATATATATATATATATATATATCGCCTCTAAGACACATCTGAGATAGAAGATTAAAAAAAGAGGGTGGACCAGGAGAGTGTGTGTGTGTGTGTGCGTGTGTAGGCTACATTTGTGTTGAGGTGTGTGTGTGTGTGTGTGTGTGTGTGTGTGTGTGTGTGTGTGTGTGTGTGTGTGTGTGTGTGTGTGTGTGTGTGTGTGTGTGTGTGTGTGTGGGTGGCAATGTGTGTGTGCGTCGGCTTCATTTGTGAACAGCCCCTATTGGTTTACTGCGAATGCTGACAAGTCTAGAAGCTTCGCCTCTATCTCTCGCACGCCTATAAAAACCTCCCGCTCGGTGCGCCAGCCCATCACCACGAGGAGCCCACCACGGACTACTTTCACTCGACTGCCCCGACGCGCAAAGATACCTGAATCACCGACACATCACCTCCTCCACATCACCGACCGACCTCCGAACCATGAGTGAGGTAGGTGCCACTTCGCGTTGTTGTTTTAAAAAAATATATATAAAAATGTTTAATATGAAATAAGACGCTGTAGATAAGACTAAGACACACACACACACACACACACACACACACACACACACACACACACACACACACACACACACACACACACACACACACACACACACACACACACACACACACACACACACACACACACACACACACTGTCAACTCGAGAGAGAGAGAGAGAGAGAGAGAGAGAGAGAGAGAGGAGAGAGAGAGAGAGAGAGAGAGAGAGAGAGAGAGAGAGAGATGAGAGAGAGAGAGAGAGGAGAGAGAGAGAGAGAGAGAGAGAGAGAGAGAGAGAGAGAGAGAGAGAGGAGAGAGAGAGACCGTTCCTTTTTAAAACGAAATACACGGATAGGTTCTTTATTACAGTGTATTAGTTAGTACACGCCATACAGTTTAGTAGTTGTGTGTAGCCTAAAACATTTGAATTGACTGTCTGCTGATTGATGATCTGCCCAAAATGACTTAATTCGTAGGTGTCAAATTGTTAAAAGATAAAGCGTTACTTCAAATGTATTGTATCTTGATGTTTTACGACTTTCTTACCAAACTATAAACGATAAACTAACGGTTACAGCCTGTGGTGGTGCACATTTTAGACGTGATACAAGTGAGTGTAGTGAGGGTTCTGGCGTCGGTCCAACCGTCCTGCAGATTGCTGCTGTGATGCAAATAGTGATAGTGATAGATGAGTGATAGTGAATGTTATGTTATTCATTGCTATTCATTTTCGAATTTGTTGCCACTCTGAATAGCCAAGTAGCTATTTATTATGTATGCATGTGTATATATGACATACAGTTCATTCTGATTATGTATCTACCATGAAGCATATATTAAGGATATCAAAATAAGTCTTTAGCTTTGAACAAGATTTGAACTATGCTCTGAAAGCATGACACACAACAAGCACACAAAACAAACGTCATTCAATGGCTTTTGCATTCTGATGTTTTGCGTCTCCATCCCTCGCAGTGGCGGCACTATAGAGCCAGTCTCCTATCTGTGATCAAGCCTGCACTTGTGAATGAGCAAATCCTATAGTTACTGAATTATTCAAGGATTGGGGGCTGACCTGGAGGATTGAACATTTTGCTCCAGCACAGTGTGCTGGAGACACTGGTGAGCCTCAAGATGCTATCATCGTCCTCTTAATGGAAACAGTGTAGAGAATGTGGTGGTCAGAGATAAGAACCCACTGCAGTGTTTTCCTTAGGCAGGTACATTGCGGCTGGTTTCTGTACACTTTAACCATGGTCCAATAAAAAGGCTTTACGTTTAGGAAAGATGAAACCATGCCCGTAGAGGTTGTTGCAGTACAATCTAAATAATAAACTCAATAAGAATTGACTGACAAATACTGGGCCCCAAATAATGGCAACTGAAATGCTAGATAGATATAGATTGATAGACGTATATATATATAGAGATCTATAGCTATATGGATCTAAAGATCAATCTATATATATATATATATATATATATATATATATATATATATATATATAGATGGATAGATAGAAGTAGGGGGATTGAGAAAGGGAGTGTAAGAAAGAGAGAGTATGAAAAAGAGAGGAAGAGTGAGCAAGAGAGCTATAGATCTATAGGTCGATAGATATATAAGTAGGGGGATTGAGAAAGGGAGTGTAAGAAAGAGAGTATGAAAAAGAGAGGAAGAGTGAGCAAGAGTGACAGAGTGGGGGAGAGGTAAGGGGAGTGACAAAAGGAGAGGTAGAGGAAGAGAGTGAGTGACAGACTGGGGGAGAGGTAAGGGGAGTGACAGTTAAAGGGAGAGAGTGAGTGACAGACTGGGGGAGAGGTAAGGGGAGTGACAGTTAAAGGGAGCGAGTGAGTGACAGAGAGAGAAAGAGAGAGAGAGAGAGAGAGGTAGGGGAGCATGCACTGCCAGACGAACGGTGAAAGCTGTGGTCGCTCTTGAGCCCCAATCCCTACACTTCTTCCCATGGCTGCACGGGCTGAGCCACACCAGAGACGCATTCCCAAAATGTGTGTGGAAGCAAAACACGCATTAAAATGTCAATGCTGTTTATCGACACGCAAAACTTTTTTTGTAATTTGGTAGAAGACTAGTTGTCCCTGCAGTTGTCGTAAATCTGCAGCACGGCCTGGCTTAATGCGGCATGGAGCGCTCCCCCTAACCGCACTATAAATAAGACATTACACCCAGGAAAACCCCCATGCACCAGAGATCCAGCTGCACTCCTGGTGCCAGTGATGGATTTATATGCCCATAAAGCAGCAGCAGCGCTGAGAGGGGAGGATGGGACCGGCAATGAATAATTAAATGAGAATCAATGCAAAACAACGCTTCACCTCCATCCCCACTCCCTCACTTCTCCTGCTCTCCCCTCGGTCTTCCCCCTGACTCAACCCATCTCTGTACTGCATGCCGTACTGCATGCCCGCCCCCCACCCCCCACGGAGTAAAATCATCTTCTTGCCTCTATTCTGGTGCCCAAGTGCCCCATACAGACATACATAGCTGGTCTCCATTGAGATCCTCTGTGTAAAATGTATTCAGAATGTTGGTAAGTGTTTGTCCAACCACCACTATGGATGGATTTGGCACATGTGGTCAAGTAAACAGAGAGGTTTAGGATTAGAACCAGAGAGTGGAAGATTCACATTTCACAGTCATATGTATTTTCTGGCAGCTGAGCTATATGATAGACCATTAAAATACAATGAAATATGGATGTAAATCGATAAATCGCATACACAATTAACTAAGATGCTTTGTTAAAAAAAAAGCATCATTTTGTTTTTAGCTAGTGTTTTTACTTTGCGACATACTATTTGAATGACAATAGTGAACCCCCCATAATCTACTATTTTGTGTTGCTGTTGTGAGCTGTAAAACACTGACCCTAATCGCCTTCACATAGAGCAGAGATTACAAAGAAATAATCTTTAATCCATCTAAACTCCATGTAACCTGGCCCCCAATGCTAATCCTAACCCCTCTGGCAGTCTGATTGGAAAAGGGCAAACATTATTGTGTGCAATATCTAGGAGTCTTAATGAGGGAGATCCAAAATAAGACTAGACCACTCAAAATTAGGAAAAACATTATATTTATATACGATTTACACATTTACATTTACATGTTTTAAGGGTACCACTAAAACCTTTTGTTGAGACTAAAGATAGATTAAAAAAACTGTGTGATTAGCATACACTTCAACTGACAAATATTTGTATTGAGATATTTTGGTTTTAATTGAATTCCATAATGGTTTAAACGTGAATATCACAACAAGAACTGCAAGAAACGGCCAAAAAAACTCAACAAAACCAAAATAAGAAAAACAGCCTTAAGGCTGGGTAGGCTTCACAAAACAATATTACTGTGACAGTGTTAGATTGATTATATTTTTTAACAGCAGTAATTCTTTTTGTCAGCCAGAGAGAGAACATCTCTGCCATCCATTAAAGCATTTACTGTATGTATATACGGTACACTGCTGTGAGACGCAGTGTTCCCAGGAAAGGTTAAAGATCTGTGAGAGAGCCATGCTGTTTTATCATTAGTGCTGCTCTAACACTTAACAGCAGGACACCCAAACAAGTCACATCCATGTTTTGCCATCTTGGATTAAAAGGGAACAATACTCCAGTTTAAATAACTAGAGGCTTTAGAGAAATATTGGGCTACACAATATAATATTTCCATGTTATTTGACTACATGTTGTAATAGGTGAAATTATATATTTCATTCAAAACAATCATGAATCATGTCAGCTTTCGTTTTTCTAAGTGTTTTATAATCTATTGTTATACCTAAAGGTTTGGTTCCACTGATATTTAATTTCACAACTCATACCTTTTCATAACAGTTTTTGTTTGATTTATATGAACACATACCATCGTGTTACCAGTTCAGAGGAAATACGATAGGATGAGGATAAAGCGGACAAGGTAAATGAAGTATGTTGTCTTTACATCCCGTTGGTGACAGGTTTCTACAAGTGTCACATGTCCATGTTCCTGCTGTAGTACTGATGTGTGATGGCCACCCAGGGAGTTTGTAGGAGCCATATCTGACCTACTTCAGCGGTCCTCTCTTAAATTCTTAATAGTAAGTGAGAGTAGTGGATATATCCCATCCCACCAAAACAACTTAAAATAGCTCCGAGAAGCACCCAGGGAAGATTGTTTATTTATTTAACATTCTTGTCTTCTGTTGGTAAAAAAAACAAGTATTTAACAAACTCACACAGGAGCATCATAATGAGGTAGAAAGACACAGATTGATATGTGTTTAACCTATCAATACATGTGTAGTAATACAACACTTTCTAGTTTAGTATTTAATAAACCCTAGGACCGTTTCATTGTTAAAGGGAAAGAGAACACACATTTGTGTGACAAAGCTAAGCCTTGGGTTTGTAGAGTATAATTTCCTTCAGACAAACATCATTATTTTGTGGTCCGAGCAAAATTATCACAGAGCATAATTACCAACATCATTTGCATGAGGGTGAGGATTATTCACACACTCTACAGGATTGAGAATTTGGGACTAGGCAAACATGCTCTGTTTGGAACTGTGGCGGGAACAGCGTTGGATGGACAGCCTTGTTTGATGGGTAGATGCGTGTCATTTCTGTAGATGGGGCACTTAGTCAGATTGAAGTGAAGTAAAGAGGAACATACCTTTTACATTATCCATGACACTCACACACACTCACACACACACACACACACACACACACACACACACACACACACACACACACACACACACACACACACACACACACACACACACACACACACACACACACACACACACACACACACACACACACACACACGCAGGACAGTTGGGACTTCCAACGGAAGGACTGTTCTTGTGAAGAAGAGCAGAAGCAAACACAGAATTTGGCACAAACTAACTGCGCCATGCGTGGAATCAGCCGTGACGTGCCCATTCAAATTGAACGCACTCCCTCGAATTTTGACCAACTTCCAGATTTAATATTCTCAGAATGCATCAAACTCCTTAGTCAATAATTTCAGTGGGGCATATCATTCTTGATAATATCCACACTTGGGTACGCACCTACAGACCGGTTACTAGAGGTTTCAAGATTCAGAGCCAGACTTAAATATGATGTATGAGGGAGTTTGACATAAATGTGGATGGGAATTTTGTTGGAAGTAATTTACACATTTGTTAGCTAGAGTGCAAATATAACATAGTGAACTAAACGTTGGGATATCTTGCTGCCACACAAATGTAGGAGTTTAGGTTTTGTCTTGCATTAGTAACTTTAAGTTTAAATGAATATAATACATACAAATAAAGTGAAAAGAGAAAAAGTTCAACATCACCTAGTAAAGCTTTTTTACTTGTATTGTGCTTAGGATAAGAAAGTTGCCCACTTCTCAATCCTACACAAACAAAACAAATATGCAGCTAAAAACAAAAAAAAGGGGGGGATGGTCCATTAGCTTAAAATGCTAAAAACACCTGCAGCTCACAGCTCAGTCAGGAGTTTACTTGCCAGTAGGATCGATCCTTCTGACTGCAGCCAAGCATGTCCTTAATGTATCCCTGACTAGGAGTTCCCTTATTCTTTATGGGTGCTGCTGAGGTAGCGCTCCTGGTCCCGCATGGCTTCTGATCCTCAACGTGCTGACACAGAAACAATCTGCTAATAAGATCTATAAAAACGTTTTCTAAAATATCCTTTACAGTAGGAGCTGTGTTGCTTTGATGAATGGGATTTGTAGAAGAGATACCCAATTAGTATTTAGTATACACATTTGTATTAACCTCCGGAGGGAAAGTCAGGTTCGTACAGCAGCAAATAACTAAAACAGTGCAAGTAAAAGGCAGAGTCAAATCAGAATAAGAACAAGATAACAATATATATATCAGCATATTTTAGCATATTTGTCGATATTATGTGTGGTATTGATCCATGGGCATCCAGCCCCCTCACATGTGTTACAGCTACTTTGAGTGAGCTACAAGAAGGTTTTTGAAATATAAATAATGGTAGTGAGTACCATTTGCAGGTAGTCACTAGGCTCTGAACACTGCATCTAAGAGCCATATAGTGTACTAAAATGCACTACAGGTCAGACAGCGTACCGAGATACAGTGCATGCACATTATAAATGATCTTCCAGTCATATCAATATCAGAAGGTCTTGATATCAGGAAACATGGCTGCCTTTCCCAACCTTAACCTTCTCACATGGGCTCAAACCTCAGTTCGGGAGCTGAGCACATCTGCGCCCTAATTAAAAGGACCACACTGCACCTGGTTATTAATTGCCAATTGACCTATTTTCCAAATTAGTCTAAACTAGTGAACCTCAGTTTGCTAATAGAAGCCAACATCCCAATGGGTGAATCTTTGTTTGACAATTGGAGAAACTAATTCTGCAGTTAAATAGATAAAGATATCATTGATTCACTTTTTGATTCACTGTTGGGCTTAATTACATCCAATCTATGCGGAGGGTGTATATAGGGTGTAGGTTAGTACAAGATACAAGAGGGTAGTAGGGTTGGGTTCATGTCTATGGTGTACAAACGTATTGATTTCAAACTCTTGAGTTTGTACTGTAATAAAATGCTGTCCAATACTTGGGAGATTGATAGTGTGCAATATAGTGGAAGGATGTACAGTAAGTGGCCGGAATGAAACTGTAGCCGTAAAACACGTCACAACAGTGGGGACAAACATCTCATACTTGGAATTCACTTTTCTAGACTTATATGAAACACCACCTCAGCACCACCACTGCGAGCACCACCTTCCTCCACCCATTGCTCCTTCTTTGCGCCCAAATGACTTGCGGAGAGAGATGAAAGCACAGTTGGAAGAGGGAAAGTGGCCCTGAAAAACATTGAATTACGATTATAGTTATGTAAGAGATCCTGGTGTATCCATGCAGAATTCAAAAATCTTCACCAGCCAGACAGGCAGACAGACAGACAGACAGGCCAACAGATGTCCCCACAGGAAGACAGACAGGTAAACGGATAGAGAGACAGACGGAAAAATACAGAATACAGCCGTCCAGACGGACAGACAGAGAAAGAGAGGAGAAAAGGGGGAAAGCAGTGGAGAGATTTGGAGAGAAACTGGAAATGGAAATAATCGCATGCAAAGAAGCAAAAAAGTACACACACACACACACACACGCACACATGCACACACACTCAGACACACACACAAAGCAGTGTCAGTCAATGGAAGGACACAAAGGAAGAGCAAACAGTCCTGTTCAGAAGAGGGGTTTTTCTTCACATAGAGAGTAGCTCATTAACTACACACTAGCCAATGTTTACATTGGGTTTCACTCCATGCAAAATGGCACCTGGCTTCTTATGGTGGCAGTCGCCGGGGAGATTTGTCTCCTCCGTGGTTGACGGTTCGGTGGCTGTGGAGGTGTCTGGTGCTCAAGCCCCCCCTCTGGTTAACTGACAGCTACAGGGACGCTCACAGCAGATGAGAGCCAGATGAGAGCCAGCATGGTGTTTTCTGCCCCCCAGTTGCAGCGCCCCCCTGTGGATTTTACCATGCATACAGGAGAAACAGATGGCTTCACTGCAAATGTGTTTTTTTTTGCCATTTCTTCTCCCATTGGTGCTTCCTTCCGTCTTCCTATTTGTTTAGGATCTCCTAATGTTAATGTTGCCGAGGAATATGACGTTAGTCGCTTGTGCATATTTTGTTCACATGGCTCTGACATTTGGGAACAGCTTGTGGTTAATAATTCATGTTAGACCACAGATATAAATATGGAAAGACTATTCTCAGTAGCAGATATAAAACCTGTTAGAAAAATGAAATCCCAGAGTGAAATAAAAAAAATGGATGCCTCCGTCCCATCCCATCCACGTCATCACAGCATCATAAATAGAAATTGCTTTTTCAAATGTTTATTTTCGTGCGGTGAATAAATAATGCTTTAAGGGGGAAACCCCCATCATGTTATTTTGTACAACAAGACTCACCAGGGGCTATCCGTAGTGCGCAGGTTATATAATATACAGGTAGTAAAAGTACACCTGCAGGGCAGAAGTATTCATGAGTAGTCGACGAGTGCTTCCTGTGACGTATCACGTGTGACGGCAAAACAACGCATTAAAACTACACATGGTTTCGAAGTTAACAATGCCTTTCCTGTCCGTTTTATCGATTAGGATTTACTGCGCTATGTATATAAGGACTGCGGATTAATTCAATCTTAATTAAAAAATGTACTGTGCTGGGCCTCCGTCGGATGGTACTGATTTACAATCAGCCGCGCGCGCTTTGATCTGACGCGCGCGACCTTCAAGGGAAGCTGAGAGAAATCAGGGCGTAGAACTCGGCTACGAAACGGGAGTCACTACTAAGTGCTGCGCAATCAAGTTTTTAATGCTTTGCTTGCAGAAAGACAAGGTTACGTTCATTCAGTTCATGAGTTATATCCAGTTTTTATATTATGAGGCAGTCAAGTGAGTCATCACAACGCATCCTATCTAAATTAGATCTAGCAAACCCAAACCAAAAAAAAATAAACTGTATATATTATATATTTATATATATTTTCTTTAAATTGTCTACCCATCTTTTTCCCCTTTCCAGAGACAAGGATCCGTGCCCATGTCTGGCAACAGTAAGCCAGCATCTGGACAAGGTATGCTTTACTTTACACTTTAACACTCTCACATCATCAGCTTCAACCTATATAGGACCACATCCTAACTCTTACCCACATACATTATCTAGAGTGCAATGTGCATCCTTTATGAACAACAACTCTCACAAACGCCTTTTTGGCTTTGGCCAAACACTGATCCTGGAACAGCGTTGGATGGACAGCCTTGTTTGATGGGTAGATGCGTGTCATTTCTGTAGATGGGGCACAGTCAGATTGAAGTGAAGTAAAGAGGAACATACCTTTTACATTATCCATGACACACACACACAAACTCTCTCTCACACACACACACACACACACACACACACACACACACACACACACACACACACACACACACACACACACACACACACACGCACACGCAGGACAGTTGGGACTTCCAACGGAAGGACTGTTCTTGTGAAGAAGAGCAGAAGCAAAGCAGATTGCATGGCATTTCGTAACGACCAAAAGAGGTCCTCCTTTTCACGGGTGGTCAGAAGAAGGTTCAAGCTGCATGTGACTGGCTTGGTTTGGAGCTTTTCTGCTGCTATTGGACAGTGTGTGAGGCGGCTTATGACGATGATGTGGTCCTCCACATCAATCAGGCAACTCAAGTTGAGGTTTGAATCAGTGGATTTCACACTACCAATCGTTCCCTCTCCCCCCCGTGGGTGTTTTGCACCAATCTTCTTGAATATGCTGAGATGTTAAAAATAATGACTTTTCAGATTTCCACCAACTGTTCACTTTGCTGCGTTGGCACTCTTGACGTGTGTGGTGTTTAGCAATGCTGGCACGATTTCATATCGGATAAACGGCACGACAAGTTGGAAATTGAAGAACAGAAGGTGTATTCATATTAACATAATTTGAGATGAGAGAGTAGAGGGTTGATGCTCCTTAAATGTGTAAAGAGGTTTGTGCAATTGTGTGTGTGTGTATATATGTATATGTGTGTGTATATATATCGGAGTACCAAGGAGTTCGTACCAGCACTGAATTCTGAGTGGTAGCTAAACTATAGCAACAGGGCTTACATTTCTAAATTTGGACCTACATTCATATTTTAACAGTCCACTCAAATCCATTTTGACTTCCAAACGGACACATGCTGCTTTAACCCGACAAAAGTGAGCTCGATTTAAACCACTTAAAAAGTGATGAGTTTGAAGGGGGAAAGAAAGCAGTTCTCACCACTCCAATTAATAGATGTATTTCACATTCACTGACGGATTCTTTCTTTCTTCCAACTGCACCACCTGCACTTATTATCGCCAATGACAAGAAGATCCCTCAAAATCTAAGTGTAGGATATACTCAGGATTGACAGGAAGTGGTCTCTCTCACACCGTGACCCCCCCACCCCCCCCACCTTTCACTTCCAGGTGAGCAGAAGGACGTTCCCGCCGAGGACTTTGACATCGACATGCGCGCCCCGGAGACAGAGAAGGCCGCGGTGGCCATTCAGTCGCAGTTCCGGAAATTCCAGAAGAAGAAGCAGGACGTGAAGTCCTAAAAATGTGGCCGTGGCCCCCCCCCACCCCCACCGCCACCCCCTCCCCCACCGCCGCCGGATGGACGTGGCTCTACAGCAGCTCCACCTGTAGTCCTCATCTTGCATGTCAACCCAACCTGCACCATCATTAACTAAATGGACTGGGAGAGGGGGAGTCGTTGGGGGAGGGAGGGACAGGAGGGTGGGGGAGGGAGGGACAGGAGGGAGGGAGGGAGGGGGAGGGTGGGGAGGGGAAGAGGGAGGGAGGGGGAGGGAGGGAGGGAGGGGGAGGGAGGGAGGGAGGGAGGATGGAGGGGAAGAGGGAGGGAGGGAGAGGAAGGAGGCGGGGGGAGGGTGGGACTACGCCTTTGGCCTCCGTTGTATGTCTGTGAAATGATGTGTGTAGTTACATTTATTGCCGTGCACAATAACAATAGATTGTTAAATATGTTCACCTATAGCCATAGATATGTTTATTCCCTTTTGTAAATTGTGCCATTTTATTTTTTTTATTCAGATACTTTGATAAAACACAACGGTAGTCGTCTAGCACTTAAACAATATATACGTATATATATATATGTATATATATTATGTCAAATTAAGTGTAATTAATTAATTAAGCCATGAACAAAATGACTCCAAAGTACACAAGAATTAGCAAGACAAGCTGGTGTCGTCTTATCGCGCTCGGGAACAAGTGTTAATATCACACAAAGTGTGCACTCAAGTTAGACATTGCATGAAGGTTGGCTGGTGACATTTTCCACTGAGTGGGGTCAAAACAACACTATTGATTACAGCCCGTAAAGTGTAAAACAAGACCAACCAATACCTTGGCTATCCTGTAATGACATCAGCTGTTTATGACTGTAGCCTTTTTCATTTTATTATTTTTAATTGTTGATTAAATGTTACGATTTTTGTTCAGTTCACACGCATATAATTACAAAATTAAATAAATAATAATTAAAAAAACAATTGAGTTCCCCAAAAATTAAGAATTAGATTGTTCAGTGGTAATCGGATTTCAATGGGATTTTACCAATTACGTTTGTGAGGATAATGTACTGCTGTATATTCTATTCTATATATTCTACATTACAAAAGGAGGGTATTGGGGAGAAATATAATGTGTATCTTTGTCCTGTGAAGCATAATAATCCTCTTTATATCTGAGATGAAATGCCACAGTATTTGTACCAACTGTACTTCTTGGGTCTCCTACAGTTTGGTTTGTGTTCATGAGTAAGCATATATTAAAGCCAGTCTTTGTTTGATTGTGGGTTAGGCTATTTATTGGAAAGGGGTGTAAGAATTACAAATCATTCTCAAACATAAAAATGAGTATTTATGTCATACTATTTAAAAAAAGGGAGTGAATGATGAATAAATGCTAATATGCAGCATTTCAGTGACTCAATCTGTATATAATCCACATGTCTTATGTGATATGTTTCACTATCCAGTGATGGGGATCTGTGGATCGCATCTACATTCACATCACATTTAAAAAAACATTTGTCTTATGTTAGATGATATGCTTCATGGTTTGCTACAGTCGGTAGTTGAAGCAGCATATAGGCCTAATCATTAAACAATTTCCAGGGCAATAGAAGCTATTTAGACATGTTGCTCAACACAGCAGTTTAAAATGGGTTGTTACAAATGTGGCTACGGATGATTTATTTTTCAATTTATTTTAGATCCATGTATGTCTATATCTGCACAGATTACAATGAAATGTTGTCAGTTGTCTTGGGCAGTATTGTAAATGCAGATCATCTTATCAGGCCTACTTCAGAAAGTGAAGTGATAGTTTTCCGTTGCTCATCTTGAATTGTGCGTGCATGTTGTGTTTACTGAATGGAATCACCACTGGCACAAATCTAAAAAATAAATACATTGACTTCTATAATTACTTGACTCCATTTTTGATTTAGCCAAGATAAAGCCCTGAAACGAAACTGTTAACTGTTAACTATTAAATGTGTCTTGAGTGAATCTGGTTTGTTTCTTCATTTTCTTATTATAGTTATGATTATGGTTATGGTAATGACTCATTTTGGTACCTGAAGCCGAAATTAAACTCAAGGTAAAATTCAAAAGGAAGAATTTTGTTCCATATTATGTGTCCAATACAAAAGCACCACTGCCCTCTTGTGGACAAAACAAATATCAGCCTGAAAGATGCCTACTGGACAGTCACACGAATCACCAATCACTGATAAATACTTTCTTCAATTGATTAAATATTATATTTTATAACTCTTAGAATGAGGCAAATAAGTAAGGTGTTTATGTGTATATATATACATATATATATATATATATATATATATATATATATATATATATATATATATATATATATACATATATAGTCAAATAATTTCCCAACACACCAGTGACCTCTAAAAATCCACACAAGGGCAGAGCATGTGTGTCAACAAGAGACCACCACCCATCATTCGTTCACATTCACGTCAAACTGTGGAGAACATCTTTTTTGGGGAACAGCCATTTTTATTAATCAAATTTTCGAACCGTGTGTTAGTTTCTCTTTATTCCGGTGCCACCGTAGTGAACACTCATGTTAAAAAATAAAAAGTGACATTTTTTTGTTTGTTTGTTTGTTAAAATGTAGAATCATAATGAAGACAGTTAATCTTAGAAGAAGTAATCATATAAACCGACAGTTTGTGACCTCACAGCATTTTAGATTAAAGTCTCCCTTCAGGACTAACTGCGAAACAAAAAAACATTAAAAACACAAAGAACAAAAAAATAAAAATAAATAAAAGGCCAGGGTAGACAAAAAACTAAAAAAACAACTAAAAAACAGCTTATTATATCCATATCCATATTTTTTTCCCGATATCTCCCATAGACATTATGTTTGGTTTGGGGTTGGGGTTGGGGTTGGGGGTGGGGGAGGGGGAGGAGTCAGAGGGTGTTTCTGTCAGGGGGGGGGGGGGGGAGGGGGAGGAGTCAGAGGGTGTTTCAGTCGGATTGTCTCACGTTTATTTATTGATTTCCCTGTAGAGGAGGGTCGCCGGTACCGCTCAACCGCGACACAGTAGGTCTACTGAGGAGGAGGACTGAGAGCCACGAGGACTCTACCTAGTGCACTGAGGGGAGGAGGGGAGGAGGGGAGGAGGGGGAGGAGGGGGGGAGAGGGAGGAGGGGGATGATGAGGAGGGGGAAGAGAGGGGGAAGAGAGGGGGATGGAGAAGAGAGGAGGATGGAGAAGAGAGGGGGAGGAGGAAGAGAGGGGGACGGAGAAGAGAGGAGGATGGAGAAGAGAGGGGGAGGAGGAAGAGGGGGGAGGGAGGAGGAGGGGGGGAGAGGGAGGAGGGGGATGATGAGGAGGAGGGGGGAAGAGAGGGGGAAGAGAGGGGGACGGAGAAGAGAGGGGGAAGAGAGGGGGATGGAGAAGAGAGGAGGATGGAGAAGAGAGGGGGAGGAGGAAGAGGGGGGAGGGAGGAGGGGGGAGGGGGAGGAGAGGGAGGGGGAGGAGGGGGATGATGAGGAGGAGGGGGGAAGAGAAGAGAGGAGGATGGAGAAGAGAGGGGGAGGAGAAGAGAGGAGGATGGAGAAGAGAGGGGGAGGAGGAAGAGGGGGGAGGGAGGAGGGAGAGGAGAGGGAGGGGGGAAGAGAGGGGGGGAGGAAAAAAGGGGGGGGAGGAGAGGGATGATGAGGAAGAGAGGAGGAGGAGGGGGAGGAGGAAGAGGGGGGGGGAGGAGGGGGAGGAGAGGGATGATGAGGAAGAGAGGAGGAGGAGGGGGAGGGGGGAAGAGAGGAGGAGGGGGGAAGAGAGGGGGAGGAGGAAGAGGGGGGGGGGAGGAGGGGGAGGAGAGGGAAGAGGGGGAGGAGGGGGCTCTATCTGGACACGATTGCGGGTGTCGTGGGGAGTGCAAACTATTTTGGGCTCCTCTCCTCCCCTCTCCTCCCTCTCCTCCCCTCTCCTCCCCTCTCCTCCCCTCCCTCCCTCTCCTCTCCTCCCCTCCCCTCCCCACCCCTCCTTCTGTGTTCTAGCCCTCGGCACCATCACACTCGCCTTGACGCCAAACTCACTACACCTGAACACAAGAGCCTGGAGTGCACCCCGCCCTGTGTGTACACTCACAACATAGTTATTCTTCTTCTTCTTCTTCTTCTTCTTCTTCTTCTTCTTCTTCTTCTTCTTCTTCTTCTTCTCTTCTTCTTCTTCTTCTTCTTCTTCTTCTTCTTCTTCTTCTTCTTCTTCTTCTTCTTCTTCTTCTTCTCATCGATACAGTACAGAATAGAGCAAATAATTTTTCCATATAACTTTTTCCATATTTTCATATTTCCATTTACTTATTTTTTTTTTCTTCCCTTTTCTTCATATTGCACCATCGGAGAATGGGACACAAAGAGAGCGCGCGAGAGAGAGAGAGAGAGAGAGAGAGACAGAGAGAGAGAGAGAGAGAGAGAGACAGAGAGAGAGAGAGAGAGAGAGAGAGAGAGAGAGAGAGAGAGAGAGAGAGAGAGAGAGAGAGAGAGACAGAGAGAGAGAGAGAGAGAGAGAGAGATCAACAAAGACTCCATTTCCTAATCAAAACGAGACATGTGCAAACATGACTAAGGACTGTATTAACCAAATCAATTCTTCCCTGTAATATCCACAAATAAAAGTGATTTCTCTTTTTTTTTTTTTATATATATATATTTATATTTATAGTAATAAGAATAATAAATCTTCACATTGGATCATTTCATAGTGTGACAAAATGCTCGGCCGGGGTTTGGCCCGGCCGAGGTGTTAAATCCCTCTATGTCTTTTAAATTGGTCAGTCCCCATGCATCCATAGGAAATAGATTATTTTGTTTTCTTCCAAAAAAAGTAACAATTTGAGAGCAGCTTGGACTGGTGTCAATTGCTTTCATTCCAAGAGTTCTCTCTCAACTTCCACTCAGTGTTTCAAAAGGGTATTCCATAGGAAAAAAATTACTCCCAAATCGTCATCTTCCACTCCAGAAAAAAATAAAAAAATAATAATAATAACTCGTAATAATAATTCATAATGATAATAATTAAAACATAAAATAAACCACGTCCGTGTTTTTTAGGAAAACATCGTAGCGACAGTCGTAATTAACCAATCTTTTGGTTTAATCAATAGTTAATAATCATTAATAGCCGACAACTAACAATGAATAAATCACTGATTAATTATTAAGAATTAACAGTTAGAATAAATAACGCTCTCCCTCGTTGACTCAATTCGTTTGGCAGGGCTCCGCACGGGGAGTCAGTTTTCCCGTGAGTGAATTTCCCTCAAGTGAAAAATAAACAAACAAAAACAAACGAAAGACGAAAAACGAAAAAGCTCTAAAGAATAAATAAAAAGGAGATTAGTAAAAGTGATCCCTCCTCCCCGGGGAAGAGGAAGAGGGCCGTATATATGTACAGGACCTGCGCCGCGGTGTAAAGTCACTTCACTGCACTTGAGTGTAAAGTCCAGTGTTTGGAGAGTACAGAGTGCAGAGCCACGCCCCCACCCCCCCCACTTCACCTGGCCCCGCCCCTCACCCCCTTAACCCCGCCTCCCTCCCTCCCTCCCTCCCTCCCCAACCCCCCCCCCTCCTGTTATACCAGCGTGTAGGACTTTGCGTAGGGGTTGTTGCTCTGTTTGAGGTGTCCCCGGGAATCCAGCAGGGACTCCTGGGAGGTGCTGAGCTTGGCAGCCTGGGCCAGCTCCGAGCCCTCCCTGTGGGGGAGGGTGGCGGCCGCCCCGGGCTGCCACTGGGCCACTGGGTCCCTGCTGCTAGCCCGCGGCGGCGGCGGCGGCTCCGAGGGCGTGGGCGGAGCCATGCGGGAGGGCCTCTTCAGCGAGCGGCTCTTCTGGGGCTCCAGGCACGCCTGGCCCATGGCCGAGCCCTCGCCGCTCGATGTGGCCCGGGACGACCCCGAGCAGGTCATGCCGCGGTTTAGCAAGAAGTCCATGCGCAGGTACGGCGGCAAGTGCACCAGCTCGCCTCCTAGTGGACAGCGGAGGACATGGAGGTTAGTGAAGAGGGAAAATACAGTGGCTAACTATACCCATCAACTGGAAGTAGTTTGTGGATTTAAATAATTACATATATATACACACACCCATATACACTTAACTATATACCATACTTACATTCACACGCACACCACACACACACACACAAAATCCTATCGCGCACCTTGGCTAAAAACTAATAAAAGCTAATGCTGTAATGTTTCTGCTGTGAGGTGCTAAAAGACGTACACCTGTGCTACCTTCCGTCGCAATCTCCCAGACGTCTGCAGTCTCTGAAAACCCATCATCTACTATAATTTAACCTTTCACAAGTTCACCGGCGTCTCGACCGACTTTACGTGTCTAGACTCCCGAGAACAAACACACAAAGAAGCACGTTGCTTTGGGGATTGTAAGAAAACAAACCAAAGCAACGTGGACTGCATGTCGCATGTTATATACGTGAGGTTAGCGGATTAGAACCCATAGAAGGTTGTGGGTTTAGTGTTTGAGGGAAATGAATGACAAATTCATTATGAATCGATGGTTAACGGCACTTGTGAGCGGAGGCGCGGGGGGGAAGGAGACGGTGGGGGTGGGGGGGGGGGGGGGGGTGTTGGGTGGAGGACCACTCGTGGGCGTCAGCCTCACCCGGTCTGTGCGCCTTGGGCACCGCCATGTTCATGACGCGGCTGACGTCCTGGGGCTTGGGGGGCGAGGCGGTGAAGCGGCAGATGCCCGACTCGGACGGCGTGCTGGAGGTGAGGCTGTCCGTGTAGCAGCACTCGTTGGCGCCCGCCGTCATCTGCTCCGACGACGTGTCCGAGATGAAGCACTCGGTGATGGTGAACTTGGCGTGCCGCAGCTGCTCCTCCATCTTGGCGTGCTCGTAGGCACGCGCCAGCTCCTCGTAGGTGGACGACGCGCTCTCCGTGGACACCATGCTGCTCCGGGCGCGGTCTGAGGGCCGGCCCGGAGGGGAGGGAGGAGGGAGGAGGGTGGAGGGGGGAGGAGGGGGGAGGGAGAGGGAGGAGGGGAGGAGGGAGGAGGGAGGAGGGAGGAGGGAGGAGGGAGGAGGGAGGATGGGGGAGGGGGGAGGGAGGAGGGAGGAGGGGAGGTGAAGGACGGGGGTGAGGGTTAGAGGACGTTAGTCAGTCTGTGATGTGTGTGTAAGTAGCACAGCGCTCAGTAACTTGGCTTGTTAATGTTTAGAACGGGGCAGGTGAAAGGAGGATGGAACTCCGAATATTAGAATAATAAAGGTTAAAGGTCAAATCGAATCTAACCAAATCAAATTGAACCTAATAGAATATAATTAAATAGAATACAATCTAATCTAACCAAATCTAATCTAATGAAATAGAATGAAATCGAACACAATATATTCTAACCAAATGTTATCTTATCTAATAGAATACAATCAAAAATAATCTAATCTAATCTAACAACATCTAATCAAATCGAATTTTATAGAATCAAATAGAATAAAATCTAACCAAATCTAGTATTATATTTGATTCTATATATATATATATATATAAAATATATATATAAAATATATATATATCAATATATATGAATTTATAAATGTATGTATATATAAATATACATACATTTATATTATATATATATATATATATATAATTATATATATATTAGATTTCAGTGCGTGTGTTCCGTTTCCCGCCGTGGCCTCCGGGTGGCGCCAAAGCTAAGCTAAGCCTAACCTGTGTCCTGAGAGGGGCTGACGCTGTAGCTGTCGCTCTCCTTGTCCACGGAGCCGGCCACCCGTGGCGTGGGCAGCCTCCAGTCGGTGCTGAGCGTATGGGCGGAGACGGGTGGGTGGGGGCGGTTCAGCGTCCACTGGCTGGCGTAGCGGTTGCGGGCGGCCGGACCGGCCTTGGCGGTACGGCGGGCCGTGGGGTCTGAAGGATGGAAAAGAGAGAGAGAGAGAGACAGAGAGACAGAGAGAGAGAGAGAGAGAGAGAGAGAGAGAGAGAGAGAGAGAGAGAGAGAGAGAGAGAGAGAGAGAGAGAGAGAGAGACAGAGAGAGAGAGAGAGGGGGGGTGTTAACAATTTGAATGTCGCTATGGTACCCTCCAGAGTGGGAAATGGACCGTGCCGTACAGCAAAGTTTGAACCCTGAATTTTGTTTACCTGCCAAATGGTCAAATCTATCTGCCATTGGCTGGTGGCAGGTGTTAATTTTGGACCCTGGATGTGCAACAAAAAAGATATATAGATATTCATATTCATTCATAGTATGCTGCCATGACATGTACAGGACGTACGTAAATGGGGGTACAATATGTGCATGTCCATATTTGGCTCATTTGACTCATCCGCTCGCTGACACCAAACTAGACTCCTTGACACATGAACCATGAACAGTTGTTGGCGCTATGTTAGCATTTAGCATCTGACTCGCTATTTAATGGGGTTGGTTGTGTTTTGTTTTGCTCGATGAATCAAATGTATTTTAAGTAATAGAGAGAGAGAGAGAGAGAGAGAGATATGGTTTAAAATACAGTTTTAGGAAATATACAGGAAATATAGGTTATATGTCAGGAAATATAGAAATATAGAAATATAGACAGTCAAAAGGGTAAACAGGAAAATAACATTGTAGTTCTATACAAAACTGAGACGGACGAGTGGGAATCTAAGGAGTAGCAGAAGAAGAAGGAGAAGAAGGAGAAGAAGGAGAAGAAGGAGAAGAAGGAGAAGAAGGAGAAGAAGGAGAAG
The DNA here is from genome assembly GCA_027704905.1 of Muraenolepis orangiensis. Classification (NCBI taxonomy): domain Eukaryota; kingdom Metazoa; phylum Chordata; class Actinopteri; order Gadiformes; family Muraenolepididae; genus Muraenolepis; species Muraenolepis orangiensis. Next base: position 5,254,488 of record CM051011.1, on the reverse strand, counting down.
AAGGAGCGTCCGTACTGGACTTACTGGTGCCTGGTCGGGCATCAGACACATCCACCAGGGGTCCGGTGGCCTGGGACAGGGACTGGTAGTGGACGGTGTGGGTGACGGTGGACGACTTCTGCTTCTGGGTCTCCCCGAAGTCGTTGTCGGTCAGCAGCACGGTGGAGCGGTCGTCTGCCGGGGGGGAAGGGGAAAGGGGGGATGGGGAAAGGGGGGGACACAGCAGGGAGTCAGGCGTGGAGTCAAGTCAAGCCAACAGGGAAGTGTATTTTCCAGGTAAAGGTGTCAAGTGATGCCATTGAAATGGCAAGCCAGGCGGAACACTTTAAACGGCTTTTTGCACCATTTGCCTTAATGTATACGTATACTGTATCATCCAGCAGTCACTTTACTGTTCTTTTTACGGTGTATAGTATTGTTATAGTATAGTGGTGTATATAGTCGTAGTATATAGTGTTGTTTATAGTATAGTGTTGCCACCCCGCCTCTGCTGCCCACCGTACAAACTCTGAACTCTGCTCACTATATCCTATCACCATCAACTGCCTTGCACTGTCATAAGGACTCACTAAATCTACCTATAGTTGACATATTTATTGGTTACATACCTGTATGATAGCCATGTACATTTTTACTGTACCTACCATATATACAGTATATTAATATTCAACTGATACAACTGCATATCCCTGCTCACTTCCTGCTGTATATACATTTCTGTATATTTATTCTGTCGATATAATTGATTGCATACCCCTGCTCATTACCTGTTTACTTGTTTACTTACCTGTATATATATATATATACCTATAATTCTGCAAGTTATTTTATACCGTTATACTGTTTATACCGTTTTAAGTAGACTGTTTTTACATCTTATTTAACCACTGTACATTATATATTACTATGCACTTTACTGCAACATTTGCACTCTGGTTAGATGCCAAATTATTTTCGCTGTACTGTACTTGTGCCGTGCAATGATAATAAAGTGAATCTAATCTATAGAATAGTATAGTATTGCATAGTGTGCTGTAGCATCGTGAATGGGGAGTATGCACTCCCGTTGTACTTTGTTGCACATGGCTACATCCAAACATGTTGAGTGTTGAACCGACCGACGGTCTCCATGGTGTCCCGCTCCTCGATGAGCAGCTGGGCTCTTGGGATGTCGATGTGCATCCGCAGGGTCTGCTGCTGCTTGTTGATGGGCTCGGCAGGACGGGTGTTTTTACTGAGAAGGGCGGAGGGGCGGGTTTACACACAGGAAGCCATCGGGGGCAAAAGCACGTACGTACACGTACATTATAGACACGTGTACAGTATGAATCTTAACATTGTGGAGGAACCTTACCTCATAAGCATCTCGGCCAAACTTTTAGCATCTAGAATGAAATAGAAACAAGCATGATGAACACATGATTTTCACACAGTTGTTTTAACAAAGATATGTGTGTGTGTGTGTGTGGGGGGGGGGGGGGGCCCAATCAAGAGTCCCTAGGATACCTGTGACAGCCGTGATCGCCACGACGACCGACTTAACAACCTCGGCTAAACCTTATGACGACGATCACCGTGACAACCGCGATCGGCGACGACAACTAGCGGGCCTCACCTCGCAGCCTCTTGAGCCTCTGCTCCCTCCTCCTCCTCCGGAGCACCAGCAGGCCGATGAAGATGAAGACGATGCCCGCCAGCACGCAGGAGATGGTCACCATCATCTTCATACCGTCGCCGCCGCTGGCCGTGCCCGCGCTGACGTTGGGCGCCTTCACCAGCGGCGCGATGGTGCCTGCGCATGAGAAGAAGAAGAACACCCATCAGTCACACGCGCATAACACACAACCGTCTGAGGCAGTACGAAAGAAAATATTAAAGAGAAGAAGAGCTTTCATTATGAGGTGGGAACTGAAACGTCCCCCCCGGGAACCTTCCTCTCCCTTTATGTGCTTATCATATTCTAAATTTCCTGTCTCGGATTAATAAAGTACACCTTATCTCAGACGGGCCCCATAGGCGAAACCAGTCCAACGCAAGCAGGGCTTTGTTTTACAAATCTATCAGGGATGCCAAAGACTTTTTCTTGTGTCCAGATTACAATTTCAACCATAGATTCCCACAAAATAGCCGTCACTGCCCGTCTTTTCGCCGCAGGCTAAAAGGGAAGCACCGCCCTGACCCTTCCTCTTAGCACTGTGGGTATCTCACTAGCTCTAGTGGTAACTTGATTGTTGGTTTTGTTTGCTTGTCAGTTATATTGTTCTACTGTTTGTCAACTTTATTGTACTTTTACCTGAGCACTGGTGTTCCGCTCTTGGGAGACTTGTTAGGCCCCTGCTTAAGTGGCTGACCTGCTTCACTCCCGCTTCTCAGCACGCGGTTCGCTCAGGTCAAATCATCTCAACCAACTATCTGTTCCACCTACCTGCTTTAAAACCTGTGTCGACCGAGCCTTTCAGGCAGTATCACACAAAGCTATGGAAGGCTCTCCCCACACACACCCTTATGTTTTCTGAATCTGTTGACCACTTTAAAAGGCAGCTAAAGATGTATCTGTTCAGACAGGCGTTAGTGTAACTCTGTTTTACAGTGTCTTCTTTTGTGGGGGTTTTGTGTGTATGTCGTACCTAGTCATTCACTGTGTAGTGTGTCCACCTGTTTTTTCCTGTGTATTTAACTTTTAACTTGCTTCTGTACAGCACTTTGTGACTTTGGTCTGTGAAAAGCGCTTTATAAATACATTTGACTGACTTACTTACTTACTTAGTTAGTTAGGAAGGAAAAATGCACTTATGACTTCTGGTGACGAGCTGTTCTCTTTACCTTCCTTTGTTGTGGCTTTGGACAAAAGTGTCTGCTAAATGACTGTTATGAAATGTAATGTAATGTACTGTGATGTAATGAGATGTACTGTAACGTAATGTGGGGATGGGGGAGACTCACTGCCGTCGTAGCTCAGCGTGGCGAACTTGACCCGCTTCTCGGCGTAGCCGGCGCTGTTGTGCACCTTCATCTGCAGCTCGTACCAGGTGGCCTCCTGCAGGTCGTACAGGATGTAGCTCTTGGTGAGCGAGGTGCGCTGTGCCGTGGTCCAGGTGGGCGACTCCACCGCCCGGTACTCCAGGGTGAAGGAGGCGATGGGGCAGCCGCCGTTGTTCCAGCCGTTCAGGTTGAGGCGCACGCGCGTGGCGTTGATGCTAGTGAACAGCTCCTGCTCCTTTGAGTACTGGGGCTCTGCGGGGTAGAGAGAGAGAGAGAGAGAGAGAGAGAGAGAGAGAGAGAGAGAGAGAGAGAGAGAGAGAGAGAGAGAGAGAGAGAGAGAGAGAGAGAGAGAGAGAGAGAGAGAGAGAGCACAGAGACACAGCAGGGGGGTTTTAGGAATGTCTGCCCATCTTTAATTATAATAATAATGATAACTAATACTTTTTTTTTATAGAGCGCTTGACATGAATCTTAAAGACACTTTACAGTGTCTAACACAATGTGATAGATACATTTTAGAGGAAAACCACAGGTTACAAACATCTTAAATCTTTAATAAGGAGGATTTTCAATCGTCTTTATTGATCACATACATGTACACACACACAGTGAAATGTGTTTCTCTGCACTTAACCCATCCTAGTATTAGGAGCAGTGGGCAGCTATTTGTTTATACAGCGCACGGGTAGCAGTGTAGGGGTATGGTGCCTTGCTCAAGGGCACTTCCACAGTGCCCAGGAGGCACTGTGGAACCAGTTCTCACTCCGTACTTGGTCCATTCCTGGGACCGGCAAGACTCAACAGACTGAGCTACTACCGCCCCACAATGTGGTATATGTGTTGCTATAAAACACAACACATATAAAACCCTTTATCGGGGTTTGGAAGAATAACGACGAACAGATAGCATCGTGCGACCGTTTGTTCAGAAGAAAAAGATACAAACGCAGATTTACAGACTTGATTATCTCTAAGCCTAAGTCAGTATTAAACAACGACCACTAGAGGACCCTCAGTAGAGCGCATACCTCCGCCACACCAAAAAGTCCCTTGTATCCGGATTCGGATCCGGATCTATGGCAAAATCGAATCAACTGCTCCTTTGCCCATAAGTAATCTAACCACCACGTTTTGTCCAATTCCGTATATAACTTTTTGAGTCTATCTTACTAATCTTACTAGCCAAAAAACATAACCTTGGCCCCATCTTCGCCAGCGGAGGTACCAACCACAGAGTCACCACAGTGTTGTATCGTAGAATAAGTGTTTTAGTGCGCCCTACCTTTCCCGTGGGTCTTGGCCTCGATGATCTCGCTGATGCGCCCGGGCCCCACTGCATTCTGGGCCGTGAGGGTGAACTTGTACCAGGTGCCGCACTTGAGGTTCTCCAGGCGGTAGGCGCGCTCGCTGGGGCTGATGGCGTAGTTCCCCCACTGCTCGCTGTTGTCCTCTGAGTACTGGAGGATGTAGCCTGGGACACAGTGACACACGTGATGAGGACTCCTTCACCACCATATGACCCGTGGTCACATGACCAATTTAATTTGGGATTTTTTTATCTATTTATTATTATCATATTATTTATTTACATTCTCTTTTCGAGTTTCAACATTGTGTCAAGCATATAAAAGACTGAATTTCAAAGATGTCATATTTAGTTATAAAATGTGGAACAACAAAAACCCTATCATTAGCGGAACTTGTTCAATGTTCTTGCCTGTGTAAAGAAAACTATGCAAGCACACACACACACACACACACACACACACACACACACACACACACACACACACACGCACTAGTCGTTTTCGAAAGAAGAAAACTAAACATCTGCTGCGGGCCGTGAGGCTGACCTCTGATGGAGCTGCCTCCGTTGTCCCCGGGGATCCAGGACAGGGTGATGGAGGTGGTGGTGGTCTTGGTCACCGTGAGGCGAGGCTGGTCGGGTGGAACTGGAGGCAGGGGGGAAAAACAAGTTAAAAAACCTCCCCCCACACACACACACACACACACACACACATCCACGTCATCATCACCTATCGGAGACAGCGACCAGCGAGACCCGGTCCTCTGGACCTACCTTGGACCTGCAGGTTGAGGATGATCTTGTCCGGCCCGAAGCTGTTACTGGCCACGCACGTGTAATTCCCAGAATCCTCAGCTTTCACGGTGCGGATGACCAGGCTGCCGTTGCCATGGACGCTGCGTCGGTTGTCGATCGCCACAGGGGCCGGGGTTCCGTTGCTGAGACACAAAACGGGATTGGTCGGATTTTGTAAACGATGGGGGACGGACGTATACAAAAGTACATTGTTATAACATCACCTGTTTGAATGTGCTTTAAAGGGGCCCTATGGTGAGCCATTACAATCCCTTTTTTAAATGCGACTCGAATTGTCATTGACATAGTGGCATCATACAGTGAGAGTCTCCACCCAGATGTAGGATGACTAGTCTTCCGACCTACACAATGGACTGTACCAACTGGTAATTTTGAATGGCCAGTAATCACACCCACACCTGATGGTGTAATAGGGGCCCTTTAATATGTTTGTAATTCGTATGTATTCCGACCAAACTAAATGACGCTCTTAGGGGTTGGACTCTCTGAGTCTCTGAGGAGAGGGGGGGCTGGGGAGTTCTGTACTCACTTGTCCTTCAGCCACTTGATGGTGGGGGCGGGGTCTCCCACGGCCTTGCAGGGCAGCACGATGTCCCTCATCCAGGGCGTGGTCACCGTCCGGTTGAAGGTCAGGATCCTGGCCGGAGCTGCACACCGCAGACAGTCACAAATCAATTAATTGTACTTCGGCATCTCCAGGTTAATTTCTACTAACTACCGTTATACGTTTCTCTGTTAAATCATTAAATCACGTTGGGTGGAGTGAATGCAATGAATAACAATGCATGATAAATACAAAATATGTTCACTTTTGTAAATACGCTCCATCTCGCTGCAATAATAGCAAGGTTAGGGGTAAGGCAGGTGCAACGTAAGAGACAGTAAATGTTTGGGTAAGATGAATGAGGGGGTTGTGTGAGGCATCGCCCTCATGGCTCTCCTCTTCCGGGGAGCAGAGCAGGGACCTGGGAGTGTTACGGGTGGAGTGGAGGGGGAGGGGTGGCGGGGGTGGAGGAGGGTGGAGGGGAGAGAGGTCGTTCATCATCAACCCCACACTACAGGACAGGAAACCAAAAATGTCCAGATAGCGGCTCAGGGTCGTAACTCCAGCCGGGAGAGGTATAGCGGAGGTGGTGGAGGTGGAGGTGGGTTATCGTCGCTAACCATCAGCTTATCGGCTCCCGGCAAGCGCGCCAACAGCCGACGGGGGCCAAAATGGCGGCCTATTAACATTCGTCTAGCGCCCCCGCCCGTGACCCGTTTGGCGTCCACTCCCCCGGAACTCTGTGAGACCTTCTTATGTTCTCAGGAGACCGGCCGTCAACTACAAGTCAACCCAAGGGCGTTTTTCTTATGTCGATAAGCTCTTCAACATTCAAAGGCTGTTCTTAATAATTTGGTGTTGTCATACAATGAAATAAATAACTCTGAAACGACTCGTGTGAGCGAGAGATATACGTTGTGAAGCGAGGAGATAAGATCCAAGCACGTCTTATCTCACGACCATCTCTCTATGTTTCGCAGCGGCTCTCTATCTCAGGTATACGCCATAAACACATTTATTTCCCCGGCTCAAAAACACCAGGCTTCGCTTGTGATGACAGGTCTCAGACGGCTAGACCCGGCGTTGGACCCGAGTCTGACAACATCTGCGGGATTAGTATTTAGTATTCATGTTTTTGGGAGAGGGAATCGAACCCATTTACCTTTCCGAGAGTACTTTGACTAGAGTATTTGTTGCTCTCCACCTACCCTCTGCCATGGGCTTGACGGTGATGATGTCGCTGGCGTTCCCGCGGCCGGCGGCGGTCACCGCCACCACCCAGACGCTGTACTGCCGGTTCCTGGACAGGTTGGGGATGCGGTAGAAGAAGACGTCCGGCGACGCCTCGAACTCACTGCTCACCTGCAAGGACGGGAGGAGTTTCAAAGGGGAGCTTCAATCATGTGATAACATGACATCATGTGCAAAACTACTCATAACACCACTGCACAGGACAAGAGAGAGCTGGGCTCCTTTTGTAGTTCTAGATGTAAATACAGTTGAAGCTGGGCTCCTTTTGTAGTTCTAGATGTAAATACAGTTGAAGCTAGCCTCCTTTTGTAGTTCTAGATGTAAATACAGTTGAAGCTCCCTTTGGGTTCTAGATGTAAATACAGTTTAAGTTGGGCTCCTTTTGTAGTTCTAGATGTAAATACAGTTGACGCTAGGCTCATTTTGTAGTTCTAGATGTTGAAGCAAGTCTCCTATTGTAATTCTAGATGTAAATAGTTGAAGCTAGGCTCCTTTTTGTAGTTCTAGATGTAAATATAGTTGAAGCTAGGCTCCTTTTTGTAGTTCTAGATGTAAATACAGTTGACGCTAGGCTCCTTTTGTAGTTCTAGATGTAAATACAGTTGAAGCTGAGCTCCTTTTGTTAGTTTTTTGTTTGTTTGTTTGGCGTTCCCCTACCGTAGGATGTGGGTTGGAGCAGAAGACGGTGTACTTCCTGATGATGCCGTTGACCTTCAGGGGAGGCAGCCAGGACACAAAGACCACCGAGTTGGAGGAGGCGGCGGCCTTCACGCCGGCCGGAGGTCCGGGAACTGGTAGGAACCGGGGGGAATGAAGGACAGGTTAGAGGCTGGGGAACGAGAGAGCCTCCAGTACGACTAGCAGCAATGCAATGGCTTAGGACTGCTTGTGAAATTATTGAAGAAAGACAAAAGCCAAGCAGGTCTGATCAACTAGAAACTAAGTCAAGGTGTCTTGACCTCCGAAATCAAGGATGGACCGGAGGTTATGTTTTCACTCCTGTTTGCCTGTTTGACTGTCTGTTTGTCTATAATCAAATGGTTGTGTACGGAATTGGACACAACTGGTGGTTAGATTACTTATGGGCCAAGGAACAGATTCAATTAGATTTGGGTGCAGATCCGAATTCAGATCCGGATCCTGGGGACTTTTTGGTGTGGCGGAGGTAGAATGCGCTCTGCTGAGGGCACTCTAGTTTATACTTCACTTTGCTCATTTCCAATGTGGGATGTTTGCTGTTGTATATGCATGTTGAACAAAAAACTGGCGCACGGAAGTAAAAATGTCTGTAAAATGGATGCTTCTCAATAAACCCATGAACCATAACAATTAAACATTCCACAAAACAACGGCTGGAAGCTACTATGAGCTACATTGCACTTCCGTTGAGTCATTTAGCTTGCTTTCACAAGTGACTTCCAGTGAATTCTGATACGTGAGGATACTTACATGGGGGTGGGGGTCGAGTCTAGTACCTTTTCTACTCTAGCCTGCTGCAGTTAATTTGACGGCGTGACCTTGGACCTACCGTCCTCCTTGGTCCGGGTGTAGATCTGCTCGCTGCGGGCCCCGTCCCCGGCCCTGGTGAAGGCCAGCACCTGGACGCTGTAGTTGGTGTACTTCTCCAGCCCGTCCAGCTCCAGGGAGGGCGTGGCCGTGGTCACGTTGCGGATCTCCCCCAGTTCTGAGAGACACGCGTGGTAAGACGGCGGGAAAACATTTAGACTTTTAGCCTTTTTAGATGTTTTGTGGGGCCGGATCATGATTAGATGAAATGATTAGTTTGTCGCGTTTCATGCCGCTGTGATGTGAATTATGTTGTTTATGTTGATGATAACAAGCACATTTATTTAAATGCTTTCTATTTTTAAATGTCAAAGATTTGTTAGACATCGCATATAGCGTTAAAATACAGTTCAATGTCATAGATGTCATTTTGATTATGTAACGGGGGATTTTGCTATATCTTTATAGCTATAATATATATATATAATGATTAGACCTCTTGCTCAAGGGTGCCTTCTTTTACAGGTCAGGCTGCAGCCATTCAGGGATTCAAACCCAGAACCTTTCGGCTGGGAACACCCGAGCCCCTGCTGGCCTCTCGGTGTGAGTGAATAGGGTCAGCCCTGTGACAAGCTGCCATGACTCTCCCAGAGATGAGTCATCATGTACCATTACAGAGTGGATTACATATACTGTGATCACAACACAGCCTTGGACATAATGTGGTCTTCAATCACAGAGGTTTATTTTTTTTTTTTTAAATGACCCCCCCCCCACAGACAAGTCCTTGACTCTCAACCTGCTCCTCGCAGTTCCTCACTGGGGGGTCAAGGGTCAAATTGATGATTGATGATCCGGCGTGGTGTGGTTACAGCACGTCTTTGCTTTTGACTTTCACAATTTGTTTTTTCATAACTTCAAGACTTTAGTTACGAATTACTTCGATTTAGTTTAAGTCTAAACCAAACTAAGCAGGCAACAAATCATACAAATGCATATAAAAATCAACGTTTTGTATGCATTTTCATATGCATTTAAAAAATGTATATATATATTGTTGTTTAAGTCTTTTTTCAAGAATATTTCAATATTTCAAAATGATCTGTGCCACAGATATTCCCCATCCCCCTGACATAGCGTGGGGGGAGTCTCTCCAGGGGGGAGTGGGGGAGTCTGGTTGTCGTGGTGCCTTGTTGCCATGCAGAAAAGCCCCTCCCCCCTTCCTCCCCCTTCCTTCCCCCTTCCACCCCCCTTGCTGTCAAGTCACCCCAGCAATCATGCTCCGTGGGCGGGGAGGATGTGATGTGACAGCCAGCGGGGGTCAAAGGTAACACGGCTGTCACATCCCATCATACTGTGGATATTCCTGGCATGTGACAACAATAGCATGCTATGCTATGCTGTCTGTCTGCTGGGGCGCTTTACTGCAACCTGGCCATGGCTGTAGTGGTCTCTCTCTCTCTCTCTCTCTCTCTCTCTATCTCTTTCTACAGTGTTTTAAATGGGGTTAAATGGGCCTTATTCACCTATTGGCCATCTTGGTTCTAAAGGCCAACTAGGTTCCCCTTCACCTAGTATGTGTTAGAACCAAGATGGCCACCAGGTGAATAAGGCTGATGCCTGGAGAGAGATCAGTTGTTTGCTTGGTAGGAACACGCCAGTGGGTACGGCTAACTCTCATTTGCATATACCACCAAACTGTCTTCTACTGTTAGCGTGACACTGGCCATTGGCTCTTGGCAATTTTTAAATGTTTGCTGGAAGGTTATAATTATAAATGATAATTTTATGCATATTAATATGCTCGTGCTATATGCTCATGCTAATTTGTTCGTCGTCTGCTGATAATGTACAATGTTTTTTTGTTGTTACATAAATACATTCATTTCACAAAGTCAATCATATACATATATATATATATAAGTACTGATTTGGTATGCTTTGCAAAAAAAAACTAATATATCGCCTGACAGCAATATGTCTAGTTTTACAGTATATCTTTACTTCTACTGTAATATCTTCAATGAGAGAAGTACTACACTGTGCTGTAGTGCGTGCATGTGTGTGCCGTGGGCGTCGTGCGTGCGTGCGTGCGTGCGTGCGTGTGTGCGTGCGTACCTCCATCAGGCAGGTTGGCCCAGTAGATGACCCTGAAGCCCATGAGGTTCCCGTTGAGGGCCTCTTTGGGAGGGGTCAGCCAGGAGAGGGAGATGACCTCTGGGGAGGAGGCCGCCGCCTGCACGTTCTCCGGTGAGCGGCTAGGAACTGAAAAGGACAAAAAAAATTATATAAATACTAAAATATTCACATGTCCTCTGTGGGACCAATGAAAATATCTTGGAGCCGCAGCAGTACTCCGAGGTCTCCACCAGGTGTCGCCACGTCCTCACACTCGTTCCTCAGAAAGGAGGATCATTGCCCTGGACTCTGCTCTACATCAATACAGTAAGTGATACACACATATAGTACATGATGTGCATTCACTGTGATGTGGATACTTAGAATAGAGCCAATTGTGCTGTACCTTGTGCTGTCAGCCAGTATAATAACCACCAGCAGCAGATTCTAGACCGGCATTTCTTAAGTTATTACTACAATCGTTAGGGTTAGGGTTAGGGTTATCACAAAAAGTTTAACCCCCTCCCTCTGTAATTCTCTCTCCAAACACACCCATGACTGGGGTACCGCTCCATCCATGTTCAAATCACTCACCAAAACTCACACGTTGAACTGCTTTGTTCGCAGCGGCTCTCTATCCTCAGGTATACGCCGTAAACACATTTATTTCCCCGGCTCAAAAACACCAGGCTTCGCTTGTGATGACAGGTTTGTTGTGTTAATTACTGTTGTGTTGTGTTGTTTCCTCTTAAATGTATTGATGTATCTATGCACTTATCTTAATCATGTAAAGTGTCTTTGAGTTTCTTGGAAAACTAAATGAATAATATAAAATAAATGTATTTTTATTATTATTTTTATTATTATTATTATTATTATTATTATTATTATTACTATCTTCAGACCAGCTATCTTTATCGGGCAGGAAGATCCAATAGTGAGATGAAATGTGTGGCATTTTCAGTGGGTTGCCTGCTGACCAATATTCCTTTCAAATATTCCTTTCTATCCATCTTCAGTGTCCCCAAAACATGAAAATGGTAAACAGCGCTTTTCTAACCACTCAGAGCACTTTACAAGTCATGCCTCACTTTCAACCATTCATACACACATTCATGGAAGGAGACAGTCAGCACCTCAGGAGCAGTTAGGGTTAGGGTGTCTTGCTCAAGGACACCTCGACAGTTTTTGCATGGAGGAGTCGCGGGATCGAACCAGCAACCTTCCGGTTGTGAGGCGACTGCTCTACCTCCTGAGCTATACTGACGCCAAATGAAACATGAAACCCTAGTTGTTGTTTCTGCACTGTTCTACTGTTAGTGACTATGATCGTGGCGGCATCGTATTCTCTCTGATCTCAAGACCTCACAGGATCCCCAGTGTCTTGACCACCAGATGCCCAGCACGACTCAAACCAGCGAAGCTAGGTGAGCCGCGGGTGAACCACCTGCACCACCCTCTCTCTCTCTCTCTCTCTCTCTCTCTCTCTCTCTCTCTCTCTCTCTCTCTCTCTCTCTCTCTCTCTCTCTCTCTCTCTCTGGAGCTCACCATCCTCCAGCGTGGTGGAGGCCACCTCGGTGGAGGAGGGCCCCGTCCCGGCGCTGTTGCTGGCCTGCACCACCACCCCGTACTGGGTGAACTTCTTCAGGTTGTCCAGCACCAGGCTCTCGGCGTTGTCCCCCGTGGACTCCATGCTGATGACGCTGAACTGGTAGTTCCCCCCGGAGCTGTACTCCCGGTAGCCCACCTGGTAGCCCCGGATGGCCCCATTCTGCAGGTGCTTCTTGGGGGGCTGCAGGGCAGAGGAGAGAGGGGTGGAGGTTAATAACGGGACAATGATGACCTTGTTGCTCTAATGCATAGATGAGATTAGATTCAAATGTATTGTCATTGCACAGCACAAGAACAGTACAGCTCAAATCATTTACAAATGTATGTAAGTACAAATGTTGCAGTAAAGTGGATGGTAATATATAATTTACAGTGGTTAAATAAGATGGAAAGACATTACCATGTTTACTATGTATAAAAACAGGTATACAATTACTTATGAGTAATTGAGTATATATGTGCAGAATTAAATGGTATATATTTATACAGGTAAGTATACAAGTATTCAACAGGTAGTGAGCAGGGGTATGCAATTATATCAAGAGGATACATATATATATAAATGTATATACAGCAGGTATTGTCCCTCTCTCTTTCTCTCGATCGACAGTGTATGAATCTATATCTGTACGTATGCATGCATGTATGTATGTAGGCATGTAAGTATGCATGCATGTATGTATGCATGCATGTATGTATGCATGTATGTGTATGTATGCATGCATGTATGTATCTATATCTCTATATATGTATCTACCTACAGACGTGCAACTGGGTACCACACGCTCACATTGGATAAAGATGCAAACAGACACATCAGAGAAGACAACTTGGAAGCAAAGATAATTCTCTCCAATTAAAAGACACACACACACACACACACACACACACACACACACACACACACACACACACACACACACACACACACACCACACACACACACACACACACACACACACACACACACACACACAGTTTGCTTACCCTCCACGACACCCTGATGCTCTGTGAGGAGAAGGCCTCCAGCTGCACCTCCTGAGGAGGTCCGTCAGGAGCTGGGGGGGGCGGAGGGGAGGGAGGGGAGGAGAACGGGTGAAACAGGACCAACCGTGTTCTCATGCGCATGTACTGTGCCATACACCCACCTGCATCATCATCATCACCTGCATCATCACTGCTGTCAATCATCTCTGTCTCACCGTACAAACACACACTCACAGCCAGGACGAAAGCGCCGTAGCGTTAGCCGCGTTATGCGATGAGCGCACAAAGAAGTAACCTGTGTGTACGTGTGTACATGTGTGTGTGTGTGTGTGTGTGTGTGTGTGTTTCAGGGGTGGGGCCTGGGATGGGCGGAGGCGGGGGTGTTATTAGCGGGAGGGGTCCTCCAGCTCCAGTCTATTGACCGCAGTGTGACATTTACTACTGGGGCCCCGCTAATTGAAAAGTTGTGCTTTTAGTGCAGGGTCAGCGTGTGTTCAATAATGCAACAGAACCGATGGGGGCTGATGTTGCCGGGCGGCTAATGAATTGACTCGGTCGGCCCTCGTCCCGCACTCTCACTCACTATTTCTCTCCCTCTCACTCCTGTGTCGACATAATCTCTCTCTCTCTCTCTCTCTCTCTCTCTCTCTCTCTCTCTCTCTCTCTCTCTCTCTCTCTCTCTCTCTCTCTCTCTCTCGTCTACATTTTGTCTCTCTCTCCCCATCTCTCTCTCTCTCTCTCTCTCTCTCTCTCTCTCTCTCTCTCTCTCTCTCTCTCTCTCTCTCTCTCTCTCTCTCTCTCTCTCTCTCTCTCTCTCTCTCTCTCTCTCTCTCTCTCTCTCTCTCTCCCCTGCGTCTACCCATTCTCTCTCGCCCTCTCTGCTCACCCACCAAGGGCAAATATCGAACTAAAGGATTGTGGAGTGATTTAAGGACAGTTGCTGTACTCGGACAGTGTTGTCATTTCTTCAAGAACAACGGGCGAGGTAAATTCACACTAATATCCTCATATTTAAACATTTGAAGTACTTACGGTTCTATTGTAGAAATATTTAAGACTTAAGACACAGCGTCTATGACCTGAAGGCTAAGCACAAATTTGCGTACAGAATTTTCTTAAAAATATATAAATATATATACGTATATATCGGAAAGCCGCTCTCACCGGCTTCGTCCGTGGTGATGGTGAGCTCGTTGCTGGCCTCGCTCTTGCCGATGAGGTTCTTGGCGAACATGCGGATGTTGTAGGTGGAGGAGGGGTGGAGGTCTATGATGGTGGCCTGGTTGAGCTGGGGCGACACGTCTTTGGTCTTCTGCGCCGTGTCCCAGGAGGCTGTGGGAGAGAGGGGGGGGGGGACGACGACAAGAAGTTCATGAGTGATGAAACCCAAAAAATGAGATGATCTCCCTCACAAGTTTAAGGCCTGATCAGAGAATACACATTCCCATCTGCTTTCATCTGCTTTTCACGCTAGCTAAAGGGGCAGTGACCTCAAAATAATTTATTTTCATAAATCCTTCAATTTATAATATACCTTAAATTATTCTGCACATAGTAATCTATGCCGTTTTGTCATTGTGACTAAAATAAGACCATCATTAAGGGAGAAAACAATGTGTACAATGGTCTCCTCCAACCAATTTGTGAACGTTTCTCTCTGCTCCGAACTGAACTTGTGTTCTCGAACACCGGGCAGCGAGGTGTGTGTGTGTGTGTGTGTGTGTGCGTGTGTGTGTGGATGTGTGGATGTGTGGCACTCTGTCATTTTTAAAAATCTCATAGTGTTCAGCTGAAACAGGGGGTTCACTTACGGTTGACACACACAAGTACAGGCAAATAATCAATAATAAAGTGTGAGAACCGCTCTGCGCCGCTCCAGACGGCCCCACACAGTGACACCTACCCGACTTGTTCTTGCTCTCGATGTCGAAGCCCGTGATGGGGCTGTTCCCGTCGAAGCCCATGGTCCAGCGCAGGGCGATGGTCCGGTCCTTCACCTCCCTGATCTCCACCTCCGGGGGGTCCGGGGGCTCTAGGGGGAGGACCAAGCTCAGGGGTAAGGGAAGGCTGCTTGTACAAGTCTACGGCTCAGGTACTTGTACAAGTCTACGTCAATAGATATTTAGTTTCAGTTCGTTCTATGACACTTATTCTTCAATGACATAGCTGCATAATATATAGCTGCTGTTTTACTTTCCCCCCCCCAAAACTATTTTTTGCTGCTGTGCCAACTTAATGATGAATAAAGTGTCCCCTCATCGTAAACCAACCACCAGTGTAACGGGTGTGTGTGTGTGTGTGTGTGTGTGTCTATGTGTGTGTGTGTGTGTGTGTGTGTGTGTGTGTGTGTGTGTGTGTGTGTGTGTCTGTGTCTGTGTGTGTGTCTGTGTGTGTGTCTGTCTGTGTGTGTGTGTGTGTAGGGGTGAGGGGGGGAAATACCTTGCACTGTGAGCTGAATGATCCCTCTGTCTTCCCCGAAGGAGTTGATGGCATGGCAGGAGAAGAAGCCAGAGTCCTCCCTTACGGTGGGCATGATCTGAGGCACGGGGGACACACGTGTGTCCTTCACTGTGGGCCGTGTTCACAACAAGACACAAGTCCTCCCCCCCAAAACAACATATATCGGGTCCCGCTGATTTCCACAAACACAACCTGGGATGAGACGTACTATGGGGGTATCTTTTAGATGAAGAAAGACTTCACCTGTCCCCGTCTTTTCTTTTTCAAATAATCCAATTAAATTCACCTATTTCCCAACAGAACGATGGTATCAAGACCCCAGCCCACCCGAGGTCGTCTGATGATGCCTATTCAAGATTCAAGATGTTTTGATTTGTACAATTGGTACAGAGTACAATGGAACGCTTACTCCCCATTCCCTCCCGCAGTAAGAACTTCAACCGCAACACTAAACAATACTATACTTTAAACACTATATACTACCGTGGATATGCTATTCTATATACTATAAACAACACTATATACTTTAAACAACACTATATACTATACTATATACTATGAGTATGAACAACACTATACTATAACAATACTATACTCAATAAAATAACAATAAAGTGACGGAAGGATGATTCAGTATGTACAGTACATATGGTGAAATGACTGTAATGAGTCCAGAAAGTCCAGCAAAAGGTTTGACAGTGTAATGAAGGTGGGTATGGGGGGTTGGTGTTGATGTGGACTTTTCCCACACGAGGTCTGAGCAGAGCATGTCTCACCTGCAGCGTGGAGATGACCTCGTCGGCCACCTCCTTGACGGTGACCACGTAACGGCTGGTCTCGGGGTTGATGATGCGCTCCTCCTTCTCCCAGCGCACCATGATGGGCTTCTCCCCGTGCGCCGTGCAGCTCATCTTCTTCTCCTCGCCCTGCGTGGCCAGCGTGGTGTTGGGGTACGACGTGATCATGGCCGGGACTGAGGAAGAGGAGGAGGGGGAGGAGACGGAAGAGACGGTGGGGGGGGGGGGATACGTGAGGAGGAGGAGGAGGAGGAGGAGGAGGAGGAGGAGGAGGAGGAGGAGGAGGAGGGGGAGGAGGAGATGGAGGAGACCTCGTTAAGATGGTGGATGATTGTGCTGAGTCAAATCAGCTTGTGGGTCGTTAAACTTTAATTAAACACCGAAAGTCGTGACCACGGCCATGACAGCGGCGGGCGACGTCGTGGTTTTGCCGGCGTTTTTTGGTTTGGCGGGGAATCCACGCGTGCGTCACATGACAGAGGGTTTCGGCCAATTACAAAGACCAGTGCCTCCACAGACCTGGAGGGTGTGCCCTGGAGTTAGTCCGTTGCTTTTGTTGTTTTCACGGTTTTAAACGAAATATATTACCGTTAAATCATACAAAAGGATCGCCAGAAAACAATCGCACAGTTGTGCATTATCTATGACCTCAACTTACTCATTTACACATCAAACATACCACTATAACACAAAGATATCAACAATTAACAATATGATGTAAGATACTGCATTATAAATATCATAATAAATTAGATATTATATCATAAAAATATATTATATATCACATCATATCATTCAGTCTGCATTTGTGTCCACTATAGACTTTTATGATACTACTAATACATCATTTATATATTTTTTAAAACCTACACCAGCCTGTACCATCATGTACCAGAGCATACCAGTGTGTATCAGCGTGTACCAGTGTGTAACAGCCTGTACCAGCCTGTACCAGCCTGTAACAGCCTGTAACAGCCTGTAACAGCCTGTACCAGCATGTAACAGCCTGTACCAGTGTGTACCAGCCTGTACCAGCGTGTACCAGCCTGTACCAGCCTGTACCAGCCTGTAACAGCCTGTAACAGCCTGTACCAGCCTGTTCCAGCCTGTACCAGCCTGTACCAGCCTGTAACAGCCTGTAACAGCCTGTAACAGCCTGTAACAGCCTGTACCAGCCTGTAACAGCCTGTAACAGCCTGTACCAGCCTGTAACAGCCTGTACCAGCCTGTAACAGCGTGTCCTGTGCTCTTGGATAGTAGTATGGCACTATCTGGTTTCAGATGGTCCCTATTGGTACGCTGGGGATCTAACGACACACTTAAGATTTGGCAGTAAACACACACTAACGACATGCACGCCTCATTACACCTACTACCGAGTGGATAACAACCACCGTGGCTCTCACACATGCGCACACACACACACACACATACACACACACACATGTGCACATACACTCGCACATACACACACTCCCGCCCACATACACACACGTGCATACACATGTGTGTATGTGCATACACACACACACACACATACACACACACACACTGTATTCTTTTCACAGACACATTTAAGAGACAGCTTAGAGAATGTCTTAGTCTCCTTTCTCTTTTACTCAAACATACGCACACGCACGCACACACACGCACACACACACACACACACACACACACACACACACACACACACACACATACACACACACACACACACACACACACACACACGGCCTGACTCCGGTGATGGGATGGGAAGTGTCAGGCGTGGGGTTGTGAACATTTAAACCTCATCTCTTATTCACTCTGCAGCCATTTGAAGCCGAGCAAACGGAGTAGAAAAAAAAGCACCGCGATTTATTTTGCATGACAAGTATGAATTTTTAGTGAGATGCGTTCGGGGAGAGGGGAGGAAGAAAAAAAGTACTTTGCGGAAAAAAGGGAAAAGAAAAAAAGCCAACATATACTCCAGCTTTCGACTACAAAACGTTAGCGTTTATGAGACGTTAGCGTTCGCTAGCAACCCTAGCCCCGGTTGAGAGGCGTGGAGGGGGGGGTAGAGGTGGCAGGCAGAGCCAGGGTGTTGACACCTCAGGCTGGGGACGTTAACCACACCGCTGGGCCACACCAGCCAGAGGGTGGTGGAGGAAGAGGAGGAGGAGGAGGAGGAGGAGGAGGAGGAGGAGGACAAGAGGGAGGAGGAGGAAGGTGAGAAAAGTGTACACAAACTGAGGATCAGAGCGGCAGCTGCACTGACGCAACCATCAAAGATTCATGCCCACACAGGACAGAGAGAGAGAGAGAGAGAGAGAGAGAGAGAGAGAGAGAGAGAGAGAGAGAGAGAGAGAGAGAGAGAGAGAGAGAGAGAGAGAGAGAGAGAGAGAGAGAGAGAGAGAGAGAGTATTATGTACATTTCCATGTGTCTGTTTAAGTTGACTGGGTTTACTTATTAATCTAAAGGCTTCCAGGACTTCATCTCCCCATCCGATGACTGCAGTGTTAGCAGGGTTAACCCTCCACCCACCCCCCCCCCCCCCCCGCCCTGTGGATACAGATGTCACATGGACAAATAGCACGCACGTTTACACCGTATCAGTGATAGGTTCTAATTAAAAATCCATTAGACTGGTTATTGATACTGTTTTTAATGTGTGTGAGTCAGGAGGAAAAACAACCTGAATAGCAATGCACCCTTAGTAGCATGAAGAGAATATAAAGGATGATTAAGTGTGTGTGTGTGTGTGTGTGTGTGTGTGTGTGTGTGTGTGTGTGTGTATATGTGTGTGTGTGTGTGTGTATGTATATATGTGTGTGTGTGTGTGTGTGTGTGTATGATTAAGTGTGCGTGTGTGTGTGTGTGTGTGTGTGTGTGTGCACACAGCCTAGCTGGGCCAGGCCTGAGGCATATTTCACGGCCTCTGTGATTACATTGTTGATCCAGTGGCGTTACGGGAACAGCAGGGGGTGAAATGAGGAGGAAATGGCAGACAGACAGAAGGACAGACAGAAGGGCAGACGGAGGAAGGAAAACTAACAAAACGGAAAGACGAATGCTCGAGATGTAATCAAAGATTTAAAGATCTGGCGTCCAAAATGCCTCCACGCACGCCTTTCCCCGCTTCTCGCTGTCATTTTCAACACAACACACTAAAACACGTATTTACCGTACTGTACTGTACTTATTATTTACAACCCTGGTATCTTTACATACAGCCGGGCGCCTAGCTGGCTCTCTCTGCGTCTACCGCCACTTCCGTGATGAGCAGACGGCGGTAAACGTAGCTTGAAGGCACCGCGCAACCAGCCCATTAGACATATCGACGAATGCCCCGACCCTTCAGCGGAATTCTGCGTGACTCACCCCAGACTGACGTATGCCGTGGACACAGGCGTGTGTGTGTGTGTGTGTGTGCGTGCGAACATACTGTACATACTGTACCACGCTGCTAAATATATACCTTCCTATTCTTTAAAAGGCCCCGGGGGGGGGAGCCAGGAAGGCACATACGAAAACGTTGAACCTAACCTTAATGCAGACAGCGCACCCTGTGGTTCCTTAATAACCACGGTGA